>CM062295.1:271793401-272495000 GCA_031216915.1 Pictodentalium vernedei
CCAATTTAGAATAAGGTTGCCCAAGCCAACTTTGTCTTTCTGCGTTTGGTCATCTTTGAAGGACTTATAAATTCTTGCAGTGGATTTTTTAATTGTAAAGAATGTAAGTAGACTGTACACTCAATTTAATTTCTTGTTGAATTTACTGAATAATTCAAGGTGCATAGGCCTATGCTAGGTAGCTGTCTTTGACGCGACGTGATGGCAGGCGGAGGGGGGGGGGGGCGGACTTGATGTCACCGACATATTGGTTAACAAAGACCGATGCCTGATTGAGAGGGCGAGGACTGAATATATAGTCCTATAACCCATCCTAGATCAGTGGCGGATACAGGAATTCTCAAGGGGGGGGGGGGGGGGGGGGGGGGGGGGGGGCGAATTGTGCAGATGCCGAAGGCATCTGCCGCGAGTGCTGAAGGCACAAGCTTTTGTAGGGGGGGGGGTCTGGGGGGGGGGGTTCTCCCCCCAGAAAATGTTTGGAAATGAGCGACCAAATGGAGCATTCTGGGGGAAATCCTCTTGAATTTTTGAACGGCTAATTAACACTTTTTAAACAGCATGTTTCAGAATTTCAAATTTTGTCATACGTTCAAGACAGAATTAGAAAATTTGAAATATGCTCTTCAGATCCGTTTACCATAATTTTGTATTTTGGACACACTGTTTACAGTCATAACCGACTTAACCTCAGGAGAACAATGCAATCTGCCAGCGTTTGAAAGTTTTCAGCAGTCAGCCCTCTAGGCTTAGGTACCCCATGACTATATGCCAATTAAGATCCTAACCCATAATTGGCATAGCCATGGGGTACCTGAGGCTAGGGGCATGTAACACCTCAAAATCATGCTGTGTCGGTGACGCTATAAATGAAGGCGACCAGTAGATATATTTTGAATAATTTCAACCTTATATTTGTTTTCCATAGCGAATGGTGACGGGGGAAATAAATGTCGTTGTATGTTTTTACTACATAGGATTCAAGCAGGGGCGGCGGAAGGTCCCCCCCCCCCCCCCCAAACCTTCAACCCTCTGGATATGCGTTCCACACATCGCGTAGTGCCCCCTCCCCCCTTCAATTCATGTATTGTCCCCAAATGAAAATCCTGGTTTCGCTCTACATGCAAGACAAACACGAGCTAAAGAGGGGGGGGGGTGGGGGGGGGGGGGGGGGGGGCGACCGCCCCACCGCCCCCCCCCCCCCCCTGTATCCGCCATTGTCCTAGATATAGATTTACTCGACAAGTTAGACCTACGCCTCAACTGTGGCTGTTTAGGCCCATGGACTTATTGAGGATCGATACAACAAATTCTAAACGAAATGTTGTATAGGCCTATTATCTGTACATAGACTGGTGATCAGTCATGTAGTCTACATTAATTGCTGCTTGTCGCATAAGCCGACAGTAAGCCGTTTGGAGGAGAGGTGGGGGGGGGGGGGTCGTGGAAATGAGCGGTCATGTAGCTCTATGAATGTCTTCCTGCTATGTCATTGACCATTCACAGGGCTACTTCTATATGGAGATAGGCAGTTTTCAAGTTGCATGTCTGTTCCGGTTTCGGTTTTCATTGTAAAACATAGGCTAATACCTTGCATTTGCATATAGGAAGATTATTTGTCGCCAGTCAGTGCCACCGCGAAACCCTTTTCAGGGCAACGCACCTGCGTAGGTCTATACAGGTACTCTGATTTCCTGAGCATAATGTTTTTTTCATAAATTACCTCAAGGGTTTCAAATTTGAGAACAATGATTTTTTGCCTTGAGCCTGTTCCAAAAATCCCCCCCCCCCCCCACCCCACCCCCAATTACCTCTGTCTAGGGTAACCTGACCGACTCTAAAAATTATGCCGACCATAAAAACTTGATCAAGTAAAGTCGCTCATATAGGTCATTGTAACCCTAAATTTCTGTCCAACTTCAGCTGTGATTTTGACGCTGGCTTTGGAGTTCAAGCTTTCATAATTACGTGTAGAAACAGATATATTTGTCATTACAAATGTGGAACAAGTGACAAGTTCCAGTTCTGCAAAGGAAATCGCATCTGATAAACAGATGAACATGTAAAATACGATGCGTAAGAAGTAAATTTGTCACCTATTCTTGCGGTAAATGCCCCGCTCGAACGCAATACTAGGCCTAATTAGAGCAGCTGTTCTGAAAAAAAGGATATCGCGACTCTGAAGTTTGAAAACAAGGTTAACTTTGGCGCTTTCTCTTTATTCTGAGAAGTGAAGACCTGATTCGAGTTTTTGAAGATAGACGTTGAAAACCGCGACGACGGCACGAGGCACGATTACTGTTGCGTCGCGCATGTGAAAAAAAACACGAAAAATACAAGGCGCGTAAGCAACTCTTTATAAGATTCAGCGATAAACATGTTCACATAAACACAAGAAATATTTAAGTTGTATGTCCAATCATATTCATAGGGTAATTTTTCTAAGTCTTTTTCCGTGCTCCCATTCAGATTGTCCATGCTGAAAATATTCTAAGTCCAAAAATGAAAAATATTTCAACTGATAAATTTTCTAAGTCCAGTTTTCCGTGCCATTTCCGGGCTCTGTCCAAGGTATGTCCATGGTGAACATCAGCTGTCCATGGTAATTCCATGGAACAAGTTCCATGGTAGCAAGGAATTTTTTACCAATCACATAAATTCCATGCCATTTCCTTGGATTTCCAAGGAATTCTAAAATGTTCCATGCCAGTCCATGGAAATTTTAAATGCAGGGAGCTTCCATTCGTCTAGCTACTGGTGATTGTTTTACCAATTGTTTTTTCTGCCATGAGGTGCGTGCATTGTCTTCCTCTTTTAATAACTCTGTCACGTTGTCGGATGACGGATGTTATTCTGGCAGCCTTCTGGAGAAATGCTACATTCTCCTTTTATCTGCGACAGTTGCAGGAGTCGACAGAGAACCTTGGGGCCCTCTTTCTTCGGCTCAGGCTGTTGTCTATCCCAGCCTTTCAGCTTTTTTCAGGGTCAGTTCCAGCTTTGTGCTGTTACTACCCTTTCTGTCTGTGCGTCGCACTTCACCATACGCCTCATCTTTCATTGTCTTTTCTAATGTTCGTGATGCTATGGTTTGATAGGCCTAGGGATCTCTTCCTCTGTCCACGGTCCCAGTGCTATTGAGTTATGTGTGGGTTGGTTATGTGATTCCCTCCAGCCTTTTGTCTATTCAGCCTGTAGTAAACAATTGAGGTAGGTTGATAAGAAATATAAATTTTATAGTAAATTTCCTTTCTTATTATACCTACTGAAATTGTTTACATGGAGGCCCTCCTGTCTTCTTATTCGGGTAAGAATCCTTCCTCCCCGCTGATCACATAACTCCTGTGTTGTTCGGAATCAAAAGAATGACGAATTGACGCATTGCACACTGTTTTACGGAAGTCGTGGATTTGTACTGTGGAAGAGCGTCCCATACTGGGTGTGCGCCGATGGCGCTCGACCCAGTTTTGGCTTATTTTTTCATGGTGTTTTTACACCACTTTTCTTTCCCAAATCTTGGTTCTTGTAGTAAACAATTTCGGTAGGTATAATAAGAAAGGAAATTTACTATAAAATTTATATTTTTGGGCTCTCTATGGGAGCTCAAATGTTTAAATTAGTGCAGTGTGAGGAATATTCTTTAAAAATCTTCTTCTTCAGATCCACCAATCAGAATCTTTTGATATTTGGTATGCAGCATCCTTAGGGGGTGAGATTCAAGTTTGTTCAAGCCAAGTCTCGGGGTTCATATTTGAGCTTCCTGTAGGAGCTTGAATTATAACTTAGTTCAATATGAGGAATTTTCTTTAAAAATCTTCTTCTTCAGATCCAGCTGTCAGAATGTTTTGATATTTGGTATACAGCATCCTCAGGGAGGTGTGATTCAAGTTTGTTCACATCAAGTCTCTGACTCCACATTTGGGCTCCCTGTGGGCGACCAAATTGTAACTTAGTTCAATTTGAGGGAAATTTTTTAAAAATCTTCTTCACATCCACCAGTTAGAAACTTTTGATATATGGTATGCAGTATCGATAGGGAGGTGAGATTCAACTTGTTAAAGCCAAGTCCCTGGGTTCATATTTGGGCTCCCTGTAGAAGCCCGAATTATAACTTAGTTCAACATGAGGAATATTTTTTTAAACTATTTTTCTTCAGATCCAGTAGTCAAGAATCTTTTGATATTTGGAGTACAGCCTCCTTAGGGAGGTGAGATTCATGTTTGTTCAAGTCAAGTCCCTGGGTTCACATTTGGGCTCCCTATGGTAGCACGTATTATAACTTAGTCGTATTTTAACTTAGTTCAGTATGAGGATTTTTTTTTTTTTTTTTCAGATCCACCTGTCAGAATGTTTTGATATTTGGTATATGATTTTCTTAATGAGGCAGATCCAAGCTTGTTCAAATCAGGACCCTCGGTTGATAGTTGTCAGTGTCAAGTGAGCGATCTCAGTCCCCTTGGGGTGCTCTTGTTACCTTTCGAAAGGCCAACTAGACTCTCCTCAAAATGTTGCCTCCTTCACCAGGTCAACCATTACCCACATCTTCCTCTAAGTTTAAACAATATTTTATCCAAGAAAGAATATGATATAATACATACAAGTAATTAGTTATTATACAATGGATGCACAAACTATGATACAATAGTATGCATTATAGCAAGGTGAGTAAGATTAATTGACATCTTACTTTTAGTTTGAAGTAATTCTGAGTATCTCTTCCCATTGTTTTTCATTGTGGCCTATATTTTCGTTGTGATAGAAACTACAAAGTCAAATGTTTGGAAACTTCATGTGATTGAGGACCTAGACACCTTCTACCAATGATCCTCATGTAATGTTGATGTAATGAGTACA
Source organism: Pictodentalium vernedei (assembly GCA_031216915.1). Lineage (NCBI taxonomy): Eukaryota > Metazoa > Mollusca > Scaphopoda > Dentaliida > Dentaliidae > Pictodentalium > Pictodentalium vernedei. Next base: position 271,798,250 of record CM062295.1, read on the forward strand.
GCATCCTTAGGGAGGTGAGATTCATGTTTGTTCAAGTCAAGTCCCTGGGTTCATATTTGGGCTCCCTATGGGAGCCCATATTATAACTTAGTTCAGTATGAGGATTTTTTTTTTTTTTTTTTTCAGATCCACCTGTCAGAATGTTTTGATATTTGGTATATGATTTTCTTAATGGGGCAGATCCAAGCTTGTTCAAATCAGGACCCTCGGTTGATAGTTGTCAGTGTCAGGTGAGTGATCTCAGTCCCCTTGGGGTCCTCTTGTTACCTTTCCTAAGGCCAACTAGACTCTCCTCAAAATGTTGCCTCCTTCACCAGGTCAACCATTATCCACATCATCCTCTAAGTTTAAACAATATTTTATCCAAGAAAGAATATGATATAATACATACAAGTAATTAGTTATTATACAATGGATGCACAAACTATGATACAGTAGTATGCATTATAGCAAGGTGAGTAAGATTAATTGACATCTTACTTTTAGTTTGAAGTAATTCTGAGTATCTCTTCCCATTGTTTTTCGTTGAGGCCCATCGGGTGTGCAGAACGCAGACTTAAAATAGTACTCATCTACGATGGGGGTCAGGCAGAGATTAACCCTCCGAGAATGCCGGGGAAACTCCCGGGAATTCAATGTTGTTCCCAACGTTCCAGAAAAAGATCTCTTTGGGCTGAAAATCCCGGAAAGTATCAGTCAAAACATTTTGCAGTTTTGAAATGATTCGAAGGTCAATTTGTGATTAGTTCCAAAAGAATTATAGTCTTGTCATTATCCTGTTTGAAAATCATTAAAATGATCGTAAAATTCATTAATAAAATCCAAAAAAAGATGTTTGTTTCTTTTTAAAGTGTACAAAATTAATCTCGATCAGCTGTTTTCATTGTGCCAATTTGTGCCAGGGGACCCAATTTCAAACACCTGATCACAAACAACTTCAGATGTTTGGTTTGTAAAAAAAAAGTTTTGTTCAACAGAGAATTCCCCTTTAATAGTGTTCCATTTATATTTTACCTGTATTTTGATAAGGGTGCCCTTGTTTTGCTTTACAAAGTGCAACACTGTGTTTGAACATTGAAGAGAGAACGTAAATCACAATTCATTTGATGGGTGGCTCCATTTTTATACCCCCACTTTTGAAGAAAATGGGGGTATACTGGATTACATGCATCTGTCTGTCCGTCCATCTGTCCATCCGTCTGTGTGCCTGTGTGTGAGTCTGTCCGAGAATATTCATAACTTAAGTAAATTATTATTTTTTATAATATTTGTTGATCATAGGTATGCCCACACTAGTTATTTTTTTAGCTTAACTTGACAAAGTCAAGCTGAGCTATTGCCATCACTCCTTGTCCGTCGGTGTACGTACGTACGTACATATGTACGTTAATATGTACATCCACAATGTCCTTTATGCACATCTCACAGGTCGCATTTATGATCAGATCACTTTGAAACTTGGTATGCTTGTTTGGGGTGACCTCTAGATGGGAGCTATCGATTTTCTTCAATTTTTGTCAAAAAATGTTGCCAAATGCAGCCAACATTCTTAGAACTTAGTTTAGTCAGAATACCTCAATATTTCCCTTTGGCACACTCTACAGGGCACATTCATGATTGGATTGCTTTGAAACCTGGCATGCTTGTTTGGGGTGACTTCTAGATGGGAGCTATCGATTTTCTTCCATTTCCGTCGAAAAATGTTGCCGCATCCAACGTTCCTAGAACTTAGTTTAATTAGACCACAATATTTCCCTTTGGCACACCCTACAGGACACATTTATGATTGGATTGTTTTGAAACCTGGTATGCTTGTTTAGGGTGACCTCTAGATGTGAGCTATCGATTTTCTTCAATTTCCAACAAAAAATCTTGCCACGGCCAACATTCTTAGAACTTAGTTTAGTCAGACCACAATCTTTCCCTTTGGCACACCCTACAGGGCACATTTATGATCATATTGCTTTGAAACCTGGTATGCTTGTTTGGGGAGACCTTTAGATGGGAGCTATCGATTTTCTCCAATTTCCGTCAAAAAATGTTGCCACGGCCAACGTTCTTAGAACTTAGTTCAGTCAGAAGACCTCAATATTTCCCTTTGGCACACCCTACAGGGCACATTTATGGTCGGATTGCTTTGAAACCTGGCATGCTTATTTGGGTTGACCTCTAGATGGGAGCTATCGATTTTCTTCAATTTCTGTCAAAAAATGTTGCCATGGCCAACGTTCTTAGAACTTTGTTTAGTCAGACCACAATATTTCTTATCAACCTACCTCAATTGTTTACTACAGGCTTGCACTATAGTGGAAGAACCTAACTCAGATAAAATACTCTCTATTTTAATCTTTCCCAAGATTTGGGAAAGAAAAGTGGTGTAAAAACACCACGAATAAATAAGCCAAAACTGGGTCGAGCGCCATCGGCGCACAACCAGTATGGGACACTCTTCCATAGTACAAATCCACGACTACCGTAAAACAGTGCGCAATGCATCAATTCGTCATTCTTTTGATCATCCGCACACATGGTGGATGTGTGCCATCTTTGCTCAGTAACAGTGATATTTTAACTCGTCGATAATGGTTTTCCTGTGACTGGAGTTATGGATCTGAAGATCGTATAATAACAGGACTGTGTTTTATATATTCTCGTTTATATTTTCAACCACATTCTCATTGTATATTATTTACTATTCCGTTTTCGAGAGAATGTTTTGTTTTTGACATCACGCGATTCGACAATGAATTTTTCGGTTGATGAATTAATTGTTTTTGGAGTTAGGTGTGTCAATCAGGGACTGTCTGGACAGGATTTCTTCACTCTGTTGAGGGCTGAATTTCTGTTTTTTTCAGTCCCTGTTGACCGTCTGGGTTCTGTCATGTACCCACCAGTTTTTTTCTGCCACCTTCTCTCGTAGTGGGGTGTTCTTCTACTTTCTGTTTCTGTTGAGTTCACCTTTTTTCTTCTACTGCTCTCACCTCTGTTATTTCCAGTTCAGTTCCTTTAGGGCAATTCCTTTTGCCCTCGCCTTGGTGCGTTCTCGTGGCTGTTTCTTCCGCACCCGCGGGTGGTGTGGAACGCTGTCGTTTCGGGAGCCTCCCGACTCGACCACGTCTGGTGTGAGTTTGACCCCCTCTGTGGGGGATGTGCAGCTTCTCCTGCTCCCGCAGGGGTGGGGAACGCTATCGTTTCGGGGTCGCCCGATTTGACCACGTCTGGTGAGAATTGCTCCTCCTCCGTGGGGGATGTGCAGCTCCTCCCACACCAGCGGGGGGTGGGGAACGCTGTCGTTTCGGGGCTTCTCGACTCGACCATGTCTTGTGAGAGTTATTCCCCTTCTGTGGGGAATGTGCAGTTTTTTACCGTGGTGGATACTGCGGGAGCTGTTCGATTTCTGTGAAGAGATGCCTGGTTCCGGGACTATGCGCCCTCTCCAGTCGACATCTGAGGCTGTCACTAGGGTTGTGACTCCTCCTTTGGAGGCCGAGCTTGGTGGCTCTCTCCGCTTTTCCACCAGTTCCAACAGCTCCCGTCGTATCTGCTGCTACTGCTGTTCCGTCTACAACGTCATTGGGCACCGTTTTTAGCTGGCATCGGCTTATCCCTGCAAGGGTCTGCAGGGATGTCTGTAGTGTGGTTGTGGGGAATCAGCCTCAGCCTTCCCCAACGTCAACTCGGCGAAGTTGTATGGGGCTGCCGACTGAACCCCCTACTGTGTCCTCTCAGCCATTGAGCACAGTAGTTTTATACCTGCAGTGGTCTACTGCGGTGTCTGGTTGTGTAGACGTGGGGGTATCGGCCTCAGCCTTCCCTGACTTCAACTCGGCAAAGTTGGAAGTGGCTGCCAGCCAGACCCTCTACTGTGGTCTCTGCGCTGTCGAGCACCACAGTTGTCATTGGATTCGGATGTTCTTAGTGGGATACTATGAACTCCGTGGCATTTCCGTCCACTCATTCTGGCCACACGACCAGTTTTGGGGGACCAACGTCTTTTGTGCAGCCTGGACCTTCTGCCCTGCAGAGGTCCGCGGTGGCTCTCATGAGTTCAAGCTATGTTGATCCTCGGGGTGTGTCACACCCCTATACACGTCTGCCTTCAGACGTTTCGGCTGCTGCCCGTCGTCCCACGTCAGGTGTTTTGGAGGATCGTGACCCTTCGCTGGTTAAGAGGGTCAGAGGTGAAGCCACTTTGCCGGTTCGTTCCCCTGTCGAACCGGCCAGTACGGGCCTTCAGACGTTTCGGCTGCTGCCCGTCGTCCCACGTCAGGTGTTTTGGAGGATCGTGACCCTTCGCTGGTTAAGAGGGTCAGAGGTGAAGCCACTTTGCCGGTTCGTTCCCCTGTCGAACCGGCCAGTACGGGCAGTGAGCATAGGGAGGCCCTATCCTTACTCACTCAGGTTCTGTCAAAGAGCCTTCCCGTTGCTTCCAGCGAGGCAACGTGTGGTTTCCAGGCGCCCCCTATGGCGCCGCCTCCCGGGATTGGAAACAGGCCGCTTTCTGATCACCCTGGTGTTCCTACACCATGGGAGGCGTCGGCTGATTTGCCCACGATGGGCTATGTGTCTTCCGACTCAGGGGAAGAGTCAGACATGCTTGATGACGAGAGCCAGCAGTCTTCAGACTTGGGGGCGGCTCTTGATTTCATGTTTGGGTTCCTTCCGGATCTCAAACCATTTAACCAGTCGACAGTGTCAGCCAGGCCGCGATCATCGGTCGCGCGCCAACAGCCTATGGAGCAACCCGCTTCTGGGCGTCTTCGACCGTGCCAGTCAGTACAGTTGGTTGAAGCATTTTCAGCCTTGGACTCGAAGCTAAGTTCCAAGGCTATGAAGGCTCCGTTCTTCATCAGGGTTGGCGCCTTTTTGCCTCCAGCGCGTTTTCGTTCCTACGATTCCGCCAATCTGTCGGTCTACCAGACTTTGACGGTTTTGGATCAGGACTCCAATTCCCTCGGGCTTTCCAAGTCTGCCGTCATTCCGATGATGACTCTGTAGTCCACCTTGGGCTTATCGAGAGAGATGCTTGGTATGCTTTCTCTCTCCGATCACGTCGTCTCAGCTTTAGCTGCTTATCTGCCTCCAGATAAGTTTGACGAGGTACAGGCTCCTTTGCGTGTGCTGTCCAAGGCGCTTGTGCATCTTCTCACATGCATGCCTGTAACACAGCTAATCTGGAATTAGTTCGAAGGGACTCTGTGCTGGACACAGGCTGATCCCTTCCTGAGGAGCAGTGCGCTACTCTTCGATCTGCTTCTTTGGCAGGTCCGCAACTTTTCCTTGGTTCTGTGTTGATGGTCCAGGATGACGTCCTGCGTCATTCCAAAGATCAGCTGCTGTTTCTTCAGCTTGATCAGCCTTCTAGGGTAGGCAGGGGCTGTTCCAAGCCTAACAAGTACCCTCTGCTTCCTCTGCGAAGCAAAGGGGCTGATCCTTCTGCCACCGCTTCTACTTCTTACTCAAGGGGTAAGGGTAAGCATCGGCAGTCTTGAGGGAAGTCTCAGGATTCTTCATTCAGTAGAGGAGGTGTTTTCTCCTCTCGCGAGCCTCGTCGGGGTTCGAAATGAAGGTCCTCACCTCGACTCGTCCCAGGTTGGAGGAAGGATAGCAGAGTTTGCAGACCGTTGGGCCACCATCACATCCGATCCTTGGGTGTTAGATGTTGTTCGGTCTGGGCTGTGAATATCCTTCTGAAGGCACCCCACTCTGTCCAGGGTGCCTCTTCCAACCACAGTTCCTTTAGAGACATTTTACGCCGGGAACTTTTGTCCATGGAGATAGACAATCTCCTGACAAAGGGGACAATTGAGGTCATCAAGAACATTAGGTCAGTGGGTTTCTATTCCCACCTGTTCTTGGTGCCGAAGAAGGATGGCCGACTCCGACCAGTTATCGATCTGAGTTTCCTGAACCAGGCTATCATTGCTCCCAAGTTCAGCATGGAGACTTTCAGGTTGGTCCTCCGTTCAATTCACCAGGGACATTTCGCTTCCAGCTTTGACCTCCGAGACACTTACTTTCACGTTCCGATTCATCCGATTCATTGGGCGTTACAGAAGTATCTCAGGTTCAGTTTTCTGGGGCGAGTTTACCAGTTCAAGGCCATGCCTTTCGGCCTCAACCTGGCTCCTTGGGCCTTCACCAGACTGATGTCGCATGTGATAGCTTTCCATCGCACACAGTCCAGGGTGACTACCTCGGCATATCTGGACGATATCCTCCAGGGGCATTCCAATGCTGCCTTACTGGAGTCGGATGTCGCCACTCTGTTGAGCTTGCTCATGTCGCTAGGTTTCAGAGTCAACGAGGATAAGTCGGACCTGGTCCCTTCTCAGTCGTTTTATCATCTGGGGATGGCTTTCCACACACAATTCAATTTGGTGGCAGTTCCCCAGGCCAAGGCTGTGATTCTCTCAGCTTTTGCTTGGACTCTGTCCCAGTCCACATCTGAGACAGCTCGGAGTATTCTCCAGCTAAGCGGTCTCTGCTGTTCGGTGACGGATCTCATTCCTCTAGGTCGGCTGCGTGTCAGACCTCTCCAACACTTTCTGCTCAGTCGTTGGAGGCCGAATGTAGATTTTCTGGATCTGGTGCTTCAGTTTCCAGAATATCTCTATCCTCACCTTCTCCTCTGGGCGGATGTCCAGTTGCTTTCGCAGGGTGTTCCGTTGGACTTACCCACGTCCGATTGCGTTCTGACGGCAGATGCCACCGATCTCGAATGGGGTGCGACGTTGGATCCTCTAGGTCTTTCCATTCACGGGATGTGGGACCAGGATCATGCAGCTCTACATATCGACCAGAAGGAGCTTCTTGCTCTTCTTCTGAGTTTCAGGCAGTGGATCCCTCACCTGTCGAATCGCCAGGTCCTTCTGTTGTCCGACCATTCGACGGTGGTTGCTTACATTCGGAACCAGGGCGGCACGCACTCTGTTCCAATGTACGAATTGGCTCAGGATCTTTTACTGATCGCTCAGGATGTCCACGCCGGGGTGGCTGTTCGTCACATTCCTGGTTGTCTGAATGTCCTAGCCGACTTCCTGTCCCATTGGGGCAGGGTCATTTCCACCAGATGGATACTCCACATGGCGGGTTCCATCGATCTCTTGTGACGCATTGGCACCATCCCCGTGTCCAGATGCTCTGGCTTTCGCCGTGGACGCTCTGGCCCTCCTTTGGGGTGGTCTTGTCGGCTACGCCTTCCAACCGGTTCCGATTCCACCTCAGGTTCTCGCCCAGATATGAACCTGCAGTTGTCGAATCCTTTCGATCACACCTGTCGCCTCAGTGGGTGTGGATCAATCTGCTCCGCTCTCTGTTAGCGGCGGTTCCGGCATGTCTCCCTCTACCTCGCGACTTTCTTTGCCAAAGTCGCCCGAGGAGGTTTCACATTGACCCGACTTCATTGTGCCTTCGCACATGTCTTTTATCGGGTCCTGTCTCCTCCGTAGTGGTTTTTCGAGACATGCAGTGGAGTTGCTTTTCTTCTTCAAGGAGGCACTCACTCCACTGGTTTAGCCTCTGTGGCTAATTGGAAGGTTCTTCTGTCGATGGTGTGCGATCACTCTGTTGCTTCTGTCACTCCTTCGATCACACCGCTTGCGGAGTTTCTGGTATATGTTTGTTTCTGGGGGTCTCCAGCAATGGGTACAAGTCCATGCTTCTGAGACATTTTTATACCCCACGCAACGAAGTTGCTGGGGTATGTTTTTGACTGGTCTGTCCGTCAGTCCTACTTGTTTTCCGGACTTTTTATCTACATGCTTTCAGATATTGAGCTGATTTTTGGTATGTGAGTCTAACATGGTGGCCTACAGATCAAGTTTGCATTTTTTTCCGCTCCACTGATTTTTACCGAAATTACGGCCCTTGGACTCTGAAAAATTCATCAAAATTACAGTTTTCCGGACTTTTTTTCTACACGTTTCCAGATATTGAGCTGATTTTTGGTATGTGAGTCTAACATGGTGGCCTGCAGATCAAGTTTGCATTTTTTTCCGCTCCACTGATTTTTACCGAAATTATGGCCCTTGGATTCTGAAAAATTCATCAAAATTACAGTTTTCCGGACTTTTTTTCTATACGCTTCCAGATATTGAGCTGATTTTTGGTATGTGAGTCTAACATGGTGGCCTACAGATCAAGTTTGCATTTTTTTCTGCTCCACTGATTTTTACCGAAATTATGGCCCTTGGATTCTGAAAAATTCATCAAAATTACAGTTTTCCGGACTTTTTTTCTATACGCTTCCAGATATTGAGCTGATTTTTGGTATGTGAGTCTAACATGGTGGCCTGCAGATCAAGTTTGCATTTTTTTCCGCTCCACTGATTTTTACCGAAATTATGGCCCTTGGATTCTGAAAAATTCATCAAAATTACAGTTTTCCGGACTTTTTTTCTATACGCTTCCAGATATTGAGCTGATTTTTGGTATGTGAGTCTAACATGGTGGCCTACAGATCAAGTTTGCATTTTCTTCCGCTCCACTGATTTTTACCGAAATTATGGCCCTTAGACTCTGAAAAATTCATCAAAATTACAGTTTTCCAGACTTTTTTTCTACACGCTTCCAGATATTGAGCTGATTTTTAGCTCAACTTTGACGAAGTCGAATTTGAGCTATTGTCATGGCCTGTCGTCCGTCTGTCCGTCCATCCGTCCTTCCGTCTGTCCGTATGTCAACAATTGGCTATGGCTCGGGCTAGAGGTCGTATTTATGAACCGATCTTTACGAAACTTCTTGTGTACCTTTGTTATGACCCTGGGACGGGAACGAGTGTTTTTAGGTGTGGTCCGAAATTCAAGATGGCTGCCAGCGGCCATTTTGTACCGATGATGCAAAAATCAGTTTTTTGTACAGAACTTCTGTATGAAAGTTCTGATTTGAATAAAGTTTTGTATAAATGTTTACATCACATATAATACGGGTTTTTTTCTCGTGCGTAAATTATGCAAATTAGACTGACTTTGATTTATTTAGTGTTACTTTCAGAGCTGTAAGTGCCAAGCTGCTATGGCTCGGGCTAGAGGCCGTATTTATGAACCAATCTTTACGAAACTTCTTGGGTACCTTTGTTATGACCGTGGGATGAGAACGAGTGTTTTTGGGTGCAGTCCGAAATTCAAGATGGCTGCCAGCAGCCATTTTGTACCGATGATGCAGAAATTTTTTTTTTGTACAGAACTTCCATATGAAAGCTCTGATTTCAATAATTTTTCGTATGAATGTTTAGTACCATGGGATACATCACATATAATACGGGTTTTTTTCTCGTGCGTAGATTGTGCAAATTAGACTAATTTTGATGTTTTTTGGTGTTACTTTCAGCACTGTAAGTACAAATGCCAATCCGGCTCGGGCTAGAGGCCGTATTTATGAACCAATCTTTACGAAACTCCTTGGGTACCTTTGTTATCACCGTGGGACGAGAACGAGTGTTTTTGGGTGTGGTCCGAAATTCAAGATGGCCGATGGCAGCCATTTTGTACAAAATTTGGTGCAATCAGATTTTTGCCCAGAACTTCCATATGAAAGCGCTGATTTGAATAATTTTTTGTGTGAATGTTTAGTACCATGGGATACATCACATATAATACAGGGTTTTTTCTTGTGCAGAAATTATGCAAATTAGATGAACTTTGATTTATTCAGTGCTACTTATACACTGCAAGTGCACATGTCAATACGGCTCGGGCTAGAGGCTGTATTTATGAACCGATCTTCACAAAACATCTTGGGTACCTTTGATATCACCTTGGGACGAGAACGAGTGTTTCTGGGTGCGGTCCAAAATTCAAGATGGCTGCCAGTGGCCATTTTGTACCGAAATTAGGTCTAATCAGTTTTTTGTACACAACTTCTATACGGCTCAGGCTAGAGGCCGTATTTATGAACCGATCTTTACGAAACTTATTGGGTACCTTTGTTATCACCGTGGGATGAGAACGAGTGTTTTTGGGTGTGGTCCGAAATTCAGGATGGCCACCAGCAGCCATTTTGTACCAAAATTAGTGCAATCAGTTTTTTGTACAGAACTTCTGTATGAAAGTCCTGATTTGAATAAATTTTTGTATGAATGTTTAGTAACATGGAATACATCACATATAGTACAGGTTTTTTTCTCGTGCAGAAATTATGCAAATTAGATGAACTTTGATTTATTCAGTGCTACTTATACACTGTAAGTGCACATGTCAATACGGCTCGGGCTAGAGGCTGTATTTATGAACCGATCTTCACAAAACTTCTTGGGTACCTTTGTTATCACCTTGGGACGAGAATGAGTGTTTCTGGGTGCGGTCCAAAATTCAAGATGGCAGCCAGTGGCCATTTTGTACGGAAATTAGGTCCAATCAGTTTTTTGTCACAACTTCTACACAGCTCATATTTGTGAACTGATCTTCACGAAACTTCTTGGGTACCTTTGTTTTCATCTTGGGACAGGAATGAGTGTGTTTTGGGGTGCCTTTGTTATCACTGTGCTATGAGAACAAATATTTTGGGGTTCAGTCAGACCCATTCTGGGACGCAAAGATTTCTTTTCTAGTTTAGCATCTGACTGTCACCCACCTCTACAATACTTTACCTATACATTTGTTACAGGCAATGATCAGTATTTATGTACAGACCGTTACAATACTTTATATGTACCTTTGTTATCAGGTCATTACCTAGATGTTTGTCATTGCTGTATCACATACTATACATGTACATGTCTTTGTCTTTGTCTTGACAAGTTGAGCTACAGTGTCATTGACACTTTCATTGGTATGTGAGTCTAACATGGTGGCCTACAGATCAAGTTTGCATTTTTTTTCCGCTCCACTGATTTTTACCGAAATTACGGCCCTTGGACTCTGAAAAATTCATCAAAATTACAGTTTTCCGGACTTTTTTTCTACACGCTTCCAGATATTGAGCTGATTTTTGGTATGTTAGTCTAACATGGCAGCCTACAGATCAAGTTTGCATTTTGTTCCGCTCCACTGATTTTTACAAAAATTACGCCCTTGAACTTTGAAAAGTTCATCAAAATTACAGTTTTCTGGACTTTTTTTCTACACGCTTCCAGATATTGAGCTGTTTTTGGGTATGTTAGTCTAACATGGTGGCCTACAGATCAAGTTTACATTTTGTTCCGCTCCACTGATTTTTACCGAAATTATGACCCTTGAACCTTGAAAAGTTCATCAAAATTACAGTTTTGCAGACTTTTTTCCTGCACGCTTCCAGATATTGAGATGATTTTTGGTATGTTAGTCTAACATGGTGGCCTACAGAACAAGTTTGCGTTTTGTCCCGCTCCACTGATTTTTACCGAAATTAAAACCCTTGGACTCTGAAAAATGCATTAAAATTACAGTTTTCCGGACTTTTTTTCTACACGCTTCCAGATATTGAGCTGATGTTTGGTATGTTAGTCTGACATGGTGGCCTACAGATCAAGTTTGCATTTTGTTCCGCTCCACTGATTTTTACTGAAATTACGGCCCTTGAACTTTGAAAAGTTCATCAAAATTACAGTTTTCCGGACTTTTTTCCTACACGTTTCCAGATATTGAGCTGATTTTTGATATGTTAGTCTAGCATGGTGGCCTACAGAACAAGTTTGGGTTTTGTTCCACTCCACTGATTTTTACCAAAATTACGGCCCCATAGACTTTGAAAAGTTTATCAAAATTAGTTTTCTGGGCTTTTTCTCTGCTTGAATTCTTTCAGTACCATTGAAACTACAGAACACTGTTTTCTGCAGTATTCCTAGAATCTATGTTTATTTTTAAAAAATGATTAAAGCTTGAAATATCGGGGCGTGTGGGGTATGTGAGCGTGCTCACTAAGGTTCTTCCATTTCATATGTGATACTGCATTGTTTCGACACTCATCCTTGCCTCTCCAAGCTTGTTCAGCTCTTTTCCTTGAAAAGGCCTAGGACTTTGCAGTTTACTCCAAGATGGTCACTTTCTTGGGCACTGCTCTGCTTGGGGTGGGGGGCGTTCGCGTCTTTATCCTGGATGAATATGCGTTTTCTCACACGCCAGATCTCTCCTGCATCCATTTCTTGATGGATTTGTCTTGCTATTCGTGCAGCTTCCGCTTGTCTAGCTACTGGTGATTGTATTACCAATTGTTTTTTCTGCCACGAGGTGCGTGCATTGTCTTCCTCTTTTAATAACTCTGTCATGTTGTTGGATGACGGATGTTATACTGGCAGCTTTCTGGAGAAATGCTAGATTCTCCTTTTATCTTCGACAGTTGCAGGAGCCGACAGAGTACCTTGGGGCCCTCTTTCTTCGGCTCAGGCTGTTGTCTATCCCAGCCTTTCAGCTTTTTTCAGGGTAAGTTCCAGCTTTGTGCTATCACTGCCCTTTCTGTCTGTGCGTCACACTTCACCATACGCCTCATCTTTCATTGTCTTTTCTAATGTTTGTGATGCTATGGTTTGATAGGCCTAGGGATCTCTTCCTCTGTCCACGGTCCCAGTGCTATTGAGTTTTGTGTGGGTTGGTTATGTGATTCCCTCCATCCTTTTGTCTATTCAGCCTGTAGTAAACAATTGAGGTAGGTTGATAAGAAGTATAAATTTTATAGTAAATTTTCTTTCTTATTATACCTACCGAAATTGAATACATGGAGGTCCTCCCGTCTTCTTATTCGGGTAAGAATCCTTCCTCCCCGCTGATCACATAACTCCTGTGTTGTTCGGAATCAAAAGAATGACGAATTGACGCATTGTGCTCTGTTTTACTGTAGACGTTGATTTGTACTATGGAAGAGCGTCCCATACTGGGTGTGCGCCGATGGCGCTTGACCCACTTTTGGCTTATTTTTTCGTGTTGTTTTTACACCACTTTTCTTTCCCAAATCTTGGGAAAGATTAAAATAAAGAGTATTTTATCCGAGTTAGGTTCTTCCACTGTAGTGCAAGCCTGTAGTAAACAATTTCGGTAGGTATAATAAGAAAAGAAATTTACTATAAAATTTATACTTCTCTTTGGCACACCCTACAGGGCACATGTATGATCAGATTGCTTTGAAACCTGGTATGCTTGTTTGTGGTGACCTCTAGATGGGAACTATCGATTTTTAGCTCAACTTTGACGAAGTCAAATTTGAGCTATTGTCATGGCCCGTCGTCCGTCTGTCCATCCGTCCGTCCATCTGGCCGTCTGTCCGTCTGTCCGTACGTCAACAATTGGCTATGTCTCGGGCTAGAGGTCGTATTTATGAACCGATCTTTACGAAACTTCTTGTGTACCTTTGTTATGACCCTGGAACGGGAACGAGTGTTTTTAGATGTGGTCCGAAATTCAAGATGGCTGCCAGTGGCCATTTTGTACCGATGATGCAAAAATCAGTTTTTTGTACAGAACTTCTGTATGAAAGTTCTGATTTGAATAAAGTTTTGTATAAATGTTTAGTACCATGGGATACATCACATATAATACGGGTTTTTTTCTCGTGCGTAAATTATGCAAATTAGACTGACTTTGATTTATTTAGTGTTACTTTCAGAGCTGTAAGTGCCAAGCTGCTATGGCTCGGGCTAGAGGCCGTATTTATGAACCGATCTTTACAAAACTTCTTGGGTACCTTTGTTATGACCGTGGGACGAGAACGAGTGTTTTTGGGTGCGGTCCAAAATTCAAGATGGCTGCCAGCTGCCATTTTGTACCGACGATGCAGAAATCTGTTTTTTGTACAGAACTTCCATATGAAAGCTCTGATTTGAATAATTTTTTGTATGAATGTTTAGTACCATGGGATACATCACATATAATACGGGTTTTTTTCTCGTACGTAAATTGTGCAAATTAGACTAATTTTGATGTTTTTTGGGGTTACTTTCAGCACTGTAAGTGCAAATGCCAATACGGCTCGGGCTAGAGGCCGTATTTATGAACCGATCTTTACGAAACTTCTTGGGTACCTTTGGTATCACCGTGGGACGAGAACGAGTGTTTTGGGGTCCGGTCCGAAATTCAAGATGGCCGATGGCAGCCATTTTGTACAAAATTAGGTGCAATCAGATTTTTGCACAGAACTTCCATATGAAAGCCCTGATTTGAATAATTTTTTTGTGTGAATGTTTAGTACCATGGGATGCATCACATATAATACGGGTTTTTTTCTTGTGCAGAAATTATGCAAATTAGATGAACTTTGATTTTTTCAGTGCGACTTACACACAGTTAGTACACATGTCAATACGGCTCAGACTAGAGTCTGTATTTATGAACTGATCTTCACGAAATGTCTTGGGTACCTTTGTTATCACCTTGGGACGAGAACGAGTGTTTCTGGGTGCGGTCTAAAATTCAAGATGGCTGCTAGTGGCCATTTTGTACCGAAATTAGGTCTAATCAGTTTTTTGTACACAACTTCTATACAGCTCAGACTAGAGGCCATATTTATGAACCAATCTTTACGAAACTTCTTGGGTACCTTTGTTATCACCGTGGGATGAGAGCGAGTGTTTTTGGGTGTGGTCCAAAATTCAAGATGGCCACCAGCAGCCATTTTGTACCAAAATTAGTGCAATCAGTCTTTTGTATAGAACTTCTGTATGAAAGTTCTGATTTTAATAAATTTTTGTATGAATGTTTAGTAACATGGAATACATCACATATTGTAAGGGGTTTTTTTTCGTGCAGAAATTATGCAAATTAGATGAACTTTGATTTATTCAGTGCTACTTACACAATGTAAGCACACATGTCAATACGGCTCAGGGTAGAGGCTGTATTTATGAACCGATCTTCACAAAACTTCTTGGGTACCTTTGTTATCTCCTTGGGATGAGAATGAGTGTTTCTGGGTACGGTCCAAAATTCAAGATGGCTGCCAGTGGCCATTTTGTACCGAAATTAGGTCCAATCAGTTTTTTGTCACAAGTTCTATACAGCTCGTATTTATGAACTGATCTTCACAAAACTTCTTGAGTACTTTTGTTTTCACCTTGGGACAGGAACGAGTGTGTTTTGGGGTGCCTTTGTTATCACTGTGCTATGAGAACAAATATTTTGGGGTTCAGTCAGACCCACTCTGGGACTCAAAGATTTTTTCTAGTTCAGCATCTGACTGTCACCCACCTTTACAATACTTTACCTATACATTTGTTACAGGCAACGGTCAGTATTTATGTACAGACCATTACAATACTTTATATGTACCTTTGTTATCAGGTCATTACGTAGATGTTTGTCATTGCTGTGTCACATACTATACATGTACATGTCTTTGTCTTGACAAGTTGAGCTACAGTGTCATTGACACTTTCATTTTCCATTTCCATCAAAAAATGTTGCCACGGCCAATGTTCTTAGAACTTAGTTTAGTCAGAAGACCTCAATATTTCCCTTTGGCACACCCTACAGGGCACATTTATGATCGGATTGCTTTGAAACCTGGCATGCTTGTTTGTGGTGACCTTTAGATGGGTGCTATCGATTTTCTTCCATTTCCGTCAAAAAATGTTGCCATGACCAACGTTCTTAGAACTTAATTTAGTCAGACCTCAGTTTATCCCTTTGGCACACCCTACAGGGCACATTTATGATCGGATTGCTTTGAAACCTGGTATGCTTGTTTGGGGAGACCTCTAGACGGGAGCTATCGAGTTTTAACTGCTCACCTGACTTTCAGTCAGGAGAGCTATAGTGATCACTCACCGTCCGTCGTCCGTGAACATGGTGTTTGCGTCTTCTCCTCCCAAACCGCTGAACCAATTTAATTGATATTTGAGATAATAGTTTGTTATGACATCGCAATTTGATTTTGTTCAAATCAAGTTGCCTCGCCCATGGGTAGGGCCACACCCAAAAAGTGTGCTGAAATCTTAAAAAATCTTCTTGTCATGAACCAGCAGTAGCAGAGACTTGATATTTGGTGTGCAGCTTCCTTTTGAGGTGTAGACTCAGATTTGTTCAAGAGAAGTGTGGGGCTATACTTGGCGTCGTAATGGGAGGGGAAAGAATATTTGCCCCACCCAAAATTTCTATTTTCCAAACCGAGAGGCAAATTTTGACCAAATTTGATATGAGGGCTTATTGGGTCATAAGTACTTAATTTATGCCAAAAAATTTTTTCCCGTCGTCCCATGGGGACCGCAGGAGCTAAAAATAGAAAAAAATGAAAATGCCCGTATCTCCAAAACTACACGGCACTGAGAATTCTTATTTGTTGTGATGCTTCCTTAGGACCAACAGAATGGAATGGTCCAAAAAAATTGCCACCGGTTATATGATGGGGTACTTTTTGGGGACTTTGGAAAAGTGCTGAGTCAGCATTTTTTAACACTGTGGGTAATGGGAAAAACGTATAAGACTACTTTTCTCCGAAACCACTGCTCCAAAAGCTTTAAAATTTCACATATAACATCTTTGGAAGATTGTTTCACATGTTTATTGAAATGAATTGCCTGGGTCGATATTTGGGCTCTCTATGGGAGCCCAAATGTTTAAATTAGTGCAGTATGAGGAGTATTTTTGAAAAATCTTCTTCTTCAGATCTGGCAATAAGAATGTTTTGATATTTGGTATGCAGCATCCTTAGGGAGGTGAGATTCAAGTTTGTTGAAGCCAAGTCCCTAGGTTCATATTTAGGCTGAAAATTTGGGGGTCCCGTTGCGGACTTAGAAATTTTTGACCAAAATCCGAAAAAAATTTTTTTTGTTTTTTCTGTGTTTTGGTCAATTTTAAGACAAAAAAAATTTTTTTTTTTCCTCCTGAAAATTTGGGGTCTGGGTGGGACTTAGAAAATTTTGGACCAAAATCCGAAAAAACATTTTTTTTGTTTTTTCTGCGTTTTGGTCAATTTTAAGACAAAAAATTTTTATTTTTTTTTTCCTGAAAATTTTGGGTCCGGGTGGGACTTGGAAAATTTTGGACCGAAATCTGAAAATTTGATTTTTTGCTTTTATGCATTTCTGTCAATTTTAAGACAAAAAAAAAAAAAAAATTTTTTCCCCTGAAAATTTGGGGTCCGGGTGGGACTTAGAAAATTTTGGACCAAAATCCGAGAAAAAAAATTTTTTTTGTTTTTTATGCATTTCTGTCAATTTTAAGACCAAAAAAAAAAAAAAAAATTTTTTTTTTTTTTACCCTGAAAATTTTGGGTCCGGGTGGGACTTACAAAATTTTGGTCCAAAATCAAAAAAAAAAATTTTTTTGTTTTTTCTGTGTTTTGGTCAATTTTAAGACAAAAATTTTTTATTTTTTTTTCCCCTGATAATTTGGAGTCCGGGTGGGACTTGCAAAATTTTGGACCAAAATCCGAAAGAAATTTTTTTTGTTTTTTATGCATTTCTGTCAATTTTAAGACAAAAAAAAAAAAAAAATAAATTTTTCCCCTGAAAATTTGGGGTCCGGGTGGGACTTACAAAATTTTGGACCAAAATCCGAAAGAAATTTTTTTTGTTTTTTATGCATTTCTGTCAATTTTAAGACAAAAAAAAAAATAAATAAATTTTTACCCTGAAAATTTGGGGTCCGGGTGGGACTTACAAAGTTTTGGACCAAAATCAAAAAAAAAAATTTTTTTGTTTTTTCTGCGTTTTGGTCAATTTTAAGACAAAAAAATTTTTTTTTTTTTTTCCCCTGAAAATTTGTGGTCCGGGGTGGGACAAAATTTTGGACCAAAATCCGAAAAAAAAATTTTTTGGTTTTTTATGCATTTCTGTCAATTTTAAGACAAAAAAAAAAAAAATTTTTTCCCCTGAAAATTTGGGGTCCGGGTGGGACTTACAAAATTTTGGACCAAAATCCGAAAGAAATTTTTTTTGTTTTTTATGCATTTCTGTCAATTTTAAGACAAAAAAAAAAAAAAAAAAAAAATTTTTCCCCTGAAAATTTGGGGTCCGGGTGGGACTTACAAAATTTTGGACCAAAATCCGAAAGAAATTTTTTTGTTTTTTATGCATTTCTGTCAATAATAAGACAAAAAAAAAAAAAAAGAAAAAATTTTTACCCTGAAAATTTGGGGTCCGGGTGGGACTTACAAAGTTTTGGACCAAAATCAAAAAAAAATATTTTTTTGTTTTTTCTGCGTTTTGGTCAATTTTAAGACAAAAATTTTTTTTTTTTTTTTTTCCCCTGAAAATTTGTGGTCCGGGGTGGGACAAAATTTTGGACCAAAATCCGAAAAAAAATTTTTTGGGTTTTTTATGCATTTCTGTCAATTTTAAGACAAAAAAAAAAAAAAAAAAATTTTTACCCTGAAAATTTGGGGTCCGGGTGGGACTTACAAAATTTTGGACCAAAATCCAAAAGAAATTTTTTTTGTTTTTTCTGCATTTTGGTCAATTTTAAGACAAAAAAATTTTATTTTTTTAACCCTGAAAATTTGGGGTCTGGGTGGGACTTAGAAAATTTTTGGACAAAAATCCGGAATTTTTTTGGAGGGGTTTTTTATGCGCTTCTGTCAATTTTAAGACAAAAAAAAAAAACAAAAACATTTTTCCCCTGAAAATTTGGGGTCCGGAGGGGACTTACAAAGTTTTGGACCAAAATCCGAAAAAAAATTTTTTTGTTTTTTATGCATTTCTGTCAATTTTAAGACAAAAAAAAAAAAAAATTTTTTTTACCCTGAAAATTTGGGGTCCGGGTGGGTCTTAGAAAATTTTGGACCAAAATCCGTAATTTTTTTTTTGTTTGTTTTTTTATGCGTTTGTGTCAATTTTAAGAAAAAACAATTTTTTTTTTTACCCTGAAAATTTGGGGTCCGGGTGGGTCTTAGAAAATTTGGGACCAAAATCTGGAATTTTTGTTTTTTTGTTTTTTATGCGTTTTAAGAAGAAGAAAAAAATTTAGGCTGAAAGTATTTTGTTTGGGAAAAAAAATCGGTTTTTTATGTGTTGATCTCAATTTTGGGACGTAAAAAGTGCAGGAACTGAAAATAGAAGGAAAAATCCTGTGTATTGTGTGGGCACAATCGCTTCATCTTGTTGGTATATGCTTTTCTTAGGAGGGGCATATGCAGCTTATTCAAGTCAAGTCCCTGGTTTGATATTTAGACTACCATGTCAGGTGAGCGCCCTCAGGCCCCCTGGGGTCTCTTGTCTTCAATTTCCGTCGAAAAATGTTGCTGTTGCCAACGTTCTTAGAACTTAGTTTAGTCAGACCTCAATATTTCCTGTTGGCACACCCTACAGGCCACATTTATTAGCTCAACTTGACAAAGTCAAGCTGAGCTATTACAATCACTTCTCGTCCATCGGCATACATGTGTACGTACATCCACAATTTCCTTTGGCACGCCTCACAGGTCGCATTTATTTTCATTTCCTTTAAAAAATTATTGTCGTTTTCACCAGCCTCTGAACTTACTGCATTTGTGTAGCAACTTATCCCTTTTGCACTCTCTGCAGGGTATATTTATGAATTTCCATAAAAAAAGAGAAAAAAACATTGCCACAAGCAATGACATTCAAACTTAGTGCATTTGTGCATTAACATCCTCCTTTGGCATGCCTCAGAGGGTGCATTCATTATCAGGTTGTTTTGAAACTTTGTATGCTTATGCAGGATGACCAAGATAGGAGCTATCGATTTTCTTTTCATTTCCATCAAAAACTGTTGCTGTTCGCAACAGTCTTTGAATTTATTGCATTTGTGCATCAACATTCCTCTTTGACATGGCCTACAGGCCACATTTATCAGGATTTTTTTTTAACTTAGTGTGCTCATTGGGCAAGACCTTTAGATAAGAGCTATTGGTTAGCATTCATTCCTGTGGAAAAAGTTGCCATTTACAATAACCTCTGAACTTACTGCATTTGTGTATCAACATTCTTCCTTTAGCCAGTCTAACAGTTTACAATTAAAAATTCAAGGATTTCTCTTGACGTTGTGCACACATAATGCTGTTATGTTGAAATTTCACCAAATAACATTGGTACCAATGATCTTCAATTTTGCCATTTCATTTATAACTTACCAAGTTCAAGTTTGTCAAGTTGAGCTACAGTGTCATTGACACTTTCATTTTTTTTATTATTTTTTTTTATTATTACTCTTCACAGGGTTTCCGCTAGACCGGCTGGGGGTCCGTTGACCAGACCCATTCCCCCCGCCGATCATACTATGATCAGTCAGAAAAGCTGGTGGTTAAAATGTTGAGTACAATGCTGTATCGTAACAACACTCGGGATCCTTTGTTTCCACGTAATATAGGCATAATTATGTTGTATACTATGCCTACTATTACTGGCGACAACCTGATACTTTATAACCCCCAGATGAGAGGGGGAAACAAAGTTCAGATCCTAAACATCGCTTATAAAATTTCGGACTCAAATTGTCGTGTTTGGTCCGAAATCACTGGCTTTTATTTCGAGTGATAAATGATGTAATTGCACGTGCATGATGTCACATGTCCGCATCATGGTTCTTTTCCAATATTTCGTTCTCTCTGCATTTCCAATTATTTACGTTGGCACGTATCAGGTTGTATAAAAAAAAATTGAGGTCAAGCGTCGCAGTCACTGTCGGGATTCATGGATTTTGTGTTGTTTTGGGTTTGTATTTTTATGAAACCTCCGACCAGATGTAGTATTGTGTGTCCCGTGGGAATTTAGAGAATTGTAGGAGGAAAAATACATATTTTCCACTTCAATTATTCAGCATTTTAGCGACCAGAATGCCCCATAGGCCACCAGAGAGCACCTAAAAATCAAAATTTTTCTGCAGTGAGAACCCCAGGCCCCCCTCTATATGCACGTGATTCGGCATCTGAGTTTAACTTTCTTTAAACGACCGGACCCACAAATGTTTCCCTTGCGGAAACCCTGGTTCAGCCTGTAGTTAGTTTAAACATATTTTATTTGTCTTTGATGATAGTTGACAAAAAGGATTGGAACACAAGTTATAGCAACTTATTTACGTTCCTCTCCTGTATAATGCTGTAACAATATAAATAAAAATGTACAAGAACGACATACATAGGTGAACATTTTAACATCCTTATAATACAAAGTTTAAGTTTCCAAGAGAAGGTAAAGATTGTGGGAAAAGCAAATATAAATAAAATAAATAGTGCTTGTTTTAGTAGGCTGTAACCCGATCTCCACTCATCAAAAATGTTTTAGGCTCAATATTTCAATCAACAAAAAATTTAAATTTGTTTTATTAGGTAGTGGGCAAGCTCCAAACACCAGCTTTTCTGGACCAAGTTTTGATGAATGCAAATCAGTGCAATGCAAATGCAAACCCCGCCACTCCAAAGTATGAAATATGGAATATCTGAAATGAAAAATTTGCCACCCGCTCATAAGGGCCCATCTAGGAACGCTTGTGTTTACTTGGACTTGTATATAAAAGCACACATATACACACATGTTTAGATACTCGTTCAAATTTCACGCACAGTACGGAGGGGCTGGTCCAAGTCACCGAATCGTGGTGGGGTAGACTCTCCCTACAAATACTATCTACAGTTTCAAAGAACAAGGAACGGAGAACACGAGTAGATCCACCGCCCATGGAGCATGGGGTTTCACTCCGTGATCCACATGCTGAAAA
This sequence comes from Pictodentalium vernedei, assembly GCA_031216915.1. Taxonomy (NCBI): domain Eukaryota; kingdom Metazoa; phylum Mollusca; class Scaphopoda; order Dentaliida; family Dentaliidae; genus Pictodentalium; species Pictodentalium vernedei. Next base: position 271,819,768 of record CM062295.1, read on the forward strand.
CACAATATTTTCAGTATGATTTTGAAAAATCATCATCATTTGCAGGTTGGAGAAACCATCCCGCCACAACACAGTGACAGTCCATCCACACAAGTTGAAGGAATTTTTGCTCAACCGCAAAAGTGTATTCGTTTCCAAATTTTCAAAGATTAAATCATTGAGTGCTTGAAATAAAGGACTGGACACACTTGAAGATAAATTGGTTGTCTGAGATAGAGAGATTTGGATTTCCATACAATAATTATCTGATGATACCATTATAAAACTAGAAAGCTGCCGTTTCAAAGTATTACTCTGCATTGCATATAACGGACACTCAAAAAAATAATGTTGGGCATTTTCAAGTTCATGTCCACAACTGCAGCTAGGAGCTTCGCAAATATAATTAGCAAACTTATCGGCATTCAAGTCACTACACTGGCTTTGTAGACGACAGTGTGTGATGTTTAGCATTCGTTTCCTGCTAGCAAAATAAACGGGTGGTTTCTTTACAGGATTCAGGTTAATGTATTTCTTTTTAAATTCTACAAGGGATTGTGATTGTGATATATGACTGGGTAATTGATTCCAGGCTGACACTGTGGCTGGCAGAAAAGAGTTCTTGAAATGTTCAGTACGTGTTTTGAATGTGGAAAATTGTTGCGCATGTCGCAGATTATATGAAGTGGATTGTGAAATTCGCTGGGGTAGTAAACCCGTAATATATTCTGGTGCTTCGTGGTTAACTATTCTGTACATTATACTCATTTTGTGAATTTCACGTCTGCGTGTCAACGAGTTCCAGCCAAGCTCAAGAAGGATGTTTTCTGTCGATACTGATCTCGTTAAACCTGTAATAATTCGGGCCACATCTAGATGTAAGTATTCAAGTCCTTTGAGAAGATAGGAGGGGGCTGAGTCCCATAGTACATCTCCATAATACATTATAGGGAGTATGTACGACACATATATTCTCTCCAATGTTTTGCGAGAGAGCAAGAATTTCAGTTTTCGGAGTTGCGATAATCGGGCCGACACTTTTTTACAAATTTCATTTATTTGAACATCCCATTTAAGATTGCTTTGTAAATAAATGCCTAATGTTTGTGATGATCACATCCAGATACAATGCTATTATTAAAGTGAATTACAGGTGGGGTTGTGCCTGGGGAAAATGAAAATTAAATTGACTTTGTTTTGGATGGGTTGAATGAGACCAACCACTGATTGGCCCAGGTGTTAATTTTTTCTAAATCGGCATTTAGGACATAAGTTAGGTCGACTTTGTTATTTTTACTGGTGAACAGGCATGTGTCATCCGCAAACATCCGAGCATGTGACTCGAGTAGGTTAGCGATATCGTTTATGTAGACCACGAATAGAAAGGGGCCCAGTACTGAGCCCTGTGGACCCCCCAATTTCATTGTCTTGTACTGTGAAAAATCGTTGTTAATTAAAACCCTCTGTTGCCGATTATCTAGATAATCTTTTATCCACAAAAGTTGATTTCCTGTGATACCATTCTCTCTAAGTTTAAAAACCAAACCCTTGTGCCAAACTCTTTCGAAGGCTTTTGGTATATCACAAAAAACTGAACAGGTTAGTAGTTTATTGTCCAGGGAGTTGCATAGAGTGTGATATAATTCCATTAACTGAAAGGTTGTACTATGTCCAGGAATAAAGCCAGACTGGTATTTATACAGGAGATTATTTTCTATGAAGTGCAGAAGAATATATTTAAGGGTAACTTTTTCTATTATTTTACTAAGGCAGGGTAAAAGTGAAATGGGTCTATAATTGTTTTTGTCTGAAGGGTCATCTTTCTTCAAAATTGGGGTCACATCTGCCTTCTTCCATTCTTCTGGGAATTTACACGACCGGAAGGAATATTAAAACAATAATTTTAGGGGAGATGAGATACTGGCAGCAGTGGCTTTTAACATTCTGACGCTAATTTGATCATGACCATGGGCTTTGTTTGACTGCATAGATTTGATGGCTTCCATAATGTCGTTTATTTCAAAAGGGATTTCAGCTAAATGTATACTGGAGCGTGATGAGAACGTTGGGAGTATATGATCTGTTTCGTCAATAACTCCGTTAGATATAAATGTGTCATTGAGCAGATTAGCTTTCTCTTCGTCTGTAAATGCAATCATGTCGGGGTTTTCTTTATTTGTTATATAGAGAGGTGGCATCTTTTTAGATTTATTTTTATCGAGAGGTCATTGATTACATGCCAAAATAATTTGGGGGAAGGTTGTTCTGAAAGGGTGTGCTCAAGGTTGGATTCGTACTGTTTTTTTGCGTATTTTATCATGTTGTTAACGGTATTTCTTTGTTTCTTGTATTTGGTCCAGTCGTCACGTAGATGAGATTTAATTGCCTTTTTCCTTAGCCCGCCGCGTTGTCGAATTTCTTTTCTGAGTTCAGAGGTAAACCAGTGCTTGTCTTTTGGGCGTATAAGAACTGTTGATTTTGGAATACACTTATCAATGATAGCAAGGAACTTTTCTGTAAAATTACTCATGGCAGTGTTTATGTTTGGGGCATTTTCGATTAAGTGTGTCCAGTCAGTTTGAAGGATTAATGTATTTGCTAGTTCAAAATTAGCATTTTTGTAATTACGAACAGTTCTGAAGTATGGGGTATTAAGTGAATATTCAGATTTTATACAGCAGTAAATGGCAAAGTGATCAGACACTTCAAGATCTATTGTATCGCTTTCTGTGTCGTTAATTTGGTTACTAACTAAAATGGGATCAAGAAGTGTTTCAGTAGTAGCAGTTACACGAGTTGGCTTTGTTACTAAATTGTGTGGACTATAGTGTGTTATAATCTCGCTGAGACGCCCAGTAGGTTGCGTGAGGTCCGAGTTAAAATCACCTAGCAATACAAGGGGTTTATTCGCATCAAGTGCCGTTTCCACAAAACTATTTAATAGGTCCCAATAATCACTCGGTGCATACTGTACCGATCTGTAGGAAACTGCTAGAAGAAATGTTTTCGATTTAGAAGTGACTTCAAAACACATGATGGATGCGTCGAATTCTAGTTTGGTTTTACGAAAATACAGAAGACTTTGATCAAAGTATACGGCAATACCACCCCCATACTGATTTCTGTCATTTCTGATGGGATCTGAAAAACCTTGTAATTTGATACTACTCGATTGCACTGAACTATCGAGGTGCGTTTCGGGGAAACAGAGAATATTGAAGTTATGTATAATATCTGAAATTTGTGAAAGCTTGTGTCTTATGCTACGTATGTTGTAGTGGAAGATAGATAGGGAACCAGGAAGGTTGTTTCTTGTGTCAGGTGGGCCAGGGTTTGACTCGATGTCACCAGAAAGTAACAAAGAAAGCGTTCAAAATAGTAATAGAAATCTCATTTTTGGGAGCCTAGTCTTTCTAATTTTACGAGAGGGCAGGCTCGAAGATTTTCCTTTGAAACACTTGACGCCACCGCCAAAAACCCCAGCCTGTATCTCAGGTATCGAATGTTCTATTGCAATGAAATTTGCCATGAAAACTGCTTATGGTATAGGCTTTAAAAAAAGGATTCAACGATATTTCTCACATTCTCCTTTTTAGAGTTATCCCCCTTTTTTGACTTAGAAATTGTAGGAAATAGACATTATTTGTCTGTTCAGCCTGTATCTCAGGTATGGGTTATCGGATTTCAGTGAAATAGGGCATGCAGTTTGCCTATGACAAAAGCTTCTGCCTCATTGCATAAAACTTCCAAACACCAAACAATTTACCATACCTTTTGACTTAGAAATTGTTGAAAACTTTCGAAGAAAATGGGGGGGGGGGGGGGGGGGGCATACTGGATTAGGGTTATTGGATTTCAGTGAAATATGGCATGCAGTTTGCCTATGACAAAGGCTTCTGCCTCATTGCATAAAACTTCCAAACAATTTACCATACCTTTTGACTTAGAAATTGTTGAAAACTTTCGAAGAAAATGGAAGTGGGGGGGGGGAGGGGTATACTGGATTACGTCCATCCATCTGTGCATCCGTCCGTCAGTCCATACGAGAATATTCATAAATAATATTTGTTGGTCATAGGTATGCCCACACTAGGCGGTACACCACATGGGGGTATGCACCGGAGGAAAGACCAGCTCTTGTTAACTTTGAAGTCTGGGAGGTACTGAGGAAGTTCCTTTGATTTATTTCCAATCTTAAAAATATCTGTCTGGGAATCACCTCTTTCTTTCATGTAAATCTTTGAATCAAACAATCCATTGTTTTGGAATGTTGAACTGATGACAAGTTAAAGGCCTCTTCTGGAAGTGTTTTTATTTTATTTTATTTATTATTATTTCTTGCAAAATGATATTAAATTGGATAGGACCTACAGAGAAATTCAGTTTGTGTCTCTTTTACATTTTTCAAGATGTCCTCCGTTGAGTAATTTTTAGCTCACCTGACCTAACAGGTCATGTGAGCTTTTCTCATCACTTGGCGTCCTCAAGCTTTTCACATTTTCATCTTCTTTGTAACCGCTGAGCCAGTGTGAACCAAACTTGACAGAAATGCTCTATGGGAGGTCCTCTACAATTATCATCATTTTTTTCCCGTCAGATGAAAAACATGGCTTCCAGTGGCATTTTTTATTCTGGTTGGTGGATTTTTAAAAATCTTCTCCTCTGAAACCATAAGACCAAATGTTTTGAAACTTCACTTAAATGATGACTGGGACCCCCTCTACCAACGATCCTCATTTAATGTTGATTGGGGTACAAACATGGCCACAATTGCAGCTTATAGTTACTATAGAAACCCTATGGAAAATCACATTTTCATCGTCTTCTCTGGAACTACTGAGTCCATGAGAACCAAACCTGGCAGGGATAGTCTATGGGAGGTCCTCTACAAACTATCCTCATTTTGTTCCCATGGGTTTGAAAACAGAGGCATTCTTTGATTCTGATGGATGGATTTTGAAAAATCTTTTTCTCTGAAACTGCAAGGCCAGATGTTTTGAAACTTCAAGTAAATGATGACTGGGACGCACTCTACTAATGATCCTTATTTAATGTTGATAAGGTTACAAACATGGCTGCAAGTGTGGCTTATAGTTACTAGAAACCCTATGGAAAATTACATTTTCATTTCTTCTCTTGAACTACTGAACCTACATGAACCAAACCTGGCAGGGATAGTTTATGGGAGGTCCTCTACAAATGATCCTCATTTTCGTTCCTGTGGGTTGAAAAGGCTGTCAGAGGCATTTTTTGATTCTGGTTGGGGGATTTTCAAAAATCTTCTCCTCTGAAACTACCGAGCCAAATGTTTTGATACTTCACATAAATGATGACTGGGACCCCCTCCACCAGTGATCCTCATTTAATGTTGTAAACATGTCAACAATTGCGGCTTATAGTTAATATAGAAACACTATGAGAAATCACATTTTCATCTTCTTCTCTGGAACTACTGAGCCCACGTGAACCAAACCTGGCGGGGATAGTCTATTGGAGGTTCTTTACAACAATCTTCATTTTGTTCCCATGGGTTTGAAACCATGGCTGCCAGAGGCATTCGTTGATTCTGATGGGTGGATTTTCAAAAATCTTCTCTGAAACCACAGGGCTAAATGTTTGGAAACTTTGCATGGTTGATGACTGGGACCCTCTCTACCAATGATTCTCATTTAATGTTGATCGGGTTACAAACATGGCTTCAATATTGGCTTATAATTACTATAGAAAACCTATGGGAAATCACATTTTCATCTTCTCTGGAACTACTGAGCCAACACAAACCAAACCTGGCAGAGATAGTCTATGGGAGGTCCTCTACAAATGCTACTCATTTTGTTCCCATGCGTTGAAAAACATGGCCGCCAGAGCCATTCTTTGATTCTGGTTGGTGGATTTTCAAAAATTTTCTCCTCTGAAACTACCAGGCCAAATGTTTTGATACTTTACATAAATGATGACTGGGACCCCCCTCTACCAACAAACCTCATTTAATGTTGATCGGGTTGTAAACATGGCCATAATTGCGGCGGCTTATTACTATAGAAACCCTATGGGAAATCATATTTTCATCTTCTTCTCTGGAACTACTGAGCCGACATAAACCAAACCTGGCAGAGATAGTCTATGGGAGGTCTTCTACAAGTGCTCCTCATTTTTGTTACCATGCATCGAAAAACATGGCTGCAAGAAGCATTTTTTTATTCTGATTGGTGGATTTTGAAAAAGCTTCTCCTCTGAAACCACAGGGCCAAATGTTTTGAAACTTTGCATGGTTGATGACTGTGACACTTTTTACCAACGATCCTCATTTTATGTTGACCGGGTTGCAAACATGGTTGCAATTATGGCTTATAGTTACTATAGAAACCCTATGGGAAATCACATTTTCATCTTCTCCAGAACTACTGAGCTGATGTGAACCAAACCTGGCAGGGATAGTCCATGGCAGGTCCTCTACAAACGCGACTCATTTTGTTACTGTGCATCGAAAAATATGGCTGCCACAAGCATTTTTTGATTCGGATTGGTGGATTTTGAAAAATCTTCTCCTCTGAAACCATAGAGCCAAATGTTTTGAAACTTTGCATGGTTGATGACTGGGACACCCTCTACCAATGTTCCTCATTTAATGTTAATTGTGTTGCAAACATGGCCACAATTGCAGCTTATAGTTACTATAGAAAACTCAATGGGAAATCACATTTTCATCCTCTCTCTGGAACTACTGAGCCGATGTGAACCAAACTTGGCAGGAATGGTCTATAGGAGGCCCTCTACAAACGATGCTCCTTTTATTTCCGTTGGTTGGAAAATATGGCCACCAGAGACATTCTCTGATTCTGATTTATAGATTTTGCAAAAAGTATTCCCCTCTGAAACTACAAAGTCAAATGTTTTGAAACTTCATGTGATTGAGGACTGGAACACCTACCAATGATCCTCATGTAATGTTGCAAACATGTTTTGAAACTTCATCTGATTGAGGACTGGGACACCTACCAATGATTCTCATGTAATGTTGATGTAATATTGCAAACATGGCCCCAATTGCAGCTCATAGTTACCATGGAAAGCCTATGGGAAATCACATTTTTTATGTAATTCCAAGAGAGCGATTACAGACTCTTTAGAGCCTCCAGTTATACTCATGAAAATTTTCTTTAATTTTTAGCTCAACTTTGACATAGTCAAATTTGAGGTCTTATGCCATGCCCGTTGTCTGTCTGGACGTCTCTCCGGCATCAACAATTCAGTACAGCTTGGGCTAGAGGTCGTATTTATGAACCGATCCTTACAAAACTTCTTGGGTATCTTTGTTATCACCATGGGACGAGAACGAGTGTTTTTGGTTGCTCCAAAGTTCAAGATGTCCACCAGCAGCCATTTTGTACCGAAATTAGTGCAATCAGTTTTTTGTACCGAACATCTGTATGAAAGTTCTGATTTAAATAAAGTTTTGTATAAATATTTAGTAACATAGAATACATCACATATAATAGAGGTTTTTTTCTCTTGCTGAAATTGTGCAAATTAGATGAACTTTGATTTATTCAGTGCTACTTATGGACAGTAATTGCACATGTCAATACGGCTTGGGCTAGGGTCTGTATTTATGAACTGATGGTCACGAAACTTCTTGGGTACCTTTGTTATCACCTTGGGACAAGAACAAGTGTTTTGGGGTGTGGTCTGAAATTCAAGATGACTGCCAGTGGCCATTTTACCAAAATTAGGTGCAATCAGTTTTTTGTACAGAACTTCTAGGACTACGTTTGTTATCATGGGATGGTAACGAGTGCTTTTGGGCTCAGCTGTGTTAATATTTGGTGTTGTTTGGGGAGGGTAAACATTATTAGCACAACCCAGTTTTCTGTTTCCAATGAGAAAAATAAAACTTTCTTACCCATGGGAACCCAATGAGCTAAAGATAAAAAATTCAAATACCTATATTTTAAGAAGGACTGGACAAATATTTATTAATTAGTAGGAATCAGCCGTAGAAGGGTTTGAATCAAACAGGCCAAAACAGTTGCTAACATTTGGCTTATGATGCACCATACAAGGATCCCCATTGTAACATTAACCCTTTTGAGATTTCTTTTCTAGTTTAGCATTTAACTGTCACCCACCTTTACAATACTTTACCTATACATTTGTTACAGGCTATGGTCAGTATTTATGTACAGACCTTTACAATACTTAACATGTACCTTTGCTATCAGGTCATTACCAAGATGTGTGTCACTGCTGTGTCACATACTATGCATGTACATGTCTTACACAAGTTGGGCTACAGTGTCATTGACACTTTCATTATTTCTTTCAACTCATGTCTGCCCTTCAGCGATTGATTGTTGGAGAACTGCAAGAAATTTTTGGAAGTTGGCCAATTGAAATTTCTGAAAATTTGTGGGAGTTAATTATGCCTCATTTTTTTTTTTATGAATTATTTTTCTTCAGATTACTGCTACAGTCATGATATGATTGCAGAAGAGCAAGAGAACAATTTTTTTTTAAGTTTGACATCTACATGTGCTGTACTTGGAACTGAAAAAGAAAAATTGTGGTCTTTTTTTCTCCGGCTCCAGCTAGATGGGCGGGGAGGGAGAATTGGGATACTAGAAGAAACTTGATTACTGTTGTAATTCCAATGTTTGTGAATAGAATACAGTTGGAATACACCGTTAGACAGGATACAGAATTTGCAGTTCGTTCACATTGAGTGCCTAGATTAATATTTGGGATCCCTATGGGAGCCCATATATTAACTTAGTGCAATACAAGGGATTTCTTTAATAATCTTCCACTTCACCAGTCAGAATCCTTTCATGTTTAGTATTTAAAAATCTTCTTCTTCAGATCCACCATTTAGAATGTTTTCATATTTGGTATACAGCATCACTAGGGGAGTGTGGGTGTGGGGAGCGGGGGAGGTGCAGATTTAAGTTGGGTCCAGTTCCGACTTGGAAATTTTTGACCAAAATTTGGAGAAAAAAAATTGATTTGTTCAATTTTTGATGGAAAAAAAAAATAGCCTGAAAATTTTGAGTCCAAAATTCGTAATTTTTTTTTTTATTATTTTGTTCAATTTTGAGACGAAATGTTTTTTTTGGGCAAGAAAATTTTGGGTCCAGTTCTGACTTGGAGCCTGAATTTTAACTTATTGCTTAGATCCACTATCCAAATGCTTTCTTAGTTGGTATACAGCATCGGGGGGGGGGGGGGGGGGGGGGGGGGGGGGAGATTTAAGTTTGTTCAAATTGGGTCCCTGGATTAATATTCATGCCCTGTTTGATCGGGGACAGTGACATAACAATCCTTGGAAATCTGACAGTGCTAGTCTTCAGCTGATAGATTTGGATAGAATTTAGGAAGAATTGAAGCAGTCAGGAAGACTCAGGATAATAATCCTCTGACATGTCTTCATTCCTCTGTAGTGTTGATGACCATGATAAACTGAATGTGATCCAAAATAGTTGAATCACTTTGTCAGGTGAGTGATTAAGACCCCTTGGGGCCTCTTGTTTTCTGATTTGCTACTGAAATCCCATTGAAGTTTGGGAAAATTCACTTGAAGTCGTGAACAAAGTCGTGGAAAAGTCATGGAATTTCATCTTCATAAAGGTGTACAAGCCCTGTTGAGATTTTAACTCTGGGTTCTGGGGAAAACATAAGGACTATTTAAAAGTTTGTTCAAATCAAGCTCCTGGCATCAAATTTAGGAGTGTCATGGGGACACAGGTATTTAGTCCCACCTGACAAGTTTAAGTGAAACTTTTCTGGTAATGAATTGTCCATCTGCCATCAACATTTTGTTTATCCAGACCATAACTTCTTAACCACTGAATACTTTTAACAAAACTTTGTATCAATATGTGTTATCAAAAGACAGTGCGTATCGAATTATAATATGGTATGTGTCCCCCAAAGTCAAGGTCACAGGCCCTATGTCAAGGTGACAGAAAAACTTTGACATTTTGCTGTCACTTTGTCCCATCCATATAACTTTGTATATTTGACATATATTATTATGTCACATCTTTCAACCAGCATCATATTGTCAGGGTCACAAGCAGAAAAACTTTGATGTTGTTACACATCCTTTGCCCAGTCTATATAGTTTAATCTATGTGGCAAACTTATTATGGCTCATGACTCAAAGGTGTGCCACGGCTTTGAGCAAGCATCTTATCTTCAAGGTCAAGGCCACATACTGCAAAACTTTGTTATTGTTAAACATCCCTTGCCCAGTATGTGTAATTTAAATTTTGTTTGGCATTGTAGCAGAAAATAGATTCTGAACCATTAATTAGCTCGACTTTGGCAAAGCCAAATTTTATCTTATGCCATGGCTCGTCGTCCGTCTGTCCGTCAACAATTGGATACGGCTCGGGCTAGAGGCCGTATTTATGAACCGATCTTTACGAAACTTCTTAGGTACCTTTGTTATGACTGTGGGACGAGAACAAGTGTTTTTGGGTGCGGTCCGAAATTCAAGATGGCTGCCAGCCGCCATTTTGTACCGACGATGCAGAAATCTGTTTTTTTGTACAGAACTTCCATATGAAAGCTCTGATTTGAATAATTTTTTGTATGAATGTTTAGTACCATGGGATACATCACATATAATACGGGCATTGAGTGCACAGCCTTTATCTTAAAGTTTTATCATCAAACCATGGCTTTTCTGGAAGAACGAAAAAGGCTAGAAAAGTTAAATACACCCAACCACCGGGCCACATAAATTTTCTCATGCGTAAATTATGCAAATTAGACTAACTTTGATGTTTTTTGGTATTACTTTCAGCACTGTAAGTGCAAATGCCAATACAGCTCGGGCTAGAGGCCCTATTTATGAACCGATCTTTACGAAACTTCTTGGGTACCTTTGTTATCACCGTGGGATGAGAACGAGTGTTTTTGGGTGTGGTCCAAAATTCAAGATGGCCACCAGCAGCCATTTTGTACCAAAATTACTGCAATCAGTCTTTTGTACAGAACTTCTGTATGAAAGTTCTGATTTGAATAAATTTGTGCATGAATGTTTAGTAACATGGAATACATCACATATAGTTCGGGTTTTTTTCTCGTGCAGAAATTATGCAAATTAGATGAACTTTGATTTATTCAGTGCTACTTATAGACTGTAAGTGCACATGTCAATACGGCTCGGGCTAGAGGCTGTATTTATGAACCGATCTTCACAAAACTTCTTGGGTATCTTTGTTATCACCTTGGGACGAGAACGATTGTTTCTGTGTGCGATCCAAAATTCAAGATGGCTGCCAGTGGCCATTTTGTACCGAAATTAGGTCCAATCAGTTTTTTGTCACAACTTCTACACAGCTCATATTTGTGAACTGATCTTCACGAAACTGCTTGGGTACCTTTGTTTTCACCTTGGGACAGGAATGAGTGTGTTTTGGTGTGCCTTTGTTATCACTGTGCTATGAGAACAAATATTTTGGGGTTCAGTCAGACCCACTCTGGGACTCAAAGATTTCTTTTCTAGTTTAGCATCTGACTGTCACCCACCTTTACAATACTTTACCTATACATTTGTTACAGGCAACGGTCAGTATTCATGTACAGACCGTTACAATACTTTATATGTACCTTTGTTATCAGGTCATTACCTAGATGTTTGTCATTGCTGTGTCACATACTATACATGTCTTTGTCTTGACAAGCTGAGCTACAGTGTCATTGAAACTTTCATTTTTAGCTACAAAGTCAAGATAAGCTATTGCCATCATGCGTGCGAAAGTCTGTTAGTCTGTGAGTCTGTTCACATTTTCCTTTAATACGAGCTACACCCCGCAGTTCTTGTCTGATCATCACAAAATTTCATATGCAGGTTTGGGGTCATGTCTAGATGAGAACGTCCCCTTTTGGTCGTGATCGGTCAACTGGTATGGCTGCCCGAGCCCAAATCCCGAAAACCATTAGCACAGTCTACAGGTCATATTTATAAAGGGATTTCATGGTAAGTTGGTAGGATGCTTTTGGGCATGATCTGTCAACCATGATGGCTGCCCAAGCCTGAAACCCAAAACCTTTTACCACAGTCTGCAGGTCATGTTTAATATGGAGGGATTTCATTATAATTTGGTAGGATGACTCCTTATGATGTCTAGATGAGATTTCCCCATTTGAGCGTGATCTGCCAACCGTGACGACTGCACGAGCCCAAAACCCGAAAACCTTTAGCACAGTCTACAGGCCATATTTTTTGAGGAATTTCATTGTAACTTGGTGGGTTGACCTCATATAATGTCTAGATGAGAAAGTCCCCTTTTGGACGTGATTGGGCATCTGTGACAGGGGCCTGAAGCCCGAAAACCTTTAGCACAGTCTGCAGGTCATATTTATGAAGGAATTTCATTGTAACTTGGTAGGATGACTCCAAATAATGTCTAGATGAGAATGTCCCATTTTGATTGCGATCATTCTGCCTTAATGGGTGCGCGAGCCCAAAAACCTTTAGCATAGGCAAAAGGTCATATTTATGGAAGGATTTCATTGTAACCTGTTAGGTTGACTCCATATAATGCCTAGATGATGACATCCCCTTTTGGTCATGATTGGTCAACTGTAATGGCTACAGGTGCACAAAAGCCCGAAAACCTTGAGCATAGTCTACAGGTCATATTTATGAAAGGATTTAATTGTAACTTGGTAGGTTGACTTCATATAATGTCTAAATTAGAATGTCCCCTTTTGGACATGATTGGGCAACTGTGACGGCTACTGGGGCCCGAAGCCCAAAAACCTTTAGAACAGTCTACAGGCCATAATTATGAAGGGATTTCATTGTAGCTTGGTAGGATGACTCCAAATAATTTCTAGATAAGAACATCCCCTTTTGGTCGCGTTCATTCAGCCTTGATGGCTACCCGAGCCCCAAAACCTTTAGCATAGTCTGTAGGTCGTATTTATGGAAGGATTTCATTGTAACTTGTTAGGTTGACTCCATATAATGCCTAGATGATGACATCCCCTTTTGATTGTGATTGGTCAACTGCAATGGCTTCCCCGTGGGAACCCCAGGAAGTAAGCAGCACTTGTTTACTGTGGTAAACCAGTTCCGCTTTACTAGTAAAATAGGACCCAGTCACCAATGCTTGGGGTGAAAGTCCTCTAAAATGGGCAACATGTTGATCAACGATTGACTAAACTTGACTTCATCTCCATGTTGTGTCACGATTAGCCATGGTGCATAAATATGTGACGTTAACCACCAACAAACAAACAAACTAACAAACTGCAATGGCTACAGGTGCCCGAAGCCCGAAAATCTTGAGCACAATCTACAGGTCATATTTATGGAGGGATTTCATTGTAACTTCGTAGGATCACTCCAAATGATGTTCAGATGAGAATGTCCCCTTGTGGTTGTGATCATTCAACCATGATGGCTGCCCGAGTCCAAAGCCTGAAAACCTTTAGTACAGTCTTCAGTTCATATTTATGAAGAGATTTCATTGTAACTTGGTAGGTTGACTTCATATAATGTCTAGATGAGAACAGCCCTTTTTGGACACCATTAGGCAACTGTGCCAGCTACAGGGGCCTGAAGCCCGAAAATCTTTAGCACAGTCTACAGGTGATATTTATGAAAGGATTTCATTGTTCCTTGGTAGGATGACTCTAAATAATGTCTAGATGAGAACGTCCCCTTTTGGTTGCGATCATTCATTCTTGATGGCTGCCCGATCCCAAAACCTTTAGCATGGTCTATAGGTCATATTGATGGAAGGATTTCATTGTAACCTGTTAGTTTGACTCCATATAATGCCTAGATGATGACATCCCCTTTTGGTCATGATTGGTAAACTGCGATGGCTTCAGGGGCCCAAAGCCTGAAAACCTTGAGCACAGTCTACAGGTCATATTTATGAAGGGATTTCATTGTATCTTCATAGGATCACTCCAGATGATGCCCAAATGAGAATGTCCCCTTTTGGTTGCGATCATTCAACCATGATGGCTGCCCGAGCCCAAAGCCCCAAAACCTTTAGCACAGTCTACAGGTCATATTTATGAAGGGATTTCATTGTAACTTAGTATGTTGACTTCATATAATGTCTAGATGAGAATGTCCCCTTTGGACGCAATTGGGAAACTGACGGCTACAGGGGCCCAAAGTCCAAAAACCTTTAGCACAGTCTACAGGCCATATTTATGAAGGGATTTCAATGTAACTTGATAGGATGGCTCGTTTTGGAATAATTTCACTGTAACTTTGTAACTTTCTTTGATATACGTTAACTGTGAGGGTCACATACATTAACTGTGAGGTCATATTAACCCACCCCTCAGCTCTTTAGTACAGTGTACACCTCATATTATTTTTATTCAAAACATAGCATACAGGGAACAGAAGTGAACATATTCCCATCTATCACAATTCTTGTCTCATTTCATAATCCTTTCATAAACATTGAACATTATCCTTTTCATCAAACACAACACACAAGTTAAGCAACAGTGTCATTGACACTTTCATTCATTTCAGCATTGATTAATGAGTTGTGTCAGTAATTTTAACATCATCCCATCAAAGCCTTGTCATATTTAATGAAATTTCAAAGTAATTATCTCTCTTATATTCTTTCTGTCTTATATTTCTCTCAAGGGTTGTTTGGGTCAAAGAGACGAAAACATACCAAATGAGTGTTCACCAAGGGTTAAATAAGTTCGTAATAAAGAGATGTTGATAGAATCAAATACATTTAAGTATAATATCAAATTTGTATTTGTTTATAATTTCAGCCAAACCATCCATCTCCAGGAAAATCTTATAGAGGAACCCTCAGAACAGCTTATTTACCAGATACTGCTGAGGGAAAAAAGATCTTAAAGCTCTTGGAAGTGGCCTTTGATAGAAAACTTGTATTCACCATTGGAAATTCTCGGACTTTGGATGTTGACAACATTGTAACATGGAACGACATTCATCACAAAACAAGTGAATATGGTGGACCAGAAAGGTAAGTTAATTGAGCTTATGCCATGGCCAGTCGTCCGTCGTCCGTCTGTCCGTCAACAATTCAATACGGCTCGGGCTAGAGGCCGTATTTATGAACCGATCTTTACAAAACTTCTTGGGTACCTTTTTTATGTTAGGACGAGAACGAGTGTTTTGGGGTCAGATCCGAAATTCAAGTTGGCCGCTGGCGGCCATTTTGTACAAACTTAGGTGCAATCAGATTTTTGCTCAGAACTTCCATATGAAAGCGCCAATTTGAATAATTTTTTGTATGAATGTTTAGTACCATGGGATACATCACATATAATATGGGTTTTTTTCTCGTACGTAAATTATGCAAATTAGACTAACTTTGATGTATTTAGTGTTACTTTCAGCACTGTAAGTGCAAATGCCAATAAGGCTTGGGCTAGAGGCCGCATTTATAAACCGATCTTTACAAAACTTCTTGGGTACCTTTGGTATCACCGTGGGACAAGAACGATTGTTTTTTGGGTGCGGTCCGAAATTCAAGATGGCCGATGGCAGCCATTTTGTACAAAATTAGGTGCAGTCAGATTTTTGCACAAAACTTCCATATGAAAGCACTGATTTGAATAATTTTTTTGTGTGAAAGTTTAGTACCATGGGATACATCACATATAATAGGGAGTTTTTTCTCGTGCAGAAATTATGCAAATTAGATGAACTTTTTTCAGTGCTACTTGCACACAGTAAGTACACATGTCAATACAGCTCGGGCTAGAGGCTGTATTTATCAACCGATCTTCACGAAACTTCTTGGATACCTCTGTTATCACCTTGGGATGAGAACGAGTGTTTCTGAGTGCAGTCCAAAATTCAAGATAGCTGTCAGTGGCCATTTTGTACCGAAATTAGGTCTAATGATTTTTTTGTACACAACTTCTATACAGCTCAGGCTAGAGGCCGTATTTATGAACCGATCTTTACAAAACTTATTGGGTACCTTTGTTATCACCGTGGGATGAGAACGAGTGTTTTTGCGTGTGGTCCGAAATTCAAGATGGCCACCAGCAGCTATTTTGTACCAAAATTAGTGCAATCAGTCTTTTGTACAGAACTTCTGTATGAAAGTTCTGATTTGAATAAATTTTTGTATGAATGTTTAGTAACATGGAATACATCACATATAGTACGAGTTTTTTTCTCATGTAGAAATTATGCAAATTAGATGAATTTTGATTTATTTAGTTTGCTACTTATACACTGTAAGTGCACATGTCAATACGGCTCGGGCTAGAGGCTGTATTTATCAACCGATCTTCACAAATCTTCTTGGGTACCTTTGTTATCACCTTGGGACGAGAACGATTGTTTCTGAGTGTGGTCTAAAATTCAAGATGGCTGCCAGTGGCCATTTTGTAATGAAATTAGGTCCAATCAGTTTTTTGTCACAACTTCTATACAGCTCGCATTTATGAACTGATCTTCACGAAACTTCTTGGGTACCTTTGTTTTCACCTTGGGACAGGAATGAGTGTGTTCTGGGGTGCCTTTGTTATCACTGTGCTATGAGAACAAATATTTTGGGGTTCAGTCAGACTCACTCTGGGACTCAAACATTTCTTTCTAGTTTAGCATCTGACTGTCATCCACCTTCACAATACTTTACCTATACATTTGTTAAGGCTATGGCCAGTATTTATGTATAGACCGTTACAATACTTTATATGTACCTTTGTTATCGGGTCATTACCTAGATGTTTGTCATTGCTGTGTCACATACTATACATGTACATGTCTTGACAAGTTGAGCTACAGTGTCATTGACACTTTCATTTAATATTCTTTCTTCCAAACTGCTGACCAGATTCCAATAAAAATCCATGTTATTTATGAAAGAGAATGGGTATTTTTATTGTTAAAGGGTGGTGAACACAGATAAACATCTAGTTTGAAATGAAATCTTGTTCATCGACAAATAGATTTAATGACTTGATATTTGTATTGAGCATCCCATTAAGGTGTGAAATGAAGTTCACGCTGCTTTGAATGACATTTGGCATCTTTTATGAGCAAATGACATGTGCTTGATGTGTGCAAAAACATTAGTACCCCACAGGTTGAAAAAAGAATTTAAAATGTTAATTTTTAGCTTAACTTGACAAAGTCAAGATAAGCTATTGCCATCACGCTTGCGGAAGTCCTAGTCTGTGAATCTGTTCACATTTTCCTTTAGCACAGGCTACACCCTGTAGATCTTGTCCGATCGTCACGAAATTTCATATGCAGGTTGGGGGTCATGTCTAGATGAGAACATCCCCTTTTGGTCATGATTAGTCAACCATGTTGGCTGCCCAAGCCCAAAACCCAAAAGCTTTTAGCACAGTCTACAGGTTGTATTTTGGAGGGATTTCATTGTAACTTGGTAGGTTGACTCCATATAATGTCTAGATGATAACGTGCCCATTGGTCGCTATCAGTCAACCATGATGGCTGCACAGGCCCGAAGCCTGAAAACCTTTCGCACAGTCTACAGGTCATATTTTTGAAGGGATTTCACTGTAACTTGGTAGGATGACTCATTTTGGAATAATTTCACTGTAACTTGGTAACTTTTGTTGACATACATTAACTGTGGGGGCCACATTCCTTAACTGTGAGTGCCACATTAACCCACCCCGCAATTCGTTAGTACAGTCTACACCTCATATTTTTTTTTATTGAAAACATAGCATACAGGGAACAGAAATTAACATATTCACAATTATCACCATTCTTGTCTTATTTCATAATCCTTTCATAATCATTGAACATTATCCTTTTCATCAAACACAACACACAGACAAGTTAAGCGACAGTGTCATTGACACTTTCATTTGCTTGACACAAATTGTATTTCACATGTCATTTGATAAGGGGTTTATACCTTTTCAAAGGTATGAGATCTGTGTTTTTGCTTGTGACACAGTCAGCAACCTTTCAATAATTGTCCAGATTCCATATACTATATGGCTGCTATGGCAGTTATATTGATTGGACCATGTCAGCTGTCTTGATTTTGGTTTTTCATCTATTACCTCCAGAATGCCTGCACTGATCAGTCTGTTGTAGACTCCCAGTGATGGTATCTGAACTGATATGTCCTTTGTTGGTAATAATGCAATGAATGAATGAATGAATGAATGAATGAATGAATGAATGAATGAGAATTAATGCATGAATGAAAGCAAACTGTGGCTGGGTTGATAGCTTGTTTACACTGACTGAACCCTGATTGGCCCTAAATGTACCTCTTAGATATTTACTGTCATACATGATCTATTTTAGCTCACTGATTGTTTAATTGGTCACACTTGTTTACTTACAAATGGATAGAAAGATCTAGAAACTTAATGAGGTGATTCAGTTGAGCCAATCAGAACATTATAGAAGTTTCTCTTTCTAGAACTTTACATTTAATTATTTGCTCACTTGACTGGAAGTTGGTATGAGCTATAGTGGTCACTCACCGTCCTTCGTCTGTGAACATGGTGTTTGCGCATGCTCCTTAAAAAATGCTGAACCGACTTCAGTTAAATTTCTTGCTTGTTCTGACATCGCATTTTGTTTTTAGTCAAGTTTTCCCCCAAAAACTCGACTATTGGTATGGCGAGCCCTGGTCGGGGTGGGCAGGAGGGTCGCGGGCGTCCCTTTTTGCTCATAACTTAGTTGTTTCTGGACAGATTTTGATATTTGGTATGTGACTTGATATGCATATTCAACACCTGATGATGCAGAGTAGGGAATGTCCATGCTTTTTATCTCCCCGAAAAAACTTTTGGTGGATATAGCCATGGAGCTGTCCATCAGTCCGCCTATCCATCCAGCCGACTGGCTGTAGAAGGAGCTGGTTTCCGCTCTCTAATTAAAATTCTACTTTGCCAACTAAACTCAAACTTGACACGATGAGAGGAAGAATCCTCTTTATTTTGGGATCATTGGGCCAAAGGTCAAGGTCACAGTGATCTTGAACTTTAATTTCTATCGGTGTTGGTTTCCGCTCTGTAATTAAAGTTCTGCCTGGACGACTGAATCCAAGCTTGGCTTGTGGGTTTGGCATGATGAGAGGAAGAACCCTATTCATTTTTGGGGATAATTGTGCCAAAAGTCAAGGTCACAGTGACCTTGAACTTCAATTTTTATCAGTGTTGGTTTCTGCTCTGTAATTAATCTGTTCTGCTTGATTGACTGGAATCCAACTTGGCATGTGGGTTAGGTATGATGAGAGGAAGGACCCTATTTATTTTGAGGTCATTGTACCAAAGGTCAAGGTCACAGTGAACTTGAACTTAAACATTTACCTGAGTTAGCTTCTCAAATTGAAATTTTGCTCGCTCAATTGATACTTATCTTGGCTTATTGGTTGAGCATGATGAAAGGAAGAACCCTATTTATTTTGGGGTTATTCTATCAAAGGAAAAGGTCACAGTGACCTTGAATTTTAAGTTTTCTCAGAGTTAGTTTCCGCTCTCTAATTAAAATGTTCTTTGCCTGATCGAAACCAAAATTGGCTTGTGAATCAGGCTTAATGATAGGAAAAATGCTACGTATGTTTTAGGTCATTATACCAGTGGTCAAGGTCACAGACACCCTAAAACAAACATTTTATCGGTTGGAAATGGTTTTGGCTCTCTTAATTATTAAAAATACGCAATCACGATCGAAAACCAACATGGCATTTGGGTTGAGCATGTTGAGAGGAAGAGTCCTACATATTTTAGATCATTGTGCCAAAGGTCAACGTCACAGTGACCTTGAACTTAAAATCTTACCAGGAAACCAAACTTGACATTTCATCAAATACAGGTAATCTTATCTATACTACTCAAAGTTTGCTAAGCACCAAGTACATCCAACTACCAGTTTTATGTTTTAGTTGAAATATTGTAATGAAAAGTGTGGGGGCACAGTGGCATCACGGTAACCGGTTCTCGTCCGATCACCGAACTTAAGCAACGTCGAGCGTGGTTAGTAGTTGAATGGGTGACCATTTCAGCGACTGATTCGCACTCCCGTGTTGTGTCCTTGGGCAAGGCACTTCACCCCGATTGCCTACATGGGGGCACGATGACGCTGTGTACTAAAGCGTACTGCACGTCGATGGTGCGCATGTCTTCAACCAATCTAACCCTGCCTGTGCCACGGTGCAGAGTTCAGAGTTACGATGTTGGAGAGCTGACAGCTGTTCGTCGTTGCTCGGTGGTTCTCTCCGGGTACTCCGGCTTCCTCCACCCGTAAAACTGTCACCGACATGATATGACCCTGGCTGTTAATGTGTCGTTAAACCCTACTAATAGAATAATAATGAAAAGTGTATATATTTTTTATTTAATTATATCTTTAATGATTTAAGTACAGAAATTAAGATTATGTTTGTGTTTGACATTATTTTTTAGCCTTTGAATACGATAACCATGGAAAATGGATATTATTGGTAAAAGAGGACATTTTTCAATATGCCAAAAAGTTGATGGAGTGAACTGGTATGGCTGGTATGGCTTTAATATTGAGTATGAGATCCATTACTATTAATTACAGCTTGACAACGCCTTCTCATGCTCCCAGTCAGGTTCCTGGTGGTCCTTTGTGGGATGTTGTTCCATTCTTGGGCCAGCATGGCACCAAGCTCCTGGACACTTCTTGGCTGGACTGGACAGGCTGAAATTGCAAGCTGCAACTCATTCCAGACATGTTCGATTGGATTGAGGTCAAGGGATCTTGCTGGCCAGTCCATACGCTCAATCCCCTCCCTCTGTTGGTACTCCCCGACAGCATGGGCAACATGAGGACTGGCATTATTGTCCATGATAATGTATCTATCACCCACTGCACCTGCATTCAATCTGATGTGGACATCCAGGATCTCATCAATATACCGTTGTGCATTTCAAGAACACAAAGCTCTGTATGTCCATCCCAGCTGATGTTGCCCCAGACCATGATTGACCCTCCACCATAGCGGTCATGCTCAGCAATGTTGGCTGCAGGGAATCGCTCTTCTGGGCTTCTCCATACCCTAGAATGCCTATCTATATAGTCTAGGCAGTACCTTGACTCATCTGTTAAAAGGACAGGTCACCAATTCTTCTCTGGTCCATCCAACATGGTCCATGGCCCATCCATATTGTGTCTGGCAGTGGTTCTGGGACAGTGGAATATGAATACATAGTATTCTCGATCGGAGACCACCTTCATGCAACCTTGCCCAGATAGTCTGCAACGGAATATGTACCCCGGATGCATTATGAAGGTCACTGCAAAGCTGGGTTGCTGTGGCAAAGCAGTTCCTGCGGGTCTCAATGATCAAAAAACGGTCTTAACCTGCAGATGTTGCCCTGTCTCTGCCACCACCATGCCGTCTTACTGGTGTGCCATGCTGCTGAAATCTTGCCCAGGCTCTGGTGATCACTGTATGGTGCACACCAAGGGCTTCACAACCAGACGATGGGTACCCCATTACTCCACCATCCCTACAGCCTGCCACATTCCTGCTTCAGACAAATGTTTTCTTACATTTTCATTTGCCATAATTCAGTCATTAAATCACAAGGGTTTGTGCTGAAATGAAGATTGAATACCCTGCACATGCCATGTACATGTAGACAGTACACAAAAACATCATGAAAGTCAATGGGTACATGCTTTCCATGACTGTCACAACAAGTCTGCCTGTCTAGAGAGCTAATGTAAACATTGGGAACTATCTCAATACATTCCCCAATCATATCCACCAAAAATATCGCAAATATGTCACACGCAAACATCAAATATTTGGTGCCCAACAAACTTGAGTAGTATATTATTTGGGTAAATAATACCAATAGTTGCTGTTTTAATTTAATGTTTAATGTAATATATTACCAAAGTTACGGTATAAGGATGATTTTGCTGGGAGATTGGCCACCGCTAGATGACTACCCCTACTTCACAAGAGTTATGGTCCTTTGTTAAAATCAACTAATTTTTAGCTTGATAGCGTGATAACTTCAACAAACGTCAACTGATTTGACTGATATTTGGCACCTGGATTTTAAGGAACAATGTCTTGATCAAGTTCGAAAATGGGCTCAGCCCAATGTACGGTTTTCACAAAAGCTATGGACCTTTTTTAAAATCTGACAATTTTGAGCTTGGTAGCGGAATAACTTCAACAAATGTTAACCGATTTGACAGATATTTGGCACATGGGTTTTAAGAAACAATATCTTGGTCAAGTTTGAAAATAGGTTTGGTCCGATGTACGGTTTTCTCAAGAGTTTATGGCCCTTTGTAAAAATCTACCAGTATTGAGCTTGATAGCATGAAAACTTCAACAAAGGTCAACCGAATGGACTGATATTTGGCACATGGGTTTTAAGGAACAATTTCTTGATCGAGTTCAGAAACGAGCTTGGTCATATGTACGGTTTTGATCTGCCTCGCCAGCGGCAGAGCAGGTCTAGTAACCTCTCGACTCTGTCCGTCATTCCGTCAGTCCGTCCATCAATCCGTCTGAAACACTTCTTCCGTCAAAGTTTTCTTGGCTTCTATGAAAGGGAATGATTTTATATTTGATCTGCTGCTTCATAATGATGAGCTGTATCGTGTAAGCAAATTTCAGATCTGCCGTGCAGCCACTTCCTGTTTGCCGATACTTTGAAATTTTACTGTACCCACTGAACATTGAAATTTTCCGTCAAGGTTTTCTCGGCTTCTATGCAAGGGATTGATTTTATATATATTTTGTACCATGGGATACATCACATATAATACAGGTTTTCTCTCATGCATAAATTATGCCAATTAGAGTAACTTTGATCTATTTTGTGCTATTTTCAGCACTGTAACTGCAAATGCCAGTAAGGTTAGGGCAAGAGACCGTATTTATGAACCAATCTTTATGAAACTTCTTGGATATCTTTGTTATTCAAAGTTGATCTACAGTGTCACTGACACTTTCATTTTGCAAATTTTCTGCTTGATAGCTCGAAATTGAACAAATGTTTACTGATCCAATTCATTTTTGTTAGCTTAACTTGACATAGTCAAGATAAGCTATTGCCATCACGTGTGTGGAAGTCTGTTAGTCTGTGAGTCTGTTTGTCTTTGAGTCTGTGATGTCTGTTCACATTTTCCTTTAGCATGGGCTACACCCCGCAGTTCTTGTCTGATCGTCACGAAATTTCATATGCAGGTTTGGGGTCATGTCTAGATGAGAACGGCCCCTTTTGGTCGCAAACGGGCAACCGGTATGGCTGCCCGAGCCCAAAACCCGAAAACCACTAGCACAGTCTACAGGTCGTATTTATGAAGGGATTTCATTGTAACTTGGTAGGATGCCTCTGTATAATGCCTAGATGAGAACGTTCCCTTTTGGGCATGATCTATCAACCGTGATGGCTGCACAAGCCCGAAACCCCAAAACTTTTAGCACCGTCTGCAGGTCATGTTTAATGTAGAGGGATTTCATTGTAACTTGGTAGGATGACTCCTTATGATGTCTAGATGAGAATTTCCCCATTTCGGCATGATCTGCCAACCGTGACAACTGCCCGAGCCCAAAACCCGAAAACATTTAGCACAGTCTACAAGTCAAATTTATTGAGGAATTTCATTGTAACTTGGTGGGTTGACTTCATACAATGTCTAGATGAGAAAGTCCCCTTTTGGACGTGATTGGGCTACTGTGACGGCTACAGGGGCCCGAAGCCCGAAAACCTTTAGCACAGTCTAGAGGTAATATTTATGAAGAAATTTTATTGTAACTTGGTAGGATGACTTCAAATAATGTCTAGATGAGAACGTCCGATTTTGATCGCGATCATGCAGCCTTGATGGGTGCCCGAGCCCAAAACCCTTTAGCATAGGCAAAAGGTCATATTTATGGAAGGATTTCATTGTACCTTGTTAGATTGACTCCATATAATGCCTAGATGATGACATCCCCTTTTGGTCGTGATTGGTCAGTTGTGATGGCTACAAGTGCCCGAAGCCCGAAAACCTTGAGCACAGTCTACAGGTCATATTTATGAAGGGATTTCATTGTAACTTCTTAGGATCACTCCAGATGATGCCCAGATGAGATTGTCCCCTATAGTTGCGATTCAGCCATGATGGCTGCCCGAGCCCAAAGCCCAAAAAACCTTTAGCACAGTCTACAGGTCCTATTTATGAAGGGATTTCATTGTAACTTGGTAGGATAGCTTCATATAATGTCTAGATGAGAACGTCCCCTTTTGGACATGATTGGGCAATTGTGACGGCTAAAGGTGCCCGAAGCCCAAAAACCTTTAGCACAGTCTACAGGTCATATTTATGAGGGGATTTCATTGTAACTTGGTAGGATGACTCCAAATAATGTCTAGATGAGAACATCCCATTTTGCTCGCAATCATTCAGTCTTGATGGGTGCCCGAGCCCAAAAACCTTTAGCATAGGTAAAAGGTCATATTTATGGAAGGATTTCATTGTAACCTATTAGGTTGACTCCATATAATGCCTAGATGATGACATCCCCTTTTGGTCGTGATTGGTCAACTGTGATGGCTACAGGTGCCCAAAGCCCGAAAACCTTGAGCACAGTCTACAGGTCATATTTATGAAGGAATTTCATTGTAACTTCGCAGGATCACTCCAGAGGATGCCCAGATGAGATTGTCCCCTTTGGTTGCGATCATTCAACCATGATGGCTGCCCGAGCCCGAAGCCCGAAAACCTTTAGCACAGTCTAGAGGTCATATTTATGAAGGGATTTCATTGTAACTTGGTAGGTTGACTTCATATAATGTCTAGATGAGAACATCCCATTTTGGACACGATTGGGCAACTGTGATGGCTTCAGGGGCCCAAAGCCCGAAAACCTTTAAAACAGTCTACAGGTCATAATTATGAAGGGATTTCATTGTAGCTTGGTAAGATGACTCCTAATAGTGTCCAGATGAGAACGTCCCCTTTTGGTCACGATCATTCAGCCTTGATGGCTGCCCGAGCCCAAAAACCTTTAGCGTGTCTATAGGTCGTATTTATGGAAGGATTTCATTGTAACCTGTTAGGTTGACTCCATATAATGCCTAGATGATGACATCTCCTTTTGGTCGTGGTTGGTCAACTGTGATGGCTACAGGTGCCTGAAGCCCGAAAATTTTGAGCACAGTCAACAGGTCATATTTATGAAGGGATTTCATTGTAACTTCATACGATCACTCCAGATGATGTCCAGATGAGAATGTCCCCTTTTGGTTGCGATCATTCAACCATGATGGCTGCCCAAGCCTAAAGCCCGAAAACCTTTAGCACAGTCTTCAGATCATATTTATGAAGGGATTTCATTGTAACTTGGTAGGTTGACTTCATGTAATGTCTAGATAAGAACAGCCCCTTTTGGACACCATTAGGCAATTGTGTTGACTACAGGGGCCCAAAGTCCGAAAATCTTTAGCACAGTCTACAGGTGATATTTATGAAGAGATTTCATTGTACCTTGGTAGGATGACTCTAAATAATGTCTAGATGAGAACGTCCCCTTTTGGTCGCGATCATTGAGCCTTGATGGCTGCCCGAACCCAAAACCCCAAAACCTTTAGCATAGTCTATTGGTCATATTTATGGAAGGACTTCATTGTAACCCGTAAGTTTGACTCCATATAAAGCCTAGTTGATGACCTCCCCTTTTGGTCGTGATTGGTCAACTGTGACGGCTTCAGGGGCCCGAAGCCCAAAAACCTTGAGCACAGTCTACAGGTCATATTTATGAAGGGATTTCATTGTAACTTTGTAGGATCACTCCAGATGATGCCCAGATGAGAATGTCCCCTTTTGGTTGTGATCATTCAACCATAATGGCTGCCAGAGCCCAAAGCCCAGAAACCTTTAGCACAGTCTACAGGTCATATTTATTAAGGGATTTCATTGTAACTTGGTAGGTTGACTTCATATAATGTCTAGATGAGAACGTCTCCTTTGGACGCAATTGGGAAACTGACGGCTACAGGGGCCCAAAGCCTGAAAACCTTCAGCACAGTCTACAGGCCATATTTATGAAGGGATTTTAATGTAATTTGATAGGATGACTCGTTTTGGAATAATTTCACTGTAACTTGGTAACTTTTGTTGATATACGTTAACGGTGAGGGCCACATACGTTAACTGTGAGGTCATATTAACCCACCCCTCAGCTCTTTAGTACAGTGTACACCTCATATTATTTTTATCATAAACATAGCATACAGGGAACAGAAATGAACATATTCCCAATTATCACAATTCTTGTTACGGTCATGATTAGCCATTGTGCATAAATATGTGACCTTAAACATCAATAAATAAATAAATAAATAATTCTTGTCTTATTTCATAATCCTTTCATAAACATTGAACATTATCCTTTTCATCAAACACAACACACAAGTTAAGCTACATTGACACTGAACATTTTCTTGATCGAGTTTGAAAACGGACTTGGTCCATTTTTAGCTCAACTTGACAAAGTCAAGCTGAGCAATTGCCATCACTTCTCATCCGTCAGCGTACGTACGTACGTCCACAATTTCCTTTGGCACACCGCACAGGTTGCATTTATGATCAGATCACTTTGAAACTTGGTATGCTTGTTTGGGGTGACCTCTAGATGGGAGCTATCGAAGTTCTTTCATTTCCGTCAAAAAATGTTGCCGCTGGCAATGACCTTTAAACTCAGTTTAGTCAGGCATCAATATATTCCTTTGGCACGCTGTACAGGGCATATTTTTGATCAGATCGGTTTGACACTTGGTGTACTTGTTGGGGTTACCTCTAGATGGGAGCTATTGATTTTCTCCGATATTCGCCAAGAAATGTTGCCGCTGGCAATGACCTTTGATGAACTTAGTGTAGTTATGCATCAAAATTTTCCTTTGGAACACACTGCAGGGAATGTTTATGATCGGATTGCTTTGAAACTTGGTATGCTTGTTTGGGGTGAACTCTAGATGGGAGCTATTAATTTTCTTCCATTTCCATCAAAAAATGTTGCCGCTGGAAACGACTTTTGAACATAGTTTAGTCAGGCATCAGTATATTCCTTTGGCATGCCCACCAGGACACATTTATGATCAGATTGGTTTGAAAATCTGTATGTATGTTTGGGGTTATATCTAGATGGGAGCTATCGATTTTCTTCAATTTCTGTCAAAAAATGTTGCCGCTGGCAATGACCTTCGATGAACTTTGTGCAGTTATGCATCAATATTTCTCTTTGGCGCACCCTGTAGTGCATATTTTTGACCAGATCAGTTTGAAACTTGAAGCTATCAATTTTCTTCCATTTCTGTTAAAAAATGTTGCCGCTGGCAATGACCTTTGAACTTAGTTTAGTTGGGCATCAATATATTCCTTTGGCTTGCCCTACAGGGCACATTTATGATCAGAATGGTTTGAAACTTGGTATGTATGTTTGGGGTTACCTCTAGACGGGAGCTATCAATTTTCTACGATTTCTGTCAAAAAATGTTGCCGCTGGTAATGATCTTCGTGCAGTTATACATCAATATTTCCCTTTGGCACAGCCTGAAGTACACATTTTTGACAGGATCGCTTTGAAGCTTGATGTGCTTGTTTTGGGTGACCTCTAGATGGGAGCTATCGATTTTCTTCCATTTTTGTCAAAAATAGTTGCCATTGGCAATGACCTATGATGAACTTAGTAAAAAACTATTATGCATCAATATTTCCCTTTGACACACCCTGCAGGGAACTTTTATGATCGGATTGCATTGAAACCTGATATACTTGTTTGGGGTTACCTCCAAATGGGAGCTATTGATTTTTAGCTCACCTGACTTTCAGTCAGGAGAGCTATAGTGATCACTCACCGTCCGTCGTCCGTCGTCCGTGAACATGGTGTTTGCGTCTTCTCCTCCCAAACCGCTGAACCAATTTAATTGATATTTGAGATAATAGTTTGTTATGACATCGCAATTTGATTTTGTTCAAATCAAGTTGCCCCGCCCGTGGGTAGGGCCACACCCAAAAAGTGTGCTGAAATCTTAAAAAATCTTCTTGTCATGAACCAGCAGTAGCAGAGACTTGATATTTGGTGTGCAGCTTCCTTTTGAGGTGTAGACTCAGACTTGTTCAAGAGAAGTTTGTAGGGCTATACTTGGCGTCGTTATGGGAGGGGCAAAATTTTTGGCCCCTCCCAAAATTTCTATTTTCCAAACCGAGAGGCTGATTTGAACCAAATTTTATGTGAGGGCTTATTGGGTCATAAGTACCTAATTTATGCTGATTTTTTTTTTCCCGTAGCCCCATGGGAACCGCAGGAGCTAAAAATAGAAAAAAATTAAAACGCCCATATCTCAAAAACTGCACGGCACCGAGAATTTTTATTTGGTGTGAAGCTTCCTTAGGATCAACAGAAAGAATTGGTAAAAAAAAAATGCCATCGGTTTTATCATAGGGTACAGTTTCGGAACATTGAAAAAGTGCTGAGTCAGCACTTTTTAACACTGTAGGCAATGGGAAAAACATTAAAAAATCTTCTTCTCCAGATCCAGCAGGCAGAATCTTTTGATATTTGGTATGCAACATTGGAGGGTGGATCTGATTCAAGTTTGTTCAAATCGGCCCCCTGGGTTCATATTTGGGCTCAGTATAGGAGCCCGATTTCGAACTTACTGCATTTCAGGCAAATTTCTTTGAAAATCTTCTTCTCCAGATCCAGCAGGCAGAATCTTTTGATATTTGTTGTGCAACATTGTGGGGTGGATCTGATTCAAGTTTGTTCAAATCGGCCCCTTGGGTTTATATTTGGGTTAAGTATTGGAGCCCAAATTTGAACTTAGTGCATTTCAGGCAAATTTCTTTGAAAAGCTTCTTCTCAAGATTCAGCAGGCAGAATCTTTTGATATTGGGTATGCAACATTGTGGGGTGGATCTGATTCAAGTTTGTTCAAATCGGCCCCTTGGGTGTATATTTGGGCTCAGTATAGGAGCCCAAATTTGAACTTAGTGCATTTCAGGCAAATTTCTTAAAAAATCTTCTTCTCCAGATCCAGCAGACAGAATCTTTTGATATTTGGTATGCAACATTGTCGGGTGGATCTGATTCTATTTTGTTCAAATCGGCTCCCTAGATTCATATTTGGGCTCACTATAGAAGCTCGAATTTGAACTAAGTGCATTTCAGGCAAATTTCTTCAAAAATCTTCTTCTCCAGATCCTGCAGGCAGAATCTTTTGATATTTGGTATGCAACATTGTGGGGTGCATCTGATTCCAGTTTGTTCAAATCGGCCACCTGGATTCATATTTGGGCTCACTCTAGAAGCCCAAATTCGAACTTAGTGCATTTCAGGCAAATTTCTTTGAAAATCTTCTTCTCAAGATCCAGCAGGCAGAATCTTGTGATATTTGGTATGCAGCATCCTTAGGGGGGTGAGATTCAAGTTTGTTCAAGCCATGTCCCTAGGTCCATATTTGGGCTCACTGTGGGAGCTTGAATTGTAACTTTGTTCGAAATGAGGAATTTTCTTAAAAAATCTTCTTCTTCAGATCCAGCAGTCGAAATGGTTTGATATGTGGTGAGTAGCATCCTTGAGGGGGGAGGGGGGATTCAAGTGTGTTAAAGCCAAGTCCATGGGTCCATATTTGGGCTCCTTGTGGGAGCCCAAATTATAACTTAGTCAATATGAGGAATTTTTCTTTAAAAATCTTCTTCTTCAGATTCAGCAGTTGGAATGTTTTGATATTTGGCATGGAGCAACCTTAGGGAGCTGAGATTCAAGTTTGTTCAAGCCAAGTCCCTTGGTTCATATTTGGGCTCACTATGGGAGCCTGAATGACAACTTAGTTCAAAATGAGGAATTTTCTTTAAAAATCTTCAGATCCAGCAGATGAATGCTTTTGATATTTTTTATGCAGCATCCTTAGGGGGGTAAGATTCAAGTTTGTTCAAGCCATGTCCCTAGGTCCATATTTGGGCTGATTGTGGGAGCTCGAACTTGGTTCAAAATGAGGAATTTTCTTTAAAAATCTTCTTCTTCAGATCCAGCAGTCGGAATGTTTTGATATTTGGTGTGCAGAATCCTTAGGGGTGTGAGATTCAGTTTGTTAAAGCCAAGTCCCTGGGTTCATATATGGGCTCCCTGTGGGAGCCTGAATTATGACTTAGTGCAGTATGAGGAATATTCTTTAAAAATCATTTTTTAGATCCACTGGTCAGAATATTTGGATATTTGGTTTCAGCTTTTCTTAGGAGGAGCAGATGCAACTTGTGGAAATCAATTCTCTGGGTTGATATTTAGGCCACCATGTCAGGTGAGCGCCCTCAGGCCCTCTGGGGCCTCTTGTCTGTGATTTCCATCAAAAAATGTTACCGTTGGCCATGACCTTTGAACGTAGTTTAGTCAGACCTCAATATTTCCCTTTGGCCAAGGCACATTTATGATGGAATAACTTTGAAACTTGGTATGCTTGTTTGGGGTGATCTCTAGAGAGGGGCTATTGATTTTCTTCCTTGTCTGTCAAAAAATGTTGCAGTCGACAATGATCTTTGATGAACTTAGTGCAATT
Organism: Pictodentalium vernedei; assembly: GCA_031216915.1. Taxonomy (NCBI): domain Eukaryota; kingdom Metazoa; phylum Mollusca; class Scaphopoda; order Dentaliida; family Dentaliidae; genus Pictodentalium; species Pictodentalium vernedei. The sequence goes on from CM062295.1 coordinate 271,850,269, forward strand.
ATGCATTAATATTTCCCTTTCACGCACCCTACAGGGCACATTTATGATTGAATTGCTTGGAAACTTGGTATGCTTGTTTGCAGTGACCACTAGATGGGACCTATCAGTTTTCTTCCATTCCCATCAAAAATAGTTGCCTTTGGCAATGACCTTTGATGAACTTAGTGCACTAATGCATCAGTATCTCTCTTTGACACACCCTGAAGGGCACATTTATGATTGGATCGCTTGGAAACTTGGTGTGCTTGTTTGGGGTGACATCTATATGGGAAATATCGATTTTCTTCCATTTCTGTCGAAAAATCTTGCTGCTCGCAATGACCTTTGAGCTTAGTCAGACCTCATTAATTCCCTTTGGCACACCCTCAGGGCACATTTATGTTCGGATCACTTTGAAGCTTTGTTTGTGTGTTTGGGGTGACCTCTAGATGTGAGCTGTTAATTTTTGGCTCAACTTTGACGTAAGTCAAATTTCAGTTATGCCATGGCGCGTCGTCAATCTGTCCATCAACAATTCAATACGACTCGGGCTAGAGGCTGTATTTAGGAACCGATCTTTACAAACCTTCTTGAGTACCTTTTTATCACCATGGGACAAGAACGAGTATCTTTGGGTGTGGTCCAAAATTCAAGATGGCCACCAGCAGCCATTTTGTACTTTAGTTAGTGCAATCAGTTTTTTGTACAGAACTTCTTATGAAAGTTCTGATTCGAATAAATTTTTGTCTGAATGTTTAGTAACAGGGAGTACATCACATATAATACAGGTTTTTTTCTCGTGCAAAAATTATGCAAATTAGATGAACCTTGATTTTTTCAGTGCAAGTTACACACAGTAAGTACACATGTTAATACAGCTCAGGCTAGGGGCTTTATTTATGAACGATCTTCACGAAACTTCTTGGGTATCTTTGTTATCTCCTTGGGACGAGAACAAGTGTTTCTGGGTGCGGTCCAAAATTCAAGATGGCTGCCAGTGGCCATTTTGTACCGAAATTATGTCCAATCAGTTTTTGTACACACCTTCTATACGGCTCAGGCTAGAGGCCGTATTTATAAACCGATCTTTACGAAACTTCTTGAGTACCTTTGTTATCACCGTGGGACGAGAATGAGTGTTTTTGGGTGCAGTCCAAAATTCAAGATGGCCACCAGCAGCCATTTTGCACCAAAATTAGTGCAACCAGTTTTTAGCTCACCGAAGAGAGCTTAACTTATCACCATCCATTCGTCATCGTGAACATTTTTCAAACGACTTCTCTGAAACCACTGGTCTGATTTTCACGAAACTTCATGTGGATGTTCATTACTATATGGCAATTCATGTTCGTTCAAATGAAATGGCCACGTCCCTTGGGGGCTCTGCAAGGGGCATAACTCTGATAGCACCGTATGAATTATAGAAAAATTATTAAAAAATCTTCTTCTCCAGAACCAGCGGACAGAATCTTTTGATACTTGGTATGCAGCATCTTGGTATGGGTCTGATTCAAGTTTGTTCAAATCGGCCCCCTGGATTAGTGTATTTCAGCCAAATTTCTTAAAAAATCTTCTTCTCCAGATCCAGCAGGCAGAATCTTTTGATATTTGGTATGCAACATTGTGGGGTGGATCTGATTCAAGTTTGTTCAAATCAGCCCTCTGGATTCATATTTGGGCTCAGTATAGAAGCCTGAATTTGAGCTTAGTGCATTTCAGGCAAATTTCTTGAAAAATCTTCTCAAGATCCAGCAGGCAGAATCTTTTGATATTTAGTTTGGTATGAGACATTGGGGGGGGGGGGGGGGGGGGGATCTGATTCAAGTTTGTTCAAATCGGCCACCTGGATTTATATTTGGGCTCACTATAAAAGCTGGAATTCGAACTTGGTGCATTTCAGGCAAATTTCTTCAAAAATCTTCTTCTCCAGATCCAGCTGGCAGAATCTTTTGATATTTGGTATGCAACATTGTGGGGTGGATCTGATTCACGTTTGTTCAAATCGGCCCCCTGGGTTCATATTTGGGCTCAGTATAGCAGCCCAAATTTGAACTTAATGCATTTCAGGCAAATTTCTTTAAAAATCTTCTTCTCAAGATCCAGCAGGCAGAATCTTCTGATATTGGGTATGCAGCATGCTTAGGGGGGTGAGATTCAAGTTTGTTCAAGCCAAGTCCCTGGGTTCATATTTGGGCTCACTGTGGTAGCCTGAATTATAACTTAGTTCAAAATGAGGAATTTTTCTTTAAAAATCTTCTTCAGATCCAGCAGTTAGAATGTTTTGATATTTGGTATGCAGCATCTTTAGGGGGGGGTGAGATTCAAGTTTCTTCAAACCATGTCCCTAGGTCCGTATTTGGGCTGTGGGAACCTGAATGATAACTTAGTTCAAAGTGAAGAATTTTCTTTAAAAATCTTCTTCTTCAGATCCAGCAGTCGAAATGTTTTGATATTTGGTATGCAGCATCCTTAGGGGGGTGAGATTCAAGTTTGTTCAAGCCATATCCCTAGGTCCATGTTTGGGCTGACTGTGGGAGCTTGAATTGTAACTTAGTTCGAAATGAGGAATTTTCTTTAAAAATCTCCTTCAGATCCAGCAGTCAGAATGTTTTAATATGTGGTGTGTAGCATCCTTAGGGGGTGAGATTCAAGTTTTTTAAAGCCAAGTCCCTGGGTCCATATTTGGGCTCCCTGTGGGAGCCCGAATTATAACTTAGTCAATATGAGGAATTTTTCTTTAAAAGTCTTCTTCTTCAGATCCAGCAGATGAATCCTTTTGATATTTGGTATGCAGCATCCTTAGGGGGGTAAGATTCAAATTTGTTCAAGCTATGTCCCTGGTTCCATAAAATTTGTCTCTCATGACTTCATTCCTTTGTAGTGTTGATGAACCATGTCTAACTGAATGTGACCCCAAATACTTCTTTGAACCACTTTGTTTGAATCACTTTGAGCAATTAAGGCCCCTTGGGGCCTCTTGTTTGTACAGAACTTCTGTATGAAAGTTCTGATTTGAATAAATTTTTGTTTGAATGTTTAGTAACATGGAATACATCACATATAATACAGGTTTTTTCTCGTGCAGAAATTATGCAAATTATATGAACTTTGATTTATTCAGTGCTACTTATACACTGTAAGTGCACATGTCAATACGGCTAGGGCTGGAGGCTGTATTTATGAACCAATCTTCACAAAACGTCTTGGGTACCTTTGTTATCACCTTGGGACGAAAACAAGTGTTTTTGGGTGCAGTCCGAAATTCAAGATGGCCACCAGCAGCCATTTTGTAACAAAATTAGTGGAATCAGTTTTTTGTATAGAACTTCTGTATGAAAGTTCTGATTTGAATAAATTTTTGTATGAATGTTTAGTAACATGGAATACATCACATATAGAACAAGTTTTTTTCTCGTGCAGAAATTATGCAAAGTAGATGAACTTTGATTTATTCAGTGCTACTTATACACAGTAAGTGCACATGTCAATACGGCGTCAGCTAGAGTCTTTATTTATGAACCAATCTTCGTGAAACTTCTTGGGTACCTTTGTTATCACCTTGGGACAGGAACAAGTGTTTTGGGGTGCCTTTGTTATCACTGTGCTATGAGAACAAATATTTTTGGGTTCAGTCAGACCCACTCTGGGACTCAAAGATTTCTTTTCTAGTTTAGCATCCAACTGTCGCCCACCTTTACAATACTTCACCTATACATTTGTTACAGGCTGCGGTCAGCGTTTATGTACAGACCATTACAATACTTTATATGTACCTTTGTTATCAGATCATTACCTAGATGTTTGTCATTGCTGTGTCACATACTATACATGTACATGTCTCACACAAGTTGAGCTCATTTTTCTTTTCCATAAAAAATTATTGTCGTTATCACCAGTCTTTGAACTTAGTGCATTCGTGAAGCAATTTATCCCTTTTGCACTCTCTGCAGGGTATATATATGAATTTCCAGAAAAAAAAACATTGCCACAAGCACCAACCTTCAAACTTAGTGTATTTGTGTATTAACATTTCCTTTGTCATGCCTCAGACGGCGCATTCATTATCAGGTTTCTTTGAAACTTTGTATGCTTATTCAGGGTGACAAAGATGGGAGCTATCAATTTTCTTTTCATTTCCATCAAAAACTGTTTGCAACAATCTTTGAATTTATTGCATTTGTGCATCATCATTTCTTCTTTGACATGGCCAACAGTGCAAATTTATCATAGGATTGTTTTCGAACTTGGTGTGCTCATTAGGTGATACCTCTAGATAAGAGCTATTGATCAGCATTCATTTCTGTGAAAAATGGTGGTGTTTACAATAATCTCTTAACTTACTACATTTATGTATCAACATTCTTCCTTTAGCCAGCCTTACAGTTTACATTTAAAAATGCATGGATTGCTCTGACGTTGTGCACACACAATGCTGTTATGTTGAAGTTTCACCAAATAACATTGGTACCATTGTTCTTCAATTTTGCCATTTCACTTATAACTTACCAAGTTCAAGTTTGTCAAGTTGAGCCACAGTGTCATTGACACTTTCATTTTTTTGGAAACGACGATTTGCTTGTGAACTGCGACCAGTGCATCATCATTTTTGACTTAAAGCATGTCTGTCGTTAGAGTTTGTTGATCAAAACTACCATTAAAATGAAGATAATCTATAATTCACAGCAGTAGGGTTATTTCTTTAATTTCTGAACTGCCAAGCCCTAACTGCTACAAAGCATGGTTTGAGGCTTGAAGCCATTGTTCCCACCACCCGCAATCAAAAGGGGGGCATGGTGGCTCAGTTGGTAGAGGTGTAGGCTGCAAGCCGAGAAGTCCTCGGTTCGAATCCCACCTGCGGCAACCACATTGTGTCCTTGGGTGAGACACTTCACCCCCATTGCCCACGTGGGGGCACGGTGATGGTGTGTACTAAGGCGTACTTCACATCGTTGGTGCATCTGTCTTCAACCAATGCTAACCCTGCTTGTGTGGAGTTGGTATGTTGGGGAGCTGACAGTTGCTCGCCGTTGCTCGGTGGTTCTCTTCGGGTACTCCAGCTTCCTCCACCTGTAAAACTGTCAAGGTCATGGTTAGCCATTGTGCTGAAATATGTGACCTTAAACACCAATAAATAAAATAACCCGTAATCAAAACCAGGAGAAAACAGAACAGCAAGAGCCCAGTGTGTTGGACAAACTTATCAAGCCAGTATGTGATTGCACTGCACATGTGTGCTGGCCAAACCAACTGATAATCTTTATTTAAAAATGATACAATTGTCATTTTTCTACAGGACGAAACGGACCGGGTTTCTAAGAAAAAACGTTTACTTACGATTCTGAACTTCTGATTTTGAAGCAAAGCCATCCAGACAAAATGGTCATAGGACGAAACGTCCAAGGCCATTATAGTACTCAAAAACACTATGCATGTGTGGGTGTGGGGGTGGGGGTAGCCTGGTTGGTGTATTCTGCATGTGTGTGTAAAAAACATGTACTTTCGAACAATTCTCAAGCCGATAAGGGTGATTTTCAGGAAGGGAGAAATTCACCCCACTGTGTTTTGTGATATGGGCAGTCCAAGTCCTGACAGCCAAAGTAAAAAATAGTAGGCCTCCAATGGGAAACTCTCATAAAACACTCACAAATATAGGCCTTGTTCAACTTGGGACTCGTCAGATAGCCTAGCTTGGAATGTAAACTGGTTTCCACTTGGTACAATAGCGGACCCAGGATTCCAGTGTGAGGGGGTCGGGGGGCTTATTTTACGAGTCAGAGATTCAGTGTTGGTGCCGGAGAGTGACCATCTCCACTGGCATGTCAAACTATTCACAATTTAGACTCTTTTTGAAATCGGATCAATTTTGATGTATTAATGGACTGCCATGCAGGTCAATGCCAGTAATACACAAATGCTCTAAAATCACCCGGTCCCAGATCGATTTTCAGTTCGCAGCATTTTGTTGATTCTCCTGGTTACATTTCATAGTTTTCAGTAGCCCCACACCACATACATACAACTGCACCACACACAGTTGGGCACATAATTAAAAAAAACTTCAATATGTATTGAACTGGAAAATTTGTTGCCAACTTGCGAGTTAGAATGCTTTGATAAAAGGTAAACAGGAGCCCCCATCCCACACACACTCACAACTTTAACATTATTGAAAAATTGTAAAATAAAAACGAGAACCCTTACTATTTTTGTCTTTTTACTTTTTCACACTGTTGGTCAACATAATGGGGTTTGGGTGTTTTGGGGTTTTTTTGGGAGGGGGGATTTTTCGTAGTGATGAACCGACAATCAGAATCGGCAATCGGAAATGGCTGGTTATGGGGCATCGGCTGATTATGACAACTGGCAGTTAAAAACCAACAGTTTTCAGTTATTCTATATTTAACACTGACTATTAAAAATCTCTTTGATATCGGGCCATTTCAATAAAGTTGCCTGTAGTTCATAGCAGAATATTTAGGGAATTTCAGAGCAGAGATATTTCGGAATTTACCATCTGCAGTCGGTTCAAGATCACCACCATTTCCCAGCTATTCTAGGTCACTGGCCTTCAATCATGGTGCTGTACAATCTTACATAGGGTACATATATAAATAAAAGTATGTGTGCTCAGTATATTCCTGGTTAATACAGCCAAATGTATTGAATTCTAACACAAAACCATATTAACACAATTTACCGGAATAAAAACAGTCTTCACAAGAGAACAATGTCGTGTGATTGTATCGTTAATAATGATCTTCTCCCCCCCCCCCCCACCACCCCAACACCCAAAAATGCAAATATTATTTTGGCTAAATCTGCCCAGTACTAAACATGCATTCTCTGAGAAATTATGTGGTATTCAGCTTTTGCAATTGCAGGCCTGGAAATAAGGTATGAATTTTTGTATGCCTAATTGATCGTCATAACCTATTTAAAGTTATGGGGTGACGAATGGTACACGGTAAAATCTGAACACTCCTTTTGAGGCCGAGCTAGGTGGCTCTCTCCGCTTTTCTGCCAGTTCCAACAGCTCCCGTCATATCTGCTGCTACTGCTGTTCCGTCTACAACGTCATTGGGCACCGTTTTTAGCCAGCCTTGGCTTATCCCTGCAAGGGTCTGCAGGGATATCTGTAGTGTGGTTGTGGGGTATCGGCCTCAGCCTTCCCCGACTTCAACTCGGCGAAGTCGGAAGTGGCTGCCGACTGAACCCCCTACTGTGTCCTCTCAGCCGTTGAGCACAGTAGTTTTTTTCCTGCAGTGGTCTGCAGCGGTGTCTGGGAGGGTAGACGTGGGGGTATCGGCCTCAGCCTTCCCTGACTTCAACTCGGCAAAGTTGGAAGGGGCTGCCAGCCTGACCCTCTACTGTGGTCTCTGTGCCGTCGAGCACCACAGTTGTGTTATTGGATTCGGATGTTCTTAGTGGGGACACTATGAACTCTGTGGCATTTCTGTCCACTCATACTGGCCACACGACCAGTTCTGGGGGACCAACGTCTTTTGTACAGCCTGGACCTTCTGCCCTGCAGAGGTCCGTGGTGACTCTCATGAGTTTCCGCTGTGTTGATCCTCGGGGTGTGTCGTACCCCTATACACATCTGCCTTCAGACGTTTTGGCTGCCGCTCGTCATCCTGCGTCGGGTGTTTTGGAGGATCGTGACCCTTCGCTGGTTAAGAGGGTCAGAGGTGAAGCCACTTTGCCGGTTCATTCCCCTGTCGAACCGGCCAGTACGGGCAGTGAGCTTAGGGAGGCCCTCTCCTTACTCACTCAGGTTCTGTCAAAGAGTCTTCCCGTTGCTTCCAGCGAGGCAGCGAGTGGTTTCCAGGCACCCCCTATGGCACCGCCTCCCGGGATTGGAAACAGGCTGCTTTTTGATCCCCCTGGTGTTCTGACACCATGGGAGGCATTGGCTGTTTGCCCCCGATGGTCTATGTGTCTTCTGACCCAGGGGAAGAGTCAGACATGCTTGATGTCGAGAGCCAGCAGTCTTCGGACTTGGGGGCAGCTCTTGATTTTGTGTTTGGGTTCCTTCCGCAACCTGCTTCTGGGCGTCTTCGACCGTGCCAGTCGGTTCAGTTGGTTGAAGCATTTTCAGCCTTGGACTCTAAGCTGAGTTCCAAGGCTATGAAGGCTCCGTTCTTCACCAGGGTTGACACCTTTTTGCCTCTGGCGCGTTATCGTTACTGCGATTCCGCCAATCCGTCAGTCTGCCAGACTTTGACGGTTTTGGATCAGGACTCCAATTCCCTCGGGCTTTCCAAGCCCAAGTCTGCCGTCATTCCGATGACGACTCTGGAGTCCACGTTGGGCTTATCGAGAGAGATGCTTGGTATGCTTTCTCTCAGATCACGTCGTCTCAGCTTTAGCTGCTTATCTGCCTCCAGATTTGACGAGGTACAGGCTCCTTTGTGTGTGCTGTCCAAGGCACTCATGCATCTTACTCACACGCATGCCTGTAACACGGCTAATCTGTAATTAGTTCGAAGGGACTCTGTGCTGGACACAGGCCGATCCCTTCCTGAGGAGCAGCGCGCTACTCTGCGATCTGCCGCTTTGGCAAGTCCGCAACTTTTCCATGGTTCCGTGTCGACCGTCCGGGATGATGTCCTACGTCATTCCAAAGATCAGCTGCTGTTTCTTCAGCTTGATCAGCCTTGTAGGGGAGGCAAGGGCTGTTCCAAGCCTAACAAGTACCCTTCTGCTTCCTCTGCGAAGCAAAAGGCTGATCCTTCTGCCACCGCTTCTACTTCTTACTCAAGGGGTAAGGGTAAGCATCGGCAGACTAGAAGGAAGTATCAGGATTCTTCATTCTGTTGCGGAGGTGGTTTCTCCCGTCGCGGGCCTCGTCGGGGCTCGAAATGAAGGTCCTCACCTAGACTCGTCCCAGGTTGGAGGAAGGATAGCAGAGTTCGCAGACCGTTGGGCCACCATCACATCCGATCCTTGGGTGTTATATGTTGTTCGGTCCGGGCTGCGAATATCCTTCCGAAGGCACCCCCTCTCTGTCCAGGGTGCCTCTTCCAACCACAGTTCCTTCAGACGTTTACGTCTGGAACTTTTGTCCACGGAGATAGACAATCTCCTGACAAAGGGGGCGATCTAGGTCGTCAAGAACATTCTGTCAGTGGGGTTCTATTCCCGCCTGTTCTTGGTGCCGAAGACGGACGGCCAACTCCGACCGGTTATCGATCTGAGTATCCTGAACCAGTCTTATCATTGCTCCCAAGTTCAGCATGGAGACTTTCAGTTCGGTTCGCCGTTCAATTCACCAGGGAGATTTCGCTTCCAGCTTCGACCTGCGAGACGCTTACTTTCACGTTCCGATTCATCGGGCGTCACGGAAGTATCTCAGGTTCGCTTTTCTGGGGCGAGTTTACCAGTTCAAGGCCATGCCTTTCGACCTCAGCCTGTCTCCTTGGGCCTTCACCAGACCGATGTAGTATGTGATAGCTTTCCATCGCACACAGTCCAGGTTGACTACTTAGGCATATCTGGATGATATCCTCCAGAGGCATTCCAATGCTGCCTGACTGGAGTCAGATGTCACCACTCTGTTGAGCTTGCTCACGTCGCTAGTATTCACAGTCAACGAGCAGAGGTCGGACCTGGTCCCTTCTCAGTTGTTTTGTCCTCTGGGGATGGCTTTCCGCACCCAATTCAATTTGGTGGCGGTTCCCCAGGCCAAGGCTGTGATTCTCTCAGCTTTCGCTCTGACTCTGTCCCAGTCCACATCCGCGAGGGCACGGAGTATTCTCCGGCTGAGAGGTCTCTGCGGTTCGGTGATGGATCTCATTCCTCTAGGTCGGCTGCGTGTCAGACCTCTCCAACACTTTCTGCTCAGTCGTTGGAGGCCCAATGTCGATTCTCTGGATCTGGTGCTTCAGTTACCAGATTCTCTTATCCTCACCTTCTCCACTGGATAAATATTCAGTGGATCACTCAGGGTGTCCTGTTGGACTTACCCACGTCCGATCACGTTCTGATGGCAGACGTCAACGATCTCGGATGGGGTGCAACGTTGGATCCTCTAGGTCTTTCCCTTCATGGGATGTGGGACCAGGATCAGGCATCTCTACACATCAGACAGCAGAGCTTCTTGCTCATCTGACTTTCAGGCAGTGGATCCCTCACCTGTCGAATCGTCAGGTCCTTCTGTTGTTCGACAATTTGACAGTGGTTGCTTACATTCATGCACGCACTCGGTTCCAATGTACGAATTGGCTTGGGATCTTCTACTGCTCGCCCAGGATGTCAACACCGGGGTGGTTGTTCGTCACATTTCCAGTCGTCTGAACATCCTAGCCGACTCCCTGTCCCGACGGGTCAGGTTCTTTTCCACCGAGTGGATGCTCCACATGGCGGGTTCCATCGATCTCTTTGCAGCTCATTGGAACCATAGGTGGACACTTTCGTGTCCAGATGCTCTGGCCTTCGCCGTGGATGCTTTGGGACGGTCTTGTCAGCTACGCCTTCCTGTCGGTTCCCATTCCGCCTCAGGTTCTCTCCCAGAGTGTGGGACTGAAAATTTTGGACAAAAATCCAGAATTTTTTTTATTTGTTTTTTATGCATTTCGGTCAATTTTAAGACAAAAATTTTTTATTTTTTTTTCCACATAAAATTTGTGGTCCGGGTGGGACTTGGAAAATTTTGGACCAAAATTTTTTTATTTTTTGTTTCCGTCAATTGTATGACAAAAATTTTTATGTTTTTTTGCACTGAAAATTTGGGGTCTGGGTCGGACTGAAAATTTTGGATCAAAATCTGGAAATTAGTTTTTTTGTTTTTTTATGCGTTTCGGTCAATTTTAAGACAAAATTTTTTTTTTTTACACTGAAAATTTGAGGTCCGGGTGGGACTTAGAAAATTTTGGACCAAAATCCTGAATTTTTTTATTTGTTTTTTATGTGTTTCGGTCAATTTTAAGACAAAAAACAATTTTTTTCTATACTGAAATTTTTGGGGGCCGGATGGGACTGAAAATTTTGGACCAAAATCCGGAAATTAGTTTTTTTGTTTTTTATGCATTTCGGTCAATTTTTAGACAAATATATTTTTTTTTTTTTGACACTAAAAATTTGAGGTCCAAGTGGGACTTGGAAATTTTTGGACCAAAATCTGGAATTTTTTTTTTTTTTGTTTCAGTCAATTTTATGACAAAAATTTTTATGTTTTTCTTTACACTGAAAATTTGGGGTCCAGGTGGGACTGAAAATTTTGGATCAAAATCTGGAAATTAGATTTTTTTGTTTTTTATGCATTCGGTCAATTTTAAGACAAAAATTATTTTTTTTTTTTTACACCGAAAATTTGAGGTCTGGGTGGGACTTGGAAGAAAATTTTGGATCAAAATACGGAAATTAGTTTTTTTGTTTTTTATGCGTTTCGGTGAATTTTAAGACCAAAAAAAAATTGTTTACACTGAAAATTTGGGGTCCAGGTGGGACTTCGAAAATTTTGGACCCAAATCTGGAAATTTTGTTTTTGTTTTTTATTTGTTTCGATCAATTTTAAGACAAAAAAAAATTTTTTTTTCTTACACTGAAAATTTGAGGTCCGTCGTCATGAACATTTTTCAAACCACAAATGGCAATTCATGTTCGTTCAAATGAAATGGCCACATCCCTTGGGGGCTCTGTATGGGGCATAACTCTGATAGCACCGTATGAATTGTAGAAAAATTAATAAAAAATCTTCTTCTCCAGAACCAGTGGGTAGAATCTTTTGATACTTGGTATGCAGCATCTTGGTATGGGTCTGATTCAAGTTTGTTCAAATCGGCTCCCTGGATTCATATTTGGGCTCACTATAGAAGCCCAAATTCGAACTTAGTGCAATTAAGGCAAATTTCATAAAAAATCTTCTTCTCAAGATCCACCAGGCAGAATCTTTTGATATTTGATATGCAACATTGTGGGGTGGATCCAATTCATGTTTGTTCAAATTGGCCTCCTGGATTCATATTTGGGGTCACTATAAAAGCTCGAATTCGAACTTAGTGCATTTCAGGCAAATTTCTTCAAAAATCTTCTTCTCCAGATCCAGCGGGCAGAATCTTTTGATATTTGGTATGCAACATTGTAGGGTGGATCTGATTCAAGTTTGTTCAAATCGGCCCCCTGGATTCACATTTGGGCTCAGTACAGGAGCCCGATTTCGAACTTAGTGCATTTCAGGCAAATTTCTTAAAAAATCTTCTTCTCAAGATCCAGCAGGCAGAATCTTTTGATATTTGATATGCAACATTGTGGGGTGGATCCAATTCAAGTTTGTTCAAATTGGCCTCCTGGATTCATATTTGGGGTCACTATAAAAGCTTGAATTCGAACTTAGTGCATTTCAGGCAAATTTCTTCAAAAATCTTCTTCTCCAGATCCAGCAGGCAGAATCTTTTGATATTTGGTATGCAACATTGTGGGTTAGATCTGATTCAAGTTTCTTCAAATAGGCCCTCTGGGTTTATATTTGGGCTCAGTATAGAAGCTTGAGTTCGAACTTAGTGCATTTCAGGCAAATTTCTTAAAAAATCTTCTTCTCCAGATCCAGTGGGCAGAATCTTTTGATATTTGGTATGCAACATTGTGGGGTGGATCTGATTCAAGTTTGTTCAAATCGGCCCCCTGGATTCATATTTGGGCTCACTATAGAAGCCTGAATTCGAACTTAGTGCATTTCAGGCAAATTTCTTAAAAAATCTTCTCCAGATTCAGCAGGCAGAATCTTTTGATATTTGGTATGCAACATTGTGGGGTGGATCTGATTCAAGTTTGTTCAAATCGGCTTCCTAGATTCATATTTGGGCTCACTATAGAAGCTCGATTTTGAACTTAATGCATTTCAGGCAAATTTCTTTGAAAATCTTCTTCTCAAGATCCAGCAGGCAGAATCTTTTGATATTTGGTATGCACCATGCTTAGGGGGTGAGATTCAAGTTTGTTCAAGCCAAGTCCCTAGGTCCATATTTGGACTCACTGTGGGAGCTTGAATTGTAACTTAGTTCAAAATGAGGAATTTTCTTTAAAAATCTTCTCAAGATCCAGTAGGCAGAATCTTTTGATATTTGGTATGCACCATGCTTAGGGGGTGAGATTCAAGTTTGTTCAAGCCAAGTCCCTAGGTCCATATTTGGACTCACTGTGGGAGCTTGAATTGTAACTTAGTTCAAAATGAGGAATTTTCTTTAAAAATCTTCTCAAGATCCAGTAGGCAGAATCTTTTGATATTTGGTATGCACCATGCTTAGGGAGTGGGATTCAGCTTTGTTCAAGCCAAGTCCCTAGGTCCATATTTGGACTCACTGTGGGAGCCCGAATTATAACTTAGTTCAATATGAGGAATATTCTTTAAAAATCTTCTTTTTTTTTTAGATCCACTGGTCAGAATCTTTGGACATTTGGTATAAGCTTTTCTTAGGAGGAGCAGATGCAACTTGTTGAAATCAATTCTCTGGGTTGATATTTAGGCTACCATGTCAGGTGAGCGCCCTCAGGCCCCTTGGGGCCTCTTGTATATATAATCTTCTCACTTGAAATTTGATATGCAACTTCCTTATCTGCACAAGATTCAAATTTACTCAAAGAAAATTTCTCATATTTGGCTTCATTCTTGGAGGGGAAATTTTTTTAGCCTAATATTTTTATTTTTAGTACCAGTTGGGCAATTTGAACTATATTTGGTATGCAGCAGTATTAGGTAACAAGCACTTGATTAATGCTGTAAAAATGTTTTTTTCACGTTCGCATGGGAACCCCAGGAACTAATAATAGAAAAAATTAAAAATTACAATATTTCCAGAATGGCATGGAACAGAGATTTGTCATATGGTATGAAGCATCTTTTTGACCAGTAGAATTGACTGGGCCAGAAAACTTTCAATCGGTTGCTCAAAGAGTCACCCTATGGGAGGCCCCTTTTTAATGCAGTTGGTAATGTTAGAAACACAGAACAGTCTTCATCTGATGAACTACGAGCTGAAATGATTGATTATTTGTGTGTACTGCTTCCTTTAATGGTGTACATTCATGTTAGTTGAAAGAAAAAGAATTCCAGGCAGTACTGGGCAGTGAGAGGAGGTGCAAACTTGGTGTGGGAGGTGCAAACTTAATGTCCTACCTGAAATTCAAGTTTTTAGCACACCTGAGCAAAGCTCAAGGGGGGCTTTACTAATCACTTTCCGTCTGTCGGCTGTCGTCTGTCCGTCCATCATCATCCGGCCTTACCTTTACATTATCGACTTCTTACAAACTACTTGACCAAATTGAACCAAATCTGGTATGCATGTTTCAAGTTTGTTCAAATCAGGCCCATGAGTTAATCTTTGGGCTCTTTTTTGGAGCCCAAAGTTTAACTTAGTGCAGTATGAGGAATGTTTTTTAAAAGTCTTCTTCAGATCCACCAGTCAGAATCTTTTCATATTTGGTATACAAAATCTCTAGAGGGGTCAGATTCAGGTTTGTTCAAATCGAGTCCCTGGGTTAATATTTGGGCTCCCTATTGGAGCCCAAAGTTTAACTTAATGCAGTATGAGGAATGTTCTTTAAAAGTCTTCTTTTTCAGCTCCACCAGTCAGAATCCTTTCATATTTGGTATACAACATCCTTAGGGGTGGGGTGGGGGGTTGGGGTGTCAGATTCAGTTTTGTTCCAGTCAGGTCTCTGGGTTAATATTTGGGCTCCCTACTGGGGCCAAAAGTTTAACTTAGTGGGATATGAGGAATGCTCTTTAAAAATATTCTTCAGATCCACCAGTCAGTGTATACCATTTCTAATGGGGACAGATTCAAGTGTGTTCAAATTCAATCACTGGGTTAATATTTGGGCTCTCTTTTGGGAGCCCAAATTTTAACTTATCACAGTGTGAGTAAATTTTTTTAGAAATCTTTTTTTCCAGCTCCTCCAGTCAGAATGCATTCATATTTAGTATGCAACATCCTTAAGGAGCTCAGATTCCAATTTGTTCAAATTGGGTATCTAGGTTAATATTTGGGCTCTCTATTGGTGCCCAAAGTTTAACTTAGTGCAATATGAGGAAATTTCTTCAAACCTTTTCTTCTTCAGATCCATATATCAGAATCCTTTCATATTTGGTACACAACATCTCAGGAGGTTGGGGGGGTGGGTGGGGTGGGGGGGGGAGGGATGGGGTCCAGATTCAATTTGTTCAAATCGAGTCCCCGGGTTAATATTTGCATGAATTTCAACTTAGTACAATATGAGGGACTTTCGTCAAAAATCTTTTTCTCCAAAACCACCAATCAGAATCTTTTCATATCTGGTATATAATATCACTGAAAAGATCAGATTCAGACCCTGCCTTAAAAATTTGGGTGCTCTTCTGGAGGAGGGGAGGGGGATAGGTGGGGTCCAAGTTTGTTCAAATCCATTCCTAAGTGGGTTTTTTCTGTATAATTAGCATTTCAAACTGCAGTGACATAATAACCCTTGGAAGTTGGCAGTGCTGCTCTACAGCTGATAGAATTGGAAGCAGTCGGGAAGACCTATGACAATAATCATCTGACATGGACACCAAAGTTATGAATAATTTCGTGACTTCATTCCTCTGTAGTGAACCATGGCTTACTGAATGTGACTCAAAATAGTTCTTTGAACCCTTTGTCAGGTGAGTGATTAAGACCCCTTGGGGCCTCTTGTTTGGGACTAGCTGATTTGAACTGAAAATTGGTATGCTGTATTAATTGTGAACATATACTTGATTTATACATACATTTTTTCCTTGCACCCTGTGGGAACCCCAGGAGTTGCTTCATAGGGCACCATATGAGGACTCAGATTTTACTCATTTGGTAATATGAAAAACATTTTAAACATTCTTCTAATGAATGACTGGCCACTAGGACTTTGATATTTGGTACACTACCCACCATTCCTGATCAACAAAACTAAAGTTTGACCATCAATTCTTCCTTGCTGGAAAAATGATAGTTTTAACTGTTCCATTCCTTTAGTGGTTGATTCAATTTTACTTCAATAAAGCTTCCCAGGCAATATTTGGGATTTGTTTTTTTTTTTTTTTAGCTCACCTGATTGCAAGCAGACATGTTAACTCTCCCAGAATGCCTGGGAAAATCCCGGAATTTCAGTGTAGTTCGCGGCCTCCCAGACAGGAATAAATTTTGGACCAAAATTCCTGGAAAACAACAGTCAAATATTTTGTTTCCGTTGTAACTTATGAAAAATGTTCGGAGTCAAATCACATGCATTTCAAACTCTGGTAAAAACACATGAAGCAGTAAAATATGGATTTAAGTTAAATTTATTTAAGAAAAGGGTATTTTATGATATATATTTCAACTGTGTTCATGTTTATTTCTGTGTTTTTTTTCACTGAGATTCGTGATCAATGTATGAGTGTCGAAGTGCAAATAGGTGACTTACTTTCAAAAAATTGAAAACTCCACCTTCATTTAAATGAAGTTTTTGGAAATTAAAATATATGAAAAGGTATTAAATAATATATATTTATTTATTCCTTCATCGAATAGCTTTAATTCTCGTCCCTTTTCTGAAATCAAAACGTAAACAACAACTATTTTGCACAGTTTAAAAGTAGGTTAAAGTCGCTTAGGATGCCGAAAAATCATAACTGCATGTTTAAACACAATGGACTTATTTTCTAACGCTACATTTATTCTGTTGTGCTGACTACAGAACTGTTAACTGTTGGCTATCTGTACACAGAAAATTTCGAATGGAATTAAAAAAAAAATGCTTCAATGATGAAAAGAAAAGTTTTGTGTTGGGCACAAACGTCACAAATGCATGAAGTTTGATAAAGACACTTTCCAAGTACTAATGTTCTTGAAGTAACTGAACAATAGGACATCTTTTCCTGTTAACATTTCCAGACTTGGGAAATTATTAGCTAGTCTAGACTTTGATAAGAGCAAACAAAAGGTGGAGGTGCTCTGTGGGACAGTGTGGGTGGGTGGTGGTGGGGAGGGGGGCTCATGAAGAAGAGGATCCTGGGGCGGGGCAAATCAACAGTTATTTTATGATTTTTTAACATAGCATAAATGCATCAGCATAGTTAACAACTAGTTCTGGATATAACCTGGTGTTAATAGTGGTCCATGAGCTGAAAATTTACAAGTTTTTTCTTTTATTTTGTCCCCGCGCGAACTTTTCCCTGAAAACCATCCCATTTCCCTGAAAATCACCCTCAGGTTCCCTGAAAAATTATTCTGGAGGTTAACATGTCTGATTGCAAGTCAGTAGGAGCTATTGCCATCACTTAGCATCCAATATCCATTGGCTATCATCCCTCATCCATTAACTTTTTCAAACTTTACTTCTTCATAACCACTAGGCCAAATTCAAACTTATATTGCACAGATCATCTATGGAGTATACCTTTTCTATTTTGTTCAAATGAAGCAGCTGCCATATTCGGGCTCTGGTTAATGCCCCAAAAACTTAAAAATCTTCTTATGAACCACCAGAGGGAATGCCTTGATATTTGGTATGGAACATCCTTTGGTGTTGAAGATTAAAATTGTTCAAGAGAAGTTGGTTGGTCAATATTTGGGCTCTCTGTGGTGGCATATCCATTTTGGTCTCTGCCCAAATTTCTATTTCAATAACCGGTAGGCCAATTTCATTGAAATTTGGCATGTAGTATAAGTGAGTCCTAAGTAGTTGATTGATGCCCCCCCCCCCCCCCCAAAAAAAAAATTTACAGCCCTGTGGCAACCCCAGGGGCTAAAAACAACAAAATTCTAAAGCCCATATATCCCAAGATACACTGAACAGAGAAAAGCGATCTGGTGTGTAGCATACTTAGGACCAGTAGAATGGAATGGTTACAAAGCAAAGCCCTTGGTTATGTTAGGGTGTGGAGGAGGAGGCAATGAAAAAATAATGAGTCAGCATTTTTGCCATAATATTTTTCCCTATTCAAATTGTTAAAAGTTCTTCAGACTGTTTACTGTTAGCATCACTTTAGTCAACAAGAGAGAAGAGAGACTCCTGCCACCTGTCAAACACACATGTTCTCTTATATTATTTTAAGTTTAATGAAATGAACTGTTCAGTGCTTAACCCTCTCAAGACTTCCTTAAGTGGCAGAGAAAAAAAATATCTGATTCCCTGTATGAATACCTTTAATTTAACCCTCTTAAGACTACAATGTGTTTTCCAAATATTTTACTTTATGTTGAACCCTTTCAGTGCTCTACACATATGTTTTTCTGGTTTCTTGGAAACATTTATCTGATTCCTGTTTGAATATCTGTAATTTAACCCTCTCAAGACTTCAATGTAAATTCCAAAGATTTTATTGATCAAACCCTTTCAATGCTGTGCACATATATGTTTTTTCTGGCTCCTTGGAAAAAATTGATCTGATTCCCATAAGAATATCTTTAATTTAACCCTCTCATGACTTCAGGGTGTTCTCCAAAGATTTTATTTCATGTTGAACCCTTTCAATGCTGTGCACATATGTTTTTTTCTGGTTTTGTGAAACATTTATATGATTCCTGTATGTACATCTTCAATTTAACCCTTTCAAGAATCCAATATGGGTTCCAAAGATTTTATTGATGCCATGATTGAACCTTTTCGATGCGTTGCCCATATGTGTTTTCTGGTTTCTTGGAAAATATTATCTAATTTCTGCATGGATATCATTAATTTAACCCTTTCAGTATCATTTTCCAAGATTTTATTGTGGCCTTGATCAAACCTTTTCAACGCTGTGCACATATACGTTTTTTCTGGTTTCTTGAAAAATGTTTCTCTAATTCCTGTATGAATATCTTTAATTTAACCCTCTCAAGGCTTCAATATGGGGTCCAAAAATTTTATTATGTCCCTGAAAAATTTTTTCGAGGGGTATATAGTGAAGGTTTCCATCCGTCCGTCCATCTGTCCATCCGTCCGTCCGTACGTCTGTACGAACATTTTGTATTATAACTCGAACATCAGTTGTTGGATTTTAATGTTTTTTGGTATGGTGATAGGGCAGCTTGGGGGAACGGATGCCCTTGTACCTAGGGTTTCATCTGACAAATCTACAGGAGTTATGTCCCTTATTTACTTTTTCCGTCCGTCCGTCCGTACGAACATTTTGTATTATAACTCGAACATCAGTTGTCGGATTTTAATGTTCTTAGGTATCGTGATAGGGCAGCTTTGGGGAACAGATGCCCTTGTACCTAGGGTTTCGTCCGACAAATCTTACAGGAGTTATGTCCCTTATTTACTTTGAAAATTGATGATTTTTTGGTTTCCTACCAATTAAAATTGTTTTGCTGAACCGATGAGTTTCAAATTTTATATGCTGATTACTTATGTCAAAATACAGGTCGGTTTCAATTTGAGGTTTGACTCGGCAATGTTTGATGCAGTTATGCCCCCTTTTTCACTTGGAAAAGATGCAAGACCAGTTCTACTTTTTCACTGGTTTGAGAATTTTTAACAAAGGTATTTACTATTCCTATTTTTGCCTCTTTCAGTTATTATTCAATATGGCACCATTCAAGTCATCTGCAATTATTTTTATAACTTTTTCTCTATTACTGACTCCATAGTGCTGTTCTGCAATGTAGCAGCAGTGAAGCTGTTGACTGTTGTTACAAAACATATTAACAAAATATAAGTAATAATAATTTTATTGGCACTTTGCCATTGCTTACTGTTGTTCTGCAATGTAGTGTTGTTCTGCAATGTAGCAGCAGTGAAGCTGTTGTCTGATTATCCACATGTGAGTACGACTTGTCTACCTTCGGGGGCATTAGCACATGCATTAGCGTTGCTCTTGTTTCATGTTATACTGTTGATGAAAACCTCTTTCTGATTTCTTTGAAAATATTTTACCCCAAACTAAGCCTCTATAAATTCTCTTTCTGTTTAGTTTATGTTTGATGCTTTAACCATTTTCACACATACTTGAATTTACCGGTGGCTGTAAAATTCTGTTTCTCTAGTTTGAAATGTTTCTTATTCTTTAAAACCCCTGGGCCAAATTCATTAATTTATGGCACAGACCATCTTTGGAGTAAACCTTTTGTCCTTTGTTCAAATGAAGCTGCTGCCACCTTCAGGCTGATGGAATTTACTCTTCTGATTTTTCCCTCCAAATTACTGTATCTCTTGGTGTGGGGTTAATTCTCCATAAGCCTGAAATGCTTTTAAAATCCTCTTTTTATAAGCCATTTGAAATAATGCTTAGATTTCTTGTTTGGCACTTAAGTGATGCAGATTCACTTTTTTCATAGAAACTCAGTAAGTCAGAATTTGGGCTTCCAAATTTGGGTTACACTTAAAATTTCTATTTTCAGATCCAGTGGGCAGATGTGAACCAAATTTGTCATGTAGTATATGACTGGGTCATAAGTGTTTCATTTTTGTTGGGGGTGGGGAGAGAGAACCACAGTAGCTGAAAACAAAACAAAAACTTTCATTCGGTTGTTGTTTTTTAATACTTCACAAAACAGCAACGTGCTAGGAATCTTTTCTAGGACCAGCAGAAATCAATGGCTAAAAAAAGTTGCCTTTGGTTGTGTTATAGCAAAATCAAAAAATTGCTTTTGCTGCTGATCACTTACTGATATATTTATCTCTTTTGACAACTTGAGCCAGATGAGCGTGTTAGGCTCACTTGAGCATCTGTTTTTAGCTGCGATTAGCAGCTCTATAAGTGGCAATGTCAGTCTGTCTATCGGTCTGTCTGTGACCAACGAGTTTCAAAACTCAATAACTGTTGAAATACTTGATGGAATGACTTTATATATGGCATGTAAGTGTATCTTATTGATGTCTAGCCACTGTTCAATGCATGTGTTGTTCCAAATATTTTTCTTGGAGTTGTGGCCCTTGAAGAACTTAGAATTTTGTGAGATTGCACCACCCGTCGCAGCTACGGCGTCGATGTCGCCATTTTTATCTTTATGAATGGAAAATTCAAATTGATCTGAATTGGCTAGAAAAATGCTGTCATTTTAAAAAAACACATATTCCTAGACCAAACAAATCAATTAAAAGCTCTCACGCCCCACACTTATCCCGACTTCATTTATTTTAAAAAGCACATTTTTTTCTGTGCAAGCCTCTGCTGAACTTTCTACTCAAGAAAACCTTGGGAAGTGAGAAGCAGAGCTTGTTCACTGTTGAGAACGGATTCCACTTTACTGGCAAAATGCACTTGAGAATGAAGTTCTCTGGAGTGTTGGTATGAACAACTTGCTAAACTTGACTTTATTCTTGTGTTAGCCACAGATTGAGAAAGTAACCTTGAACACAATAAAGAAATAAATTTGTCAGACATTCATGGAATAAATGAAATGTAATGAACAACCAAAGGTAGGTTTGCCTGCTTGATCAGTTTCCCTATTCATTGATAATCAAAATGTTGAAGCATTTCAACATAATTTGATTAAAATTTTTCTCTTGGTTTTATATTTCAGTTTTGGATACCCTGATAAGACCTACTTGCAGAGAGTGCGGGATGAACTGGCAGCCAAAGGAGTCACCGAAGAATCAATTGAACAGGAGAAATCACAGACCAATTTCAAGTCTGCTCGTGCTTGCAGTACTGCTGACTCCGATGCCCATGCATAAAAATTTTATCACTGATGTGTCCTGGGTTTTCTTTTTCCTAATGTTTTTATTTATTTTCAATTTAACATGCTTGTTGCCTTCTTATAGTATATTATTGATGCATGCAGCTGTTGTAGAAGAAAATTATGTTTTTAACTTCAATGCCAAGAGTTCAGCTTAGTGGTGCAGTTAATATTTGATTGTTTGAACTCTCAAATTGCTGCCATTGCCCAGATGACTTTTTAACCCTATACACTCTTATGTCAGAATATGGGAATTTCAGATATTTTTATCGTACTGCAACTAGGAATTTAACCAATTCAATCCTGTTTGACAGAGCTCAATGAGCTCTGTCAAACAAGATTGAATTTGTTGAATTCCTAACTGCATTATGGGAAACCTTTGGGGCAAAAGAAATTTTGATATTTTGACATCAGTGAGAAAAGGGTTAACTGTTTGTTTTTAACCTGTTACCTAATACGAAAGGCACTTGCAAACTAAGTTCTTGAATAACTAATTTTTTTTTTATTTTTATGTCAGAAAAGTAGGTTATGACCCCTCATTGGAACGAGCTCATTCCAAGCTATGTTTTTGGGACAAAAAATGAAAAAATAATAAAAATTAAATCGATATTTTGTGAATAGCACTGGCCAGTTTTGACCGTTATGGTGGGTAAAGGGTTAATAATCCAAATATAAAGCTTGAAATTATTCAACAATTCAAGTGCCCACAAGATATTGTTATACTACATACTCTTTTTACTTATTTGCTTATCAAACTGGGCTTATGAATTTTTGGTCGAGTTTTGACGAAGTCAAACTCGACTTATAGTTTGATGAAGTGACGGGCGGGCGTAAACAGTTGGTTTTCAGGCAATAACTTTAGTTCTATTTGACGCACCTTTACCAAACTTACACCAGAGGTTACCCAATAGGAAAGGACGACACCTATCGATTTCAGAGTCTCTAACCCCAAGGCCAAGGTCACTGTTACTATCAATCTTATAGGAAGAGAAGATACCTATTGATTTCGGAGTCTGGGACTCCAAGGTCAAGGTCACGGTTACTATAAATAGAATATTTTGTGACAAATTGGTTTCCGGGCAATAACTTTAGTTCTATTCCGTGTATCTTCACCAAACTTATACCACAGGTTACCCTATAGGAAGGGAAGACACCTATTGCTTTTGGAGTCTGGGGTCCCAATGTCAAGGTCACTGTTAGTATCAATAGAAAATTTTGTGACAAATTGGTTTCCGGGCAATAACTTTAGTTCTATTTGACGCACCTTTACCAAACTTACACCAGAGGTTACGCTGTAGGAAAGGAAGACACCTATCGATTTCAGAGTCTCGCACCCCAAGGTCAAGGTGACTGTTGCTACAAATAGCTTATTTCTTCAGAATTTAATGTCAAAACTCGACTTCTGGATCTGTGATCCTCTTGCTATAACTTGATTTCATGTTTAGTAATAAAAATTTAATTAATGAAGTACTGGGTTGTTCATGGTGCTTCATTCATTAAATTTTTAATGATTATTCCTATAATTAGTGTTTGGTATCTAATATATTATTGTGTCCATGGAACTATTGCCCACACATGGAAAGTAACTATTCCATGGCGGCCATACTGTACATGTTCCATCATTTCTTCTTTACTGGAAACATGGTGGTCTCAGCTGTTCCAAGTTAATATCATATCAACTCAAATGAAGTTTGGTTGGAGTTATGCAGAATCTTTGAGGAGACAATTTTATAAATTCTAAACAAAAACTTGGTATGTTTCATGCTAAACAGTGTGAGTGAACATTCTATTCAAGATCTGTTTGAATCCTGTTTGATCATATCTCATCAACACAACAGAATATGATGATGCAGATCAATCAGCTGTCATATTTATTGCCACTTGCCAGACAAATCACTGGATACATTGTAATTGTAGTTCACATAGGAATAATAATGCATAGGTGGCACACCAATATCTTTCAATTTTTTTTGAAAGAGGTGAAAAATAAATGTTATGCACTGGTGATTTTTCATAACAGTAACCCACTAACGAGTATAAAAGGCAGTTTCTTAACTGGTGTCATGTATTTGCCATCACCATTCATCTCTTGGTTCTCCAAGCGAACGGATGCATAATTAACATCTCTTGCTAGTGATGGATTTCCTCACAACTCAAATCAACGAGACTTTGATGTTGCTGAATGCTGATTCACTCATCAACTGGGACGTCTATGTTGATAGTGACAGTGTTCAGCTCACCATCAAGTACCAGCAGAAACCCACCCCTGGGAGAGGTAGCACCCTTTGCTGCCACCCCCCCCCTCCCACCCCACACTGATCCTCTCCAGAGGAAGGGTAAGAAATCATCAATTACCACTGAAACCTTAAAGATATCTGTGGAGAAGAAAAAGAAAAAGATTAACAAGTCACCATCAATCAAATGCCAGGTGAAGGGAGAAATGGCTTGAGAGGAGAAGGGATAAGATGGAGAGGGAGACTAACATCTAATCATCTTCACCATCAACCCCCACCCACATCTAGCTGCTCTTGGGAGGAGTCAGAGAGGGAGATTGAGGAGATGGTGGTCAACAAACCCAACACTGGCTCTCCTGTAAACCTGGGGCAATGAATCCATATTGTCCTCGGCTTCGGCAGCCAAGATCCAGAAGACAGACTACCACACCGCCTGGAATCATTTGGGATTTTCACAGATTGGCTATACCAAACAAGCATCTTGCTGTAGAGAGAGCTAAAACTAGACGCCACAGGTTCCATTGAAGAATGCATAGAATTCATGCAAGATCACATGGTCTGTCCTCAAGAAATCATCAACATCATCACCAGTGAACTTCGCTACAGAAAAGTAGAGGCACACAAAATCAGAAATCAAGATTTTCATAAATGGATGAAAGAGAAACATACACAAACCGCCAAGATTTCTCTGACCCAGCCTCCTCCTTCCAAAAAAAAACAACAAAGATTACACAAGCACCGCTGAACACCCTGACACTTTTCTAACATTTGGACATGACCCAAAATTTAATAACATACTGTTAGAGAGGGTCGAAAGGAGGTTTTTCCACAGTGTCCTTGCACACCTTCGGCATGCGAAACCATTCTTTTTGGCTTTGGAAGCATTATTTTGTCATTAAGACCACACTGGTGTTAAGCTAGGATATGCTTCTTGTTACCTTGAAGTATGACAATCAAGTTGAAAACTTTATCATGGACACCAGTCTATTTGAAGTTTTAACATTTTCAGTTTCCTTGATTTATCCTGAACTGTAGCTTTCAGAGACATTTGTGTTCTATTTTCTAGCTTTAAGGGGTCGTCCAATGTAATTTTGGGCATTTTTTGTAAATTTTCACAATGGTCTAAATACAAATTAAAGCAGTGGCATATTATATACCAAAATAATGACAAAAGTATACAAAACCCGAATTTATCCACTTTTGGAAATTTTTTTAAAAATTTTTTTGCATTTGATGACAAAGAAATTGCCAGCCGTGTAAGTAACCATCAGGATTAACAAGGAATAGATCAGTAATTCGAATGTCAGAGTTGTGAATAAAAGACTCCATACTCGGAGGAAGAATTTCATCACCATGATGACAATGCTCAGGGGAAAATGGATACCACAAACGCTTCAATCTGATTGTCCGACATGTTTGTTGTTGTGATCACGTGGGTTTTGGGCGAAGTTTTTAAATCGTTTCATTTCCCACGATCTGAAATCTTCAAACATTTCACTGCTGTTTTTGAATCGGGCAGACGATGTAATGTACAACTCACAACACATTTATAGGAAAATATTCAACTGACAATGTGATAAATGCGAGATACAGTCCAAAGAAGTGCTGTTAATTCTGAAACTGAACAATGTGACGCAAGTGTCAGCAAGGGATTAATACGCCACCAATTCAAACTACTATTATTTGGTTGATCAGAACATAAAATTGGAAAATTATATTTGAAAACAAAATTATATTCACATCAACATGCATTACAGTCGTCACAATTGTATATTTATGAAAAATAATTTTACTGTCGCGAACTATATTAGTGACGTAAAGAAGGCTTGATGAAGTCTGCTACGAAAAAAGAAGACCAATGTCAAGGAGAATTATCAGAAAGGTTTCTTCCTGTTCACCAAATATACAGAAATGTCGTACCATCAGAAATTTAAATATCTCCCTCACACAACCGTGAATAAGGCGGATCAACGTCGATTTTGAGCGTTGTTAGCACCAAAAGGTTGCAAAAATCTATGTGTGTTGACACTCTGTGGACAGAAAAAGAGAAATTCCACTAGGCGGACAAAAATTCACACGAATTACTGAAATGACATCACAACGTGTCATAAGTGTTTAGATAAATGAATTTAATAACCAACACAATATTGTTCGGCCCGGTAACCTTCCACCTATAAAATTCATATTGGTAAGCAGATCAGTTATTAATGTTCTTAAATCTCATGAAAAAATAACAGTCAAGCCTCCCCAAACAGCAACTATGGAAGGCCGATATTTCCAAAGCAAATGAAGCATACCAAATCATGTAAATAAATGAATTGGAAGCCAGGATGTCTAAGTGTAGCCGATTGGTGAAAGTATTCACCAGCAAACACTGAAGCAGACAAATACAGACAATTATAACAGTCTTGTTTCCAGTGCACCATGAATACATAGTGACAAATCACTTAGAACAATAGTCAGTAAGACTTTGTTTTTCCCTATCATACTACAGGACTATCATATTCATTACAGTTTTTAACAAAATGAAATGCAATTTCAACTTTGTTTTGGGAATGGAAGATTCGGCAGGTATTTTTCGGCACTGGGAAGATTTATTATAGGCTTGGTAAGATTTGTCAGTATTTGGATCAGTAGAAAATCTAGGCCAAATATGTTTACTATCTTGTGTTTTGAGAGATATGGGAATCACTGTGATTTACCAGGGGAGTGGAACAGGGCTTGATTACTGTGGTTAAAAAGTTCTGTTTGCTCCTTGAGTTGCAGATCAAGGCGCTTCTTTATTTATGATGCCATTGTCATTGATGCAGATCCTGTGTGATGGTCCACTTGGATGTATTCAATTATTCTTAACCTGTTTTTGTACTTGGACTGCATGATATAGCCATAGATACTGAATGTGACATTACAAATTAAGTCACTTAAATATCGCTAGAAAATGTTCAGTCACTTTATTATTTAAATGAAATCTTTTTTCCATGCCATCCTATGGAATTCCTTGCATCTATAATTTAGCATGAGGAGCATGTCCTGTCTGGGGTTTCAGTAGTGTCACAAAGGGGTGGTAGAAGGGGGGGGGGGGATCTGCAGCCCCATGCTGGGGAGGTCTTTCCCATCCTTTTATTGTGGGATTGTCAGGGAATGCCTTAGCCCCTTCCCTTCCCAGAAAATTCTTATTCCACCACTGAGAGGTTTGTTAGCTTTATTACCTGACAAAATGTCAGCCAAGCTTTTCTATTGCCAAATCATTCATCGTCTGTCTGTACATCCATCTGTCGTCAGCATTTTGTTCGGCTTGGCCATAATTTCTTAACCACTGAATGTTTTTTTAACCAAACTTTGTAACTGTATGTATTGTCACTAGACAGTGTGACATCAGTCATAATGAGGTCTCTACCCTCAATGTGAAGGTCACAGTCAAGGTCACAAAAAACAATATTTGGATATTGCCCTTGTTTAATCTCTATAATCTGATCCATATGTTTATACTTGACACAGTTGCGGACCATAACCAAAGGTTGTGTCATGATCTTGACCCAAGGTCATATTCTTATTGTTAAGGTCACATTCAAGAAAATGTCAATGTTTTACCATTTTGTTTGTCCAGGTCATAATTTCTTAACAACTGAATATTTTTTAATAAAACTTTGTAACTGCATGGATTGTCACTAGACAGTGTGCCATCCGTTATAACGAAGTCTCTACCCACAAGGTGAAGGTCACAACAAATATTTGGATATTGCTATATTACCCATGTTCGATTGCTATAATCTGATCCATATGATTGATCTTGTTTATGCTTGGCACAGTTGCTGACCATAACCAAAGTTTGTGTCATGATTTTGACCCATGGTCATATTCACAGGGTCAAGGTCACATTCAAGAAAACTTCAATATTTTACTATCATTTTTGTTCCAGTCCATATAATGTGATTTAATTGGCAAATCAAATCTTGTTCATGCTTCAAACAAATATTGCTCATGACTGAATAGTTTGTTGTGACCTTGACCCAAGGCCATATCTTCAAGGTCAAGATCACAAAAATAATATTTGGATATTGCTATATTGTCCTTGTCTGGTCTCTGTAATCTGATCCATAAGACTGATCTTGTTCATACTTGACACATTTGCTGACCATAACCAAAGAGTGTGTAGTGATCTTGACCCAAGGTCATATTCTCATGGTCAAGGTCATATTCAAGGAAACTTCAATATTTTACTATCATTTTTGTCCAGTCCATATAATTTGATCTAATTGGCAGATCTTGTTCATACTTGGTACAATTATTTCTCATGAATCAAAGGTGTGCCATGACTTTGATCCAAGGTCATATCATCAAGGTCACAGACAGCAAAAGTTTGCTATTGTTACACAGCCCTTGTCCAGTCCATATAACTTGGTATGATTGATAGATCGTACTTATACTTTGTACAATTACTGCTTATGGATCAATGGTGTGTGACCATGATTCAAAGTTATATTGTCAAAGTCACAGGCAGCAAACTTAAGGTCACAAGCAATAACTCTTGGATTCTTGTTATGTATTTAGCCTCCCCTAAAAGCAGTGATCCTGGGCGGAGCTGTCTAGGTTGAGAGGCTCTTTGTTTTCATCCTCAACTCAAAAAATATCTTTTGTCCATCGATAGTTTTCCACAAACTGTAAGCTCTTTTCAGATGAAGAAATTACAATATTCACTTCAACAAAGACATCACAAATTGTGATACTGTCATCTATGTTGTTAATGCATTCTCCATGTGGCAAATCTTTGAACTATGCATTATCATCCCGAATGACGAGTTTTATGTGAAGTGGAGTCCCCCCACCCCCAGGATGAGGGGAATTATGTAAGGAATGAAAATACCCCACCTGGTATGTGTTACAACCCCCCCAACTGATCTTTTTTTTGTCAACCTCAGCTTGGCTTTAAATAGACATGCTTCCAGTCAAGAGACTGCCTTTTACACTCAGGCCTGTTAAGAAAAATCACTCGTGTATAGCACTTCTTTTTCAAACCTTTCAAAAGAGATTGGCATGCCACATATCATTTGTGTATGCATCATCATCCATGTCATGTTTGTTTTATGTTCAAAAGAATTCGCCTCATGCCACTCATCCAAGATGCTTGGTTGAGGAGGGGAATTTTTATTGATTAAATGGACCTAGCCATATCAAGTTTCAGCATATATTTATGTTGACACTGATAACTTTTACACTTGATAATATGGTTATTTGTTTGTTTGTTTTATTTGTGGTTTAATGACACTTGCAACAATCATGTCACATTGTGTATAACTAGTTTACAGGGAGGGGAAGTCGGAGTACCTGGAGAAAACCACCAAGCAGCAGTGAGTAAGTGTCTGACTTACTAAACCTACACAATATGGTTAATGGTGTTTCATACTCATAGGTGTGAACAGAAATTGAAATCTAATAATTTTACAAATAAAATATAGTCCCCATTGAATATTGATTCCATTAATGGCCGTAAAACCATTTTGATGACCATAATCTTGTGAAGTATTTTAATGTAGTCCAAAGTTATCTGTAAAAGATTTTATAGTATGTACTTTATTTTCAAAATTGCCGAGTGTGAGGTGCGGCATCCCATGGATTCAGCTACAAGGATTGGGTAAAGCCTTATTACATTACTTTCTGGGTCCAAAGTGATGTAGCATCCATACAGGTCCTTTAATTCATTGATCGTCAAGCCTGGAGAAAGCAATCTGTCATTTGCAGAATGAGGTTCAAAGAGGGTGAATTTGCTGATCCTATCCCATACTGTGGGCTAGAATCCCTCAATTTATCCTCTGGGTACCACTTTCTGTTTAGGCCAGAGACCTCAATTCAGTTTGAGGTTCACAGAGGATAAGGGTGGTAATTCCACCCTGCTGTGCAACATTGAATCACCAAATTCACCCTCTGTGGACTTTATACTTCAGATGAAAGTCTGCTTATTTCCAGGCTTGTTGAGCTTCATTCTGGAGTGCAGAGACATCACATCTTATGTCTCATATTCTGTGGATGTGCTTCATATTATCTTCGAAGACAAATTATTTAGTCTGCGTGGATTTGCCTTGTTACAGTTTATGGGAGAGTGCCAATAAACAAAGACGTGAAAAAATTTTGACAACCAAACCAAAATTTAGCACTCTTCCAGTTAAAGGACTTTTATTTTCAAATTGAAATTCTAGGCTCTTGGAAGTGGACTTTCTTGAAAAAAAATTATAAAAAGTCCTTGAAAAATATATTTGGGTAAATGCTGGTCTTTACTGTGGTAAACAAGTTCTGGGTTTCTGGTGATGCCTAATGGTACCTGATACCTCAACACTTCGGGTGAGAGCCCTCTAGTGTGCAGCATAGGTATATAAACAACTGGCTGTGCAGGTTTTGATACTTGTGCTGCAGTCATGATGTAGCCACAGATGCTGATAATGACTTTAAACACCAATTGACTCAGTTGGGTTAAAATGTATATCTCCTAGGAGTGCTATTTGTGTGTTTTTGTTGTGTGAATTGCTCGCTTTGTCACCTGAAATAGTCCCAGCACATGACACTGAGAACATCTTTGAGAAACTTTCTTGAGAACTTTCCAAGGATCAAATTCAGGTATTAACTTTCATAGGATAGGAATGAATGTATACAATATATAGCAATAATAATCCCCAAATTAGAGTGGCATATAGTTATTGAAGTGGGGGGGAGGGGGGGGGGTTCTTCCCCATATGTTGTGAGTACCTAGACAATAGTTTTTGTAGCGTCACAATGTCTGAGCTAATAAGTCAAAAATTGTTGGGGCTACAGTCATCAAATTTCACACATTTATAAAGGACAAGGGATGATGTATTACACACCATAGCTTCAAGGTCAAGATTATGCTTAAAATTGGTCGATATTGTGTCTCGACCATAACTCAGTAAATCAATCATCAATCTCCAATTATCAAACTTCATACAAATGTTAAGGACAGTCAGAATGTGTGTCTTGAATAATAGTTGCTTCCGTATCATCAAGGTCAAGGTCATACATGTGATCCATATGCTCAAGGTTACAAATTGTGTCTCGGGCATAACTCAAAAACTGTTTGGTTTGCAATCATAAGACCCCTCACAATAATAAAACGACAATGGGAGAATGAGTTGCAGACCATAGGTTGGTCTGTAACTTCAAGGTCACATTTCAAGGTCATGCTTAAAATCTGTCAATATTCATGTCTCCGCCATAACTTGGAAACAAATCAAACTACACATCAATGTTAAGGGCAGTTAAAAGATATATAATGTGTAATAGTTGCTTGCGCAACTTTGAGGTGCAGTGCAGAGTTATGATGTTCGGGAGCTGGAAGCTGCTCATCGTTGCTCGGTGATTCTCTCCGGGTATTCCGGGTTCCTCCACCCGTAAAACTGTCACGGTCATGATTAGCCATTGTGCAGAAATATGTCACCTTAACCACTAAAATATAAATGTAATAATCTTTAAGGTGAAGGTCATAGGTAACTTTTATATGTTCAAGGTCAAAAATCTTTTCATACTTAATTTTCCGCAATCAGTTCACAATTTGCAGCAGACAAAAATGCGATGAATCACTTTTCTGGAAGTTGAAACTTCACAAATTAGTATGTAGTTTAATAGAGATTCTTCAGAAACATGAGTCTGCAACACAGTAAATCTCTTGATAATGTGATACATCATCAAACTGTTATGTCAACTGTGATAGCTAATAGTTTAATTTGTTGCATGCTGCCAACAGATATTCCTGCCCAGGACTGGATTTCTCTTGTCTCTGAAATACGTTTAATTTTGGCGCATTTAATTAACTATGAAGTTACCACTTATGTGTCCCGGAGCTGATGTTCGGTCGCAATATGGCAGCCTGAAATTTCCTTTAGCCATTTTCATCTCCAGATTCACCAGGCAAATTAATAAATTTTACTCTTGTGAACTGAATTTTTTAACCAATGATAGATTTTGATACATGTATATAGATTTTTTTTATTTTATGTCATTAATGGTTTACAATTTAGAGATAATGTATAACAAGAAGCGAAAAATGTTGATACACTGTAGGGAGATAACATAACCAGATTGGCTGTCTACTTATCATCTCCTAGGTAAACAAAAGAAAGCATCAAATGTAGACTGCAAATGAATGTATTTTTTTGTTTGCAGTAGAAGGGTCCAATACACACGTGCGCACACAAGCAGGTGAAGGCAGGCCTATTTAATTTTTGCAATAAGGCACATCTTCCTTTTCGCAGGAAACTTATATACACATTATACAAACCTTACAATAACTAATCATTACGGATAGAACCCGAAGCTCCCCATCACAAATTGTCCACAAATAGCAGGTCATTTCTTGAGTTAAATTTAGTAGAAAATCTATTTTTGCCTGTTTGAGAAAAGGTATTTTGTAAATAGGTTGTCCCACCGAAGTCAGGAATACATTTGTTTTTTGTCTGGAGATTTTCTCGGCTTACGGAGGGCCATTTACTTCGAAAATCAATATGCATGTTCACCACCTTTGGAACCTGTGCATCTGTGATTATAGTTCCGATCAGAGTATGTTTTCTAGAGTTATGCCCCTTTTGGGCTTAGAATGATTTACCACATAGTTCTAATTATGTCCGCAGATTTCCTCGGAGGTTTATAGACTAATTCTTTAGAAACTCAGTATGCATAATCACCAACATGGGAACCCTTGCACCTGCAATTATTATAGTTCCGGATGGATTATTTTTTCTGGAGTTATGCCCCCTTTCGACTTGGAATAATCTGCCACATGAGTCTGAGGGTTTCTCTGAGGTTTTTGGACTGATTCTTTCAAAACTTGGTATGCATGTTCACCACCATGGCAACCTGTTATTATAATTTTGGTCAGACTATTCTTTCCATAGTTATACCCTTTTTGACAAAAAATTTCACATTTTTGTCAATATTTTGTTTTTTTGATGATAACTTGAGTTTGGATTTGTTGAGCAACACCAAACTTGGTTTGTATCCCAGTCATAGTAAAATACATGTTCATTTCGAATTGGGTTTCTGTCCAATGTTATTGGTCGGTCCATGGATCGAAACAGTAGTTATGTACAATTTAAAAAAGCCTGCCAGGTGTATTATGCAATGCAAGGTGGTGTTCTTGTTCATCAAATCTAGTCATGGCTGCTGTAATGATGAAAAATATCTTGAAAATACTTGGCGGATTAGGAGTTAAGCCAAATGTTTGCATTAAAAATTACAGATCAGTCATGATGTACATATAAGTCTGTTTCTATTCATGTGCTGAATCAGTCACATGACCCAGGTTAAGTTGTACCATTGGTCTTTGCAGTTAGAACACTATGGGCCATTTTGTAAAACTGCACAATGGATATGAAACCAGAAACTTTTGTATTTTAGAGAGTGTGTTTATGTTTGATTGAGATATCAAAATGTAGATTTTCATTCCAAAAATACAGTTAAACTGAAATCTCGATTTTCACAAACCATATTTTCACACGTTACCTAATATGACCAGACACTAAACATGCAAAAATAGTTCTTTGATAAGGCCACACAAAGTTGATCTTCTGTTTCTCAGGCCATTATTTGTGAAATTGCATGCGGGCGAGCGTTTTTTTATTTTATTTTTTATTTCAGTAATTACTTTTTTGCCATCAAAAGTTCATGTTCTTGGTTCAAGTTTTAGGCCTCATAATCTACAGAATAGCATGCATGGGTGGTGGTGCATTTCATCCCTTGAGTGCAAGAAGGCTTTGCAATGCTAAAGCATTGCAAAGCCTTCTTGCACTCCAGGGACAAATTCATCAATTTTTTTAACTTGGGTAAAATATCAGACATAAACCATTTAATTTCTATTTTTTTAAGTTTAAATTGGTTATAAAAAGAGAGCATGCGGCAGCCAAAAGGACCATGCGGGAGGGCCTGAGAAACAGATTTTTTATTTTTTTAGGCCTAACTAAAAAATTTAATATTTTGGATTTAAGAAGCATAGTTTTTGATGCCTTACTGAAATGAGGTCAATCCAATAGGTGTTTCTGTGATCATCTCCAGATAGATATGGTCATTATTTTGCATCATGATTAAAATGGTACAGTAGTAGAACACTGTTTATTGAGTTGCCACTTTGTCAATAAAAACTATTCAGTTAACAGAAGTATTCAATTAACAGGGATTGTGTCATTATCCTGTATTCTAAAGATAAACTTAGCATTTATTTTATTACATCTTGTTTGACAGAACTCCATGAGCCCTGTCAAACAAGATATAATAGATTAAATGGCTGTACTGGATGTACTGAGGCCAAATAGGTCTATAAACAAAGGAAAACTGGGGAGAATCCAAGTAATTTCTTGACAGGTTACAAGATTTTTTATTCAATTAACAGGAGTTTACTCTATAACCTATATTCAGTTAAACTGAAATCTCGATTTCTGATTCAAATTTGTACTGGATGTATGGTAAATGGTTTTGTGTTGGAAAATTATATTCAATTAACAGGG
Source organism: Pictodentalium vernedei (assembly GCA_031216915.1). Taxonomy (NCBI): domain Eukaryota; kingdom Metazoa; phylum Mollusca; class Scaphopoda; order Dentaliida; family Dentaliidae; genus Pictodentalium; species Pictodentalium vernedei. The sequence goes on from CM062295.1 coordinate 271,884,565, forward strand.
TTATTGAGTTAAGAAATATCCAGTTGGATAGGTTCCACTGTAATAAGATGATTTATTACATGATTGCCACTTCTTCATATTAAATTCCAGAATATATGATACTTGTAATTTCATTACAGGCATTGACATCATAGTTTTCTTTGTGTGATTCATCAAAAATTGAGTTAGCGGTTTTTTTTTTCAGCAAAATTTCATTATTGTACATTGTTTGCATGCTATTTACATGATAAAAAGTGATAAAAAGGATATCAGATTTATCCTTTTTTTTTTTTTTTTTTTTTTTTTTTTAACCTTAGTTTATAAACTTTGCATAGACCAGGAACTTATTATAGATCATATATTTGCGGTATCCGAAATATGTGACTACAAACACCCATAAATAAATAAAATAAACAAATATATTTGCAATTTGTTCAATGATTATAAGCGGATTGACACAGTTAACTCCCCTGGGCTATTACCTACCACTCCTGAGATGAAGCTACCACTTTCCATTCGTCAATAATTTTTAGAACATTTTTAGCTTAACTTAACAAAGTCAAAATAAGCTATTGCCATCCTGTGTGCAGAGGAAGTCTTTAAGTTTGTTTGTCTGTTCACATTTCCCTTTAGCACAGGCTACATCCTGTAGTTCTCATCCGATCATCACAAAATGTCTTATGCAGGTTTGAGGTCATGCCTAGATGAGAGCATCCCCTTTTGGTTGCGATTGGTCATCCATGATGGCTGCCCAAGCCCAAAACCCCAAAACATTTAGCACAGTCTACAGGTCATATTTAGGAAGGGATTTCATTGTAACTCGGTACGATGCCTCTGTATAATATCTAGATGAGAAAGTCCCCTTTTGGTCATGATCTGTCATCCCTGATGGCTGCCCAAGCCCCAAACCCAAAAACTTTTAATACAGTCTACAGGTCATATTTAATATGGAGGGATTTCATTGTAACTTGGTAGGATGCCTCTGTATGATGTCTAGATGAGAACTTCCCCATTTGGTTGCGATCTTTCAACCATGACGACTCCTCGAGCCAAAAACATTTAGCACAGTCTACAGGTAGTATTTATGGAGGGATTTCATTGTAATTTGGTAGGTTGACTCCATATAATGTCTAGATGAGAACATTTTCTTTTGTTTGCGATCATTAAGCTGTGACGGCTGCCTGAAAACCTTTAGCACAGTTTACAGGTTGTGTTTATGGAGGGATTTCATTGTAACTTGGTAGGATGACTCCAGATAATGCCTAGATGAGAGCATCCCCTTTTGGTCATGACCATTCAACCATGACGGCTGCCCGAGCTCTGAAAAACTTTAGCACAGACTACAGGTCATATTTATGAAGGGATTTCATTGTAACTTGATAGGATTATTCAGTATAATGTCTAGATGATGACATCCTCTTTGGGTCACGATCAGTCAATCATGATGGCTATACAGGCCCCAAGCCCAAAAACGTTTAGCACAGTCTACAGGCCGTATTTATGAAGGGATTTCATTTTAACATGACTCGTTTTGGAATAATTTCACTGTAACTTGGTAACTTTCATTGTCATACATTAACTGTTAGGGCCACATTAACCCACCCCTCAATTCTTTAGTACAGTCTACATCTCATATTATTTTTATTGAAAACATAGCATACAGGGAACAGAAATTAACATATTCCCAATTATCACAATTCTTGTCTTATTTCATAATCCTTTCATAAACATTGAACATATCCTTTTCATCAAACACATCACACAGACAAGTTAAGCTGCAGTGTCATTCACACTTTCATTTTTATACGCCAGTTTTGAAAAAACGGGTTATATTATGGTATACCGCTGTTCGTCCGTCTCTGTCCGTCTGTCGTCTTGTCACACGTCGTACGATAACTCGAGAACGCTTTGAGAGATTTTCATGATTTTTGGGTAGGTGGTGTATATCGATGGAGGGAAGCTTCCTTTCATTTAGTGTCGCCATTCGATTAGTCATTCCAGAGTTATGGGACTTTATTACTTAGAAAATTGTTGACTTTTTACACGACATACGATAACTCGAGAACGCTTTAAGAGATTTTCACGATTTTTTGGTAGGTGGTTTATGTTGATGGAAGGAAGCTCCCTTTCGGTTGGTGTCGCTGTTCGATTACTCATTCCAGAGTTATGGGACTTTATTACTTAGAAAATTGTTGATTTTTTACACGCCGTACGATAACTCGAGAACGGTCCAAGAGATTTTCGCGATTTTTAGGTATGTGGTGTATGTTGATGGAAGAAAGCTCCCTTTTGGTTAGTGTCACCGTTTGATTAGTCATTCCAGAGTTATGGGACTTTATTACTTAGAAAATCTTTGATTTTTTACACATCGTACGATAACTCGAGAACGCTTTGAGAGATTTTTGTGATTTTTTGGTAGGTGGTGTATGTTGATGAAAGGAAGCTCCCTTTCCATTAGTTTCACCACTCGATCCAGAGTTATGGGACTTTATTACTTAGAAGATCGTTGATTTTTTACACGTTTGAAAACTCATGAACGCTTTGAGAGATTTTCATGATTTTTTGATAGGTGGTGTATGTTGATGGAAGGAAGCTCTCTTTCTTAGTGTCGCCGTTCGATTAGTCATTCCAGAGTTATGGGACTTTATTATTGTAATTATTTCTTTGCTGTCAAAAGTTCACGTTCTTGGTTTGTTTTGCGCTTCAGGCCTCATAATCTTCAGAATAGCATAGGTGGTGGTGTATTTTATCCTTTGAGTGCTAGAAGGCTTTGCAATGCTAAAGCATTGGAAAGCCTTTTTGTACTCAAGGGACAAGTTTATCAATTTTATTAACTTGGGTAAAATATCAGACATAAACCATTTAACTTTTAGTTTTTTAAATTTGCATTTGTTATAAAAAGAGAGCATGTGCCAGCCAAAAGGATCATGTGGTAGGGCCTGAGAAACAGATTTTAAACTTTTTTAGGCCTTATTTGTTTCTGTTATGAGAAGTGCAATTTAACCTTCTTTCTCATGATTTTATGAATGTTTTGTACATACTCCACCAACTATTACCTCCATTTATACTTTATCACAGTATTTGGACTATTATCTTGGTGGAAGATACACTCCACCAGTGTTTTATAGGTACTGAGTATGGACCCAAATTTTGATGCTCTGTGCCATAAGTCTGTAATGAGTTCAGAGATACTACATACAGGCTATTGATACCACAGCACATTGTTCTCAATATAATGCAAGTTGTAAAGATGGAAGACTATATATATCATGTCCTCCATTTGTCCCACTATTTTTCATTTTTGTCCTGAAATACTGAAATATTCAAGGCAACAACATGCTCAGCTGTCCAAACTTAGTGCTACAGGCCATTATATCATTTTTATACGCCCGCTTTGAAAAAATGGTCGTATTATGGTATACCGCTGTCCATCCGTCCATCCATCCACACATCGTACAATAACTCGAAAATGCTTTGAGCAATTTTTGTGATTTTTGGGTGGAAAGTATATGTTGATGGAAGGAAGCTCCCTTTTGATTTGTGTCACTGTGCGATTTGTCATTCCAGAGTTATGGGACTTTATTCGTCAAAATATAGGTAATTTTTCACATATTGGGTGCTTCCCTCTTGTAATTGATAACGGGCGTATCTTGCGCTCATGGCACAGCTGTTTATTAAACTTTTGCTTGTAACAAGCATGCAAAATTTCAAGAAAAAATAGCCTCAAGAATGTTGATGAACTGCAAGTGGCAGCTTCATCTCCTGAGAGATAATAGCTCAGGGGAGCTAACTCTTTAAATATGAAATAACTCTTTAGTACTAATATCAGAAACATGTACTTTACTGTAACATTTTATGCATATTTGAACTGATTGCCTAAAATGTACATATAATCCATTTAATAAATGTATATTAAACTTTTAGTAATGTATCTTTTTACCTTATAGTGTGATCAAATAATCAGATATTCATTTTATTTGAGCTGATCATTTTTATGCAACAAAAATAATGTTTGAAGAATTTAAGATTTCACATTTAAAATGGTTATTGACCAGGATTTGTGTGGGTTCTGGAAAATAATTGAATTTTAGAACTGAAATTCAAAGTGCTTGAAAATATGGCTTTTTTGGTAAAGATTATGGACAGCCCATGGGGACATATATTGTGGTAAAAATGCATACCCTATTTTGGTAGAATGTGTACATGTAAGCTGTGATCTTTATTGTGTGGGCAGCAAGGTGGCTCACTGGTTAGTGCAGTGGACTTCAGATCCAAAGGTTGATCCGGACACATGTTATCTGCAATTTGTCCTTACTGATTTTCTCATGTAGAGCACAACATACTAAAGCATACGGCACATTGATGGGGCACCGACTTTCAACCACTGCTATCCCTTGTATCAGGTTAGAAAGTTTGAAAACCAGACATTTACTTATCACTGCATGGTGGTTCTCACAGGTACGCCAGCTTCCTTCACTCAAAACTGTCTGACCTAACATGACCCTATCTGTTGAAAGTGTTCTTAAACTCCAATAAACAAACTTTGTGCAAATTGCATTTTTATAATTTGACCAAACTAGATATAGTCAAAAAACTACAAAACTTTTTTTAAAAAGTTTCAACAGTGCATAATTTGGGCGCTGTTATCTTATTTGGGTACAGCGTTTACCATTGCCATTTAGGGGGAATTTAAAGGTCTGTGCAGTTGTCTTCAGGGACAGGGAAATTGAGGGAATGAAATAAAAAACAGGTCCAGTGATTCCGTTCTCAGAATTTTGAACCATTTCAGTAAAACTCTTGATTGTTTTAACCTTTTACCCAACAAAAATCAGCCACATCTGCCCTCGTAATATGCAAATTCAGCAGCTGAAAACAGATATTTCAAAAAAATTTTCAAATCAAACCATATCATGTGAGCTTGTTCCATTGTCACATGATAGGATTTTGTTGAATTTTTTTGAAAAAATGATATTTAAAATAGTAAATTTTGATATCGTCTGCTTTTGTCTAAAGGGTTAAATGCTATAATTTGAGGCTTTATAGGAATCTCTGCTTGTTTCTCAAACTATTTTGACATCTTCGATCAGTTGATAAATACAGTCTTTACTTTTTTTCCAGGTCATTATGAAATTCACAAATCCTGCCCAGTAAATAGAGCCTGCACCTTTTCAAAGGTTATGTCCAGATTTAATTCACTGAACCAGTTTTGTAAATATCACAATGAACTTACTGCAGATCCTTTATTTACTGTTCATCTGTACCAAGAGTTTAAATATGTTCTGAGTTGAGAAACCTGCAAAAACATTCTCTCTTGTTTCTTCTTCATGGAGAATACCAGCCCCCGACCATGCTTTTTGGAAAACATGCCATGATGTAACGATTTTAGAGGCAGAAAAGATCACACAAAAAGCAGGGATACAATGAAAAATAAAGACAAAATGGAAAATAATTGAGTACTTAGCCCCGGCCTTCTGTCCACTCCTCTTCTTGGAATTGGACACTTCAACACTAGTTAGCTGTGGTGAGTGGATTAACCCTTTACCCAATGTAATGGAATAACCGGTCAGCATTATTCTAAAAAATCGCCTATTAATTTTCATTATTTTTTCATTTTTTTGTCTCAAAACATAGGTTATGACCACTCGTTCAAACGACCTCATCAAGCTCATTCAAATGAGGGGTCATAATCTATGTTTTTTAGACAAAAATGAAAAAAATTAGTTATTAAAGAATTTTTTTTGCAAGTGTCATCTGCTTTTCATGTTAGGTAAAGGGTTAACACAAAAAACCCTTCGAGTACAGTTTTCACCCAAGCAAAAATGCCCAGCCTGTCAAATCCTTAGAGGCAAAAACAAAGTTTGAGCTGGATGGCTTCTTGATTGAAACGGTTTTTTCAATTTTTTTTTCTTCAGTTAAATTTTTATATACAGAACATAAAGAACATGTGAACCACTAAACAAAAACAAATACAGAAAAAGCAGAGTTTTTGTGAAGGTACTGTATCCATGGTCAAGATAAACTTCACTTTTTAACCACTTCAGCCTTGCAGATTGGTTCCTTTTTAGCTCTTGACTGAAAGTCAAGGTGAACTATATTAATCGCTCTTCATCTGTAGTCTGTCAATCTGGGCATCCCTTCGTCAATCTGTTCATCATATTTATATTTATTTATGTGTTGGTGTTTAAGGTCACATATTTCTACACAGTGGCTAATTATGACCATGAGGGTTTTACAAGCAGAGGAAGCCAGAGTACCCAGACAGAACCACCGAGCAATGGTGAGCAAATGTCAGCTCTCCACACAAGCAGGGTTAGTTAGCATTGGTTGAAGACATGTGCACCATCGACACGCAGTATGCCTTAGTACATAATGCCACCGTGCTCCTATGTGGGCAATGATGGTAAAGTGTCTTGCCCAAGGACATACCACAGTTGCCACAGGTGGGATTAGAACGAGGACCTCTCGAGCTTGCGGCCTGCAAATCTACCTACTGAGCCACTGCACCCCCATCTATCCTCCATAAAGGTGGTGTTTGAGTCTTCTCCCAAACTGCTTGGCTGATTCCAATATTTAAGGTTCGTGGCTGGGGAGATCCATTTAAGTTTTGTTGAAATCGGTGTACTGCTCCCCTTGGGGATTGGGGAAAAATTTCCTCCAATTTTAAAAAAATCTCATGATATCAATGATGGGCAGAATAAGTTGATATTTGATATTCAGTTTCCTTTTGAGGTGTTCTCTATAAATTGTTCAAAAGAAGTTTGAGAGGCAATTTTTGTACTTGTTCTGGGAGGGGCAAGATTTTTGACCCCACCCAAAATGGTATTTACTCTATGTATTGGGACAGCTAAAAATAAATATTTTCACAGATGTCCCATATTTTAGAAAATGAGGAGAAAACACAACCTGGTCTTGTTTTGATGCTGAATCAAGTTGTGTGTGATTCGTTTTCCATCACTATATACGAAAATCGCCATCCAATTTTTTTTTAGATTTTCATTTTTTGCTTCCAAAGCATAGCTTATGCCCTTCATTGTAACGAGCACATTGTGCTCATTCTAATGAGGGGTCATAAGCTATGTTTTGGAAGCAAAAAATGAAAATTTTTAGTTACACAAGAATTCTTTTTATGAGTGTCATCTGCCTCTAGCGTTCAGTAAAGGGTTGAAGACTGTCACAATGTAATATTAAATAGTCTTCCTCAGTCAGTCTGGACTGTAAATATTAAAACTTAGGAACAGATTTAAATAAAAACAACACAAATAAGTAAGTATTATCAATTTTTTATTGTTTAAAAAGAAAAATTAAACACAAACTTAACTTTAATATTGAGCATTTTGCACTGTATTCAGGTGACTGGGCCAACTGGAAACAAGTCTCCTGAGTGTCCCAAACATTGGAGTTTAAAAAAAAATATTTTTCTGGAAAAAATATGTGTCCCAAATTATAGAGTGTCCCAATATATAGAGAAAATACAGTATTTTCTAAACTGATGGGGCTGATCTGAACCAAATTTGGTATGCTGTATTACTGTATTTGTGAAGAAAAGGTTCATGCATCTCTGTGGGAACCAGTGGAGCTAAAAAGAGAAAATCTTTTAACTGGTAGAGTGCTGAAAGCCCATATTTGGGCTTTGTTCTTAAGTACAGTTACCACAGCTTGAAGGCTCATATTCAGTGCATGTACTTTGTATTATCTTTGAAGTTGAATTATTTAGTATGTAAGGATTTGCCTTGTTACAATTTATGGGAGAGTGCCCATAGGCACTCTCCCATAAAGTATAACAGGGCAAAGACGTGTGTACTAGGTTTGATAGCCAAAAAATAATTTAGCATTCTACCAGTTAATGGTCCATATTTCTGGAACTGCACAGAACAGAGAATTGGTACTGAGCTTCCTTTTGAAGTGAAGCCTGCTCAAACAAAGTTTTGTAATATGACATTTGCCTTTGTAATGAGAGGTGCAAGATTTCTTTAACTTTCTTTGAACCAAAGTTGGTATATGGTATACTGAGTCATCAGTCCTTGATTCATGCAAATACCAAAAAAAGTTACATGCATCCCCGTATGAACCCCAAGAGCTAAAAATAGAAATATTTTCAAAGGCCTGTATTATCCAAACCACGTGGAACAGAGAACAGTTGTTTGATATGAAGCATCCTCTGGATTAGTAGAATGGAATGGTAAAAAAAATTGCCATCAGTTGTGTTATAGTGTACTGTAGGGAGTGGGGGGTGGAATTGAGTTAAAAAAATCTTTTCCAGAAACAAAAGGTTTTGCTATTTGGTATGCAGTATCCTTAGGAAAGATTCAGATTTGTTCAGATCAAGCCATGGGTTGATGTTTGGGTTCCATATGTGATCCTGAACTTTAATTTAATGCTATGTGGGAAATATTCTTTTAAAATCTTCCTTTTGCGACCCATCAGTCAGAATCTTTTGGGTTTTTATCTTAACTTGACAAAATTAAGATAAGCTATTGCCATCCCGCGTGCAGAAGTCTGTTAATCTGTGAGTCTGTTAGTCTGTGAGTCTGTTCACATTTTCCTTTAGCACGGGCTACAAAATCCGAAACTCAAAAACTTTTAGCACAGTCTGCAGGCCATGTTTAATATGGAGGGATTTCATTGTAACTTGGTAGGATGACTCCTCATGATGTCTAGATGATAATTTCCACATTTGGGCGTGATATGTCAACCGTGATGACTGCCCGAGCCCAAGACCCAAAAACCTTTAGCACAGTCTACAGGTAATATTTAGTGAGGAATTTCATTGTAACTTGGTGGGTTGACTTCATATAATGTCTAGATGAGAAAGTCCCCTTTTGGATGTGCTTGGGCAACTGTGGCCCGAAGCCCAAAAACCTTTAGCACAGTCTACAGGTTCATATTTATGAAGGGATTTCATTATAACTTGGTAGGATGACTCCAAATAATGTCTAGATGAGAATGTCCCATTTTGATCGCGATCATTCAGCCTTTATGGCTGCCTGAGCCCCAAAACCTTTAGCATAGGCAAAAGGTCATATTTATGGAAGGATTTCATTGTAACCTGTTAGGTTGACTCCATATAATGCCTAGACGATGACATCCCCTTTTGGTCAAGATCGGTCAACTGTGACGGCTACAGGTGCCCGAAGCCCGAAAACCTTGTGCACAGTCTACAGGTCATATTTACGAAGGGATTTCATTGTAACTTCGTAGGATCACTCCAGATGATGCCCAGATGAGAATGTCCCCTTTTGGTTGCGATCATTCAACCATGCTGGCTGCCCAAAGCCTGAATACCTTTAGCACAGTCTACAGGTCATATTTATGAAGGGATTTCATTGTAACTTGGTAGGTTGACTTCATATAATGTCTAGATGAGAACAAACCCTTTTGGACACCATTAGGCAACTGTGATGGCTACAGGGGCCTGAAGCCCAAAAACCTTTAGAACAGTCTACAGGTCATAATTATGAAGGGATTTCATTGTAGCTTGGTAGGCTGACTCCATATAATGTCTAGATGAGAATGTCCCCTTTTGGTCGCGATCATTCAGCCTTGATGGCTGCCCGAGCCCTAAAACCTTTGGCATAGTCTATAGGTCGTATTTATGGAAGGATTTCATTGTAACTTGTTAGGTTGACTCCATATAATGCCTAGATGATGACATCCCCTTTTGGTCATGATTGGTCAGCTGTGATGGCTACAGGTTCCTGAAGCCTGAAAATCTTGAGCACAGTCAACAGGTCATATTTATGAAGGGATTTCGTAGGATCACTCCAGCTGATGCCCAGATGAGAATGTCCCCTTTTGGTTGCAGTCATTCAACCATGATTGCTGTCCGAGCCCAAAGCCCGAAAACCTTTAGCACAGTCTTCAGGTCATATTTATGAAGGGATTTCATTGTAACTTGGTAGGTTGACTTCATATAATGTCTAGATGAGAACAGCCCCTTTTTGGTCACCATTAGGCAACTGTGACGGCTATAGGGGCCCGAAGCCCAAAAACCTTTAGCACAGTCTACAGGTCATATTTATGAAGGGATTTCATTGTAACTTGGTAGGTTGACTTCATATAATGTCTAGATGAGAACAGCCCCTTTTTGGTCACCATTAGGCAACTGTGATGGCTGTAGGGGCCCGAAGCCCGAAAACCTTTAGCACAGTCTACAGGTCATATTTATGAAGGGATTTCATTGTAACTTGGTAGGTTGACTTCATATAATGTCTAGATGAGAACAGCCCCTTTTGGACACTATTAGGCAACTGTGATGGCTACAGGGGCCTGAAGCCCAAAAACCTTTAGCACAGTCTACAGGTGATATTTATGAAGGGATTTCATTGTACCTTGGTAGGATGACTCCAAATAATGTCTAGATGAGAACGGTCCCCTTTTGGTGGCGATCATTCAGCCTTGATGGCTGCCTGAGCCCAAAACCTTTAGCATAGTCTATAGGTCATATTTATGGGAGGATTTCATTGTAACCTGTTAGTTTGTCTCCATATAATGCCTAGATGATGACATCCCCTTTTGGTCGTTATTGGTAAACTGTGACGGGTTCAGGGGCCCGAAGCCCAAAAACATTGAGCACAGTCTACAGGTCATATTTATGAAGGGATTTCATTGTAACTTCGTAGGATCACTCCAGATGATGCCCCAGATGAGAATGCCCTCTTTTGGTTGCGATCATTCACCCATGATGGCTGCCCGAGCCCCAAGCCCCAAAACCTTTAGCACAGTCTACAGGTCATATTTATAAAGGGATTTCATTGTAACTTGGTAGGTTGACTTCATATAACGCAGTTGGGAAACTGACGGCTACAGGAGCCCGAAGCCCGAAAACCTTTAGCACAGTCCACAGGCCTTATTTATGAAAGATTTCAATGTAACTTGATAGGATGACTCGTTTTGGAATAATTTCACTGTAACTTGGTAACTTTCGTTGATATACGTTAACTGTGAGGGCCACATGTACAGTACGTGGAGAGTGTATTACCACTAAATCACCCGCAGAGTGGAGATTCCACCCAAGCAATAATTGCAAATTTGTTGCAAAGCATAACCAGCACAAGCAAAGTTTCAGCCAATGGACCTTCGGGTTAAACCCGAGGTCCATTGGCTGAAACATTGCTTGTGTTTTTTGTCGATATGTACACAATTTGAAAGTTATAGCTTGGGTGATAACTCCACTCCACGAGTGACTTAGTTATAATCCACTCTCCACATACTGTATTAACTGTGAGGTCATATTAACCCAATCCCAGCTCTTTAGTACAGTGTACACCTCATAATATTTTTATCAAAAACATAGCATACAGGGAACAGAAATGAACATATTCCCAATTATCACAATTCTTGTCTTATTTCATAATCCTTTCATAAACATTGAACATTATCCTTTTCATCAAACATAACACACAAGTTAAGCTACAGTGTCATTCACACTTTCATTTGGTATGCAGGGTGAGGGTGGGGAGGGGGGTCAAATTCAAGTTTATTCAAATCAAGTTCCCTGATTAATATTTGGGCAACCTTTGCAAGCACAAATTTTAACTTGGTGCATTATAAGGAAAAATCTTCATAAATCTTGTGCTTGAGATCCACCAGTGAAAATATTTTGATATTTGGTATAAAGCATCCTTAAGGAGGTCAGATTCAAGTTTGTTCCAATAACGTCCCAGAGTTGATGTTTGGGCACAACATATAGTTAACACCTAGAAGTCCTGTCACAAAATGTGCGCTTATCTAGGCTTAGTTGCGCGTGGGAATTGCACGCAACTGCCATATCGAATGGCATCCAAAGCACGACAGGTTCTCCTGGTTTCTCATAACAAACATAGGCAATATTTCTGCCAATGGACCTCTGGGTTACCCGGAGGTCCATTGGCTGAAATATTGCTTGTGCACAGGCCATATGTACAGAATTTTGATAGCCTCACTATGGTCATAATGCATAGCGTAATGCGCAGATCAGCGTGTTATTTGTGTGCATTTCATGACAGGACTTCTAGTTTTTAACTGTGAGATCCTGAAATTTAACGCAATGCAATATGGGGAATTTTGTTTAGGCATTTTTCATCTCCAGAACCACCAGGCAGAACCTTTTGATATACAACATCCTTATTGGGGAGATTCAAATTTGTTCAAATCAAGTCTCTGGGTTAATACATATCCCCCCCCCCCCCCCCCCCCCACACACACACACACCCAAGGGAGCCAAAATTTTAATTTGGCACAATCTGAAGAATATTCTTTTAAATTCTTTTTCTCCACAACCCCCAGTCCGAATCGTTTGATATATGATGTACACCATCCTAAGAGTAGTCAAATTCATGTTCATTAAATTCAAGTCCTTGGGTTAATATTTGTACTCCCTACTGGAGCCCCTGTTTAACTCAGTCTAACATGAGGCATAATCTTTAAAAATATGTTTATTCAAATCCAATAGTTAGAATCCTAATGAGGTAAGTTTTTTGCGGGGAAGCGCAGTGCCTCAGTAGGTAGAGGTGCAGGCTGCAAGCCGAGAAGTCCTCGGTTCGAATCCCACCTGCGACAACCACATTGTGTCCTTGGGCAAGACACTTCATCTCCATTGCCCGCGTGGGGGCACGATGACGTCCTGTACTAAGGCGTACTGCTCGTCGATGGTACGCATGTCTTCAACCAATCTAACCCTGCCTGTGCTGCAATGTGGAGTTACTATGTTGGGGAGCTGACAGCTGCTCGTCGTTGCTCAGTGGTTCTCTCTGGGTACTCCGGCTTCCTCCACCCGTAAAACTGTCACAGTCATGATTAGCCATTGTACATAAATATGTGACCTTAAATATCAATAAATAAATAAATAAGTTATTTGCGCTCCCTAGTTTTGCAATACTGGAAATGTGGGCACTATTTGTGTGATGGCATCTCAATACCAGAAAAAAATCATATTTGGACGACAGAGTTATGAATAAATAAATGACTTCATTCTTCTGTAGTCTTAACTACCCACAGATATCAGTTAAATCCTTCTTTAAACAACTTTGTCAGATGAGCACCTCAGGGCCCATGTGGCCTCCTGTTATTTGGTGTGAACCATCCTAAAGACCTGTAGAATTGAATGGGGAAACAAAATTGCAATCAGATGTGTCATAGGGCACTTACCACATGGAGGCATCCATTTGAACACTGCCTGTAATGGAGAAATGCTGAGTACGCAGTTTTTAAAAATTAAAATATCTTTTTTCTCCATAACTATTCGCCATAACCTTTTGATACTTGATATACAACAGCCTAAAGGTGATCAGGTTCAAGTTTGTTCAAATCCATTCGTTAGTTTCTTATTTCGTCTACATACAGTAACCTGAAATTTAACTTGGTGAAATATGAGGAAAATTGTTTGGAAAATCTTTTTCAGATCCACTTGTCAAAATCTTTTGATATTTGTTGTACGGCATCTTTAGGGGTGTCAGATTCAAATTTGTTCAAATCAAGTCCCTAGGTTCATATTTGTGCTCCCTATAGGAGCCCAAATTTTTACTTTGTGAAATATGAGGAAAATTCTTTAAAACTCTTAATCAGATCCATTTGAGTGTGGTGGCTCAGTGGTAGACTCTTGGACTTCTATGCTGGAGGTCCTGAGCTTGATCCTCATCTGGGACATCACGCATTGTGTCCTTGGGCAAGGCTGCCTTCATGGGGACACGATAACGCTGTGTACTAAGGTATACAGCATGTCGATGCTCACATGTCTTCAACCGCTGTAACCCTGCTTGAGCAGAGCTTGAACGGGGTAAGAATGTTGAGGAACTGACAGTTGCTTGTCATTGCCTGGTGGTTCTCTCTGGGTTCTCCGGCTGCCTCCACCCGTAAAACTGTCACGGTCACGATTAGCCATTGTGCATAAGTATGTGACCTTAAACACCAATAAATAAATGATAATAATCAGATCCATCAAGTCAGAATGTTTTTATATTTGTTATACAGCATCCTAAGGTGTGTCAGATTCAAATTTGTTCAAATCAAGTCCCTGGGCACCTATTGGAGAACAGATTTTAACTTTGTGTAATATGAGAATATTCTTTTAAAATCTTCTTTAAATCCACCAAAATCCACCAGTGAGAATCATTTGATATTCGTTTTCGGCATCTTTATGGGCATCAGATTCAAGTTCGTTCTATGCAAGACCCTGGGTTAGTTTTGAGGCTCCCTATGTGAGCACGAATTTTAACTTGGTACAGTGTGAGGAAAATTCTTAATACATTTTCTTCTTCAGATCCATATATCATAATCGTTTGATATTTGGTAGGCAGCATCCTTGTGGGAGTCAGATTTAAGTATGTTCAAATCAAATCGCTGGGTTCATATTTGGGCTCCATATTTGATCCTGAATTTGTAACTTAGATCAACATAAGAAATGTTTTTCAAAAATCTTCTTTTGAACCACCAACTAGAATCTTTTTATATTTGGTAAACAACATCCTTACAATGTCAGAGTGTAGTATGTTGAATCAAGTCCCTGGGTTCTTATTTGGGCTCTTTATTGGAGCCCAAATTTTAACTTGGTGCAATGTATTTTGTGGAAATTACTGATGTCCTGCTCACATGAAATATTTGTAATTATGTAATTTTATTGTGGGTGATCTGCGATGTTTGGCAGTGTCTGTTGTTCTCCCAAACTGCTGGCCCAATCATTGAGCAATAAAAAAAAAGTAAATAATGAAGGACCAATTATTTTTATTTAAATCCTAAAATCTCTTTGTGAAGAATCAATGAATCTTTGTCAAGTGAGCACTTCAAACCTCTTGTTTCCTTTTCCATTTGTTTAACCATTTCCCTGCCCTTTCCACTTGTCCTTAGTTGTACCTTTAGCAGTCCTTTGGAGGGTGTGGTGGATCAGTAGGTAGAGGTGCAGGCTGCAAACCGAGAGGTCCTCAGTTCAAATCTCTCCTGGGGCAACCACATTGTGTCCTTGGGGCATAGTGGCATTATGTACCATTGTGTTGGAAGGCATGCTGCATCTCGATGGTGTACTGTCTTCAACCAATGCTAACCCTGCTTGTGTGGAGTTAGTATGTTGGGGAACCTGGCAGTTGCTTGCCATTGCTCAGTGGTTCTCTCTGGCCTACTTCACCTGCACAAATACCTGACACGGGGTGACCCTAGCTGTCAAAAGTGTCATTAAATTCCAATAAATAAATTACAGTCCTTTGTATGAGTATGTTTTATGAGAACAGAAAATCACACTTCACAAGTCAAAAGAGCAAACTGCACTTGCAGAATAATATTGGGCTGGAAAAAGTTCCAAGAAAAATCGGAATGGTAAAGCACCACATTATATTGATGGGTGCAGGGCCAAGGCTTGAAATAAGTGGTGGGACAATGACCAACACCCAACTTTGACCTACACACTTTGAAATCCACAGGACACTTTGACAGACACAAAATTCTGCTGAATTTTAGAATCTGAGTATAAAAACCCTGGTAATTCGGTATAAACTTAACCCTTTCAACACTGGTGGTATCGTCCATGTCAATTGAAATGCAGCAATTAGAAGAGTCCATATTTTTTATTTGGGGGTAGACCAATCAATATTTTCAATGTGCAGACTTGGGACTGCACGTTGAAAATATTGATTGGTCTCACCCACCTTTACATTGCAGGCATTCTACTTAATGAATATGTATGGCATATCATGCCCCATGGGACGGGAAAGCAGCCTCTCATGTTCAGTGGGTTAAATTCCATTGCGAATTAACAAGTCATTTCCTCATTTAGTAGTCACCATATGTCAATTTAGAATGTGTAAGGCAATATGTTGAAAATGGCCTGCACCAAATTAAAATGCCCTGTACCAACTGCTTGAGGCAGGACATTTTGACCTGCACTGGAAAAAAAAAAATTTTTGAGCCTTGTGCAAAGCTGAATGAATCAAAAGTTTTATATTGAAATTGAACACTCCACCCGTAAATCTGTCATCGACACGATATGACCTTGGCTGTTAATGTGTCACTAAACCCTAATAAATAAATAAATAAATAAATAAGAAAACGAACAACTGGGTCTTCCCTGAATGCTGACATATAGTGTTCTCATACAGTCGACCAGTAAGGTGTGATAATCTAATTAATCACCTATAACCTGCTTCATATTTGTGGGCAGTTCAGCCGGAGTTGTAATTAACAGAAACTCAGTTCACATTTCGATTAATTTTAATGGGGATTTTCAAGGATATTCTGTACACATATTGGATAATAAATAATACCTAAATATGATTTGGAAGAAAAATTGATTTTTTCACTTAATTATGTAAAAAATAAATTTTTCTTCCAAATCATACGTTATTCAAAATTAAATTTTGGATCATAACACACCATTTGGAAGAAAAAATTGATTTTATTCACTTAATTTTGAATACAAGAATATATTTATATTACAAGATAAAAAATACGTAAATAGTTTAGAACAAACACACGTTTTATAGTCCTACAAGATGGGACACAGCATCACCATACTGAAATGGAATAAGCAACCCTTTAATTCATATTTGAACACATTCTGAACAGCATTTTCAGCAACAGTTTCAAAGTCGATATTTATTAGAACACTGCCTCATGTTTGCTTAATAGTTTTCAAAGGAATAAAAAAAAGAAAGACAATAAAAACAAATAAATGACGTGAGTGACTTGAAATAATGTCATTTTACTGAGCCGACAACTTTAGAGAACACTCATTATTCAATCACGACTAACAGACAAACAGGACACTCATTATTCCATCACAACTAACACTGTTTCTTGTTATGCCCCCGAAAAATCTTTTCGAGGGGTATATAGTGGAGGTCTCCGTCCACCCATCCGTCCGTCCGTCTGAACATTTTGTATTATAACTCAAACATCAGTTGTCGGATTTTAATGTTCTTTGGTATGGTGATAGGACAGCTTGGGGGAATGGATGCCCTTGTACCTAGGGTTTCGTCCGACAAATCCTATGGGAGTTATGTCCCTTATTTACCTTTTTCCGTCCGTTAGTACAAACATTTTGTATTATAACTTGAACATCAGTTATCAGATTTTAATGTTCTTTGGTATGGTGATAGGGCAGCTTGGGGGAATGGATGCCCTTGTATCTAGGGTTTCGTCCGACAAATCTTACAGGAGTTATGTCCCTTATTTACTTTTTCCGTCCGTCCGTCCGTACGAACATTTTGTATTATAACTCGAACATTAGTTGTCGGATTTTAATGTTCTTTGGTATGGTGATAGGGCAGCTCGGGGGAATTGATGCCCTTGTAGCTAGGGTCCCTTATTTACTTTGAAAATTGATGATTTTTTGGTTTCCTACCAATTAAAATTGTTTGGCTGAACCGATGAGTTTCAAATTTTATCTGCTGATTACTCATGTCAAAGTACAGGTCGGTTTCAGTTTGAGGTTTGACTCACCAATTTTTGATGCAGTTATGCCCCCTTTTTCACTTGGAAAAGATGCAAGACCAGTTCGACTTTTTCACTGGTTTGAGATTTTTTAACAAAGGTATGTACTATTCCTATTTTTGCCTCTTTCAGTTATTATTCAATATGGCACCATTCAAGTCATCTGCAATTATTTTTATAACTTTTTCTTTATTACTGACTCCTTAGTGCTGTTCTGCAATGTAGCAGCAGTGAAGCTGTTGTTACAAAACATATTAACAAAATATAAGTAATAATAATTTTATTGGCACTTTGCCATTCCTTACTGTTGTTCTGCAATGTAGTGTTGTTCTGCTATGTAGCAGCAGTGAAGTTGTCTGTTGTTAAACATATGGACAAAATAATTATAACTAATAATAAATAACTAATAATAATATTATTGGCACTTCGCCAACATACTTTTTGCAGATGGCTTGAATCCACCTTTGGGGGCATTAGCACATGCGTTAGTGTTGCTCTTGTAGTATTTATTGGTGTTTAAGGTCACATACTTATGCACAATGGCTAATCGTGATCGTGACAGTTTTCTGGGTGTGGGGAGCCAGAGTACTTGGAGAGAGCCACCGAGCAACTATCAGCTCATCAACATTCTAGCTCTGTTCAAGCAGGGTTACAGCAGTTGAAGACGAGCAAGTAGTATGTCTCGTATGTTTCAGGGATCATTGGCAGGACCTCGGAAGTGACGTCATGTCACTTGACCCAGTGGCGCCATGTTGTGTTGTCATGGTAACCCACGTGGGTGGCCATGTTGTGACATCATCCCCATGGTTATCTGAGGTGTTAGTGCGCATGCGCAGCATGTGTTGTTAGGGTGATATGTGTTTTCGTCGTCCATTTTGTATACTAGAGGCTGCCATCTTGGTTTCTATAGCAGCACATGATTGCTATGTTACCCAATTTTTCTGCAATGGGATAGGGTATGTTCAGAGGGTATGTTCGATTGAATTGGAGTAAATCTAATTACCACAAACAACCCGAAAATCCTTCCACATCTCCAAAATCCAACCAAAAGTCACCGAAAGTGACTTTATTTGATATGGATTTCCCATTTTATCGGCTTAGCATGTAGTGCTATAGCACCGAGGGGATACCAGGAGTGTGTTCGATTGAATTGGAGAGTCACGAATTACCACAAACAACCCGACAAGTTTTACTATTTCGAATTCTTTCAGAATCCTATTTAGGATCACGAAACTTTGGGCTTATAATAGTAGCACGTTATGCTATAGTACCAAGGGGTAGAGGGGGTATGTTCTATTGAATAGGAGTACAGGGCCTGATTTTCCAAGAATCCCATTTTTAATGCCTATTGCATATGTTTCTCTATCACTAACAGTCTATCCAATCCAAACTATCTCTGGTTCTCTCATCCAAGTCTTATAATTACCAGTGCTTGATTTCCCAACACAGGCATTTTCCAAAAAGGGATGCCGTAAGTGGGGTTCCTAGACTATTCCATAAAATTGGGATTTCATGGTTTGACATCAACAGTCGAGGGTATTCCCTTTACCTATTGGAAGAATTCAGTTCAAAGGGTTGTAGTTCATTCAGTTGTCAGTAATTGCTCGATGGTTTATAAGGGGTATCCAGGATAGGTATGTCTTGGGGTGGCCTAGAAGGTTGAGCCAAATAAGTAATAGTATCCTCAGATAAGTATCCTATAAAAGGTATCCTCGATAGGTATCCTCAAATAATACAATACCGGGCCACAGGTATCCTGAAATACTGAAATAAGTCGAAGAGTCATTCGAGGAGTCACTCGAATGAGCAGTTGCTCGATGGGATTCGAGTCGTTCGAGCAGTATGTCGAGTCACTCGATCGAGCAAGTGCTCTAAGGCTCATTTGCTCAATGAGCTTCGAGTTGTTCCAGCAATTGCTCATGGAGCAATTACTCTCTTGACTCTTTAGCTTATAAGGGATATTTGGGATAGGTATGACTTGTGATACAGGTAATAGTATCCTTAGATAAGAATCCTATAAAAGGTATCCTCAAATAATACAATACTGGGCCACAGGTATCCTCAAATACTGAAATGAGTCATTCGAGGAGTCACTCGATCAAGCAATTGCTGGATAGCTCATTTGCTCGATGGTCTTCGAGTCGTTCGAGCAGTATGTTGAGTTATTCGATAGAGCAATTGCTCTAAGGCTCATTTGCTCGATGAGCTTCGAGTTGTTCGAGCAATTGCTCATGGAGCAATTACTCTCTTGGCTTATTGGCTTTGAGGATGATATGGGGTTTGTTGTACACATGGGAGATAACTGTATTATGGGGAATCAAGCACTGGTAATTATAAGACTTGGACGAGAGAACCAGAGATAGTTTGGACTGGATAGACTGATAGTGATAGAGAAACATATGCAATAGGCATTAAAAATGGGAATTTTCGAAAATCAGGCCCTGCACTCCTATTCAATAGAACATACCCCCTCTACCCCTTGGTACTATAGCATAATGTGCTACTATTATAAGCCAAAAGTTTCGCGATCCTAAATAGGATTCTGAAAGAATTCGAAATAATACTATTTGTCGGGTTGTTTGTGGTAATAGGTGATACTCCGATTCAATCGAACACACCCCCGGTACGCCCTGGGTGCTATAGCACTACGTGCTAAGCCGATAAAATGAGAAATCCGTATCAAATATAGTCGATTTTGGTGATTTGGAAGGATTGTCGGGTTGTTTGTGGTAATTAGGTTTACTCCGATTCAATCGAACATACCCTCCAAACATACCCAGTCCCATTGCAGAAAAATTGGGTAACATAGCAATCATATGCTACCTTAGAAACCAACATGGCGGCCTCCAGTATACAAAATGGACGACGGAAAAACGTATCACCCTAACATGTGCTGCGCATGCGCACTAACATCTCGTATCACCATGGGAATGGCGCCACTGGGTCACGTGACATGACGTCACTTCAGAGGTCCTGCATCGAGGTCCTGCCAATGATCACTGAAACATACGAGACACACTACTCGTGCACCATCGCCGTGCAGTACGCCTTAGTACACGGTGCCATCGCGCCCCCATGTAGGCAACCGGGGCAAAGTACCTTACCCAAGGGCACAACGCGGGTCGTCCCAGACGGGGATCGAATTCGGCACCTCTAGCACAGAAGTCCAACGGTCTACCACCGAGCCACCACGCTCACGTTTCTTGTGGAAACACAAATTGAAAGTGGTGTGAAATTTTGTTGTTCTAGTGTAAGCAGTTATATGAAACAAACTATACCTAATTAACAATGACCTGTGCTGGCATAGCGAGAATAAATTTCAGTTTTATGATTACGTCATTCCGGGAATAAACCGTCCATAACTTGGAAAAACTAATTTTTCCAGTGTTTGCAAATTTTTTCCTGATAATTTTTTTTTTTTATCTCACCTGACTGAAAGTCAGAGGAAGCTAAAGTGATTACTTGCTGTCCAACATCTGTCGGGGTCGTCTCGGTTTGCTGACGGCTAGATTGTTTCCAAAGGTGGTACCCGGAGGTGTGAAAAATCCTTTTCCTCAAAGAGCAGGGGTTTATAGTTTGTTCTAAAGTTGTAGAGCTAACGTTTGGGGAATGTCGCAGTTAGCCGGCAGGGTGAATAAGTAATAACAAGAGCAAAAATAAAAAAAATTTCGCACATATATATACTTCTTGGAGTACAATCAAACATAAACGCTGCTTCGAGGGAGTGCTCTTCCGAACATGGCGATTTTTTTTTCAAAACATACATGTCAAAGTGGGCACGTCGTTTTACCCAAATGAAAACAAATGAAAGTAACTAAAGTACAAAACTAACCAAATGAAACTACATAATATTCCTCTATTCATTTTAAAAGTACGGTCCAAAACAAAAATCAATTGCAATTGTCTCATGGCGAAATAAATTGAAGTTTATAAAACAGTGCAGAATGGCACGACTGACGGTGAGTCGGTTAGGTTTACTGACGTTTCGTACACAAGACGTTTCGTGCACGCGACGATTCGTACACAAATAAGACGTTTCGTACACAAAAACTGGACTTTTCGTACACGAAGTGAGCGTTTCGTACACGTGTTTAATTATCTGTTTTAGACCTTGTATTGTAACATTATTTATTATTTTTGTTACATTAAATTAATATTTTTACATTTATGAATATCTTCTGTGAATATTTATGTAAAATTATTCCTGTTTTTATAGATACTGTTGGTGTTTAATTGCATGTTGAATAGGTTAATTTCCCTTGATTTCTTTGATTTAGTGTTTGATTTACTGTTTGATTTACTGTTTGATTTTACCGATGAGTGACTTGTTTGAATATTGCCGGGATGTTTTTAGGTTATTTTGTTTGTACATGCGATGGCTAATCTAGTCTGCGGTAAATTGCAAAGAGTCTGACCGTCGCCGACGATGAAAATATTGGAGGCCGGTTTGGGTAAAAATGTGGAGGTCGGTTTGGGTTAAGTGGAGGCCGGTTTGGGCCAAAATGTCGGAGGCCGGTTTGGCTGGAGGCCGGTTTGGGCGTATTCGTACACGATGAGGAGGAGCTCAGAAGCTACAACATACAGGTGGTGTTAAATGACACCAAATACTGTTGCTATCAATAAAGGGCAAATATCGATAAAATAAAATCAGTTTAGCATAATGCACTGAGGTGATTCGCCGAAAATGTACAGTATCGCTGGAGATAAATTGTCATAAAAACGGAATAAAATTTTATCACTATCAAAGATAGCAATATATTTTATATTGATGTAATACAATAAAATCACATGCAGAATACATCAAACACATAAAAACAAAACATGTTATTTTTGTGTAATGAATTTATTTTAATTTAGTATGTATGAGATTTCAACTAAAATCACCACGTATTTATTGGAAAATAAAATTATTTCATGCAAGAAAATAGTCTTCTTTCTTGCTTTTAAACCCAAAATCTGAAATTAGAAGGAAAAAAGTGAGATATAAAGAGAAAATGCGAAATTAAAATCTGTGTACGAAATGTCCAGGCGTTTTGTGTACGAAACGTCCTAAATTGGCCGTGTACGAAACGCCCGTGTACGAAACGTCCAGCACCCAGTCGGTTATATGCAAAATTGCTTCCGGTCTCAGGCTATAGATCAAATCGGATAGGCTGGTTACCAGAAAACAGAATTCTAAACGACAATGTCACCAGACCATGTTTCTGCCTTTTTTAAAGGCAAAACATAGCGAAGAAAGGGAGTAACACAAAACGATTTTTTCCTCAAATGTGCCTTTATTGTGAATTGTCAATTTAACAGCAAAAATACAGATAATGCATGAGTATACAAGTAATAAATAACAAAATAACTGCCCAACACAGATGATGAAAGAATGCATTTGAGGTGAGTATGATTAGAAAAATACCGATATTTTTTTTAACGATAACGACATGGGCGACCACGATAGTTTTTCGTTTTCTCCGTCGTCTGCAAGAAGAAATTCATCAACGACTGTAGTCATTTGATTATTTATTTATTTATTGGGGTTTAAGGTCACATATTTCCTCGCAATGGCTAATCATGACCATGACAATTTTACGGGTGGAGGAAGCCGGAGAGAACCACCGAGCAACGGCGAGCAACTGTCAGCTCCGCAACATACTAACTCCACACAGGCAGGGTTAGCATTGGTTGAAGACAAGTGCACCATCGACGTGCAGTACGCCTTAGCCCACGACGTCACCTTGCCCCCAGATGGGCAATGCGGGTGAAGTATCAGACATTTGATAACTATCTGGTAGATCAATGCCTAACCGGTCTTTGGAAGAGGTGGTCTGGTCTTAGCATGAGAACGGTACAAAGACGACCTTACACTATAAAAATGTGAACAAAATGACTGTCGTTGTAAAAACAGTGACGGCAGAAGTGTTAGCGCTTTTGCCATTCAGGTCCGACGCCAGACTGTTCCCTATAAGGGGGGGGGGGGGGCGAAATTTGAAAATTTCCGACGAAATTTCTTAACCCTTTAAGGCCTTTACCCAAGGTAACTGACAAAATCAGCCGTCCATTCAAATTATATTAACTTTTTCATTTTTTTTTTTTGTCTCGAAAAAATAGCCTATGACCCCTCATCGGAACGACCTCGTTCCAATGAGGGGGGTCATAAGTTATTTTTTTTAGACAAAAGAATTTGTTTTAGTTTTTCAAGAAATTTGTTTGCAATTGTCGTCTACTATCCATTTTAGTAAAAGGGTTAAAATATTGGGGAAACAGCCAAATATCTTCCATTTTGCACACAGATTCTAGTAAAAAAGAGGCCTCTTCGTGTGTGTGTGTGTGTGTTTTTTTTTTTTTTTTTGTTTTTTTCTGCTTTCGGGCTGACGTCAATCAGTTTAATCGGGACCGTCCAATATTACCAAATTCCAAAATGTGTGCCCTGACGTGAAGGTTATACACAGAGAATGAAACAAATTTTTGACTAGTTATTCCAATCTAATATCTATTCTAACATTTGTCTCATTCTCTGTGAATAAATTTCACAGCAGGGTACACCTTTTGAAATTTTTTAATATTATACTCCATTTTTAATGAACTATTTATTTGTTTATTATTGGTGTTTAAGATCACTTTTGTACAGCTATGATCATTGGTCAACTGTGACCGCATGCAACAGAGGTTAAAAGTCAAGTGTTTCTAATCGCTTACAGTACTGGAGCCAGTATTTCAAATTTATTTGGAAATATTGGGGGGGGGGGGGGGGGGGGGGGGAATTCTCATTATTTTGCAACTATTTATTGGAAAACATCGCTGGCTGCTTTCCAGTGACTGGCTGCAAAATAATTTCCGGTTTTATCGTGTCGTTAATATATCATACGCAGCTGCTACCGGACTTTTGGTGAAGAATTAATAAATAAAATAGGAAAACAAATTCTCCCTCTCTTTATTAAATATATTTAATAAAAAGTGGGGATTTTTTTCCCCGTTTGTTATTAGCTCAACTTGACAAAGTCAAGCTGAGCTATTGCCATCACTTCTCGTCCGTCGGCTACGTACGTCCACAATTTTCTTTGGCACACCTCACAGGTCGCATTTATGGTCAGATCGCTTTGAAACTTGGTATGTTTGTTTGGGGTGACCTCTAGATGGGAGCTGTCGATTTTCTTCAATTTCCGCCAAAAAATGTTGCCGCGGCCCACATTCTTAGAACTTAGTTTAGTCAAACTTCAATATTTCCCTTTGGCACACCCTACAGGGCACATTTATGATTGGATTGCTTTGAAACCTAGCATGTTTGTTTGGGGTGACCTCTAGATGGGAGCTATTGATTTTCTTCAATTTCCGTCAAAAAATGTTGCCACGGCCAACGTTCTTAGAACTCAGTTTAGTCAGACCTCAATATTTCCCATTGGCACACCCTACAGGGCACATTTATGATCGGATTGCTTTGAGACCTGGTATGCTTGTTTGGGGAGACCTCTAGATGGGAGCTATCGATTTTCTTCAATGTCCGTCAAAAAATGTTGCAGCGACCAACGTTCGTAGAACTAAGTTTAGTCAGAAGACCTCAATATTTCCCTTTGGCATACCCTACAGGGCACATTTATGATCGGATTGCTTTGAAACCTGGCATCCTTGTTTGGGATGACCTCTAGATGGGAGCTATTGATTTTCTTCAATTTCCGTCAAAAAATGTTGTAGCGGCCAACGTTCTTAGAACTTAGTTTAGTCAGACCACAATATTTCCCTTTGGCACACCCTACAGGACACATTTATAATTGGATTGATTTGAAACCTGGTATGCTTGTTTGGGGTGACCTCTAGATGGGAGCTATCGATTTTCTTCCATTTCCGTCAAAAAATGTCGCCGCGTCCAACGTTCTTAGAACTTAGTTTAGTCAGAAGACCTCAATATTTCCCGTTAGCACACCCTACAGGGCACATTTATAATCGGATTGCTTTGAAACCTGGCATGCTTGTTTGAGGGGTCCTCTAGATGGGAGCTTTCGATTTTCTTCCATTTCCGTCAAAAATGTTCCCACGGCCAACGTTCTTAGAACTTTGTTTAGTCAGACCTCAATATTTCCCTTTGGCACACCCTACAGGGCATATTGATGATCGGATTGCTTTGAAACCTGGTATGCTTGTTTGGGGGAGACCTCTAGATGGGAACTATCGATTTTCTTCCATTTCCTTCAAACAATGTTGCTGTGGTCAATGTTCTTAGAACTTAGTTTAGTCAGATCTCAATATTTCCCTTTGGCATACCCTACAGGGCACATTTATGATCGGATTGCTTTGAAACCTGGCATGTTTGTTTGGGGTGACATCTAGATGGGAGTTATCGATTTTCTTCCATTTCCGTCCATCAAAAAATGTTGCCGCTGGCAACGATCTTTGAACTTAGTTTAGACAGGCATCAATATATTCCTTTGGCATGCCCTACAGGGCACATTTATGATCAGATCGGTTTGAAACTTAATATGCTTGTTTGGGGTTACCTCTAGATGGGAGCTATCGATTTTCTTCTATTTCCGTCAAAAAATGTTGCCAGTGGCAATCCCCTTCGATGAACTGAGTAAAAACTTAGTGCAGTTAAGCATCAATATTTCTCTTTGACGCACACTGCAGGACACATTTATGATTGGATCGCTTGCAAACTTGGTGTGCTTGTGTGGGGTGACATCTATATGGGAGCTGTTGATTTTCTTCCATTTCTGTCAAAAAATGTGGCCGCTGACCTTTGAACTTAATTTAGTTAGACCTCAGTATTTCCGTTTAACACACCCTTCAGGGCACATTTATGATCGGATCACTTCGAAACTTTGTAAATGTGTTTGGGGTGACCTCTAGATGTTAGCTATTGCTTTTTTCATTTTCATAAAAAATTATTGTCGTTATCACCAGCCTTTGAACTTACTGCATTTGTGCACCAACTTATCCCTTTTGCACTATCTGCAGGGTATATTTATGAATTTCCGGAAAAAAAACACCAGAAAAAAAACCATTGCCGCAAGCAATGACCTTGAACTTAGTGCAGTGCATTTGTGCATTAACATCTTCCTTTGGCATGCCTCAGAGGGCACATTCATTATCAGGTTGTTATGAAACTTTGTATGCTTATGCAGGGTGACAAAGATAGGAGCTATAGGTTTTCTTTTCATTTCCACCAAAAAGCTGTTGCTGTTAGCAACAATCTTTGAATTTATTGCATTTGTGCATCAACATTCTTTGACATTGGGCTACAGGCCACATTTATCATAGGATTGTTTTTGAACTTAGTGTGCTCATTAAGCAAGACCTTTAGATAAGAGCTATTAGTAGTATGTGATGTGGTTTTCACCTCTAGGTTGCCGGACCCCGGAAGTGACGTCATGTCACGTGACGTAGTGGCGCCATGTTGTGTTGTCATGGTAACCCGCGTGAGCGGCCATGTTGTAACGTCATCTCCATAGTGATACGTCGTGTGAGTGATAGTATTAACCTCCCAAATGCTTTGTATCATCCTGTTACTGGTAAGGTGGTACGTAATACCAGTAGATCCTACCTTATTCCGAGTACTCTTATTGTTTCATTTATCTAGATCATTTATATAAATTATAATTAACCAATTAGATTGCTTGATTTCCCATAACCTGTACTTAATCGTACAGAGTTATCTCCCTTCTGTATAATAAAAACCTATATCAATGGCCATATTCACAGGCACCCCAATTTCGGCACCCCTTTTTTAAGAATCCCATTTGTGGAATCCCTTTTTTCTGAAATGAGGATAAGAGTCGTATTAAAAATCCCTCACTGAGGGATTTTTAATACGACTCTTATCCTCATTTCAGAAAAAAGGGATTCCACATATGGGATTCCTAAAAACGGGGTGCCGAAATTGGGGTGCCTTCTGGAGAATGCCTTTTTTGTCAAATGAGGATATGAGTCGTAGTAAATTAGACCCCGGATTTTTAATACGACTCTTATCCTCATTTCAGAAAAAAGGGATTCTCCATGACAACACAACATGGCGCCACTACGTCACGTGACATGACTTCACTTCCGGGGTCCGGCACCGGGGTCCGGCAACCTAGAGGTGAAAACCACATCACATACTACTGCTATTGATTAGCAATCATTTCTGTGAAAAAGTTGCCATTTACAATAACCTCTGAACATACTGCATTTGTGTTTCAACATTCTTTTTTTAGTCAGTCTTACAGTTTACATTTAAAAATGAATGGATTACTCTGACGTTGTGCACACACAATGCTGTTATGTTGAAATTTCATGAAAATAAAATTGGTACCAATGATCTTCAAGTTTGACATTTCATTTAAAAACTTACCAAATTCAATTTTGTCAAGTTGAGCTACAGTGTCATTGACACTTTCATTTATTAATTCCTCATCAAATGTCCGATAGCAGCTGTCTGTGGATATATATACAGTGAAATGGTACGCCATGTGTTGGGGATTTGATGATTAGTTTAATTAAATATTTTTATGAATCGTAGCCTACACATCTTCACCTGTTCCTCATAACAAGTTTCAGAGAATTAATAAACTATTCGAAAATTTGTTTTCTATTTCCTTGTTTGTTGAATTTTCATTTTACCCCCTCCTCACACTTCCCTGTCCTAAATAGTACCCTTCCGTCGTTACCCCCCCCCCTCCACCCCACTTCCGTGAAGGGAAGTGGGAGGAGGGGGTAACGACGGGAGGGTTCTAGTTAGGACTAGGGAGAACACCCGAAACCCCACAACAACCCTCCAAATATTATGATAGGCTGCCCAAAAAACTGGCAAGCCCCCCACCTGCCCCTCCCCTGCCCCTCCCCCACCCCCAGTTATAGACTGTGATGATTATATCTATGTACAATTTTAATAGCACGGTTGCCCCAGTGTTTCCAAGAAGACCCCCTACTACGTACCTCATGATAACACACTTGCCGGGATTCCTGGGGCAAGGCGGCCATTCGCGACAGCAACTGACACAGGACACTTTCTTAGCTTCTATACTTCTGTTCATCCAAGGTATGGCCAGTTAACGACACAGTTAAACTATTTGCGGGTGGCGGACTCGTTGTGGATGTGGTCACCTCGGGTGAGAGAGTGATACGCTCAAATGTGCGGTGGGTACAGGTTTCGCGGGTCAACCTCTCGGAATGAATGGGTGTGTATGGTATTTGCAATCCTAACATGTATGGCCCTGAAGCCTTGTATCCAGTAAGATGCAACCTTATTGAAACGGTAGGCATGTAAATCTTCTTTTCTTTTTTTTATTGAATTTATATCTCCCACTACGTGAAGATGACCTCAGATTTTCTAACCATGCTGTGGAATTCAATATAACGCAAAGATTTTTTTCTGTTTTGAAACTTGATACCTTGGATGAAATTTAAATCTACTTTTATTTCTAACTTCCTTCATACCATCTGACGATTAATAGTACTTCCAGTATTTGATATCCTAATAAATGTATACATGTGGTTACCACCCCGTCCTCTGTATCTGTAAATGATTCACGAGTGGAAACGACCTTGTAAAAGCTAATAGCTTACTGTCGGATCCACATACACTTTATTGTTATTGAATGTAAGTCAACAAAATTGGACATAACATAGTAAGTAGTAAAAGAATGGTTTCGCGCGCCGAAGGCGCGCTGGGACTATTTGGAGTAATCCCTTTCGACCCGCAATTATATTTTTTATATATATTATTCCTATTACTTTTTGTACTTTATCATGTCCGAGCGTGTTAAAGGAGGAAAAGGAAGGAGATGGAGCTAACGGCGTTTGTGTTTCTTCGTCTTCTTTTTCTTGCTAGGAGGTGGCTGTGACGGTGATGGAGCTTCGGCCGTAGTTAGTGTTTTTGTAGTTGGAGATGTTGGTGGTGGAGGGATGTAGGTGTCTTTCATGCTTTCTCTGAGTGCTAAAAGTCCTGGTCGGATGTTTTCGAATGTTTCCGGGTCTTGTTCTTTTGTTTTTTTCAGTTTTTCTATGGCTTCATCCCAGTCGGCGGTCATTTCTCTGGCGGTTGCTAGGAGTTCTTGTGTCTCTCTTTTTGCTTCGTCCAGACTTGTTGGTCTTGAAGGGAGAGGTGAGTGGGGAGTCGGAAGTGGCGAGAAGGCTGCTTCCATTTCCATCTCAGTCTCCACTGAGGTTTCCATATCCGGCGTCTCCAGCTGTGGGGCTGGAGGCAGGATGGGTGCCTCTGTGGGAGTGGGAGCGGAAATGGTGGTTGTCTCCTGCTCTTCCTTTTCCTCACCCTTCTCTCTCTTCTTCTCCAGAAAAGTCTCCATGCGGCGGGCATCCCTCCGCTTGGTGGACGGGCTCTTCTTTCTTCTATTGTTCTTCTTTTCAGGGCCTCCTGACCTACTCGGGTGAGGACCAGTGTGAGAGGGGATCCTCTCATCAAAGGTGCTACCTCTCCCCGAAGAAGGTGTGGTGGTGTTGTGTTCTTCGATGACAAACTCCAAGTTCAGATGGACTCTCTTGCCTGCCTCCTGGACAGTCCAGGTGACAGGACAAGAGATGCCCAGAGCTGCAATTGTTCTCTTCAGTCGCGCCGGTAGTTCCAGTGTTTCCATAATTAAGGTGTTAATTAGGATGCTCGCACTCTGAGTTCAGAGGTGCGAATGATGATGGGACATAACATTACGTGGGACATAACATTACGTGTACGCTCCATTTAATGTTATGGGACATAACGAATACTGTTTTAAACTAATTATAGAATCCTGACTACGCCCCCCCCCCCCCTGGAATTTCGTTACAATCGGGCCAAATGTTCGTGGAAATGTGTATTGATGAAAAGTTGTCGTGTTTTGAAACCGGAACCTAAAACAAAACACAACTTTTCATTGTTTGATACACATTCCCACTAAAATTTGGCCGATTACAACGTCCGTAACTGCAGCCATTTCACAAGATATCACTTTGATCAGTGCTTCACATTTCATTTCTGTATGAAATTTGACTGGTAAATTTAGTGAATGGCGCTCAACGGTTCTTGTTATACTGGATAGAGTGTTTAAACTCCCCCCCCCCCCCCCCACCCTGTACTCGCCCCCTTCCCAACATATCACCCGGAATGTCTTTTTTTCACATTTTTAGCTTACCTGAGCGAAGCTCAAGGGGAGCTTTACTAATCGCTTTCCGTCCGTCGTCCGGCGTAAACTTTACAAAACCAACTTCTCCGAAGAAACCACGGGCTCAATATTTTTCAAATGTTGGGTAAATGTTTATTACCTAACGTCAATTCAGATTTGTTCAAATGAAGTTGCCCCTCCTCCTGGGTGGGGCCACGCCCCCAAGGGGCACCAAAATCTTTGAAAATCTTCTTCTCAGGAACCAGTAGTAGCAGAGACTTGATGTTTGGTATGCGGCTTCCTTTTGAGGTGTAGACTCACTTTTGTTCAAGAGAAGTTTGTCGGGCATTATTTGCCTTCGTTATGGGAGGGGCAAAAATTTTGGCCACGCCTAAAATTTCTATTTTCTGAACCATGAGGTCGATTTGAACCAAGTTTGATATGAGATGATAATGGGTCAAAAGTAGTTGATTGATGCAAAAAAAAAAAAATTCTCATTGCCCCGTGGGAACCTCGGGAGCTAAAAATAGAAAAAACCTTAAAACTGCCATATCTCCAAAACTACACGGCACAGAGAATTCTTATTTTGTATAAAGCTTACTTTTATCCAGTAGAATAGAATGGTTAAAAAAATCCCTATCGGTTTGATCACAAGGTACTTTTTTCAGGACTTTGAAAAAGTGCCGAGTCAGCACTTTTTAACACTGTAGGCAATGGGAAAAACATTAAAAAATCTTCTTCTCCAGATCCAGCAGGCAGAATCTTTTGATATTTGGTATGCAACATTGTAGGGCGGATCTGATTCAAGTTTGTTCAAATCGGCCCCCTGGGTTCATATTTGGGCTCAGTATAGGAGCCCGATTTTGAACCTAGTGCATTTCAGGCAAATTTCTTTAAAAATCTTCTCCAGATATTTGGTATGCAGCATCCTTAGGGGGTGAGATTCAAGTTTGTTGAAGCCATGTCCCTAGGTCCATATTTGGACTCACTGTGGGAGCTCGGATTGTAACTTAGTTCAAAATGATGAATTTTCTTTAAAAAATCTTCTTCAGATCCAGCAGTCGGAATGTTTTGATATTTGGTGTGCAGCAGCCTTGGGGGGGGGGGGGGGGGGGGGGATTCAAGTTTGTTAAAGCCAAGTCCCTGAGTTCATATATGGGCTCCCTGTGGGAGCCTGAATTATAACTTAGTTCAATATGAGGAATATTCTTTAAAAATCTTTTTCTTTTTTTTTTTAGATCCACTGGTTAGAATCTTTGGATATTTGGTATAAGCTTTTCTTAGGAGGAGCAGATGCAACTTGTTGAAATCAGTTCTCTGGGTTGATATTTATGCTACCATATCAGGTGAGCGCCCTCTGGCCCCTTGAAGCCTCTTGTTTGTTTTTGGTCTGGTTAACAAGATATGTAAGGCTCTGCCTTACACTTACGTTGAAAAATAATAGTTCATTTCAAATTTTTGTTTAGATTTTCAGTCATCGCAGCATCTCTTCATCTTTTCCACACAACAAATTTTGAGAAAAAAATACTGGAAAATGAAAATTCCAGAATTATTGTCTCATCTAATTGCTAAATAATATTCCTCGAATAAGTGTCGTGTCCCCCCCCCCCCTCCCCCCCCCCCCCCCATCCACCCAGTTTACTCCACACACAGTTGATAGTAAAAAACTCAAAATTAGGATCATTGGCAACTTGTCGAGCAGAAATATTTGGCTGTTGAAATTTACTCCCGCTGCAAAGAGAACCGTTTCGCCGGCGTTTATAATAATAAGACTTTGGCCAGCCGCTGATTTGTCGCGGTTCTCGGACGAGAAGGCCTTGCTTACCCCTGTACTCCCAACTGCCTCCCTATTCCCACGGTTCTCCTCTCCTCCCAACACCCTGAGACGAACTGTTTGATGACATCCCTTGCCCCATTCTTCCCAATCTCTCCGATTAGCATATTAACCCTCTCCTTGGAGTCTACCCAACCACATGTCCTTCATTCTCCCATCCCACTTCCCCATTATACTCCCAGTGAATCTCATTCTTTTAGACTGATACTTTGGGCTTTCTAGAAGTTTGTGTTCCAGGGTCTCCACCATGCCCAAGGTACACATCTGGCACTCCCTTTCACCGTCTTCCCCAGATTTTCCCCTCAGCTCCAGGGATCGCGACCTCAGCTTGAACAACAGTGACCTCCCCCCAAAGGTGCCATCAAGGTACTATGACCAAACGGTCCGCCTGTAAAGTGGAACCACGCGTTACTTCCACTGGGGAATCGCTCATTCGGGTGTCTATACAGGTGTTAGCACTTTCTGATAAATAGAAATTACTGTCCCCAGGAACGCCGCTGTGGCAACGTCTTGGAGAGAGTGAATATTTATTTGCCAGAGGGCGCTTGTCAGCGGAGGGTCAAGGCTGGGGTTGATCAACTTTGTTGGGGACCTAAGATACTCTTTCACCGTGAACAGGGGATTTTCACTAGCTCACTTTTGTAGATCGCAATTGCTTATTCACAAGCCACAGAGTGGCGCCGCGTTTTAATCAATTGCTTTCAACGGTAATGACCTAGCATGGGCTAATTTCTTGGCGGGGCTGAGGTTCCATCAATTCCTAGGGTACTCAGGGCTTCTTCATTAATAAGATAAAGACTATTAACAATCCAACAATTTTTATATATAAATCTTCTATACTCTTATTTACAAATAGCCAACAAATCCTAAATAAATAATCTCAACACTACTGAAATGAGTTTTGTGACTAGTCACTGAATCCCACCGACAACAAGTACTAAAATATTATCTAAAATTAAATTGTTTCCCAAATTTATATTCGTAGAGAAAGGTCGAAGCTACGACTACTGACAAGAAATCACGAAATCTTTCATTCAACCGCCCATGCGCGCATTTATCCTGTTGCGACTACCACATCACGGGGAATTACCTTTAATACTAAATTTCACCCTTTAGAATATCTTATCACCTACAATTCCTGCTAATGGTGCTTCTAACTTGCAATAATAACAACTGATCATCTAATAACACAGATTCACTAATACACTTAAAACTGTTAACTAATAACTATGTAACTACGATGTGTTATCACAACTAAATACTTTTAACTAAATACTACGTATACTCATCGATCCTTCTTCGGCGTCTCCCCTCGATGCAAATCATCAGATCGGGAATCCTGTCGTCCAAATGACGGCTTACCGGAACCACACAAATACATTAACGCTTTACTACACCGCGTGAACTAACGATTATTCCATCCTAGCGAGTCTGTCTTGAAGGTCGAAAGGAAATGGTTTCGCGCGCCGAAGGCGCGCAGGGACGATTTGGAGGACAAGCCCCTTTCAACCCACGGTAACTGTAGATGATGGTTTTGAATGTCTGGGCGTGTCAAAGCAGGAAAGGGAAGGAGGGAAGAGGTTTATCCCTTTCTGCCCTTCTTGCGGCTCTTCTTTTTGGGTGGAGGTTGGCTTGGTGATGATGATTTTGATGAGGCTGGTGGTGGTGGATTAGAGTATTTTGCCAGTACTTCTTGGGTTCTTCTGAGGATTTCTTCTACTGAGAAGTTTTCCGGAACTGTAACTGTCGGAGCTGTCAGGTCCTGGCTTTCTGGAATTGAAGGTAGAGGCGAGAGGGGAGCTGGAAGTGGTGAGAAGACAGCCTCCATTTCCATCTCTGTCTCCACGGGGCCGTCCACATCTGGCGCCTCCGGCTGTGAGGCTGGAGGCAAGATGGGTGGTTCCGTGGGAGTTGGAGTAGAAATGGTAGCCTCTTCCTCCACTTTCACCTCCTCGCTCGCTTCTCTCTTCTTTTCCAAGAAAGCCTCCAAGCGCCTGGAATCCCGGCGATTGGTGGACGGGCTCTTCTTTCTGGTTTTTCTCTTTTCAGGGCCTTCAGGCCTCATCGGGTGAGGACCAGTGTGAGAGGGGATCCTCTCGCTAAAGGTGCTACCTCTCCCCGAGGAGGATGGTGTCTTGGTTTTTTCCGCTGGTTTGATCTTGAATTCAAGATTCAGATGGACGCTCTCGCCCATTTCCTGGATGGTCCAGGAGATGGGGCAAGAGACGCCCAGAGCTGCGATTGCTTTCTGTAACCGTGCTGGTAGATCCAGGTTTTCCATGTCAATTAGCAGGTGTTGACACTCTGAGTTCAGAAGCGTGAATGAAATGAATGACGCACGACGCACGACGGCCCCTGTCTTGAAGTTAACTCGAGGGGTCTTATATAGGCGCGCGCATCACCAATCAAAAACTTGCTTTGGGCAAAGGTGCTAATTTAGAAAAGACGGCTTTGATGACTTGCAGTGACATGAACTGACTTTTCAATAAGTTCTAATTTGGAATGCATTGTTTACACAGTCCCTGCGTGACAGCGACTGAACAAAGAACACTTTCCGAATACGAACCTAATTAAATTAATGCGCTTACCCAGTTTACTCACACTGATTATTAAAAAGTTTCTTTCTTGCATTTATTCTAAATAACTCGAATTGCTTACTTATTTTTAAAATTTAGAATGACCTTAAAATAACAATCCTGTGATATATGCCTCCACCAAATATGACCAAACAGTCCGCCTGTAAAGTGGAACCACGCGTTACTTCCACTGGGGAATCGCTCATTCAGGTGTCTATACAGGTGTTAGCACTTTCTGATAAATAGAAATTACTGTCCCCAGGAACGCCGCTGTGGCAACGTCTTGGAGAGAGAGAATATTTATTTGCCAGAGGGCGCTTGTCAGCGGAGGGTCAAGGCTGGGGTTGATCAACTTTGCTGGGGACCTAAGATACTCTTTCACCGTGGACAGGGGATTTTCACTAGCTCACTTTTGTAGATCGCAACTGCTTATTCACAAGCCACAGAGTGGCGCCGCGCTTTAATCAATTGCTTTCAACGGTAATGACCTAGCATGGGCTAATTTCTTGGCGGGGCTGAGGTTCCAGCAATTCCTAGGGTACTCAGGGCTTCTTTATTAATAAGATAAAGACTATTAACAATCCAACAATTTTTATATATAAATCTTCTATACTCTTATTTACAAATAGCCAACAAATCCTAAATAAATAATCTCAACACTACTAAAATGAGTTTTGTGACTAGTCACTGAATCCCACCGAAAACAAGTACTAAAATATTATCTAAAATTAAATTGTTTCCCAAATTTATATTCGTAGAGAAAGGTCGAAGCTACGACTACTGACAAGAAATCACAAAATCTTTCATTCAACCGCTCATGCGCGCATTTATCCTGTTGCGACTACCACATTATGGGGAATTACCTTTAATACTAAATTTCACCCTTTAGAATATCTTATCACCTACAGTTCCTGCTAATGGTGCTTCTAACTCGCAGTAATAACAACTGATCATCTAATAACATAGATTCACTAATACACTTAAAACTGTTAACTAATAACTATGTAACTACGACGTGTTATCACAACTAAATACTATAACTAAATACTACGTATACTCATCGATCCTTCTTCGGCGTCTCCCCTTGATGCAAATCATCAGATCGGGAATCCTGTCGTCCAAATGACGGCTTACCGGAACCACACAAATACATTAACGCTTTACTACACCGCGTGAACTAACGATTATTCCATCCTAGCGAGTCTGTCTTGAAGTTAACTCGAGGGGTCTTATATAGGCGCGCGCATCACCAATCAAAAACTTGATTTGGGCAAAGGTGCTAATTTAGAAAAGACGGCTTTGATAACTTGCAGTGACATGAACTGACTTTTCAATAAGTTCTAATTTGGAATGCATTGTTTACACAGTCCCTGCATGACAGCGACTGAACAAAGAACACTTTCCGAATACGAACTTAATTAAATTAATGCGCTTACCCAGTTTACTCACACTGATTATTAAAAAGTTTCTTTCTTGCATTTATTCTAAATAACTCGAATTGTTTACTTATTTTTAAAATTTAGAATGACCTTAAAATAACAACCCTGTGATAGTACTCTTCAAAACCTGGCTTCTCTTTATCACGCAGGCCACCCAAAGACCTCTTTGATTTGACTCCCTCTTGCCAATTCCGTTACAATCCCCCATGACCCTTTCTCTGACGATTTTTTTACCCTGGTTTGCCCCAGCGTCCAGGTCCGAGATCTCCAATGAGTAGTTCTCTACTAGCTCCCTCACTTGGACCATCCACACCGTTTTGATATTTGAGTTGAAAATTCTCTGGAACATTACTACTTTACACCATCGAGATTTACCAAATAATTAAGACAACCGAGTTTCAACAGGTCTATCCTGTCCTTGATCCTCATCCACCCAAGCTCACCCCTGATTGCTTCTAGCGCTGCGGCATTACTCGACCCCGTCATCCATCGGCCTGCATCGTTCTGCAGGATATCCAAGCTCTTTTCGGCCGTCTGGTTTAGGGGTACCACTTCCGTACCATATGTTATACTTGGCAGCCCCACCATTTCCCAAATGGTATTCCCCACGAAAACCGTATTGAAACTGTTTCTCCCTATAAGTTTCATTTGGTTAAGGATTCGCTTCCCCTTCAGAATCAATTTATATGTGTGGTTTCGGTAGATGCCTCTTCCTGCAATGTTTATATTTACCCCCAAAATACTCCTAATCACTTGTCTCTTCTACACTGAGAAGTTTGCTGCTCCTTTCCGGAATGCAGAACTCGCCCTCTCTCCACCTTCGAGTTCGATATAACTTTGCTCTTGCTTCCATTAAGTTCGAGTTTCCATTTGATTCAGATTCAGATTCAGATTCTTTATTCACGGTACACATACATGTAAAATGGTTACAAATAAACATATTGCACAAATGTAATGTGAAGTATACCGTAGGAAGTGGCATAGCCAGATTGGCTGTCTACCTGCCACCCCCTGGAAGAAGATGGGGTGATTGCAAACAAACTGTGACTGAAAGAATGAACTGAGAGCCAATTATGTGACACATGATGGAGAATGACGATCGAATCATTACTTTTCTGATATTAGAGTATTAGTGTTTCATTTTCGCCAGCGGAAAGACGGTGATTCAAGGTAGGCAAGAAGCAACCTGCCTATAGGACTCCCTCCCTCCACTACTTATTATAACACATGAGGGCGGCAACAAGTCCCATCGTGAAGTTCGTATCGTTTAGATTGCGACAAGGAGGTTGGTCATGATGTTTGGGTGTGGTGTCTACGTTAGCTGCATCATCATCGTAGGATGACGAATGTTATTGATTTATTTGTGTAGACTTTTATTTGCAAGTTCTTACTTATATCCATATAGTATTTTACATAGCACCACTGTAAGGAGGAAGCGCGACAGGTTGCACAAGACGAGGATTCCAGATTTAGACGCGGACCACGACTTTGACAATTTACGAAGTTTACGAAGTGCAATCAGGGCAGTAGGGATTGTTGCAGCTGACATAACTGGAATATGAGGAAATGAATGTGGAAGTTAGCTTGTTCTTAAGCATGCTTCTGTCGCTAATATTACGAGTTGTGTCGTCCAAAGCATTCCATAGTTACGGGAAGGAGTATAAAGGAAATTTATCCAGAGTTTGGGTCCGTGTTTTTTCTATGTATAGGAGGCCTGACTGTCTAGTTCTCCTACCAGATGGATTGTCAGTAATTTTAAATATATCATTGAAAGACACCGGTAATCTGTCGTTCTGCCAGTCAAACACGAACAGTAGTGCATGTAGCCTAAACAAATCATCAACCTTGAGTATTTGGTTTTCTTCAAACAGGGGATCTGTATGAGAATTGTACTTTTTGTTATTAATTATTCGTATTGAACGTTTTTGCAGTTTTTTTATATCCCATATTTCCCAACAATTCCCAGCTTTTTCGTTAGTCCCTCTTCGCTTTCTGACACTAGAACCATAATTGTCTGCAAAAAATAGCCCTGGGATCTTCAAGTCCCAAATTGCTACCCCCTCGTCGCTACGCAGGAGTTCATCTCCAAAACCTTTGATGTACAATGCAAAAAGAATTGGCGAAAGGATACACCTCTGTTTTAGGTCTATGTCCATACGCACACGTTCAGTTGTTATGTTTCCCAGGCTAAGTTCACTCTGTACATCTTTATATACTACTCAAAGTCTGCAAAGTACCAAGTATATCCAACTACCTGTTTTACGTTTTAGTTGAAATATTGTAATAAAAGGAGTATATTTTTTTTATTTAATTATATCTTCAATGATTTAAGTACAGAAATTAAGATTTTATATTTTTGTTTGACATTATTTTGTAGCTTTTGAATACGATAACCATGGGAAATGGATATTTTTGGTAATAGAGGAAATTTTTCAATTTGCCAAAAAGTTGACGGATCGAAATGGTATAGGTTCGGCATGCAGTATGAGACCCATTACTGTTAATTACAGCTTGAGAATGCCTTCTTATGCTCCCTATCAGGTTCCTGGTGGTCCTTTGTGGGATGTTGTTCCATTCTTGGACCTGCATGGCATCAAGCTCCTGGACACTTCTTGGATGGACTGGACGGGCTAAAATTGCAAGCTGCAACTCATTCCAGACATGTTCGATTGGATTGAGGTCAGGGAATCGTTTTGGTCAGTCTATACGCTCAGTCCCCTCACTCTGTCGGTAGTCCCCAGCAGCATGGGCAACATGAGGACGGGCATTATCGTCTATCAGAATGAACCTATCACCCACTGCACCAGCACACAATCTGACGAGGACATCCAGGATCTCATCAATATACCGTTGTGCAGTCAGTGTACCAGGTTCAAGGACACAGAGCTCTGTACTTCCATCCCAGCTGATGCCGCCCAGACCATGATTGACCCTCCACCATAGCGGGCATGCTCAGAAATGTTGGCCGCACGGAATCACTCTCCTGGTCTTCTCCATACCCTAGACCGCCTATCTGTGTAGTCGAGGCAGTACCTTGACTCATCTGTAAAAAAGGACAAGTCGCCAATGCTCACTGGTCCATCCAACGTGGTCCATAGCCCATTCATATCGTGCCTGGCAGTGGTTCTGGGGCAGCGGAATGCGAATGCATGGTCTTCTCGATCGGAGACCACCTTCGTGCAACTTTGCCCGGGTAGTCTGCTTCGAAACATTCACCACGGATGCATTCCGAAGGTCACTGCGAAGCTGGGTTGCTGTGGCAAAGCGGCTCCAACGGGCCTGAATGATCAAAAACCGGTCTTCAGCTGCAGATTTTCCCCTGTCTCTGCCACCATCATGTCATCTTACTGATGTGCTATACTGCTGAAATCTTACCCAGGCTCCGGTGATCACCGTATGGTGCACACCAAGGGCTTCACCAACCTGACGACGGGTAGCCCCTTGCTCCACCCTCCCTACAGCCCGCCACATTTCTGCTTCAGACAAATGTCTTCTTACGTTTGCATTTGCCATATTTAATCGTTAAATCACAAGGGTTTGTGTTGAAATGAAGATTGAATACCCTACACATGTCATGAACATGTAGACAGTACACGAAAACAGCATCAAAATCAAGGGGTACATGCTTTCGATGACTGTCGCGAAAAGTCTGCCTGTCAAGAGACCTAATGTGAACACTGGGACCATCTCAATACATTCCTCAATCATGTCCACCAAAAATATCGCAAATATGTCACAAGCAAATTTCACAATGATGTCAAATATTTAGTACTTAGCAAACTTTGATTAGTTTATAATGCTTTCATAATACCAACAAACTCGCCTCCCAAGCCCAGAGCATCAAGCTTGCGCCACACACCCTCCCTCCATACTCTATCGTATGCCCTTTTAACACCCAAAAAGGCCATAAACTTCTTAGTAGTAGATGTGAAGATCGGCCCAATTCAGCCGGACCCCGGAAGTGACGTCATGTTACGTGACCTGGTGGCGCCATGTTGTGTTGTCCTGGTAACCCGCGTGAACGGCCATCTTGTGACGTCACCCCCATAGTGATTCGGGGTGTTAGTGCGCAGCGCGTATTAAGTTGAAACGTGTTTCCATTGTCCATTTTGTATTCTGGATGACGCCATCTTGGTTTCTATGGTAGCACTTGGTTGCTATGTTACCCAAAGGCCCATAACAAGACAGGGGTTTGCTCGGAGGGTACGTTCCTTTGTACAGGAGTAATTTCCCGATTCATAGAATTACCACAAACAACCCGACAAGTTGTACTATTTCTAATTCTTTCAGAATTCTCTACTTCTATCTATATATGCAATAGTTTCTATCTACCTGACTATGTTCCTTTGTTCTGGAGTGTACTCCAGTAGTGTAGAAGAGCCTATCAGCTGGAACAGCCTTGCTTATTATCTTTTCTGGGCTGTTCTTGTTAGTTCTGATCCTATTCCGAGTACTCGTTATTTGATTTATCTAGATCCCCCAAGCATTAAACGCTAACTAACCAATCAGATTGCTTGATTTCTCATAATCTGTAAGCAGAGTTATCTTCCTTATGTATATCAAAAACATTCCCAAGGCCAATAAGCTATCGACCAGTTACTGAAATGTCATTGCTCGAACGACTCGAAGTCTACCAAGCAAATGAGCTATCGAGCAATTGCTCGTTCGGGTGACTCGAACATACGACACTTCGACTCATTTCAGTATTTGAGGATACCTATGGACTGGTATTGTATTATTTGAGGATACCTTTCGAGGATACCTTTTATAGGATACTTATCTGCGGATACTATTACTGGTTTGGCCCAACCTTCTAGGCCACCCAAGGACACACCTATTCCAAATTCCCATTATAAACTATCAAACAGTTACTGAAAAGTTATTACTCGAACGACTGGAAGCTCATCTAGCAAATTAGCTATCAAGCAATTCCTCGTTCGAGTGATTTGCACATACTGCTCGAATGACTCAAAGTCTACTGAGCAAATGAGCTATCGAGCAATTCCTCGTTCGAGTAACTCGCACATACGACTCTTTGCCTCATTTCAGTATTTGAGGTTACCATGACCTGGTGTTATATTACTATTTGAGGATATCTTTCCAGGATACCTTTTATAGGATACTTCTCTAAGGATACTATTACCTATTTGGCCCAACCTTCTAGGCCACCCAAGGACATACCCATTCCAAATTCCCCTTATAAACTATCGAACAGTTACTGAAAAGTTAGTGCTCGAACGACTCGAAGCTCATCAAGCAAATGAGCTATCGAGCAATTGTTTGTTCAAGTGACTCGCACATACTGCTCGAACTACTCGAAGTCTACCGAGCAAATGAACTCTCTCAACTCAAATCAAGCAATTGCTCATTCGAATGACTCGCACATACGACTCTTATCCTCATTTCGGTATTTGAGGATACCTATGGCCTGGTACATACAGGGGAAATAAAGCAATCTGACCGAGGGTACAGTCAACACAGAGATGGGTATAGCTAGGAAGTAGTGATACAAGTCAATATTAATGGATGATAGTTTAGTCAATAGTACTGGTACAAGGCCGCAATGGAACAAGATAAGTATCCTATAAAAAGTATCCTCGAAAGGTATCCTCAAATAATACAATACCAGGCCATAGGTATCCTCAAATACTGAAATGAGTCGAAGAGTCGTATGTGCGAGTCACCCGAACGAGCAATCGCTCGATAGCTCATTTGCTCGGTAGACTTCGAGTAGTTTGAGTAATGACTTTCCAGTAACTGCTCGATAGCTTACTGGCATTGGGAATGTTTTTGATATACACAAGGGAGATAACTCTGCTTACAGATTATGGGAAATCAAGCAATCTCATTGGTTAGCTAGTGTCAGTAAAGTTTACTACTTGGGTGATCTAGATAAATCAAATAACGAGTACTCGGAATAGGGTCAGAACTAACAAGAACAGACAGAAAAGCTAAATATAGTAACCATAAGCAAGGCTGTTCCAGCTGATAGGCTCTTCTACTCTACTGGGGTATACTCCAGAACAAAGGAACATGGCCAGGTAGACAAACACTATTGCATATATAGATAGAAGCAGAGAATTCTGAGAGAATTCGAAATAGTACAACTTGTCGGGTTGTTTTGTGGTAATTCTTCCAATCGGGAAATTATTCCTGTACAAAGGAACACGCCCTCCGAACATACACCTGTCTCGTTACAGGCCTTTGAGGAACATAGCAACCACGTTCTACCATAGCAACCAAGATGGCGGCCTCCAGTATACAAAATGGACGACGGAAACACGTATCACCCTAACAACACGCGCTGCGGATGCACACTAACACCTCGTATCACCATGCGGACGGCGTCACAAGGTGGCCGTTCACGCGGGTTACCATGACAACACAACATGACGCCACCAGGTCACGTGACATGACGTCACTTCCGGGGTCCGACTGAATTGGGCCGATCTCCACATCTCCAACTACTCATCTTTTTCTTTTTTGTATCGCGGATTCTATCATTTGGGATGGCGTGAAATTGCTACATTGATCGAGGCAGAGGAGTTGATGTCATGGGCTTAAGCGAGACGTGGGTAAGACACGAGGAACGGGTAGACCAAGTAAGGGGTGCGTGTGGATAGGTGTAGGGTGAACGGAAGGTCAGAAAAAAGGGGGAGGGGTAGGCATGTACATTAAAGAGGGTTTAAATCCGTCGCTGATCACATTCCTGGAAGATGTCAGCACGTCGGCTGAGGTATTGAATGAAATTGGATGGGTAAAGATCAATCTGAGAAACAAAAGTATTGCCCTTGGGATTGTGTACTGTGCGTTGGAGGGAAGCAAACCCGAGTGGAATGACTCGATATACTCACCACTAAGGTCCAATATCACTAGAAAACAGGGGGCTCGGTATAATTCTGATGGGTGACTTTAATGGACACATAGGTGATAAGGAAGAAGGCATAGAGGGTAGGGATAAGAATGTCAACAGGAATGGAAGGAAGCTGTTGAACTTCACAAATGAGCTCGGTCTGAAGATTCTGAACAGGGACGCAAGGTGTAAGGGGAAATGGACTTGGGAGAGGAACGACAGAAAATCAATAATCGACCACATTCTCAGATATTAATTTATGGAGGGAGGTGATATGGGTAGAAGTGGGTGATGAGGGTAAAATGGAGATGGATGGTGATCACAACTTGATTACAGTGATGATCAGGGCCAAAAATCTAGTAAAAAGCAAAGGAAGCTTTAAGGAGATTTGGGAACTGAAAAAGGATGCTGACTGGGCGAAGTTAGAAGAAAAACTGAAACCAAAGCTTGCAACCGTACACAATGCGAGCCTAGTGGAGGCAGGGAAGGAAAGTGCAGGAAAGATCAGGATGCCAACACGAGAACTTGGGTCCGAAGAACTGAAAAGGGCCATAAAGGGTAGAAAGGGCTAAATGAGCTGCATACAGGAGAAGTAGAACATTTAAGGGGGCGGAAAGCAACGGGGCCACATTAGCAAAGGAAGAAAACCAACAAGCACGAAATAAAATCGGTGAGTGCGAAATAGCAGTTTTATTAGGACGATAAGAATGACAGGGGGGTCGAGTTCGAACGTATTTTGGAAATGGGTGAATAAACGTAAGAAAGGAAGTAACCCACAGAGTATTAAAGTAGATGGCAGAGTTACAGACGAGCAAGATCAAGTCGCATCAGAACTAGTCAAGCACTGGGAAAAGATAAACGATAAGCGATGGGGCATGGGGAGCACACCTGAGTGTCCGAATCAGGTCGAGGAAAATCTGTCTAACTTCGTGTGCAGCGAAATTAAAACGGAGGAGGTGCAAAAATGTGATCTCAAAATTAATAGATGGAAAAGCGGGAGGGGTGGATGAAATTCCTAACGAGTTTATCAAAAAACGGGGAGAGGAACTCGTGGAAAGCCTAACTGCCCTATTCAATTTAGCCATAGAAAGTCAAGAGGTCCCGAAGGAGTGGAGAGAAAGCAAAGTGACATTTATTCACTAAAAGGGGGAAAAGACGTTTTAGAAATCTATCGAGGGATCTCTGTCAGTAGCAACATTGGACAAGTTTTCTGTAAAGTCCTGTATGGGAGACTAGAGGAGGTGATTGAAGAGAAGAGTTTTTTGGGAGAAATCCAGAATGGCTTCAGAAAGGGAAGGCGGGTTACTGACCATCTTTTCACGCTATCCCAAATGATAGAATCCGCGAAAGCAAAAAAGAAAAATATGTTTATGACCTTTTTGGATATTAAAAAGGCATACGATAGAGTATAGAGGGAGGGTATGTGGCGCAAGCTGGAGGCTCTGGGCTTGGGGGACGAGTTTGTTGGAATTATGAAAGCATTATATAAAGACGTACAAAGTGAACTTAGCCTGGGAAACATTACAACAAAACGTGTATCTGTGGAGATAGGCCTAAAACAGGAGTGTATCCTTTCGCCAATTCTTTTTGCATTGTACATCAAAGGTTTAGGAGACGAACTCCTGCATAGCGACGAGGGGGTAGCAGTTGGGGCCTTGAAGATCCCAAGGCTGTTTTTTGCAGACGATATGGTGCTAGTGTCAGAAAGCGAAGAGGGGCGAGCGAAAATGCTGGGAATTGTTGGGAAAT
Organism: Pictodentalium vernedei; assembly: GCA_031216915.1. Taxonomy (NCBI): domain Eukaryota; kingdom Metazoa; phylum Mollusca; class Scaphopoda; order Dentaliida; family Dentaliidae; genus Pictodentalium; species Pictodentalium vernedei. The sequence continues at coordinate 271,929,444 of CM062295.1, forward strand.
ATGGGAGCAAATGGAGACTTGATTTTAATGAAAGCAAGAGCAAAATTATACCTGCTGGCCGCAAAGCGGACCCCACTCGAAGGTGGAGAGTGGAGGGGGGGGGGGGGGGTTCTGCATTCCGGAAGGTAACAGTAAACTTCTTAGTGTGGAGGAGACAGGTGAATCTGAGTATTTGGGGGTAGATTTAAACATCACTGGAAGAGGCATCTACCGAAACCACACAAATAAGTTGATTCTGAAGAGGAAGCGAACCCTTAACCAAATTAAACTTATAGGGAGAAACAGTTTCAATAAGGTTTTCGTGGGGGAAAACCATTTGGGAAATGGTGGGTCTGACAAGTATAACATACGGTACGGAAGTGGTACCCCTAAACCAGACGGCCGTAAAGAGCTTGGAAATCCTGCAAAACGAGACAGGATAAAACAATCGTCAGAGAAAGATTGTAACCGTAATTGGCGAGAAGGGGTCAAATCAACGTGGCATTTACGTGATAATGAGAAGCCTAGTTTTGAAGAGTACCTTGATGGCTCCTTTGGGGGTGGGGGTGGGGGTCACTGTTGTCCAAGCTGGTCGCGGTCCCTGGAACCGAGGGGAAAATGGAAAAACAGCGAAAAAGAGTGCCAGATGTGTAATTTGAGCGTGGTGGAGACCCTGGAACAATTTCTTCTAGAAAACCCAACATACCAGTCTGACAGAATAAAATTCACTGGGAGTATAATGGGGAAGTGGTATGGGAGAATGGACATGTGGTTAGTGGGAGACTCAAAAGGAGAGGGTTAATATGCTAATCGAAGAGATTGGGAAGAATGGGGCAAGGGATGTCATCAAGCAGTTCGTCTCCGAGTGTTGGGAGGAGAGAAGAAGCGTGGGAATAGGGAGGCAGTTGGGAGTACAGGGGTAACCAAGGCCTTCTCATCCGAGAACCGCGACAAATCAGCGGCCGGCCGAAGTGTTATTAGTATTATGTGATTAACAATTCACACTGTCGCTTACCGAGATGCAGCTGCTGTAAATACAAATTACCAAGCTACCTACTAAATACAGAGGGGAAAATTTTTCAGCGAACGCTATTACTTTACCGCCTATAATTCTCAAACATGGCATTAAAACCATGCATATACTGTTTAAATCTATTTATATACTCAATAAACACAACCCCATAACCTTTTCAGAGTTTTCAACCTCGTTCCCACCCTTATTTTTCTTTCCCTCAGTATTTAGCATGACCGAAATATTATAGGGGGTGTGTGTTGTAGTCTGTGGTGTAGCGGTGTTCACAAAATGGAAGGCGCGGGTATAAAAAACGGGAATTGACATTAAAGCGTGAGAAAATACCTTAAATGAAAAAAAAAAACAAAAAAAAACAACATATTTTTATTTTTCGAGCCCAACAACATACTAACATTGCAAGAAAATCGGGCGTGATTCAGTTTGTCGCGACACTGACGTCTGACCATTGGTAACCCGCCTGGCAATCTGGAGTCCCAAACCACTAGACCATTTCACGCCGTCCAAAAAAAAAAACAATGGCTGGAATCTAGTTTTTAGCTTAACGTGACAAAGTCAAGATAAGCTATTGCCACCACGCGTGCGGAAGTTTTCATCTGCAGGTTTGAGGTCATGTCTAGATGAGAACGCCCCCTTTTGGTCGCCACCGGTCAACCTTGATGGTTGCCTGAGCCCAAAACCCGAAAACCATTAGCACAGTACAGAGAACGTATTTATGAAGGGATTTCAATGTAACTTGGTGGGATGCCTCTGTATAATATCTAGATGATGACATCCCTTTTTGGTCCTGATCTGTCAACCGTGACGGCTGCCCAAGCCCGAAACCCAAAACCTTTTAGCACAGTCTCGAGGTCAATTTAATTTGGAGGGATTTCATTGTAACTTGGCCGATAGGATGACTCCGTGTGATGTGTAGATGAGAACTTGAGACTGCCCGAGCCCCAAACCCGAAAACATTTAGCGTAGTCTATATGTCGTATTTATGGAGGGATTTCATTGTAACTTGGTAGGTTGACTCAATATAATGTCTAGATGAGAACGTCCCATTTTGGTCGCGATTGGTCAACTGCAACTGTGACGGCCTTTAGTACAGTCTACAGGTCATATTTATGAAGGGATTTCATTGGAACTTGGTAGGATGACTCCAGATAATGTCTAGATGAGAACGTCCCCATTTGGTCGCGATTATTCAGTCATGACGGCTGCTTGAGCCTAAAACCCGAAAACATTTAGCATAGTCGACAAGTTGCATTTATGGAGAGATTCCATTGTATCTTGATAGGATGACTCAGTATAATGTTTAGATTAGGACGTCCCCTTTTAGTTGCGATCGATCAACAGTGATGGCTACACGGGCCCGAAGCCTGAAACCTTTAGCACAGTCTACAGGCCGTATTTATAGAGGGATTTCATTGTAACTTGGTAGGTTAATTCCTTATAATGCCTAGATGACAATGTCCCCTTTTGGTCGCGATCATTCAACCATGACGGTTGCCCTAGCCCAAAACCCCCAAAACGTAAGCACAGACTACATGCCATATTTATGAAGGAATTTCATTTTAACTTGTTATGATGACTTCGTATAATAACTAGATGAGGATGTCCCCTTTTGGTTGCGATCGGGCAACCGTGATGGCTACACAAGCTCGAAGCCCAAAGACCTTTAGCATAGTCTACAGGTCGTATTTATGAAGGGATTTCATTGTAACTTGAAAGGATGACTCGTTTTGGAATAATTTCTCTGTAACTTTGTAACTTTCGTTGACATACATAACTGTGCAGGACACATACATTAACTGTGAGGGTTACATTATCTCACCCCTCAGTTCTTTAGTACAGTCTACACCTCATGTTATTTTTATTGAAAACATAGCATACTGGGAAAAGAAATTAACGTATTCCCAATTATCACAATTCTTGTCTTATTTCTTAATCCCTTCCTAAACATTGAACACTATCCTTTTCATCAAACACAACACACAAACAAGATAAGCTACAGTGTCACTGACACTTTCATGTAGATGATGTTCTCGTGATTACTTGGTTCACCTTCCTTTCGACAGTAGCATGAAAGTGTGGAAAGCGCTGGCTGCAGTGCGACGAAAGTGCTGTAGTTGGCCTCAGACGAAGTCTGGCACGGGCCTCTGTGCGTTTTTCGGAAGACGAGCAGTCATGTTTTAGAGGAATTTGGAATGGTGGTTTTTGAATGTCTGCCGGGAGCCGAACCCTCGACAACCCTACATGGCAATTAGAAGTACAACTCCTAAACCACTAGACCATTGCATACTGTCAAAAACGCTGGCTGGAATCTAGCTTTTAAGATGAAGTTCTCATGATTACTTGGTTCGATCACATTCCTTTCGGCAGCAGCATGGAAGTGTGGAACACGCTGGCTACAGGTCGACGAAAGTGCTCGCAAAAATAGGTTCCAATAAACTGAAAACTCTGATCAATCGGGATGGCGGTGTGGGTGTAGGCTGCACGCTGGAGATTTCCGCTCGGCCAGTGTCATATAATTTGAGGGCAAGGTATCAGCCAGCTTAACACAATATCTTTCGTAATTGATAATATGTCTGGCACAATGCTGAGATAGTGTATTTGGGGGGAATCCGTCGTCGCTCAATATGGACTTTTTTGTCGAACCTCTTCTGGACTTTATTCCGGATCTTTACTGGATTTTTGCTGCAAAAATGACCCAAAGGTAGAAACTATAGACCATCTGGAAGCTGGGAGCCAAGAGATGAATCTGCTTACTGAATCCATTCTACATAATCCCTTGGAACAACGCAAAATCTTGGCAACTGGGGGCTTTGTTGGTGTTGTACGTAGTGCGTAATAACGAACGGATTGCACTGCTGCACGAGCCTGGAAACAAGCAGACTTTCATCTGCAGAATGAGGTCTCCAGAGGGTGAATTTGGTGATTCTACCCTGCACAGCAGGGTAGCATCCGTGAACCTCAATCTGAATCAATGTCTTAACAGAAAGAGGTACTTAGGGGATAAATCGGCCCATTGTGTGGTACAGTACCAGTACATTGTCCTTCTGGGAACCTCATTCTGCAAATGCCAGATTGATTATTTCCAGGCTTGCAGTGCTGCACAACCCACGAGGCCGACCATAATCCGGCCCTGGGGGAAGGAAATTCTGATTTTATGCCCGAAAAGAGGCAAACTCCTCGCATGTAAGGTATTTTTCGACGCCCCGAGTAGTGTCAGTGTTTTGGGGCCGAAAACACACCCAATCCTTGCATCTGTGAGTTGTCTTCGCCCGAGTTCTGTGTCATAACAGAATTTCAATGGTGTCGAACCCACGAGGTTGAATATGGTTTGGCCCTGTGGAGAAACAGGCTGATGTTCAGAATCGAAAAGACGAAAAATATCAACGCACAGATTGGTGTGTTGCATCGGGAGAATTCCAATGGGGGTTTCCTTGAGGGGTCCTAGGCGATTCCGAAGAGAGTTGTCCTACCGGAAAATTTCCCGGTCAAAAAAGACAGTCCGCCTCTGAAATATCTGGTGTCCGGTTATAAATTAAAGGTTGTTGGCTCACATTGACAAAGTTAAGCTGAGCTTATCTAATCGCTCTCCGTCTGTCGTTCGTCTGTCGTCCGTCAACACCATGCTTCGATCTTCTCCTCCAAAACCACTAGGCCAATTCAAGTGAAAGTTTGTGTGAGTGATGATCCCGAAGGGGCATTACATTTTTGTTCAACTCAACATACGTAGCCCCAAAGGGAGGGGTGGGGAAATGCTCCAAAATATTTAAAAAATCTTCTCATGAACCAGTGGGTACAATGACTTGATATTTGTTATGAGCTTCCTTTTGAAGTATAGAATCAATTTTGTTGAAACGAAGTTCGTGAAGCAATATTTGTTTTTGTAATGGGAGGGGTAAGATTTTTGACCCGCACACAATTTCTATTTGGTACCAAATTTGGTACGTGGTATTATTGGGCCATTTGACTCGTGCAAAAAAAATTTCCGTGTCCCTGTAGGAACCCCCAGGAGCTAAAAATAGAAATATTTTAAACGCCCATATTTCCCAAACAACACGGAACAGAGAACTGTTTATTTCCCAAACCACACGGAACAGAGAACTGTTTATTGAATGGTAAAGAATTGCCATCAGTTATGTTAGGGTGTCCTGTAAGAGGGGGGGGGGGGGTAGGAGGAGGGAGGGGGGGGGGGTTGCATTGAAAAAATGCCGAGTCAGCATATTTGCAAAAATTAAAAAAAAATTTCTCCAGAAAAAAAGGTCAGAATGTTTTGATATTTGGTATACATCATCCATATGGGGGTCTGATACATGTTTGTTAAAATGAAGCCCATTAGTTCATATTTGGACTCAATAAAAGAGCCCAAATTTGTAACCATGGGGAATATTCTTTAAACCACCAGTCAGAATCGTTTAATGTTTGGTATCCATCATTGTTATGGGGGTCAGATTCCAAGATTGTTCAAACCAAGTCCCTAGGTTTATATTTGGTTTCATATGGAAGCCTAAATTTTAACCTAGTGCAAAATGGGGAATAATTTTTAAAAATCTTTTTCAGATCTACCAGTCAGAATGCTTTCATATTTGGTATACAACATCTATAGGGGGGGGGGGGGGGGGGGGGGGGGTCAGATTCAAGTTGTTTTCAAATCGGGTCCATAGGTTAATCTTGGGGCTCACAACGGTAGCCCATATTTTAAATTGGTGCAATATGAGAAAATTTCTTTAAAAATTTTCTTATTCAGATCCACCAGTCAGAATGCTTTGATATTTGGTATACAACTTCTTTTGTTTCAAATCGAATTCCTGGGTTAATATTTGGGCCATGTATCTGAAGGATTAGAAATGTTGTATTCAGTATCCTTCAGAGGTGTGTAACTAAGATTAATCCACATAGGCTGTATCGAGGGGCTTCATAGGGGAGGACCACTTTTTACATTATGATCAACCGAAGAAAAAGCATGATGCCTGGACTATTTTAGTCACTCCTGAGGGGCTCAAGGATTGACAATGTATCCTATGGAGAGGGATTTCTTAATGTAGATTCATTCTTAGACTCTGTTTATACCGTGTTCTGTTCAAGGTGAGCGCTCCAGACCCCGTGGAGCCTCTTGTTATAAATTCTGCATTATGTAGCAGATTGAAAGGCAGGTGATCCAAGTTGATATCGGTGAGATTCTAGAAGATAGAATCATATATACTACTCAAAGTTTGCTACGCACCAAATATTTGACACATCATTGTTAAATTTGCTTGTGACATATTTGCGATATTTTTGTTGGATATGATTGAGGAATGTATTGAGATCGTCCCCAGTGTGTTTACATTACCTCTCTTGACAGGCAGACTTTTCGTGACAGTCATGGAAAGAATGTACCCTTTCATTTTCATAATGTTTTCGTGTACTGTTTACATGTACATGACATGTGTAGGGTATTCAGTTTTCATTTCAACACAAACCCTTGCGATTTAATGACTGAATATGGCAAATGCAAATGTAAGAAGACATTTGTCTGAAGCAGAAATGTGGCGGGCTGTACGGAGGGTGGAGCAAGGGGCTACCCATCGCCAGGTTGGTGAATCCCTTGGTGTGCACCATACAGTGATCACCAGCGCCTGGGCAAGATTTCAGCAGTATGGCACACCAGATGGCATCGTGGTGGCAGACACAGGGCAACATCTGCAGCTGAAGACTGTTTTTTAATCATTAGGCCCGTAGAAACCGCTTTGCCACAGCAACCCAGCTTCGCAGTGACCTTCAGAATGCATCCGTGGTAAATGTTTCGACGCAGACTATTCGGGCAAGGTTGTACGAAGGTGGCCTCTGATCGAAAGACCATGTACTCGCATTCCGCTGTCCCAGAACCATCGCCAGGCACGATATGAATGGGCCATGGACCGCGTTGGATGGACCAGAGAAGGTTGGCGACCTGTCCTTTTCACAGACGAGCCAAGGTAATGCCTAGACCACACAGATAGGCGTTCTAGGGTATGGAGAAGACCAGGAGAGCGATCCATGCCGCCAACATTGTTGAGCATGACCGCTATGTTGGAGAGTCAATAATGGTCTGGGGCGGCATCAGCAGGGATGGACTGCAGAGCTCTGTGTCCTTGAACGTGGTACATTGACAGCACAGCGGTAAATTGGTGAGATCCTGGATGTCCACGTCAGATTGCATGCAGGTGCATTGGGTGACAGATTCATTCTGATGGACGATAATGCCCGTCTTCATGTGGACCATGCTGTCAGGGAGTACCGACAGAGGGTGGGGATTGAGCGTATGGACTGGACAGTATGATCCCCTGAACTCAATCCAATCAAACATGTCTGGAATGAGTTGCAGCTTGCAAGTTCAGACCCTCCAGTCCAACCAAGAAGTGTCCAGGAGCTTGGTGCCATGCTGGTCCAAGAGTGGAACAACATCCCAGAAAAGACAACCAGGAACCTGATTGGGGGCATGAGAAGGCGTTGTCAACCTGTAATTAACGGTAATGGGTCTCATAATCGATACTGAATCCATACCAGTTCGCTCCGTCAACTTTTTGGCAAATTGAAAAATTTCCTGTTTTACCGATAATATCCATTTTCCATTGTTATCGTCTTCAAAAGCTAAACAATAATGTCAAACACAAATAAAATCTTAATTTCTGTACTTAAATCATTAAAGATATAATTAAATAAAATATATATACACTTTTTATTACAATATTTCAACTAAAACGTAAAACAGGTAGTTGGATATACTTGGTGCTTAGCAAACTTTGAGTAGTATATTTCCTGGGTGAGCGAATCGCAGAAGAACAGATGAACAAGCATTTACTGCAAACGTTTACGATATTTTAACATTTGATTTGCGCTGGTTCATGCCGAAATAATTTTACCTCTCATTACCCCGAAAACTGGTTGAGATGGGGTGTGAGTGTTGCACCCCCGTCCCCGGAGGCGAAGGCACTTCCCCACATTCCCAGATGAGCAGAAGAGTAGCCAGGCTACGTCTGGCTTTGACTGGCCACATTCTATGTATGGGGAATATTTCCACGCAAGCAATAATATTAGATTCAAAACTCTAATTATAGGAATAATTATAAAAAAATTTATTGAATGAAGCACCGGTTTTTTTGTAAGCGCCGGGTACAAACCGGTGCTTCATCAATTAAAATTTTGCTGATGAGGATTTGTATTACTAGTAAACGCATACGTGGATATTACTGGGCACGCGAGGATTTCGACCAGTCCACGGCGACTGTACTGCAATAGAAGTGTGTGTGTGTGTGTGTGTGTGTGTGTGTGTGTGTGTGTGTGTGTGTGTGTGTGGAGGGGGAGGGGGAGGGGGTTACAAAATACCAATGCGGCAGAAAAATATGTTTCCTCCGCTTCATTTCACCTCATACTGTGTTAGGAGTATGTGTCCCCACAGGTGAAGGCACATGGTCTTCCCTGGGCAAAAAGGGTCCTTTCGTACTAACTGGAGCACCCCGAGTACTTTTTTAAGGTGGAAGTACAGAAAGTACAAGGAAATACAAGGCGGAAGTACTAGGTGGAGAGTACTTGGACTACTTTCAGGGATTACAGACTTGAATGCAAATAAGGCTGACATACATTTTTCAGAAAAAGTGAGGGTGCGAGTCTCCCCAACATCCAAATCCCTAACCACGTCACTGCCGATAAGAAGATGCACAGAAGAAACAATTATGCTACTTTCACCAATTGCCGCTTTCCATTTCTAACAGTACTTTTATCGATCTCAAAATAAAATCTAGTTGCCATAGACACATTACATTCATGACGCGCATGTCGGAGAATATCGATATTTTTGTCGACTCTAATAACCAGGTTACATTTCAGTGCTATGTGGATTCAGATGGTCTTAATTAAAATGGAGAGAGAGATTCCACGTTAGTAAAAGAGAAACGGGTGAAGATTACAAGTGAATTGTAGTGAATGTTTGTGTTGTTATATTGGTAAGTATATTTGGAATCACTATTTTTTTTAACCGCGTGATAATTTGAGCACAATCTTCCAATTTAGTCTCATACAAATTATTCATAAATTACTTACACAAAATGAATATCGACCACAAACAAATTATGAGATTCCAGCTGGTTGAGTTATAGATAAATAAACCGTTTTGAGGGACCTGTAATCCAAAGTACAGCTGTAAATTGTAACTGCGCAGCTTGTAAATATTACAGAGAATAAATTTACGTGTAATGGAGGTTTTGAAAGGGTGGAGGTCCCGTCGATTCAAGTTCTGAAGACGACTTCTTAGGGTTTTACCAAACGTGGTAAGTGCACCTACAACAATATATTTATAACTATCGCTCATCGAGCGTAGATGAGATCTATTATACTACTAGTGCTATGTGCATTCAACGTTACACGATACAATACAGACATTGAGAAATGTACTACGTATAGCACGGATGGAATCCGGCCACCATGTAAGAAAATCCCGGAAGAACACATCTGAGTGGTCGTTTCGCAACTGAGTGACGTTATGACAGATAAGATAAGATATGATAAGATTTATTAAGCAAATACACCAGAACAAAGGCAGTTTGCTTTGTATATACAAAATCAACATAAACAGAAACATAAAACAATACTAATTCCGAATGACAGTGTCAAGCAAGAATGTAAACAGAACACCGAAGGTTATTTTTTTCTTGAACAATATGCGCTTCATCGCTTTATTCAAGTTAAATCGTGGTATAAATACAAAGCACTGCTCGGATAGAGTACGTGTGGGGAGGGCAGTCAAAGACCATTGTTGGCGTTTTTTTCTGTATTTCACGCGCGCCTTCTGTCTTATATGGGTAATATGGTGTATGTATTTGTGCGCCGTGTAAGAGATACAACACACACGTTGTCAAAATCAACTGTATTTTGAATGGTGGGGTAGGAGAGACATAGGCGTGTCTGTATGGTGTGGAGCGGAACTAAGGGTGTGGAGTTGGGGCGATAGTTTGGAGACATTTTTTTGTCAGAATTGGGTCGAAGATATCAATTCTGTGCTAATAATCATGCTCTTCCTTAACCCCTTAAACCCTGATGGTATCTTCCAAGATACCACCAGGGTTCAAAGGATTAAGAAAGCCCTGGGTTGCACGTTGAAAATATTGATTGGTCTACCGCACACTTTAACTCAGCAGCCATCCTACTAAATAAAAGTATGACTTCTCTTGTTTCTGGGAGAGAAAAAGGGCCGCTCGCGTTCAAAGGGTTAAAAGCCAAGATTTGATAACTGTACTTTACCACACATACATGTAGTTAGTCGTTCAAATGGTGATCTGTAGTACCCTATTCGGGCTGCTGGGGCGCAACTTGATCAATTTGGAGTACCGGTACATTAGGGTCAATAAAATAAGATGTTGCCGTACAATTACTACATATATATTTTATGTATTCACTAACATAAACTTCCAAGAAGTTTTGAGGTTTTTTTTTTTTATAATTCCAACTGACTGATATTCCTATAACACCATCAATAGCAATGCATGCCTTCGACTAAGACATGCCTTGTTGATGTAGTTGAAATTTTAGTCAGTTGGGACTTGGGCCATCACAGTAGAGACAAATGAAGTTTAACCCCCCCTCCCCTCCTCCCTATATGGCACAACTTAAAAATTCAACGGCAAATTTGATGTTGGCTGGCTGAACCACGCGTAGACTCCTCAAGTTTCTGCCCACTGGACAAAACCGCCCTTACATCTGAAAAGAAGTCCTAACCTGCAAAAATCGAATTTGTTTCTCGCAAACTGCTGCTAGAATCGATTCTTAAATACTTCGGAATTTGGAGAGTACACTGTCGTATCCTTTGTTTGTTTGTTTGTTTGGGTTTAACGGCTCTTTCAATAGTCAGGATCACATCGTGTCGGACAGTTTTACAGGTGGAAGAAGCTGGAGTAACCGAATAGAACCACCGAGCAGCGGCAGTCAACTGTCGGACTCCTCGTCTTACTACCTCTACATCAGCAGAGTTAGCAGCGGTTGAAGGCAAGTTCACCATCGACGTGCAGTACGCCTGAGTACACACCGCTACGTGGGTAATCGGGATTAAGTATCTTGCCTAAGGACACTGCAAGTCAGGATCGAACCGTAATTTTCATTTTTTACACTAAAACATAGCTTATGACCCCTCGTTGGAACAAGCTCGTTCCAATGAGGGGTCATAAGCTACGTATTCGACGTAAAAAATAAAAATAAGAAATAGTGATTCAAAAATTTTATTTGCAAGTGTCGTCTTCCTTTCGTGCTAGGTAAAGGGTTAATGCTTGGGGCTTAATAGTACCAATGTTGGTGAGCGTCTTGTCTTACATGTACACGTAGAACATATGCTCCAACATACAGGCTTTTGATGGTCTTGCTGATGGAAGTTACAATACCTTGACAGTGGTTTCTATTGAAGTTTTTATTGCCTGCATATGCGACAAAGACGTCACTAGACATCACTGCCGAGTCAAAGTGTAACCTTGGTATGAGGGAGAAAAATATAAGGAGATCTCTCAGAATCTATGACAAGAATCAAATGGACAAGCTGTGAGAATCAGTATTGATTTCCATTGTTTTCTTGTGGTAATCATTTGCGAGAATCGATTCTGATTCTCGCATGAACTTTAACACGTGAAGCCCCCACACCCTTTTGCACTGTATAGAGTCCATGGGATGTGCCATGTGCAATCAAACACTAAAATGTCTGTGTTTAATCGTGTGTTCTGTCCAGTAATGTATAATATTGCGCACAGCACAAAATTTCGACCCTTCAGTGCTTATCAAGGCGCCATCTGCAATATTTTAGCGTCCAAATGCCTACACGGAATCTGATTTCAAATGTAAACAGGCGTAAGACTACTAACTCTGCGTCGAGTTTAGAGATGTTCGCACCACTCACTCCTGTATTTTCTGTGTCCTTGCAGAATAACACGAACGGCGCGCTGTCCAGCATTGCAGAGTCGGTTTCTTATTATTTGTGTGAATTCAGTGGCCCAAGTTGTATGATGGGGTTTCCTTTGCAGAGCTTTAGCATTGGTGCTGCGGTACCTGCATGCGGTGATAGCAATGTAAATATCTTAATGAGCCGTTGTCACTCTTTAACGATCTGCACCATGTTTTCACTCAACTCTACCAGGATGTATGCACTGATTCTAGGCCCTAGAAATCACACCTTGTCTCACCCCTAGTGCTGCAACAGTTTGTCTCTTTGATATGAACATGAGCCAAATGAAGTTTGACAGTAGCAGTAGAGGGATGAAACGTCCCCTTTTGAGGGCTCTCATGTGATGTCATAATCACATGACCCAACGACGCCACGATGGATTGTCTTGGTGACTCCTGGGGACGGCCATGTTGTGACGTCATTACCATAGTGATACGTGGTCTAAATGTGCTTGCGCAGAGCGTGTTGCTAGGGTGACATGTATTTCCGTCGGCCATTGTGTATAGTAAAGGCCGCCATTCTGGTTTCTATGGTAGCACATGATAGGTTTGTGCCCCGAGGGCATACAATAGGACAGACAATCTATCCAAATCACCAAAAAATACCCGAAACAAACTGTCCATAATCCTCCATTTTAATTATAATATGCGCGTTCCTTTATGTACGAATATACCTAATTACCGTGAATCCTAGTTTACTTCGCAGAATTACCCAAATAGACCCGACAACGACCCAAATCACTAAAAACTACCGAAAACGTTTCGGATTCCCCCAGCGGTATTTCAGATAACGTAAACAGTACTGTCCACACACCGGTAACGATCCTTGAATGAGTTTCGCATTAAACTTCCCATATCTGGAATTCGTCATCAGATAATTCTCGAATGGTCTGTGTTGTGGTGGAAATCAACAGGAATCAAAGTATTTTCCGTTGATGATGCACAAGTTTTGAAAACAATTCTGTGCTCTAGATCTCAGTGTGTTGGCTATCAAAACCACTGGTCTGTCATCTGGTAATCTTCTTGGTGACCTGTTTCTTGCAAACACGCCCAAACACATTCTATTCAAATAAACATCCAATCGAAGCGCGTTCTCCATCTCTAAAGTATTCTTGTCGAATTATCGAAAATCACTTCGTATCCGCTTCTATTATATTCTGGAATTCTAGTCGGTAACGGGTCTTCGAAATGGACTACCAGTCTCTAGTTTCCTCTCTTCACTACATCGAAGGGTTGTTCATTTGATAGATCTGGAGTTAAGTCAAAGACGAACAGTGTGAAGCCCTTTTATATTCACTCTTGTCTGCTGATGTGGTTTCCTTCTTTGCCGTACATCTGGCCGCTTCTTGCTGATCGAATCGAGGTTGTGGAGGTTTTGCAGGAATCTGTTGTCCATCCACGTACTATGCGAGGTAATCGATGTTGTAGTTCTTGAAGTTGTATGAGTAGTAGGAGATGAGGTAAACGTCCCCCATTGGGGGGACCCCGGACGTGACGTCATTCCACGTGACCTGGTGGCGCCATGTTGTGTTGGAATGGTAACCCGCGTGAGCACCCATCTTGTGACGTCATCCCCATAGTGATACGTGGTGTGAGTGCGCATGCTCAACGCATGTTGTTAGGGTGATACGTGTTTCCGTCGTCCATTTTGTATACTGGGGGCGGCCATCTTGGTTTCTATGGTAGCACGTGGTTACTATGTGACCCAATGGCCTACAACAAGGCAGGGGTTTGTTCGGAGGTATGTTCGATTGAATAGGAGTACTCTCATTGTTTCCTTTTTTTTTCTAGATCATCCAGTCAGTTCACTTTACTGGCGCTGAATAACCAATCAGATTGCTTGATTTCCCATAATCTGTAAGCAGAGTTATCTCCCTTCCGTATAACAAAAGCATTCCCAAATCCAATAAGCTATCGAGCAGTTACTGAAAAGTCATTGCTCGAATGACTCAAAGTCCATCGAGCAAATGAGGTAACTAGTAATTGCTCATTCGAGTGACTCGCACACACGATTTTTAGCCTCATTTCGGAAAAGGGGGACTCTGCTAACCCCTGATATTTCCCAAAAATGGTTTATGTAAGTAGGATACCTAGAAACATGGTTGATGATTTTCCCCAATAAGCTAAAGAGCCAAGAGAGTAATTGCTCGAATGACTTGAAGTCCATCGAGCAACTGAGCTAACGAGTAATTACTCGTTCGAGTGACTCGCTCACACGACCCTTAGCCTCATTTTGGAAAATGGGATTCTTCTAACCCCCGATGTTTCCCAAAAGGGATTATGTAAGTAGGATTCCTAGAAACAGGGTTGATGATTTCCCCAATAAGCTAAAGAGCCAAGAGAGTAATTGCTCCATGAGCAATTGCTCAAATGACTCAAAACCCACGAGCTTTAGAACAATTGCTCGATCGAGTGACTCCACATACTGCTCTAACGACTCGAAGTCCATCGAGCAAATGAGCTAACGAATCATTGCTCGTTCCAGTGACTCTGATATAGACTCTTCGACTCATTTCAGAAAAGGTTTGTCTGAGACCAGTCATTTTCAAAAATGGATTCTGTAAGTAGGATTTTTCCAAATAAGCTAAAGAGCCAAGAGAGTAATTGCTCTATGAGCAATTGCTCGAACGAACAACTCGAAGCCCATCGAGCAAATGAGCTATAGTGTAATTGCTCGATCGAGTGACTCCACCTACTGCTCTTAGCCTCATCACGGTATTCGAGAATACCTGACATTGTTTTATTGGAAGATACCTTTTATAGGATACTTGTTGTAGAAACTTTACATCTGGGCATTTCATGCAACATCCGGGTATTTCTTTTGGGATAGTAGATAAAAAACAAACAACAATATATGACATTTCTTTCATTTTTATTCGAGTATACAAATCAATTTCTCAAGGCGTCATTTTCGTCTTTGTAGTTCTTCTCTCATGGGCTTACCATTTCATCTTCTTGTGGGTTGGAGCTTCTTCCCATTGTCTGGCTAGGTTCTTGACAAAACACGTTCTCTCATTAATAGCTGATAACTTGGCTTTTTTGGTTGCTTTAATTTCCAGTCTGGGATCTTTATTCTTTTTTGGATTCTGTTATCTGCTTCATAGTAGTAACTTCCGTCTTCTGAACATCATTTTTAGTTTCAGTAGTAACTTAATTTGTGGTTTGAGTGGAAGCATCGTTCTTAGTTTCAGTAGAAACTTCAGGCTTCTTCATAGAGGTATATTCATTCTTAGTTCCAGTAGAAACTTCAGGCTTCTTCGTAGTGGTAACTTCGTTCTTTGTTTCAGTAGAAACTTCAGACTGATTCATAGTTTGAGGAGTAAATTCATTCTTGGTTGTAGCGGAAGCATCAGTCAGTTCTTCTATCTTTATTCTCTTGCTTACTGATCAGCCAGTATCCGCACATCATTGTTTCTTTCTACCAGCATCCATATCTAGATTTTTCCCTTGGCTGCATTTACCACACGAGCCAGTTCTTGGGCCAGTTCTTGGGAAGACAGCTTTAATCCAGCATCATTCTTGAAGATCTGAAAATGCAAGTCATCTTTGAATTTGAGCACTTGTTGACAGTCATCTTCACTCTTCGACGTTCAAAACGGAAATGAGTCTATTTTTATACTAACTCCCCGTTTTTTCTCCTATCTCCTTTTTCTTCTACGTCATCTTCTACTCTGAATGAGTAGTTTGTCATAAGGTAGTCGAACAGAGATCTTTGCTTTTCCAAGGCACATTTCTGGGATTCTTCAAAGTCAAAGTCCTCTTCTTCACGAAGACGCTTGGCTGTTTCTTGAGTTTTCTTGTGAATTGAGTCGTTGCAAAAATTTCTAATGTACACAAGGGTTATTAATGTATTTCTCACGAATGGCTTCTCTGACACTCTTTTGAAGTACTCTATATGCTGTTTCAACTGCATCCCCTCTATCCATTCCATCCTCGATATGCTTGTCCACGAGGTTGTCAAAATCGTCTTGGTATTTGTCATAGGCACTTAGTTCCCCTCATAGAAACGCCTTCTTCCTCTTCTTCTTCTTCATATTCCATATTTTCTGATAGTTCCGACGACTCATCGGGGTCTCAATCTCTTAACCAATGTTTGGTGCACAGCTGGATTGCAGTGTCCGCTCTCTTCGAAGGTCAGATTACGAATGACAAGTTTCTTATGAGCACGACCTTTTTATAGGATATCGGACAGAACATTGATGATGGGTTTGAGTAACTTTCCTAAAAATCCTCCTTTCTGTATGATCCGTCTTCTTTTCCTATAAGATAGTTCTCTCTTTCGTAAGGCGATTCTCTTAATCTGGTGTTTGTATGGAATCAGCTTAGCTCTCTCAGATTTGGTTATAGGTATTGCCCCCACAAGATATTCGAGGCACAATCACATATACATTGTATCAAATCATCATTGGCCGTCTTGATCACAGTCTTGGCTTCATGTCAATCCGCATCAGATAGGATTCACAGTGTATCTGAATTTCTGTCTAGCCTTGCAGTGTTGCTCGATTTTTCCGTTTGTCGGTTTGGGCAAACCTCTTCTTTGTGCCTCTTCATGTTAAACTTTCGCAAAAAGGTTTTGCCACAGTACTCGCAGTTATGAACTGCCACGACTTCGCTTTTTCGTGGTCGTAGAACAAAATGAGCATTTGGTGTTGGTACATCCCTTTTATACCCCTTTCAGAGCTAGAACTGCGTTGATAAGCGCAGAGAGAAAGCAACTCTTTCGTAATATACGTTTTATATCGGTAGAAATTCCATCATCTGTTAGCTGCTTCAATACATGTTCCTATTTTCGCAGGTCATCAAATTCAGTGGTATCTTATCTACGAGGATGTTGGTAGCACATTTACATAACCAGGTAATCAAATCTTCATTTAGCAGCGCGGAGAACGGCATAGATTTCCTCCTTGTCAGCATCCTGTAAAAATTCTGAAAGTACTTTATTCTGGTCATTTATTAAATCTTCAGTATATGTCTGCTCTTCTGTTCTACTTGGACAGTGATGTTCTTCATGCCTCTGCCTGTTGTGTGGTTGGGTGAATAACTTAGTACAATATCTACACTGGAGCCGACAGTGGTTCTTTTCGTGTCTTCTAGCATTATCCGATCTCGAAAATGACTTGGAACAGTATCTGCAATGATCCAGTAACATGTCTTCACTCGACGACGGCCAGGACCAAATGAGGGTTGAACCGAGCTTGTGCCCTTTTTATACCTTTCCCAACAGAAGTACCCGGATGTAGCATGAAGTACCTGGATGTAAAGGTTCTCCAACCAGTATCCCATAAAAGGTGTCCTCCAACAATACAATGTCCGGTACTCTCGAAAACCGAGATGTGGCTAAGAGCAGTAGGTGGAGTCACTCGATGGGCTTCGAGTCGTTCGAGCAATTGCTCATGGAGCAATTACTCTTTTGGCTCTTTAGCTTATTTTGGAAAACCCTACTCACGGAATCCCTTTTTTAAGTGTCTGGTCTTAGAAACCAAGATGACCTATCCAGTATACAAAATGGACGACAGAAACACGTATCACCCTAACAACACGCGCTGCGCAAGCGCATGCGCACTCACACCACGTATCACTATGGGAATGACGTAACAAGATGGCCGCTCACGCGGGTTACCAGGACAACACAACATGGCGCCATCAGGTCACGTGACATGACGCCACTTCCGGAGTCCCCCCAATGGGGGACGTTTACCTCATCTCCTACTACTTGTATCGATTCTTTGCAAAACTTTCATTGATAGCATCGCTGCCTACGCATCCCACAACGATGCGTTTCGGTAGCTGTCCCAAAAATAAATTTTCTTATGTGATGCTCAGATTTCCGTTTGGCACTGAAAACATATTAGTTTCCACGCGGTCGTTGGGATGTTCTACCATGGCTTTAGTCAGTGATTTTGCGTGAGTCATCTAGAATTTTGATCTTGTAGGTTTCGGCATCACCCGTTCATAGCGAATGTGTCTTTGGCTCTGTTCATTTAACATGAAAGTTAAATCCGTTCAACTGGTGGCCTGTTTGAAACATGACCAAATGTAATCTTGCAGTCATGCCTGTAAATTTATTTCTTTCTGTGAACTTCTTTCTTATAACAAACCCCTTGTTTTCTTCTGACAGATCTTCCATGTATCCCTCAGAGTCATTGTACCATAAAGCATTAGTCAATTGTAGCTTCTTGGCAGCCAGTCCATTACCCAACAACGTTTCTATGTAGGCTCTGTAGTGATAATTATTGGAAGGCGACACTAATTTCTGGTTCAAACTAATGTCGATTTGACTGAACAGGGAATACACCCATAAATTAACTGCTCCACTTTGGCATCGGGTGCAATTGCTACCCCATTGGAAT
The DNA here is from genome assembly GCA_031216915.1 of Pictodentalium vernedei. Taxonomy (NCBI): domain Eukaryota; kingdom Metazoa; phylum Mollusca; class Scaphopoda; order Dentaliida; family Dentaliidae; genus Pictodentalium; species Pictodentalium vernedei. Next base: position 271,947,735 of record CM062295.1, read on the forward strand.
CTACAACCGCCGCCGTAACATACAGTTATGTCTGTGCCAGATTCAAATAATAGTCTCTCAAACCCGCAATGTTAAACTCTATTGGTCCACTGTTTCTTGTAGTCGTCAATGATCTGTCTTCTGCCCATTGTCCATGTTCCACACTCGTCTGCGTTGGTGATATAGAAAACAAGACGAGTTCATCATTGACAAGCTCACAAGACTTTTCGTTGATGAGAGACATCATGCACCAAGAAAGTCTTGTGTCTTCACTGTTCGCTTTCCTTTTTTCGATTTGCTGGGACGGAAGAAGAAGAATGGTTTCACGCGCCGAAGGCGCGCAGGGACGGTGTGAGGCTGGGACCGCGTGTTGAGCGCCATTTTACACCCTATTTGTCGGGTGGGTTCGTAGGAACATGTAAAAATATAGTTCCTCATTCAAACTTAGTTAGGGGGGGGGGGGGGGGGGCTTCAATTAACGGTGTTACTAAAAACAGATTAGTGAGCACATGAACGTGTAAAATACAGTTCCACATTGAAATGAGTTACTGGGTTAGTTAAGGAAGTTAGTAAATATAGATCAGTAGCAACAGTTGGTGAGTCAACAAAGGATGTTACTAAAAACATGAACTTATAAAAATATAGTTCCATCTTGAAATTAAGGGAATAAGTAGAAAAGGGGGGATTCTGGGTAGTTTTGGGTATATTTTGGTGATTTGGGAGTCGTTGTCGGGTCTATTTTTTATAATTAAGTTTTCTCTTATGCAAAGGAACGTGCCTTATAGCACTACATTACTCTCTTATAAGCCATAGATGTTTTCGCCAGTTCCGTTTCGGTAGTTTTGGTGGATTTTGGTAATTTGAGGTTGCCGGGTCTAGTGGGATAATTAGATTGACCGCCCCTATTGAAGGAAAAGGGAGCATTCTGAGGGGGGGGGGGGGGGGGGGGGCTACCTGAAATAAACAAATAAACAGATAGAAACCGAGATTTAATGGGAAATCAGAGCAAATAAACAGATAGAAGCAGTGAATTCCGAAGGAATTCGATCTAGATCAGTAGGAAGTAAACCATCTGGTTAATTCTTCTTGACTCTTCTACAAAAGAACGCGCCTATTATTGGAAAAGGGAGGATTCTGGGGGAATCCGAAACCATTTCAGTAGTTTTGGGGGGTTTGGGATCGTTGTCGGGTCTACTTGAGGGTATTTCTACGGAGTAAACGAGGATTCTGTGTAATTAACTCCTATACAAAGGAACGCACCTACTGGGAGAAACAAATGAGGATTATGGGGAGTCCGTGTCAGTTGTTTTGTGTGGCTTTTGGTGATTTGGAGGGATTGACTTGTTTATTGAGGGTAATTAGATTTACTCTTACACTTATACAAATGAACGTATCCTCCGAACATACCCTCGTCCTGTTGTAGGTCTTTGAGTCACAGCAACCACGTGCTACCATAAAAACCCAAATGGCTGTCCCAGTATACAAAATTGCCGACGGAATCCAAATTTTACGGACTCGGCTAGGAATCTCAATAACGGAATGCCTTATATGTATACAGGGGAAATCTGATTCAACCTTGATCAATGTTATAGTCGAGACTGAGATAGGTATAGATAGGAAGTAATGGATGAGATATGGGGCAGAATAACAGAAGCCAATAGTACTGGTACAAGGCCGCAATGGAACAAGAGTGCTGTAGAAGCTAATGATAGGACAGATAGGGCATAGACCTGTAATGGCCTTGGAGCTTTGGCGACAAGATGGAAGCGGTTGGTAAGACTACATTAGACCCATTGAGGGCTTTTACATAGCGTAATGCGACAGAAAAGGGATTCTCCAAAAGGTATCCTCGATAGGTATCCTCAGTAGGTATCCTCAAATAATACAATACCAGGCCATAGGTATCCTCAAATACTGAAATGAGGCTAAGAGTCGTAGTAAATTATACCTCATTGAGGGATTTTTAATGGTCCTCATAACCTCAAAATCCAATGAGGCTATGAGGGATAATAAAGGAGGACTCATTGAGGGCTTTTACATAGCCCTCATGGCTTCATACGACAAAAAAGGGATTCTCCTAAAGGTATCCTCGATAGGTATCCTCGAATAATACAATACCAGGCCATAGGTATCCTCAAATACTGAAATGAGGCTAAGAGTCGTAGTAAATTATACCTCATTGAGGGATTTTTAATGGTCCTCATAACCTCAAAATTCAATGAGGCTATGAGGGATAATAAATGAGGACGCATTGAGGGTTTTTACATAGCCCTCATGGCCTCATACGACAAAAATGGGATTCTCCTAAAGGTATCCTCGATAGGTATCCTCGAATAATACAATACCAGGCCATAGGTATCCTCAAATACTGAAATGAGGCTAAGAGTCGTAGTAAATTATACCTCATTGAGGGATTTTTAATGGTCCTCATAACCTCAAAATTCAATGAGGCTATGAGGGATAATAAATGAGGACTCATTGAGGGTTTTTACATAGCCCTCATGGCCTCATACGACAAAAATGGGATTCTCCTAAAGGTATCCTCGATAGGTATCCTCGAATAATACAATACCAGGCCATAGGTATCCTCAAATACTGAAATGAAGCTAAGAGTCGTAGTAAATTACACCTCATTGAGGGATTTTTAATGGTCCTCATAACCTCAAAATTCAATGAGGCTATGAGGGATAATAAATGAGGACTCATTGAGGGCTTTTACATAGCCCTCATGGCCTCATGCAACAAAAAAGGGATTCCATAGCCACGGGTGTTTCCCAAAAATGGGATTCCATGGGATATGGCCATTGGATAAGAGGTGATGAGAATCGGATAGGACTTCGTTGTAATAAGGGGAGAGAACTCTGCATACAGGTTATGGGAAATCAAGCAATCTGATTGGTTAGTTATATAAATGTTCTAGATAAATGAAACAACAAAAGTACTTGGAATAGGGTCAGAACTAACAACAATAGACCAAAATAGCTAAATATAGTAATAATAAGCAAAGCTGTTCCAAATAATAGGCTCTTCTACGCTACTGGTGTATACTCCAGGATAAAGGAACATGGTCAGGTAGACGAAAAGTATTGCATATATAGATAGAAGCAGAGAATTCTGGGTAATGACCAAAGTGGGAACAACGTCATGGGATAGGGATCCAAAAAGGGAATCTGGGCGAATTCAAAGCCAGAACATTACTCCTGTTCAATCGAACGCACCCCTTATACCCCCTTAGTACTATGGCACTACGTGCTAAGTCAATAAAACCAATAAAATGGGAAATCCGTATCAAATAAAGTCAATTTCGGTGATTTCGGGTGGATTTCGGTGATTTGGAGGGATTGTCGGGTTGTTTGTGGTAATCAGATTTACCCCTGTTAAATCGAACATACCCTCCGAACATACCCCGTCCCATTGCAGAACAATTGGGTAACATAGCAATCACGTGCTACCATAGAAACCAAGATGGCGGCCTCCAGTATACAAAATGGACGACGTAAACACGTATCACCCTAACAACACGCGCTGCGCATGCGCACTAACACCACGTATCACTATGGAGATGACGTCACAACATGGGCGCTCACGCGGGTTTCCATGACAACACAATATGGCGCCACTAGGTCACGTGACATGACGTCACTTCCGAGGTCATCCACAGAGGTCATCCAATCTATACCTCAAACATACGAGCTATACTACTAGCGTGGTATGAACAAAAGCAGTGATGAGAGACGAAACAAAAAATGTGAAAATCTCACAAATCAACCTGGTGAGTTTAAGTCTTGAATACTCTAGTTTAAAGCAATAAGAACAATTATAAAATTTACTATAAAGGTTGATTGATTTAAAAAATGAGAGAATCTTGTGCAGGCTGTTCAACTTCTCACGAAGTTCCAAAATGAGAGGGTTCCTCAACTTGGGGTTGAGTATAGCAAGTAAAGAGAAAAGAGAGTCGGAAACTATGATCGACTTCTTTTCCTGCACTTGTCGATGTGTCCAAGCGCTAGATGCAATGCTTAAACTTCGGCTGTGAAAACAGAACTTTTATTGGGTATTCTGATTGAGGTGACCTGATCACCAGCAGCAACAGCTGATGATACTTTGTCACCATCTGCGATAAAGATAAAAAATCAAAGAATAATTTTCATCTTAGAGATTGGGAATGTGCTTAAATCTTTTTGTGCTCTGTGAAAAAATTATATGTACTTAAATCTCTGTGGCAAAGAAAGCCACCCCCCCCCCCCCCCATCCAGGTTGAGGGTGCTTCGGTAAAACGCATCGTCAGGGCTTTGCCTTTTGATCTACAGTGTTTTATTATGGAGGGGCGGGGGGGGGGGGAGTAATTTCTCGTTCTTGGTGAGGCATGGCAACCCTATTGATCTGATTAGTCGGGGGGAAACAGTCGAAAATCTGTTATTTTATTTTTTTACAGCTTAGATCAGAACAATAGTCCTACACGCCAGGGAAATCAACATCGAAACAGTTATTATATACATACAATCGGTACAAAGTTACATAGAAATATCAGTTTTCTATCGAACCTGGCAGATTAATGTTTGACTTAACAGACGAATTGCGAAAAGCTGCTTGAAAAGTTACACGCGACCTCACAAAACTCTGACCAGGTGCCAATACTATAAAACTTTTACAATTGTATTTTCTAGAATTATATTTACTAGTCAGGTTTTTAAACGGCTTGAAATGAACTGTAGGCATTTTCAAAGATGCTAAATGATTCATTTTAGTCATATTAATAAGTAGAAAATACAATTATAGAAAATACAATTGTAAAATGTTTATAGTATTAGCTCCAGGCCCTAATGTTCTCAGATATTACAGTCAAATAGTATTTACCTCAGCTGACGAGCACCAGCGGCAGATCGCCAACCGCTCGAGCGGCAATCGGATTTTACAAGCTGGCCTGAAAATAAGCAGTCTGACATTTGCAGTATGAGGTCCCCAGAGGTGAATTTGATGATGCTGTCCCATACAGTGGGCCAATTTATTCTCTGGGTACCTCTTTCTGTTTAGTTTTGAGACCCTGATTCAGATTGAGGTTAACAGAGGGTGAATTTAGTGATGCTACCCTGCTGTGCCGGGAAGCATCACTAATTTCACCCTCCGAGGACCTCATTTTGCAGATGACAGTCTGCTTATTTTCTGGCTTGTTTACATCATCCAATTCGTCTTTAATTCAGTGAAGAAATCAGTCACAAAATGTTACGGAATGGGCTGACACCATTTGCTTCAATGGAAAATAATTTGCGTTTAATAGTTTACCCAATTCACCGAACTCACATGCACGCTTTGTCAGATTAGAGAGTAATAAACGTGCATCTAAGCGTTGGAACCAATAGTTTGTATCAGGGATGTGGTGAAGAATTTCGTCTGTACAACCAGAAACGTGCGGTCTCTTTTGTGCTCTGGAGCATATCTTCGTACAAGTAAATAGTATTCAGTTTGGCCTTTTTATCACTGGCTGTCTGTCATTGTTGATTATTCCGGCACCTTCATATGAAATGATTGAGGAGTCTCCCCCGCGCTGAGTTCCAACAAAACTCCAAACCTTCTGGGTTTCTTTTGATTTTGGAGAACTCCTGTCTTGCTTATCATTTGATTGGCACCCAACCTAGATTCTCGACATGATTCGTACCTTACTTACGATATTTCCCGCAATGAAACAAAGCCACAGAATTGTCAAGGTAAAAGAAGACAGACTATTCTGGACATTGGGTTAATGATGATTTCCCGCTGAAAATTGGCTTAAAATTCGTTCTTTGAGCACAAAAATTCAAAACTTTTCTCGGATGAGGCCCCAACAATCGGAGGGGGTGTTCCCCTCCCATAAACACCCAGCGTCACTCAGATTTGTGGTCTGGATCGGCCCCAAGCACACAGTGGACGAATTCAGCTGGTTAAATAATTCAGCACTTATTTGTTGAAAAAAGAAATACTGAATTGCCATTAAATCCTATACTCACCAACCTACAAACACTCTCCCCCGCCCTACCCGAGAGGGCGTGACATAATGCGTGCCGATGTATAAAATTATTTAATGTAGCCTAGTTTGGAATGAATCACGGCAGTACACAGCTTCTCAATTCTTCTCGTGCTTGACACTTCACCATATTAAGTGGGTTTTGGTAGCATGATTACGCCATTGTGAGCCTGACGGTATACATGGCTTTTCATGGAGGAAATGGAGTCGTTGATGAGACCGCATGTCTCCCAAGCAGAAACTCTGTTTTGGTTTATACTTTTTGTTTCGACTTGATCTGTGGAAAGCTTTTCTGCACCATTTTGTGTTTCAATTGATTTTTTGGGTAATTTGCGAATTCTTACGACACGATGGCATGGTTAATTGTTCTGTATGTGGAGTAGCGTGGTGCACACCTGTTGGTTTTCACGAGTTGTAAACAAGTCATAATTAGCGTCGCAGACGGTAACTTAGCTTTCCACGGGGTATGATATACACCTGGAACTTAATTAAGCACCGACTGAAATGTTTCATGACAGTGAAGTTGCTGTTACAGATTGTTATGTTTTAATGATTGCTATGTCCTGCAGTGCATTTCATCTAGTGAAACATGATGCTTCTGATAGCGTACCCCAAACACACCCCCCTCGTCCACGTGAAGCATGCTGCCCACGAATGTCTCAAAAAACACTCTCATCCACGTGCAATATCTGGGTGTAAAACAAGAAAATTTCTCACTCTTCTTTTATCAATAAATGTTGACATGGCAAGGAGGAGACTGTCAGAGGCACTTAGATGGCAAATCGTTGTCATGGATGCATAGGGCATGTCTTGCAAAGCTATTGGGAGGCAACTTGCCTATAGTCATTCTGTAATCTGCAGACTTGTCCGAAAACATCAACAAACCAATGATGTTAAGGACCGATAAGGGCCTGGACTACCCCAAAACACTTCTCCCCGAGGAGATCGGAGTCGTTAGGCACGAACCCTTTGCATCAAGTGGGGTTTTGAAACGCCTTTGGATCCCCAACAGGCGTTTGTGCAACAGAACTGTCCGAAAGCGCCTCAAAACACCAGGTACGAGGTCCAGAAGGGTCATCAAGCGTCCAGCTCCGTCCGATCAGCATCAAATACGTTTGGAGTGGTGTATGGCAAGGCAATATTGGAATCTCGGGACCCAGAGACTAGTCCATTAGTCAGACGAGAGTAGGTTCCTGCTTCACGTCACAGATGGCCGTATGAGAGTGTGGAGGCACAGAAATGCTGCTTACATGCTCAGGAATATCAGGCCAACTGTTCCCTATGGTGGAGGATCAGTAATGATCAGGGGATGCCTTTCTCATGATTGTAAACTAGATGTAGCGATTGTATTTGGAAATTTCAATGACCATCAGTACATCCGGTACATTCTCAATGTTGTCGTGCCTCCGTTTGACAACCACACGTTGGCTACTCTCCCCATATTCATGAACAACGATTCAAGGACACACAATTCCCATGCTGTGAGATCATTCCTTCAGAACAACGCTATCACAACACTTTCATGGCCTGCAGCGAGCCCCGATTTGAATAACTTGGACACATCTGGGACTTTCCTGGACGTCGTATGCAAGCAAGGGATCCTCCTGTACAGAACTTGGCCGATTTGGAACCTGCATTGCATGAGGAGTGGCAGCAGTTGCCTCTAGACAGTATCAGAAGGTTCACTGGTAGCATTAGGGGGAGGGGGAGGGGTCAGGCTGTCATCCGGGAACGTGGTGGATACACTTGCTACTGGCGTCAGACACTATTATTGTGTTCAGGAGATAACAGGTTATATTTGTTTGTCAGTAACTACCGGCTTTGTTTCATAATGGAACATTCCAGCACCATACCTGTCTGGAGAACATTTTCCCACCAAAACGATTAGTGACAGATATGTGTAATTAGCGCTATTGAAATACTGCATATTTTCATCTTTGTGTTGTCTTCCCTTTGTCAATAGACCATTCTATTCGCAAACAATCACTTTTGGCCCTCTGAAAGATAGCATGAAGGTAATGGCAGTTTCTATTAACACCACTGCGAAAAACGGGGTGCTTAATTAAGTTCCAGGTATAAGTATAACATAATATAATATTATACATATTATTGTGTGTTTCAAATATAGGGTGTCTAAATAAAAACGGCAATTAAAGAAAAGAACATAATATTTTTCAGTTTTTTTGGTTACAATTGTTTGGAATAAATAAAAACATGCTGCCATTTGAGCCTGTAACTTTACTGTGGCGCAGATATAGTGGGCTGAGGGAGGAGGTCGCCACCAGTAACACTTTTGTAGAAACAGCGATAGTTTTTCTTCCCCAATCTTCATTTAGGTGAAAACCAATTACCATTGTTGAGTCGAGCAAAAACATAAATAAACGCCCCTAAAATGCTTTACCCAAGTCAAGTTGGGGGTAGAGGGTAGTAGAGACTATAAAACCTCACAAAGGAAAAATCTCACAAAGGATGAACCAAGAAAGGCATGCTTTTTTGTGGCTAATGCTTGAAAGCGATAATCTGTGCCGGAAATGTTTATGTCGTGTCCCAGAATTATTATGTCTCCCCTTCACCGCAGGAAGACATATTGTTTTACCCTGAGTTCTTCTTCTTCTCGTTGTTCTTGTTCCTGCTGTTGTTGTTGTTGTTGTTGTTGTTGTTGTTGTCGTTGTTCTTCTTCTTCTTCTTCTTCTTCTTCTCATACAACCTTGTCCGGACTAGAACTTTTTTTTATCTTTTGACCTAGGCTTATGATATTTAGCATGTGGGTGTATCACCATGAGACAATGTGTCGCGTGCCACCATGACCCACATATGACCTTATTATGCTAGTAATTGTTATTGAGAAATAAGCGTCGGTATCTAGTGACCGTATATGAGACTGTGTATCATCGAGCTGACCGTATATAGAGCTTATATACGGTCAGTTCCGACATTTTATTTTTGACATCCAACGCTCGCTTCGATGTTTTTCCTAATTTCGCGTGTTCAAAGAACAAAAAATAATTTCGCGTGCGTGTCTGTTGAGCAACGTACAACTATAATAAGTTTCTTCCAGTCTTTGAGAAATTTTAATAAACAAATGTAAATAAATATGCCTGTGTTTGCGAACTGCCGAGTCGGAAATATTAACATCACCATTAACAACAAATAATGAATGAAACTGTTCCCACTTATCTTCTTGAAAGAATTGTTAATCCATTTGTTCCAGTTGTTTTATTTTTCCAGTACTTAACACTGAATTAAAGTAGTGAATTGTTAATATAAAGTCCTGTTTATTGAGAAGAAAACTCCATTGTTTCAGTGCCTGCTACTAGCGTGACCTTCATATGACGTAAAACCGGGAAATTCCCTGTTAGTGGTAACAGAACATTTGCGCTAGGAATCTGGGTACACTTATGGTTGTGTCTCTTTCAAAGGACTGGCATAAAAAATACGTTATGGGGCTTTCAGTAGGCGGATATAGTGTGATATAAGGCTCAGCAAGATCAATGTTAGGTTCGGTATTCGGCCTAATATTGATCTCACATCGCCTTATATCACACCATATCCGCCCACTGAAAGCCCCATAACTTATATTGACCTTTGACCTCCAGGTCAAATTACTAATTTTTTGGAAAGTAAGCTTGTCCGGATCAGAACATATTTACCCTTTCGCCTCGGCTTATGATATTTGGCATGTGGCTGTATCACCATGAGAGGATGTATCATGACGACCCACATGACATCAACCTTTGACCACAAGGTCAAATTACTGATTATTTGAACAGTGAACTTGTCCGGGCAAGAACTTCTTTACCTTTTCACCTTGGCTTTTGATATTTGACATGCGAGTGCATCACCATAAGACAATGTGTCCCGTACCATCGTAACCCATGTATGACATTGACCTTTGACCTGAAGGTCAAATTACTGATTTTTGGGGAAGTAAGCTTGTCCGGGCCAGAACTTTTTTACCTTCTCACCTCGGTTTATGATGTTAGGCATGTGGGTATACCACCATGAGAAGATGTGTCACAGACCATCACGATCCACATATGACCTTGACCTTTGGGCCACATTATTGACTTTTTCAACATTGTGACCTAGGCATATGATTTTTGTGTTATGATATTTGGCATGTGGGTGTATTCACCATGAGACGATGTTTCGCGTACCATCATGACCCATATATGACATTAACCTTTGACCTCAAAGTGAAATTAATGATTTTTTGACCCACATATGACCTTGACCTTTGACCTCAAGGTCAAATTATTGATTTTTTTTTGTCTTTTGACCTAGGCTTATGATATTTGGCATGTGGATGTATCACAATGAGACGATGTACCACATATGACATTGACCTTTGACTTCAAGGTCAAATTACTGATTTTTTGGCACGAAAGCTGTCACCTTTTCACCTTGGCTTAAGATATTTGGAATGTGGGTGTATCACCATGAGATGATGCGTCACATACTTTCATAACCCACATATGACCTTGGCCTTTGACCTCGAGGTCAAATTATTGATTTATTTTTATCTTTTGACCTAGACTTATAATATCTGGCATGTGGGTGTATCATCATGAGACGATGTACCATCATGACCCACATATGATATTGACCTTTGACCTCAAAGGTCAAATTATTGAATTTTTGAATTTTGAAAAATTTTGAATTTTTGGCAAGTAAGCTTGTTGGGAGCAAGAACTTTTTTTATCTTCTCACCTAGGCTTATGATATTTGGGATGTGGGTGTATCAACATTAGACAACATTGTATCATGTACTGTTGTGATGACAGATGACCTCGATCTTTGACATCAAGGTCAAATTAACGAACTGCTCAGCAAGATTTATGATATTTATCATATGAATGCAACAGCCAGGCTGATGTGTCACATTCTATCTTGAATTCCCATGATCTTGACATTTGACCTTTAATTTGATCTTTGTTAGTCGTAAGTTGGAAGCATGGAACTAATCGGAGGGGAGATATGTGTTTTAGGTCACTAAAACAGTTCCCTCTAGTTCCAATTGAAAAGCTTGTCAAAGTTGACTTTCGAGAACATCCCATTCGAACAGAAACAAGATTTTTACCATTTTACCAACGGGCCGGCTAAAATCGCCAGCGCACTCAGCCCCCAGCCCATCAACCACACCCCGCCATCCACATTCAATGAGTTTTTAGCTCACATGACTGAAAGTTAGTATGAGCTGTGGTGATCACTCTTCGTTCATTGTGTGCTGTAGGTCGCGAAGGTGGTGGTAGAGTCTTTTTCCCAAACCGAAGACCCAATTCCAATCAATCTTCATGTGAGTCACAACTGGGGTGGGGCACTTCAGTTTTGTTAAAATCAGTGTCTCGTTGGGGTGGGCGGGGCATCCCAATTTAATCAAGGGGCCTTATTGGCATAAATTACTTACCTGACAAAGTGGTCCAAAGAAGTATTTTTGGTCACCTTCACTTAGTCGTGGTTCATCAACACTGCAGAGGAATGAAGTCATGAAATTATCTCTACAGAGCTCGAATTCAGCTCCACCATGTAGAGTATACTTGGCAGAGTAAATTCTGACAAGGAAATTAACAAAGCACAGTGTCTACTGTTACAATGAGATATTCCAAACAAACGCGGTCATCTACAGTAATGATACTCTGTGCACTAAGTCACGCTGGTCATCCTATAATACCCGCAGCGGGCAGTAAAACTCCGCTGCGGGAATCAGTAACGCCCGCATCGGGTTTTAGTTTTCTAGTTTAATTGGTTATAAATTGACAATTATGGACCAATGTGTCTTTGATAATAATCTATATGCTAGTTTCGAAAGGAAGCAACCAGAATCCCAAACTAGTTACCCGAAAAGACGTCTTTCTGACCATATATCGCAGAAGTTATAATGTAATCCCCGAAGCGGGCATGCAGTAAACCACGCCCCGGACTGCGCCGAGCCCGTCACGGGTTCTACAAAAACAGCGGGGAGTGTCACAATAAATCGTAGGTATATTCTTACGTAAATACGGCACATTTTGTTATGAAGTAAGATTTAGTTTCCTAAAATGTCTTTATCAATGGAGCGCTGTCCAATTGTCTAAATCCATAACACATTGCTTTATTTCGTAACTCACTGCATTGAAGTACAGAATGCATATTATCACCATCCTTTTAGTTTTGTAACAAAAATGGAACCTTCTTCAACAAACTATTGAAATGCTGTGGATGCTGAAATTCATCAGTCAATAATGTTCACTCGGAATTCGTTCCGAGAAAAACGTATACAAAATTTCACGTACAAAGTACTCGCCTATCGTCAAAAGGCTGCCCGCACCGGGTTTTACATGGTATTTGCCCGATGCAGGTTTTACAGGATGTCCAGCGTGTAAGTACAACTAGAGAATTGTTTACATAAAATCGCTTAAATTGTCAGTCACTCTAGTCTATCATTTGAGGGAGGTATGATAGCATTTCACATAGTTAACTTTAACAGACTTTGTGCTGCAGATAAAATATAAATATTTCATCCAGTAATTGTTGTTGGATCGCCGCTTTAAGTTATTAATTGTTAAGTGTTAAATATACTGAGTCAAAAAAAGTATAATAAACTTTGAGGAGCAATTTTTCAAGTAGTATCGACTTTAATCTCAAACAAATTTTTGTAAATTCATATTTCGAGTCTAGCTGTATGAATTTGCATAATTTCATGTTGTTACTGTGTTGCCAGAGTCACGTCATGACGTCGCAATTCAGACATGGGGTGAAATGAAAAGTTCACACATGCAGTCAGTAGCGTGTTTGTCCACCGTTTGCTTCTTGGATGCAAAGACATCGACGGCGCATGGACCTGATAAGTTTCTGGATGTCACCCTGTGGTATTTCGTTCAACTCCTGCCTTAGAACATTACGTAAATAACCTAACGTTTGAAGATCATGAAGTCGTACCAGACGGTCCAATTGATCCCAAAGATTCTCGATTGGCGACAAATCTTGCGAAAGTGGGGTTCAGGGAAGAAATTAGATGCTCTGCTTCTCAAGTTGTTGTTGTTTGTTGGTGGTTAACGTCACACATTTATGCACCATGGCTAATCGTGACACAACATGGAGATGAAGTCAAGTTTAGTCAATCGTTGATCAACATGTTGCCCATTTTAGAGGACTTTCACCCCAAGCATTGGTGACTGGGTCCTATTTTACTGGTAAAGCGGAACTGGTTTACCACAGTAAACAAGTGCTGCTTACTTCCTGAGGTTCCCACGGGGACTCTGCTCCTCAAAAAGGTCATGACAAATGCGTGCCGTGTGACATCGGGCATTGTCTTGCTGGAATAACTGCAATCCAACATTAGCGTTGAACAACGGGACACCAGCATTAAGAATTTCGTCCTTGTATCGCTGTCCATTCAGATTACCATCGATGAAGATCAACTGTGTTCGACGGTGCAAGGCAATTTCTGCCCAAACCATTACACTACCCCCGCCGAAACGGTCACAAGCATCAGAAAATCGTTCTCCTCGTTGGCGATACACCCTTGCCCTACCATCAGCGCGCCGTAGACAAAATCATGATTCATCACTAAAAGAACTGTGCGCCAAGGCTGCTGAGTCCAGCGAACACACGCTGGCGTACCCATTCCATTCTGACGGTACAGTGACGTTGGGTGAGGATTGGTCCATGGTATGGACGCCTACTTCGGATGCCGTGTTCAGCGAGACAGTTTGTGCTCCGATTCTATTGTTAGTTCTACCAAGGGTAATTGCTGCTGTCCTCGTTGCCGGAAGAAAGCGATCCCACCAGTGAGACGCCCTGATGTGTCGGTCTTGTGCAGGGGTCGTAACTCTTACTCGACCTGAACGCGGCCAGTCGGCAGAAGATCCCGTGGTTCTATATCTTCCAATGAGATGGTAAATAGTGGCCACAGTGACTCCGAACTTAGCAGCGAGCTCATCTGGAGGTATCGCATCCTCATGCATACCAATGGTACGCAACCTCTGATTTTCGGTTAACCATGGCATTTTTTAAAATGTTGTAAGACAAAAACTAGCGTGTTTTCTCAGTCACCCAGGCTCCCTAGCACAACATAACACAAAGAAAATCGTCGGCCACCCATTCAATTTGACATTCTCGGGTAGCACGTGCTATTTTGAAATCTGTAGCAAAATTGTATACAGTTGGGTGGACAACAACAACATGTCATTAAACTCTTTGCACGACTTCTTGTCCACGAACATGCAACATTGGAACTATTATATTTCATCCTTTATGCTATTTTTTTCACATTTGTTTCTATTATACTTTCTTTTTTGACTCAGTATAGAAAGGATGATTCAATACTCAATGTTCGGGACAGCCAGGACCCAAGTGAGAGAGTCCTTCTCATTGGTGCCTTCCTGTCTGTCTCCAGTGTGTCTATAAGCAGGCATTTCCAGTTGTCAAGTCGGTTTTTCCCATCTTGTAGTTTCTGCCGAAAATAGCTTCTAAATAGTTCTTGTCGGAACTAGAAATTCTTATTAGTTCTGCCGAACTAAGTGTTGTAACCCTTTTAAGAGCTTGAGATATCAAAATTTACAAGGTGGATAATGGTTTTAAGCCATGTTATTTTGGCTGTTAGTTCATTTTCTCTGTTAGGGCTTTAATGCTGGTTTAAGAGCTTTGGCTAAATTTTGTTAAGCCCTCGTTAAGAGCTTCAGCCCATGTAGGAACTATAACCTCAGTAAGAAATTAGGTTCCATTTTATAAATTGAACGATTTTTAGCATTATTTTATGATATGAGTTTTAAAATAAAAGGTTTAACATTGACACTTTTCTAAATTAAAAATTTATTCCACCAAAATTAATTCTGAGTTTTGTTAAATTATTCCTGCATGAAATTCCACCGCCAGAAGTATCCTTAACCCAAGTTGCCCAAGTCCAAACATTTAGAACCTGGGACGCACAAAAATTAACCACTAGACCATCAAATTGAGCGCCAGTCCTAAAACAAACAAAAAAATACACAATGTCGGTCCTGCCTCGCAAACCACCCCATAGTCATGAATTAACCCCTGGCATTCTTATAAGAGTATCCAGGATTGATTGCCTTTGGGACAAGACAATGTATACCAAATATGAAAGGATTCTGACTGGTGGATCTGAAGAGGGTTTTTAAAGAAATTACCTCATACAACACTAAGTTAAAACTCAGAATTAATAACCCAGGGACTTGCTTTGGACAAACTTGAATCTGACTCCCCTGAAGATGTTGTATACCAAATATGAAAGGAGTCTGACAGGCGGATCGGAAGAACAAAATTTTTGAAGAAATGTCATCATATTGCACTAAATCAAACTTTGGGCTCCAATAGAGAGCCCAGATATTAACCCAGGGACCCGATTTGAATACATTTGAATTTGACCCACCTAGAGATGTTGTACACCTAATATGAAAGACTTATGACTGGTGAATCTGAAGAGGAAGGTTTTTAAAGAAATTACCTGATATAGCACCAAGTTAAAACTCTGGTTCCCATAGGGAGCCCAAATTAAAAACCCAGGGACTTGATTTGAACAAACTTGAATCTTATTCCGCCAAAGATGTTGTATATCAAATATGAAAGGATTGTGACAGGTGAATCGGAAGGGGAAAATTTTTAAAGAAATGCCCTCATATTGCACTAAGTTAAACTTTGGGCTTCAATAGAGAGCCAAAATATTAACCCAGGGACCTAATTTGAAAAAAATTAAATTTGATCTGCCCAGATATGTTGGTGGATCTGAAGAAGAAGGTTTTTAAAGAAATTACCTCCTATAGCACTAAGGTAAAACTCGGGCTCCCAAATTAAAAACCCAGGGATTTGATTTGCGCAAACTTGAATCTGACTGCCCTAAAGATGTTGCATTCTAAATATGAAAGGATTCTGACAGGTGGATCTGAAGATCATTATTTTATTTTTTTTTCATTTTTTGCCTCAAAAACAAAGCTTATGAACCTTCATTGGAAAGAGCCTGTTAAGCTTGTTCCAATGAGGGATCATAATCTATGTTTTTGAGACAAAAAACGAAAATATTTAATTATTCAAGAATTTTGTTTGCAAGTGCCATCTGGCTTTGCTGCTAGTTAAATGGTTAACCCAGACTCGATTCGAACATACTTGAATCTGACACCCTAGAGACCAAATATGAAAGCATTCCATCAAGTGGATCTGAAGAAGATTTAAAAAAAAAATTCTCATGTTGCACTAAGTTTATTTATGTATTAGGGTTTAACGACACATTAACAGCCAAGGTCATATCGTTTTGGTGACAGTTTTATGGGTGGACGAAGCTGGTGTACCCGGAGAGAACCACCAAGCAATGATGAGCAGCTGCCAGCTCTCCAACATCGTAACTCCGCACTGCAGCGCAGGCAGGGTTAGATTGGTTGAAGACATGCGCACCATCGACGTGCAGTACGCCTTATTACACATTGCCATTGTGCCCCATGTGGACAATCGGGGTGAAGTGCCTTACCCAAGGACACCATGCGGGAGTCCGAATCGATTGCTTAGATGGTCATCCATCCATGAACTAACCGGGCTTAATGTTGCTTAACTTCGATGATCTCATGAGAACCGGTTACTGCAATGCGATCACGCCCCTGTACTAAGTTAGTATTCTGGCTTCCATAGATAGCCCAAATATTAACCCATGGATTCGATTTCAACTAACCTAGAGATGTTATAAACCAAATGTGAAAGGATTCTAACTGGTGCACCTGAAGCATTATGAAAACAAATGAAAGTGTCAATGACAGTGTAGCTTAACTTATGTGTTGTGTTTGATAGAAAGGATAATGTTCAATGTTTATGAAAGGATTATGAAATAAGACAAGAATTGTGATAATTGGGAATATGTTCATTTCTGTTCCCTGTATGCTATGTTTTTGATAAAAATAATATGAGGTGTGCACTGTACTAAAGAGCTGAGGGGTGGGTTAATATGACCTCACAGTTAATGTATGTGGCCCTCACACTTAACGTATATCAACGAAAGTTACCAAGTTACAGTGAAATTATTCCAAAACAAGTCATCCTATCAAGTTACATTGAATTCCCTTCATAAATATGGCCTGCAGACTGTGCTAAAGGTTTTTCGGCTTCGGGCCCATGTAGCCGTCAGTTTCCCAATTGCGTCCAAAGGGGACGTTCCCATCTAGACATTATATGAAGTCAACCTACCAAGTTATAATGAAATCCCTTCATAAATATGACCCGTTGACTGTGCTAAAGGTTTTTAGCTCAACTTTGGCAAAGCCAAATTTGAGCTTATGCCATGGCCAGTTGTCCGTCAACACGGCTCGGGCTAGAGGCCATATTTATGAACCGATCTTTACAAAACTTCTTGGGTACCTTTGTTATGACCGTGGGACGAGAACGAGTGTTTTGGGTCCGAGCCCAAATTCAAGTTGGCCGCTAGCAGCCATTTTGTACAAAATTAGGTGCGATTAGATTTTGTGCAGAACTTCCATATAAAAGCGCTGATTTGAATAATTTTTTTGTATGAATGTTTAGTACCTCATATAATACGGGTTTTTTTCTCGTACAAAAATTATGCAAATTAGATGAACTTTGATTTTTCAGTGCTACTTACACACACTAAGTACACAGGTCAATACGGCTCGGGCAAGAGTCTGTATTTATGAACCGACCTTCACGAAACGTCTTGGGTACCTTTGTTATCACCTTGGGATGAGAACGAGTGTTTCTGGGTGCGGTCCAAAATTCAAGATGGCTGCCAGTGGCCATTTTGTACCGAAATTAGGTCTAATCAGTTTTTTGTACACAACTTCTATACGGCCCAGGCTAAAGGCTGTATTTATGAACCGATCTTTACGAAACTTCTTGGGTACCTTTGTTATGACCGTGGAACAAGAACGAGTGTTTTTGGGTCCGATCCGAAATTCAAGTTAGCCGCTGGCAGCCATTTTGTACAAAATTAGGTGCGATCAGATTTTTGCGCAGAACTTCCATATGAAAGCGCTGATTTGAATAATTTTTTGTATGAATGTTCAGTACCATGGGATACATCACATATAATACGGGTTTTTTTCTCATGCCTTTATTGTGCAAAGTAGACTAACTTTGATGTATTTAGTGTTACTTTCTGCACTGTAAGTGCAAATGCCAATACGGCTCGGGCTAGAGGCCGTATTAATTAACCGATCTTTACGAAACTTCTTGGGAACCTTTGGTATCACCGTGGAACGAGAACGAGTGTTTTTTGAGTCCGTTGCCAAATTCAAGATGGACGATGGCAGCCACTTTGTACAAAATTAGGTGCTATCAGAGTTTTGCACAGAACTTCCATATTGAAATGCTGATTTGAATAATTTTCTGTGTGAATGTTTAGTACCATGGGATACATCACATATAATACAGGTTTTTTTCTCGTGCAAAAATTATGCAAATTAAATGAACTTTGATTTTTTCAGGGCTACTTACACACAGTAAGTCCGCATGTCAATACGGCTGGGGCTAGAGTCTGTATTTATGAACCGATCTTCACGAAACGTCTTGGGTACCTTTGTTATCACCTTGGGATGAGAACGAGTGTTTCTGGGTGCAGTCCAAAATTCAAGATGGCTGCCAGTGGCCATTTTCTACCGAAATTCGGCCTAATCAGTTTTTTGTACACAACTTCTATACGGCTCAGGCTAGAGGCTGTATTTATGAACCGATCTTTACAAAACTTCTTGGGTACCTTTGTTATCACCGTGGGATGAGAACGAATGTTTTTGGGTGTGGTCCGAAATTCAAGATGGCCACCAGCAGCCATTTTGTACCAAAATTAGTGCAATCAGTCTTTTGTACAGAACTTCTGTATGAAAGTTCTGATTTGAATAAATTTTTGTATGAATGTTTAGTAACATGGAATACATAACATATAGTACAGGTTTTTTTCTCGTGCAGAAATTATGCAAATTAGATGAACCTGGATCTATTCAGCGCTACTTATACACTGTAAGTGCACATCTCAATACGTCTCGGGCTAAAGGCTGTATGTATGAACCGATCTTCACGAAACTTCTTGGGTACCTTTGTTATCACCTTGGGACGAGAACGAGTGTTTCTGGGTGCGGTCCAAAATTCAAGATGGCTGCCAGTGACCATTTTGTACCGAAATGAGGTCCAATCAGTTTTTTGTCACAACTTCTATAAAGCTCGTATTTATGAACTGATCTTCACAAAACTTATTAGGTACATTTGTGTTCACCTTGGGACAGGAACGAGTGAGTTTTGGGGTGCCTTTGTTATCACTGTGCTATGAGAACAAATATTTTGGGGTTCAGTCAGGCCCACTCTGGGACTCAAAGATTTCTTTTCTAGTTTAGCATCTTACTGTCACCCACCTTTACAATACTTTACCTATACATTTATTACAGGCTACGGTCAGTATTTATGTACAGACTGTTACAATATTTTATATGTACCTTTCTTATCAGGTAATTACCTAGATGTTTGTCATTGCTGTGTCACATACTATACATGTACATGTCTTGACAAGTTAAGCTACAGTGTCATTGACACTTTCATTGGGCTTTGGACAGCCATCGTGGTTGAATGATCGCAACCAAAAGGGGACATTCCAATCTGGACATCATCTGGAGTGATCCTACAAAGCTACAATGAAATCCCTTCTTAAATATGACCTGTAGACTGTGCTCAAAGTTTTC
Organism: Pictodentalium vernedei; assembly: GCA_031216915.1. NCBI lineage: Eukaryota > Metazoa > Mollusca > Scaphopoda > Dentaliida > Dentaliidae > Pictodentalium > Pictodentalium vernedei. The sequence goes on from CM062295.1 coordinate 271,967,379, forward strand.
GGGCCCATGAAGCCGTCACAGTTGACCAATCACGACCAAAAGAGGCTGTCGTCATCTAGGCATTATATGGAGTCAAACTAACAGGTTACAACGAAATCCTTCCATAAATATGACCTATAGACTATGCTAAAGGCTTTGGTGTATTGGGCTCGGGCAGCCATCAAGGCTGAATGATCGCGACCAAAACGGGAAGTTCTCATCTAGACATTATTTGGAGTCATCTTACCAAGGTACAATGAAATCCCTTCATAAATATCATCTGTAGACTGTGCTAAAGATTTTCGGGCTTCAGGTCCCTGTAGCTGTCACATTTGCCTAATGGTGTCCAAAAGGGACTGTTCTCATCTAGACATTATATGAAGTCAACCTACCGAGTTACAATGAAAATCCCTTCATAAATATGAACTGAAGTCTGTGCAAAAGGTTTTTGGGCTTGGGCAGCCATCATGGTTGAATGATCGCAACCAAAAGGGGACATTCTAATCTGGGCATCATCTGGAGTGATCCTACAAAGTTGCAATGAAATTCCTTCATAAATATCTAAATTTTATAGTAAATTTCCTTTCTTATTATACCTACCACAATTGTTTACTTCAGGCTTGCAGTACAGTGGAAGTCCCTAACTCGGATAAAATACTCTCTATAAGTATTTATGTCTTTCCCAAGCAATTTGGGAAAGAAAAGTGGTGCAAAAGCACCAATAAAAAATAAGCCAAAACTGGGTCGAGTGCAACCGGCGCAGACCCAGTACGGGACGCTCTCTCTCCCAAGTACAACTCCACGACTTCCGTTGCCAGTGCGCATGTACCGTCTCTAAAGACTCATTCTTTTTGAATCCGTCAACGTTAGAGTTATGTGATCAGCGGGGAGGAAAGATTCTTTACCCGTAAAGAAGACGGGAGGGCATCCATGTAAACAATTGTGGTAGGTATAATAAGAAACGAAATTTACTATAAAATTTAGATTTCTTATCAACCTACTCACAATTGTTTACTTCAAGCTGAATAGACAAAAGGCTGGAGGGAATCGCATAACCAACCCACACATAACCCCAGTGCACTGGAACCGTGAAGCAGAAGGAAGAGGTCCCGAGGCTTATCAACCATAATGTCGCAATCATTGGTAAAGGACAATGAAAAGAGACATATGGGCCTGTGTGACACACAGACAGAAAAAGGGCAGTAACAGCACAAGGCTGAAACTGACCTTCAAGAAGCCTAATGGCTATGGCAGACAACAGCCTGAGCAGAAGAAAGAGGACCCAGGGCAAAAAGGTCCTCCGACTGCTCCTGCAACTGGCGCAAATAAAAGGTGGAGAAAGTAGAAGCATTTCTCCAGTAGGCTGCCTGCATAACATCCGACAACTTGACGGAGTTAGAATAAGCCCAAGAGGTGGAAAGTGCCCGCATCTCGTGGGCAGAAATACGATTGGTAATACAATCGCCAGCTGCTAAACGACCATAAGCCGTACGAATAGCAAAACAAATCCTCGAGAAATGGATTGAGGAGAGATCTTCTGTCGACCCGGAATGAGAGACAGAAAAAACCGTTTCCTGCCTTTCCGTATGAAGCGTGTCCGATCAAGATAAATGCGAATAGCACGGACCGGACAGAGCAAAGGGCGATTACCCCCAACAGAAGGAAGAGCCCTGATACAGATAGAAGGAGGAGTAGTATCTGGTAACTGATTCTTGGCCAAAAAGGAGCAATCAGTGGTAAAAGTAACACTGTTAGGAGAGCTCCTAAAAAAAGGCCGGGTCAACCGAGAGGGCGTGAAGCTCACTAACCCGTCTGGCCGAAGCAAATGCCATCAGAATGTGAGAAAATGCATATCCACCTGGGATAAAGGTTCGAACGGCGCCCCCCCCCCCCCCCCCACCCCCAAGCAAAGCAGCACCCACGAAAGATTCCATCGTGGGGTAAGCTGCAAAGTCCGAGGCCTTTTCAAAGAAAAGTGCCGAACAAGCTTGGAGAGGTAAGGATTAGTGCCGATACGACGCTTCCCCACATAAGAAAAAGTCTCTGAAAGCACAGACCTGTAACACTTGATGGTAACAGGCTGGGGATCCCGAGAATCAAACAGATATACCAGAAACTCCGCAATCTGTGAAATCGAAGGATTGGCATAAACAACAGAGTGATCAGCACACCATCGACAGAAGACCTTCCATTTAGCTGCATAAGCTAAACCAGTGGAGTGCCTCCTTGAAGAAGAAATGCACTCCACTGCTCGTCCCGAGACAGGACCTGACAAAAGATATGCGTGAAGGCACAACGAAGTCGGGTCGACGTGAAACCTCCTCGGGCGATCTTGACAAAGAAGGTCGCGACGTAGCGGGAGACGTGCCGGAACCGCCGCCATCAGCGAGCGGAGCTGATTGATCCACACCCGCTGAGGCGACAGGGGAGCGATCAGAATGATTCGACAACTGCAGGTTCGAATTTTGGCGAGAACCTGAGGAAGAATCGGAACCGGCGGGAAGGCGTAGCCGACTAGACCGTTCCAATCGAGTGACAGAGCGTCCACGGCAAAAGCCAGAGGATTTGGACACGGGACACGAAAGTGTCCACCTGATGGTTCCAACGAGTCGCAAAGAGGTCGTTGTGGGGACGTCCCCAGAGATCGCAAAGCGACTGGAACACTGCCCTGTGAAGCATCCACTCGGTGGAAATAACCCTGCTCTGTCGGGACAGGGAGTCGGCTAGGACGTTCAGACGACCGGGAATGTGAAGAACAACCACTCCTGCGTGAACATCCTGAGCGAGCAGTAGAAGATCCCGAGCTAATTCGTACATCGGAACCGAGTGCGTGCCGCCCTGGTTCCGAATGTAAGCAACCACTGTCGAATTGTCGGATAGCAGAAGGACCTGGCGATCCGACAGGTGAGGGATCCACTGCCTGAAACTCAGAAGAGCAAGAAGCTCCTTCTGGTTGATGTGTAGAGCTGCGTGATCCTGGTCCCACATGCCGTGTAGGGAAAGACCGAGAGGATCCAACGTCGCACCCCATCCGAGATCGCTGGCATCTGCCGTCAGAACGCGATCGGACGTGGGTAGGTCCAGTGGAACACCCTGCGTAATCCACTGAACATCTGTCCAGGGAAGAAGGTGAGGATACAGAGATTCCGGAAACGGAAGCACCTGATCCAGAGAATCTACATTCGGCCTCCAACGACTGAGCAGAAAGTGTTGGAGAGGTCTGACACGCAGCCGACCTAGAGGAATGAGATCCGTCACCGAATCGCAGAGACCGATCAGCCGGAGAAAACTCCGAGCGGTCGCGGACGTGGACTAGGACAGAGTCAGAGCAAAAGCTGAAAGAATCACAGCCTTGGCCTGGGGAACCGCTACCAAATTGAATTTGGTTTGGAAAGACATCCCCAGATGACAAAACGACTGAGAAGGGACCAGGTCCGACTTCTCGTTGACTCTGAATCCTAGCGACCTGCAAGCTCAACAGAGTGGCGACATCCGACTCCAGTAAGGCAGCATTGGAATGCCTCTGGAGGATATCGTCCAGATATGCCGAAGTAGTCACCCTGGACTGTGTGCGATGGAACGCTATCACATGCGACATCAGTCTGGTGAACGCCCAAGGAGCCAGGTTGAGGCCGAAAGGCATGGCCTTGAACTGGTAAACTCGCTCCAGAAAAGCGAACCTGAGATACTTCCGTGACGCCCGATGCATCGGAACGTGGAAGTAAGCGTCTCGCAGGTCGATGCTGGCTGCAAAATCTCCCTGGTGAATTGATTGGCGGACCGACCTGAAAGTCTCCATGCTGAACTTGGGAGCAATGATAGACTGGTTCAGGATACTCAGATCGATAACCGGTCAGAGTCGGCCGTCCTTCTTCGGCACCAAGAACAGGCGGGAATAGAAACACACTGAATGAATGTTCTTGACGACCTCGATCGCCCCCTTTGCCAGGAGATTGGCAATCTCCGTGGACAAAAGTTCCCGACGTAAAACGTCTGAAGGAACTGGGGTTCGAAGAGGCACCCTTGACAGAGTGGGGTGCCGTCGGAAGGATATTCGCAGCCCGGACCGAACAACATCTAACACCCACGGATCGGATGTGATGGTGGCCCAATGGTCTGCGAACTCTGCTATCCTTCCTCCAATCTGGGACGAGTCGAGGTGAGGACCTTCATTTCGAGCCCCGACGAGGCCCGCGAGAGGAGAAACCACCTCCTCTACTAAATGAAGAATCCTGAGACTTCCCTCGATTCTGCCGACCCTTACCTTTAACCCTTGAGTAAGAAGTCGAGGCGGCGGCAGAAGGACCAGCCTTTAGCTTCACAGAGGAAGCAGAAGGGTACTTGTTAGGCTTCGAACGGCCCTTGCCTCCCCTAGAAGGCTGATGAAGCTGACGAAACAGCAGCTGATCTTTGGAATGACGTAGGACGTCATCCCGGACCGTCGACACGGAACCATGGAAAAGTTGCGGACCTGCCAAAGAAGCAGATCGAAGAGCAGCACGCTGTTCCTCGGGAAGGGATCGTCCTGTGTCCAGCACAGCGCCCCTTCGAACTAATTCCAGATTAGCCGTGTTACAGGCATGCGTGTGAGTAAGGTGCATAAGCGCCTTGGACAGCACACGTAAAGGAGCCTTTACCTCGTCAAACTTATCTAGAGGCAGATAAGCAGCCAAAGCTGAGACGACGTGATCTGAGAGAGAAAGCATGCCAAGCATCTCTCTAGATAAGCCCAACGTGGACTCCAGAGTCGTCATTGGAATGACGGCAGACTTGGGCTTGGAAAGCCCGAGGGAAGTGGAGTCCTGATCCAGACACTTCAACCACCTGTACCGACTGGCACGGTCGAAGGCGCCCAGAAGCAGGTTGATCCATAGGCTGTTGGCGCGCGACCGATGATCGCGGCCAGGCTGACACTGTCGGCTGGTTAGCAGGTTTGAGATCAGGCAGAAACCCAAACACAAAGTCAAGAGCTGCCCCCAAGTCCGAAGACTGCTGGCCCTCGACCTCAAGCATGTCGGACTCCTCCCCAGAGTCGGAAGACACATAGCCCATCGTGGGCAAACCAGCCGACGCCTCCCATGGTGTCGGGACACCAGGGGAATCAGAAACCGGCCTGTTTCCAATCCCGGGAAGCGGCGCCATAGGAGGCGCCTGGAAACCACTCATAGCCTCGCTGGAAGCAACAGGAAGGCTCTTAGAAAGAACCTGAGTGAGTAAGGAGAGGGCCTCCCTAAGCTCACTGCCCGTACCGACCGATTCGACAGGGGAGCGAACCGGCAAAGTGGCTTCACCTCTGACCCTCTTAACCAGCGAAGGGTCACGATCCTCCAAAACACCCGATGCGGGACGACGGGCGGCAGCCGAAACATCTGAAGGCAGACGTGTATAGGGGTACGAGGCACCCCGAGGATCAATATGGCGAGAACTCATGAGAGTCACCGCGGACCTCTGCGGACCAGAAGGTCCTGGCTGCACAAAAGGCGTTGGTCCCCCAAAACTGGTCGTGAGGCCAGAATGAGTAGACGGAAACGCCACGGAGTTCATAGTGTTTCCATTAAGAACATCCGAATCCAAAGACACAACTGTGGTGCTCGACGGCGAAGAGACCACAGAGATGGGTTCGGCCGGCAGCCCTTTCCGACTTCGCCGAGATGAAGTCAGGGAAGGCTGAGGCCGATATCCCACGTCTACAGTACCGGACGTTCCTGCAGCGAAAAGCCGAGGCCGGCTGAAACTGACGACGAAGCAGACGGACCAGCAGTAGTAGTAGATACGTCGAGAGTCGTTGAGGCTGGTGAAATAGTGGAGAGAGCACACCGGCTCGGCTCCGAAGGAGGAGTCACAACCCTAGTGACAGCCTCAGAAGTCGACTGGAGCGGGACCGTAGTCCCGGAACCAGGCACCTCTTCACCAGAACACTCAACGGCTCCCGCAGTATCCACTACAGGAAAAGACTGCACATCACCCACGGAGGAGGAATAACTCTCACCAGACAAGGTCGCCCTGGGAGGCCCCGAACGACCACGTTCTCCTTTCCCGCGGGAGCGGGAGGCACGGCCACGAGAACGAACGACACGGTTAATTGACGCCCAGAAAGTGGATGACCATGATCCACAGACACCACATGGCCGCTCGAACACCCATTACAGGCGGAACAAGACGAATGTAAATCGTCCACATGCTTTGGCAGCAGACATTGCCCACAAGGAATTGTCCTGGGCATGATAGAGGTGAGAGGAGCAGAGAAGGTGAAATCAGAAAACAGAACACCCCCAAAGAAGAGAGAAAGGTGACAGAAACAAAGACCCCAGACGGTCGACCGGGAACCACACAACAGGATGACTACTCTCAAAAGAAAGAAGAAAAACTGTAGGAGTGGTACCCCGCTGATACCAAACTCTAACACAATTAGAAAATTTAGCAAAAAAGGCATTAACAATAATTGTGAAATATTATAAGTCCGAACCGCATGGCACACGAAATTCGCGCGCGACTCGAGAGAGAACAATTAAATATACATTATGGATATACAATATAAAAGAGAATATAAAAAACACTGTTCCTGAGAATACAAAGGATACACTGATGCACAATGAATCAGGAATCATCAAACATCGAGCTGGAGAAACACTGAAAAGCGTGCAAAAACATCTCGACACGAAGCGGATTATAAAAAGAATGAGTCTTTAGAGACGGTACATGCGCACTGGCAACGGAAGTCGTGGAGTTGTACTTGGGAGAGAGCGTCCCGTACTGGGTCTGCGCCGGTTGCACTCGACCCAGTTTTGGCTTATTTTTTATTGGTGCTTTTGCACCACTTTTCTTTCCCAAATTGCTTGGTAAAGACAAAAATAGAGAGTATTTTATCCGAGTTAGGGACTTCCACTGTAGTGGCCTGAAGTAAAGAATTGTGAGTAGGTTGATAAGAAATGACATGTAGACTGTGCTCAAGGTTTTCGGGCCCCTGAAGCCGTCACAGTTGACCAATCATGACCAAAAGAGGCCGTCGGCATCTAGGCATTATATGAAGTCAAACTAACAGGTTACAACGAAATCCTTCCATAAATATGATCTATATACTATGATAAAGCTTTTGGTGTTTTGGGCTCGGGCAGCCATGAAGGCTGAATGATCACGACCAAAAGGGTATGTTCTCATCTTGACATTATTTGGAGTCATCCTACCAAGGTACAATGAAATCCCTTCATAAATATCACCTGTAGACTGTGCTAAAGATTTTCGGGCTTCAGGCCCCTGTAACCGTCACAGTTGCCTAATGGTGTCCAACAGGGGCTGTTCTCATCTAGACATTATATGAAGTCAGCCTACCAAGTTACAATGACAATCCCTTCATAAATATGAACTGAAGACTGTGCAAAAGGTTTTCGGGCTTTGGGCAGCCATCATGGTTGAATGATCGCAACCAAAAGGGGACATTCTCATCTGGAATAATCCTACGAAGTTTCAATGAAATCCCTTCATAAATATGACCTGTAGACTGTGCTCAAGATTTTCGTGTTTCGGGCACCTGTAGCCATCACAGGTGACCAAAAGGGGATGTCATCATCTAGGCATTATATGGAGTCAACCTAACAAGTTACAATGAAATCCTTCCACAAATACGACCTATAGACTATGCTAAAGGTCTTTGGGCTCAGGCAGCCATAAAGGCTGAATAATCGCGACCAAAAGGGGATGTTCTCATCTAGATATTATTTGGAGTCATCCTACCAAGCTACAAAGAAATCCCATCATAATTATGACCTATAGACTGTTCTAAAGGTTTTCGGGCTTCGGGTCCCTGTAGCCGTCAAAGTTGCCCAATCGTATCCAAAAGGGGACGTTCTCATCTAGACATTATATGAAGTCAACCTACCAAGTTACAATGAAATCCCTTCATAAATATGACCTGCAGACTGTGCTAAAGGTTTTTGTGCTTCGGGCTGGGGCAGCCATCATGGTTGTATGACCGCAATCAAATGGGACAATTTCATCTGGCCATCATCTGGAGTGATCCTACGGAGTTACAATGAAATCCCTTCATAAATATGATCTGCAGACTCAAGGTTTTCGGGCCCCTGAAGCCGTCACAGTTGACCAATCATGACCAAAAGAGGCCGTCGGCATCTAGGCATTATATGAAGTCAAACTAACAGGTTACAACGAAATCCTTCCATAAATATGATCTATATACTATGATAAAGCTTTTGGTGTTTTGGGCTCGGGCAGCCATGAAGGCTGAATGATCACGACCAAAAGGGTATGTTCTCATCTTGACATTATTTGGAGTCATCCTACCAAGGTACAATGAAATCCCTTCATAAATATCACCTGTAGACTGTGCTAAAGATTTTCGGGCTTCAGGCCCCTGTAACCGTCACAGTTGCCTAATGGTGTCCAACAGGGGCTGTTCTCATCTAGACATTATATGAAGTCAGCCTACCAAGTTACAATGACAATCCCTTCATAAATATGAACTGAAGACTGTGCAAAAGGTTTTCGGGCTTTGGGCAGCCATCATGGTTGAATGATCGCAACCAAAAGGGGACATTCTCATCTGGAATAATCCTACGAAGTTTCAATGAAATCCCTTCATAAATATGACCTGTAGACTGTGCTCAAGATTTTCGTGTTTCGGGCACCTGTAGCCATCACAGGTGACCAAAAGGGGATGTCATCATCTAGGCATTATATGGAGTCAACCTAACAAGTTACAATGAAATCCTTCCACAAATACGACCTATAGACTATGCTAAAGGTCTTTGGGCTCAGGCAGCCATAAAGGCTGAATAATCGCGACCAAAAGGGGATGTTCTCATCTAGATATTATTTGGAGTCATCCTACCAAGCTACAAAGAAATCCCATCATAATTATGGCCTATAGACTGTTCTGAAGGTTTTCGGGCTTCGGGTCCCTGTAGCCGTCAAAGTTGCCCAATCGTATCCAAAAGGGGACGTTCTCATCTAGACATTATATGAAGTCAACCTACCGAGTTACAATGAAATCCCTTCATAAATATGACCTGCAGACTGTGCTAAAGGTTTTTGTGCTTCGGGCTGGGGCAGCCATCATGGTTGAATGACCGCAATCAAATGGGACAATTTCATCTGGCCATCATCTGGAGTGATCCTACGGAGTTACAATGAAATCCCTTCATAAATATGATCTGCAGACTGTGCTCAAGGTTTCAGGCCCCTGTAGCCGTCACAGTTGCCCAATCACGTCCAAAGGGGGACTTTCTTTCTCATCTAGACATTAAATGAAGTCAACCCACCAAGTTACAATGAAATTCCTCAATAAATATGACCTGTCGACTGTGCTAAAGATTTTCGGATTTTGGGCTCGGGCAGTCGTCACAGTTGGCAGATCCCGCCCCAGGGGCGGATCCAGGATTTTATAAGGGGGCTGCTATTGTTGGTCGGCAATGCTGCGCCGTACTTGCGAGCGCGGAAGGCGCGAAGCAATTAGCGGGGGGTCTGGGGGTCCTCCCCCAGAAAAAAATTTGAATTAGGAACCCATCAGATGCTATCTGAAACGTATCCTGGTCATATATTTGTCTTTTCTCTTTAACCTATTTTCTGCCGATTTGGCTTGAAATTTGGTAAAAACAATTATGGTACTGATACTGCCCAATGAAAAACAAAATAATCATTCGAAATTGTTACCTACCAAGAAGCAAATATAATCACCCCTGGATTTTGCATCAAATTAACTGAAATGCGGGGATTGCCTGTAAGAAACATAATTTTCACCATGACATACCTGTTGTACGCAGGGGCGACAGAAGTTCCAAGAAGTATGAGTGTGTGTAGGTGGGTGAATGTGTGGATGGGTGGGTGCCACTGGGTGAGTGGCCGAGGGGGGTGGGGTCACATTTCTTCTGGTCAACTTTGAGATGCATATACTATTTAAATGTTAAACACCCCAAACGCAGATTTAGACGGGGGCGCACATGGCGTGCGCCCCTCTATTTTCTCAGAAATCATTTCTGAGAAAATAGAGGGGCGCACGCCGCGTGCGTCCCCGTCTATTAATCAGATATAAAAAGTATATGTCGTTGAAAATTATTTTGTTAGAATTGACGGGAGCGTGCCAAAGGCAAAGGGACGCCCCAGTCAATTCTAATAATATAATTGTAGCCAGTGCGTACTATAAATTAATAGTATGTGCACACTTGCATCACAACAGTTTGTGACCGTATAAGTATAGAGGGCGACGTCCCTCTATTTTAAAATCTTGGATCCGCTTCTGAAACACCCAAGTCCTGTCTCAGTTTGTGCGCTTCTTCCGTGCTATGTAAACGCACAAACTTGTACACTGTGTAAATACATTGTTCCATCAACTGATCTTAACTGGTAAGTAGCTTAATTATTTTATTCATGTTAACTTATCGAAGAAATAAGTCTGGATACTAGATGTCCTGTTGCTCTGTAACATTGAATTGTTTCAGTTTACTAGAGAATGCCTGTAGGCATTATCCAACCAGTTCAACTGTTGCGACAATTTAATATTTAACAAAGAGCATTTAACATTGGTGAATCATTCACCAATGTTAATTGCTCTTTGTTAAATCTTAAATTGTCCCATTAAATCATCTGTCATAGTGTAAAACTATTGCTGAAGGCGAACGTCACTATAGCATCACTGATTCAGCTGAACAAAGATATATTTACGAACAGAGCTGATATACGTGGAAACTTTGTCCATAAGACCGTAAATATATGGATGATATTGGAATCAGCTCGTCAACTGATTCAAATGCCATCCATATTTGTATGGATATTGGCATATTTTAAATTTTTTTTTTAAGAAATTCACAATTTTGGGAAAAGCTGTGATTGGTAACTGGTTAAATTCCAGGCACATTCTTATAACAATTACATTTTATTGAAATTAAATCTTCAAGATAAATTATTGGAGGCTGGATCGGAAATACAGTAATCGCGTATGCTTATTTCAGTAACACTCGTGATTGGGATGAAGTTCTCACTCTTTCAGAATGTCTGCAAATTCAAGTTTTCTTGGATGACTGTGAGTAGTGAGTAGGTGTGTGTGTGTGGGGGGGGGGGGGGGTGCTCGAGCACCCAGAGCACCCCCCCCCCCCCTGCGCCCAAATGGGGAAATTCTTATACAGAAATCATAAAGAGTCATCCTACCAAGTTACAATGAAATCCATCCATATCAAACATGACCTGCAGACTGTGCTAAAAGTTTTTGGGTTTCGGGCTTGAGCAGCCATCACGGTTGACAGATCATGCCCAAAAGGGGACGTCCTCATCTAGGCATTATACAGAGGCATCCTACCAAGTTACAATGAAATCCCTTCATAAATACGACCTGTAGACTGTGCTAATGGTTTTCAGGTTTTGGGCTCGCGCAGCCATACTGGTTGACCGATCGCGACCAAAGGGGGATGTTCTCATTTAGACTTTACCCCAAACCTGCATATGAATGACGATCAGACAAGAACTGCGGGGTGTAGCCCGTGCTAAAGGAAAATGTGAACAGACTCACAGACTAACAGACATCCGCAGGCGTGATGGCAATAGCTTATCTTGACTTTGTCAAGTTAAGCTAAAAATGGGGTTTAATGACACTTTCAACAGCCAGGGTCACCTTGCGATGGACAGTTTTATAGGTGGAGGAAGCTGGAGTACCCGGAGAGAACGACTGAGCAATGGCGAGCAATTGTCAGACTCCTCAACATACTGACTCCACACATGCAGGGTTAGCACTGGTTGAAGACAAGAGCACCATCAACGTGGATTACAAACTTGAATCAAACAAACTTGAATCTGACCACCCTAGAGATGTTATATGCAAAATCAGACTTCCAATTGATGGTTCTGGAGAAGATTTTTTAATTTCGGAAAACAATTTATTGGTGCTATTACAGTAAGGTCCCTTGTGGTGCCCAGTGGGCCTGGTAACTTTATTTAAACAAATTTGAATTGACATATGATGGGGAACAAGCATATCAAAGTTTGTGCAATTTGGTCCATTGAATTATGAGGTGAAGTTGATAATGTAAAGTTTATGCCAGGTGAACTTTGGATGGACAGACAGACGCTCCACCTGACTTTCGTTTTCTTATGAACGAGTGGGTGCAGTGAATGATTATTTGGTATTTTGACAATGGAAGGCGTGTGATTTTCAATTTTCCAAATGCCTGCGCCAATTTGAATGCAGATTGGGACTTAACGATTGGTAGGTGCCATGTACCTGATTGCTCCCTGGGAACCCTCACACAAATTTAAACTACTTTTTCTGCACAGCACAAGCAACTGATATTTGGTATGGCGCATCCTTAGATGGGAGTACAAATAGAATGGTTACAAATATCCTGATTAATTTAACCATGGGTTTCCATATGGAGGTCTCCATTTTAACAGAGTGGATAGTGGGAAAATCATTAAGACATTTTCTACCAAACCATTGCCCCAAAAGCATCCATGTTTGACATTCAACATCGCTGGAGGAATGATTCACAGGTTTGTTCAAATCAAGCCCCTGCGTGTCATATTTTGGGGTGACACGGGCACCCAAATTTTTGCACATGGGTAAATGGAGAAAACATTACAAAACTTTCTCCCAATACCCCAAAATTTGATGTACTGAATTGTCATAGGGTGCTTTTCATGTTTGGTTAGACCAACTTCTTGAGGGTATATCTTGGGATATGATGGATCCCAGAGTTTAACAGTGTGGACAATTGGGAAAACACCTTCAAAAATCCTCTGTTATCAAACCACCATTCCAACTGCCTTCATACTTGATATATGGGTGATTCACAAATTTGTTTAAATCAACTCCTCGGGGCCAAATCTAGAGATTTACAGGAGCCCCAAGGTTTTAACACTGTAGGTAACGGGAAAACCCTTTAAAATCTTCAACCAACCACTGCTACATCTGCCTTCATATATAATGTATGGCTTCACTGTAAGGGTTATCTGCACATTTGTGTAATATGGTCATGATTAGCCATTGTGCAGAAATATGTGACCTTAAACACCAATAAATAAATAAGTACTCCAAGTTTGTTCTAAGCATCCTCCTGGGAGCATATTTAGAGGTTTCATAGGTGTCTCAGATTTTAAAACTATGTCTCATGGAAACTAAAACAAGAGGCCTCAAGGCCTTAATCGCTCACTGGCCAAAGTGGTTCAAAGAAGTATTTGGGGTCACATTCAGTTAGACATGGTTCATCAACATTACAAAGGAATGAAGTCATGAGAGATAAATTTTAGAGAACTATGGACATGGCTTGAACAAACTTGAATCTCACCCCCCTAAGGATCCTGCATTTCAAATATAAAAACATTCTGACTGCTAGTTCTGAAGAAGAAGATTTTTAAAGAAAATTCCTTATTTTGAACTGAGTTATCATTCGGGCTCCCATAGTGAGCCCAAATATGGACCTAGGGACATGGCTTGAACAAATTTGAATCCCCCCCCAAGGATAAGATTTTTAAAGAAAATTCCTCATTTTGAACTAAGTTATAATTTGGGCTACCACAGTGAGCCCAAATATGAACCCAGGGACTTGGCTTGAACAAATTTGAATTTCATCCCTCTAAGCATGCTGTATACTCAATATCAAAAGATACAGCCTGCTGAATCTTGAGAAGAAGATTTTTAATAAATTTGCCTGAAGTGCACTAAGTTCAAATTTAGGCTCCTATACTGAGCCCAAATATGAATCCAGGGGGCTGATTTGAACAAACTTGAATCAGATCCACCCCACAATGTTGCATACCATATATGAAAAGATTCTGCCTGCTGGATCTGGAAAAGAAGATTTTTTAAGAAATTTGCCTGAAATGCACTAAGTTCGAATTCGGACTTCCATATTGAGCCCAAATATGAATCCAGATGCCGATTTGAACAAACTTGAATCAGATCCACCCCACAATGTTGCATACCAAATATGAAAAGATTCTGCCTGCTGGATCTGGAAAAGAAGATTTTTTAAGAAATTTGACTGAAATGCACTAAGTTCAAATTCGGGCTTCTATACTGAGCCCAAATGTGATCCAGGGGGCTGATTTGAACAAACTTGAATCAGATCCACCCAACAATGTTGCATACCAAACATCAAAAGATTCTGCCAGCTGGATCTTGAGAAGATTTTTAAAGAAATTTGCCTGAAATGCACTAAGTTCAAATTCGAATTCAAATATGAATCCAGGGGGCTGATTTGAACAAACTTGAATCTGCCCGACCCCCCCTCCCCTCCTCCTAGAGATGATGTATACCAAATAGGAATGAATTCTGCCTGGTGGATCTGAAGAAGATTTTTTTTAATTTTGGAAAGAAATTCATGGGTGCTATCAGATTTATGCTCCTTGTGGTGCCCCCTGTTGATGCGGCAAGTTTATTTGTACAAGTTTCAATTGACATATGATGGGGAACATGCACACCAAATCTAGTTCAATTTGATCCAGTAGTTTGGGAGGAGTAGTCGATAATGTAAAGTTCACGATGGACGATGACAGACAGCAAGTGATAAGTTAAGCTCCCTTCGTGAGCTAAAAAAGAACCCTTAAAAAATCTTTGTTTCCACAAACAACCCTGATGCAATAGAGATGTTATGGGGAGGGGGTGGTAGCAATATTATTAACACTGGACGAGATAGAAACAGAAAAAAATCTTCTCTCAAGCCACTGCTCCAAAACTTACCTACTTGAATACAACACCTTTGGAAAGATGATTGGCTGTTATGTTCAAATCAATCCACCCAGGGTGGGAATTGTCACATTTAATTGTGTTGTGGAGCTTTATAGATTTTAACACTGTAAGTAATGGAGAAAACATTTAAAAAATCTTTTCCCACCAAAAATATCCACCAGATGCTTCCACATTTGATTGCACATATGATGTATGACATCTTTGTAATGGCACTTACCTGGTTTGTTCAAATCAATGCCTTGGGGTCATACTTAGAGGCAGAGACAGACTGCCGTATGGTCCACTGGGGAATTTCTCAGATGGCCCCACTATAGGGAGCCCACAAGGCCCCTAAAATTGGTGCAGCACAACATCAATTGGTGCATGAAATTTAGTGAAAATGACTAAAAGGCAGAGTGGATCTGATTGCATAGACTGTTGGTTTATCGAAATGCCCTCTATGGCAGTCCCCATAGAGGGCACTTCAATATACCAGCAATCTAGTCTTCCATTTATTGACCAGATGCAAGGAAACCGCATTCTTCTGGTTTGAAAAATTCAAACTTTCTTCCATTGAGCCACACTATGTTCAGAGCGAGTCTGGGGCCCTCTTTGGTACAACCACTTTTGCCAAATGAGCGACAAAGATACAAAAACTCCTCTCCTTGGCCCAATGATGCAGATGTGTGGGATGACCTTCATAGCGTCAACTTTGTGGCCTCACTCTTCTTGAATACTTTGAAGGTATCTTTAGCCTGCATGGAGTGTGTCTATCTCCACACAGAGGAGTCATTTTATATCCCACCCCATAGGACAGTATGCTATGACAGCATCAACCTCACTATTGATGTTGACAGAGTGTGTTTGGACACCTCGAGAACTTTCCCCAAGCAGGGATCAATCCCGGAACCTCTGGCATGAGAGACCAGCGCAGTTATCCACTAAGCCACCACTCGTTAATATAAGTTGCATAACTTGTTCACCAATCCTTGTAAAAGAAATAAGATTAAAGAAAAGGCCGCCTGGCCCCATGTCCGCCAAAAAATGTGTGCAATTCGTGATCTGAAAAAAATTGAATTTTCCTAAGTCGAAAAAGGGACATAACTCTGGCAAAAAAATGTCAGACCAAACCCTGAATTAAACATGACCTGTATGTTATATTGACATACCTACATACCAAATTTTATATGAATCCGTCAACAGCAACTAAAGTTATTGTCAGGAAACCAAAAAAAAGGAATTTTGTAAGTCAAAAAAGGGACATAACTCTGGCAAAACTTGTCGGACCATATCCTATTCACACTTAATCTGTACTGTATGTCGATACACCTACATACCAATTTTCATTTGATTTGGCCAACTATAACTGAAGTTATCAGGAAACAAAAAAAAAGAGAATTTTTGAAGTAAAAAAGGGGCATAACTCTAACAAAAATTGTCAAACTGCACCCCAATTCGAACCTGACCTGTATTATACATTGATACACCTACATACCAAAAGTCATTTGATTGGGCCAACTATCACTGAAGTTATCATCGGGAAACCCCTCAAAAATATTTTGAAGTCGAAAAAGGGGCATAATTGTGGCAAAAATTGTCAAGCTGCACTCCGATTTGAATTTCACCTGTATTTTATGTTGATACACTTATGTTTCAAATTTCATTTGATTTGGCTAACTATAACTAAAGTTATCATCGGGAAACTAAAGTGGGATGGATGCACAGATGCATGGACACACGCACGGACGTACAACGGCTATTTTAATAGGCCCCCAAAATATATTTTTTTGGGGGACAAAAAGTTTTAAAAAATGCCATCGAAATACGAAATACCCTCAATGTGGACTGCCATTGATCACTCAGATGCAAAGAAGCGGCGATCTTTCTTTCAGTTCAAAATTTGGTCCTGGTCCTGTGAGTAAAAACAGTTAAAAAATCATTTTCTCCCAAACAATTGCTCCAAATGCCTCCAGGATTGATACATGGCATTATTGTAAGTGGGTTCAAATTAAGCCTCTATGGTCACATGTTGGTGTATTGACACACAGGACAAGGACAACCAAGTTTGGAAAATTTTCTCCTGCCAAACCACTACTGCAAATGCTTCCATAATTGACATAACACCAGTGGTACTGATTTGTAAGGAAATATTTACAAGTTTCTTCAAACAAACCTCTTGTGGTGTCATGGTGCAGCACCTAACACCATGGGTTAAGTAGAAAACTTTAATAAATCTTCAAGCAATCAAATGGTCGCAAGGCTTTCATGTTAAACTGTTATCTTAGTAAGGATGGTATACAAGTTTGATAGAATCTAGCCCTTAGGGTAATAAAGATGGGTTGTCATCTTGTCATGGGTGCCCTACATTTTAACACTGCATGTAATAGAGAAAACAAGGGGGGGGGGGGGTGCGGTGGCTCAGTTGGTAGAGGTGCAGGCTGCAAGCCGAGAGGTCCTCGGTTCGAATCCCACCTGCGGCAACTGCGTTGTGTCCTTGGGCAAGACACTTCACCCCCATTGCCCACGTGGGGGCATGGTGACGTTGTGTACTAAGGCGTACTGCACGTCGATGGTGCATCTGTCTTCAACCAATGCTAACCCTGCTCGTGTGGAGTTGGTATGTTGGGGAGCTGACAGTTGCTCGCCGTTGCTCGGTAGTTCTCTCCGGGTACTCCGGCTTCCTCCACCCGTAAAACGATTTCCACATCTGTTTAACCCTTCAAGTCGCAGATTAATTTTTAAGGTAATTTCTACCATAAGTATTCATGTACACAGTTGCAGCTGACTTAACAGTGTTTGTACGTTACTGTTGGCTGCCTGCACAGGCAGCCAACAACAATGTACACACATTGTCAAGATAAATGCAGCATACAAGTAGAATTCTCAAGGCAACTTTTTCCAAAGCACTTTTAAAGTGGTAGTTTGTGGCTGTATGGGGACAGAAGGGTTAAATCAATCCTTGGGGCTAGATTTATATGGTAGAGTGCTTAATGTTTGTGCAAGTCTTTGTCTTGTTAGAATTTATAGGAGAGTGCCTAAAGGCACTTTCCCATAAATTGTAATAAGGAAAATCCACATTGATGAAATAGATTTACTTCACAGATAATGTAAACCACGGAATATGAAACCTTCAAGTTGTGGCAACTGGACTGAACTTCAAACCGAAAGGTCTCCTCATTGATCCCTGTCATGGGTGGCGCTGTGTAAATGGACAAAAGCATACTGCATGTCGACGGTGCACTTGTCTGCAGCTGTCTCCACCCTCAACCCACCCACCACCAACCCAAGAGAAAAAAAAAGGATTTGCACACTGTAACTAATCTGGGTATTAGAGGGTCACTGCTAGGTCTCTGCGAATATCAAATATTGGGTTGAAGCAAATCCTGAATCACACTTAATCTCAACACTGTAGATATTTGACCTTCTTTCAGCCATAAAAACAGCAAGTCTGCACTCAGGAATGCAACAGCAACTCATCTGTTTTTGCAAATCCATAAAAAAAAAATGCAGAATATTCCAAAACAAAATCATGACCCAAATTGAATTGATTCACTGAGCAATTTCAAATCAAAAGAAATTGAATTTTGAAGCTACACATGGCTCCAATCACTTGTACCTAGCAAACTTCAGATCACCTTCTGAGGATCACAGCACTAATCTCCAGCTTACATGTATGAGTCATCACTGTCATTGGATTGAGATTGTTCCAACGTTTATGGTTTGCATGAAAAAAAAATTCTTCAAATTGTCAAGAATTAATATTGTTATGGTTTTTTATGTAGAACTTTTGTGCTGGAAAGAATTTGGCTTAACTGACATTACCCAATGCACAGTATATCAAAATTTATTATTTTAAATACAGTGGAGCCCATTTAATTGGATATTTCTCAACTGAATAATCCTGTTAATTGAATATAATTTCCCAACACAAAACCATTTACCATATCTCAAATAAAAATTTGACCTGTTAATTGTATATAGGTTATAGAGTAAACTCCTGTTAATTGAATACAAATTCTTGTAACCTATCAAGAAATTACCCTGAATCTCCCCAGTTTTCCTTTGTTTATAGACCTATTTGGCCTCAGTACATACAATATACTGGCATTTATTCTATCATATTTTGTTTGACAGAGCTCATGGAGCTCTGTCAAACAAGATATAATAGAATAAATGCTAAATGTATCTCTAGAATACAGGAGTGACACAATCCCTGTTAATTGAATACTCCTGTTAATTGAATAATTTTCATTGGCAAAGTAGCTATTCAATTAACAGGGTTTCACTGTATACCCATTTCAAACAAGATCGAATTGGTTAAATTCTTTGTTATGGGAAAAATTTGGACCTTGAAATTTTGGTATTTTGACAACAGTGTGGGGGTTAATGCATCAACACCCCAACAGAAAGCAAGAAACATATTTTCACAAAACAGACTGTCAACACTGAAATTGCACTTAATAATAACACCATTCAATTCTTTTTCACAGAATATGGACAAAAGATGAAAATAGAATGATGATGATGTCACGTGCAACTGAATCTATTCTGGGTGTAGTTGTAGCAGTTTCTATTCTCAGTACTACAGGTAAGATAGAGTCAGACTGAAGAAGGGGAGTGTGGTGGCTCAGTGGGTATGGCAATGGATTTCAAATTGAAAGGTCCACAGTTTGATCCCCTGATTTTGCACGTGGGGGCACAGTAGTGCTGTGTGCTAAGGTATACAACACATCAGTGGTGCACTGGTCTTTAACCAATGCTAACCCTGTTTGTGTGGAGTTGGTATATTGGGAGTCTGACAGTTGCTCACCCCAAAAACTGTCAAACTGTTGTTAAACTCCAATAAGCAAACAAACAGATGACACTCAGCATGCTGTTCACTTGGAATAATGAATTGTTACTTGACGACTCTTGCTCAGTTGTATCAACTGTATGAACAAAAAAGATGAAACTGTTGGAAAGAGAAATCTATAATGAGATTAGGTTTTCTGCCACAGTATTTGTTGCTGCAATACACCTGTTGTTGACATAATTGATTCTGTTTTCATTTAATTAATTCACATGAATGGCAGACAACACTTGTTAAAATCATTCTTGAAAACCCAGAAATTTTCATTTTTTGCTACAAAAACATAGCTTGTGACTGCTCCTTGAAACAAGCTAAAAACCATAGCTTGTGGCTTGTGACCCCTCATTTGAACGAGCTAATTCCAATGAGAACTAGAGGTACTGTGAGGAAGCAAATTGATACCCCCCCCGCCTGAAATGTATAAGTTAAATTATATCCCTTTCGAAATGTCAGAACAGAATTACATTGCTTCATGCACATCTTCATATGGAGTTCCTCCATTGTGTAAAGTTTCATGAAAGTATAAATTTTATAGTAAATTTCCTTTCTTATTATACCTACCGAAATTTTTACTACAGGCTTGCACTACAGTGGAAGAACCTAACTCGGAAAAAATACTCTCTATTTTAATCTTTCCCAAGATTTGGGAAAGAAAAGTGGTGTAAAAACACCACGAAAAAATAAGCCAAAACAGGGTCGAGCGCCATCGGTGCACACCCAGTATGGGACGCTCTTCCATAGTACAAATCCACGACTTCCGTAAAACAGTGCGCAATGCGTCAATTCGTCATTCTTTTGATTCCGAACAACACAGGAGTTATGTGATCAGCGGGGAGGAAGGATTCTTACCCGAATAAGAAGACGGGAGGACCTCCATGTAAACAATTTCGGTAGGTATAATAAGAAAGGAAATTTACTATAAAATTTATACTTCTTATCAACCTACCTCAATTGTTTACTACAGGCTGAATAGACAAAAGGCTGGAGGGAATCGCATAACCAACCCACACATAACTCAACAGCACTGGGACCGTGGACAGAGGAAGAGATCCCTAGGCCTATCAAACCATAGCATCACAAACATTAGAAAAGACAATGAAAGATGAGGCATATGGTGAAGTGCGATGCACAGACAGAAAGGGCAATAACAGCACAAAGCTGGAACTGACCCTGAAAAAAGCTGAAAGGTTGGTATAGACAACAGCCTGAGCCGAAGAAAGAGGGCCCCAAGGTTCTCTGTCGGCTCCTGCAACTGTCGCAGATAAAAGGAGAATGTAGCATTTCTCCAGAAGGCTGCCAGAATAACATCCGTCATCCGACAACATGACAGAGTTGTTAAAAGAGGAAGACAATGCACGCACCTCGTGGCAGAAAAAACAGTTGGTAATACAATCACCAGTAGCTAGACGAGTGGGAGCTGCACGAATAGCAAGACAAATCCATCAAGAAATGGAAGCAGGAGAGATCTGGCATGTGAGAGAACGCATATTCATCCAGGATAAAGGCGTGAATGCCCCCCCCCCCCCCCACCCCCAAGCAGAGCAGCTCCCAAGAAAGTGACCATCTTGGTGGAAACTGCAAAGTCCTAGGCCTTTTCAAGGAAAAGAGCTGAACAAGCTTGGAGAGGCAAGGATGAGTGTCGAAACAATGCGGTATCACATATGAAAAAATGTCTCCGAAGCATGGACATGTACCCATTGCTGGAGACCCCCAGAAACAAACATATACCAGAAACTCCGCAAGCGTTGTGATCGAAGGAGTGACAGAAGCAACAGAGTGATCGCACACCATCGACAGAAGAACCTTCCACTTAGCCACAGAGGCTAAACCAGTGGAGTGAGTGCCTCCTTGAAGAAGAAAAGCAACTCCAATGCGTGTCTTGAAAAACCACTACGGAGGAGACAGGACCCGATAAAAGACATGTGCGAAGGCACAATGAAGTCGGGTCAACATAAAACCTCCTCAGGCGACTTTGGCAAAGAAAGTCGCGAGGTAGAGGGAGACATGCCGGAACCGCCGCTAACAGAGAGCGGAGAAGATTGATCCACACCCACCGAGGCGACGGGTGTGATCGAAAGGATTCGACGACTGCAGGTTCATATCTGGGCGAGAACCTGAGGCGGAATCGGAACCAGTTGGAAGGCCTAGCCGACAAGACCACCCCAAAGGAGGGCCAGAGCGTCCACGGCGAAAGCCAGAGCATCTGGACACGGGGACACAAAAGTGTCCACCAGATGGTTCCAACGAGTCGCAAGAGATCGATGGAACCCGCCATGTGGAGCATCCACCTGGTGGAAATGACCCTGCCCCGACGGGACAGGGAGTCGGCTAGGACGTTCAAGCGACCGGGAATGTGACGAACAGCCACCCCGGCGTGGACATCCTGAGCGAGCAGTAGAAGATCCCGAGCCAATTCATACATTTGAACAGAGTGCGTGCCACCCTGGTTCCAAATGTAAGCAACCACCGTCGAATGGTCGGACAACAGAAGGACCTGGCGATTCGACAGGTGAGGGATCCACTGCCTGAAACTCAGAAGAAGAGCAAGAAGCTCCTTCTGGTTGATGTGTAGAGCTGCATGATCCTGATCCCACATCCCGTGAATGGAAAGACCTAGAGGATCCAACGTCGCACCCCATCCGAGATCGCTGGCATCTGCCGTCAGAACGCGATCGGACATGGGTAAGTCCAACGGAACACCCTGCGAAAGCCACTGGACATCCGCCCAGAGGAGAAGGTGAGGATCAAGATATTCTGGAAACTGAAGCACCAGATCCAGAAAATCTACATTCGGCCTCCAACGACTGAGCAGAAAGTGTTGGAGAGGCCTGACACGCAGCCGACCTAGAGGAATGAGATCCGTCACCGAACAGCAGAGACCGAGTAGCCGGAGAATACTCCGAGCCGTCGCGGAAGTGGACTGGGACAGAGTCAGAGCAAAAGATAAGAGAATCACAGCCTTGGCCTGGGGAACCGCCACCAAATTGAATTGTATGCGGAAAGCCATCCCCAGATGATAAAACGACTGAGAAGGGACCAGGTCTGACTTCTCCTCGTTGACTCTGAAACCTAGCGATGTGAGCAAGCTCAACAGAGTGGCGACATCCGACTCCAGTAAGGCAGCATTGGAATGCCCCTGGAGGATATCGTCCAGATATGCCGAAGTAGTCACCCTGGACTGTGTGTGATGGAAAGCTATCACATGCGACATCAGTCTGGTGAAGGCCCAAGGAACCAGGTTGAGGCCGAAAGGCATGGCCTTGAACTGGTAAACTTGTCCCAGAAAAACAAACCTGAGATACTTCCATAACGCCCAATGAATCGGAACGTGAAACGTGAACGTGAAAGTAAGCGTCTCACAGGTTGAAGCTGGAAGCAAAATCTCCCTGGTGAATTGAACGGAGGACCGACCTGAAAGTCTCCATGATGAACTTGGGAGCAATGATAGACTGGTTCAGGAAACCCAGATCGATAACCGGTCGGACTCTGCCGTCCTTCTTCCGCACCAAGAATAGGCGGGAATAGAAACCCACTGACCCAATGTTCTTGATGACCTCAATCGCCCCCTTTGTCAGGAGATTGTCTATTTCCGTGGACAAAAGTTCCCGACGTAAAATGTCTGAAGGAACTGCGGTTGGAAGAGGCACCCTGGACAGAGTGGGGTGCCTTCGGAAGGATATTTGCAGCCCGGACCAAACAACATCTAACACCCAAGAATCGGATGTGATGGTGGCCCAACGGTCTGCAAACTCTGCAATCCTTCCTCCAACCTGGGACGAGTCGAGGTGAGGACCTTCATTTCGAACCCCGACGAGGCTTGCGAGAGGAGAAAACACCTCCTCTACTGAATGAAGAATCCTGGGACTTCCCTTAAGACTACCGACACTTACCCTTGAATAAGAAGTAGAAGCAGAGGCAGAAGGTTCAGCTCCTTTGCTTCGCAGAGGAAGCAGAGGGTACTTGTTAGGCTTGGAACAGCCCGTGCCTACCCTAGAAGGCTGATCAAGCTGAAGAAACAGCAGCTGATCGTTGGAATGACGTAGGACGTCATCCCGGACCGTCAACACAGAACCATGGAAAAGTTGCGGACCTGCCAAAGAAGCAGATCGAAGAGTAGCACACTGCTCCTCAGGAAGTCCCTTCGAACTAATTCTCGATTAGCCGTGTTACAGGCATGCGTGTGAGTAAGATGCATGAGCGCCTTGGACAGCACACGCAAAGGAGCCTGTACCTCAGGGGGCAGATAAGCAGCTAAAGCTGAGACGACGTGATCGGAGAGAGAAAGCATACCAAGCATCTCTCTCGATAAGCCCAATGTGGACTCCAGAGTCGTCATCCGAATGACGGCAGACTTGGACTTGGAAAGCCCGAGGGAATTGGAGTCCTGATCCAAAACTGTCAAAGTCTGGTAGACCGACGGATTGGCGGAATCGTAGGAACGATAATGCGCCGGAGGCAAAAAGGTGTCAACCCTGGTGAAGAACGGAGCCTTCATAGCCTTGGCACTTAGCTTAGAGTCCAAGGCTGAAAATGCTTCAACCAATTGTACCGACTGGCACGGTCGAAGATGCCCAGAAGCGGGTTGCTCCATAGGCTGTTGGCGCGTGACCGATGATCGCGGCCTGGCTGACACTGTCAACTGGTTAGATGGTTTGAGATCCGGAAGGAACCCAAACACGAAATCAAGAGCTGCCCCCAAGTCCAAAGACTGCTGGCTCTCGACATCAAGCATGTCTGACTCTTACCCTGAGTCGGAAGACACATAGCCCATCGTGGGCAAACCAGACGACGCCTCCCATGGTGTTGGAACACCAGGGGGATCAGAAAGTGGCCTGTTTCCAATCCCGGGAGGCGGCGCCATAGGGGGCGCCTGGAAACCACTCACTGCCTCGCTGGAAGCAACAGGAAGGCTCATTGACAGAACCTGAGTGAGTAAGGAGAGGGCCTCCCTAAGCTCACTGCCCGTACTGGCCAGTTCGATAGGTGAACGAACCGGCAAAGTGGCTTCACCTCTGACCCTCTTAACCAGCGAAGGGTCACGATCCTCCAAAACACCCGACGTGGAACGACGGGCAGCAGCCAAAACGTCTGAAGGCAGACGAGTATAGGGGAGACACACCCCGAGGATCAACATAGCGGGAACTTATGAGAGTCACCGCGGACCTCTGCAGGGCAGAAGGTCCAGGCTGCACAAAAGACGTTGGTCCCCCAAAACTGGCTGTGTGGCCAGAATGAGTGGACGCCACGGAGTTCATAGTGTCCCACTAAGAAACCCAATTCCAATGACAACTGTGGTGCTCGACGGCGCAGAGACCACAGTAGAGGGTCCGGCCGGCAGCCACTTCCAACTTCGGCGAGTTGAAGTCAGGGAAGGCTGAGGCCGATACCCCCACGTCTACACAACCAGACACCGCAGCAGACCACTGCAGGTATAAAACTACTGTGCTCAATGGCTGCGAGGACACAGTAGGGGGTTCAGTCGGCAGCCCTATCCGACTTCGCCTAGTGGAAGTCGGGGAAGGCTGAGGCCGATACCCCACAACCACACTTCAGACCCTGGCAGGGATAAGCCGAGGCCGGCTAAAAATGGTGCCCAATGACGTTGTAGGCAGAACAGCAGTAGCAGCAGATACAACGGGAGCTGTTGGAACTGGCGGAAAAGCGGAGAGAGCCACCAAGCTCGGGCTCCAAAGGAGGAATCACAACCCTAGTGACAGCCTCAGATGTTGACTGAAGAGGGCGCATAGTCCCAGAACCAGGCATCTCTTCACCAGAAATCCAACAGCTCCCGCAGTATCCACCACGGTAAAAAATTGCACATTCCCCACGGAAGGGGAATAACTCTCACAAGACATGGTCGAGCCGGGAAGCCCCAAAATGACAGCGTTCCCCACCCCCCACTGGTGCGGGAGGAGCTGCACATCCCCCATGGAGGGGGAGCAGTTCTCACCAGACGTGGTCGAATCGGGCGACCCTGAAATGATAGCGTTCCCCACCCCCCGCAGGAGTGGGAGGAGCTGCACATCCCCCACGGAGGGGGTCAAACTCACACCCGACGTGGTCGAATTTGGGGGGGGGGGGGAATGACAGTGCCTCCCCCCTCCCAAAACGACAGCGTTCCACACCACCCGCGGGTGCGGAAGAAACGGCCACGAGAATGCACCAAGGCGAGGGCAAAAGGAATTTCCCTAAAGGAACCGAACTGGAAATAATAGAGGTGAGAGCAGTAGAAGAAAAAGGTGAAGTCAACAGAAACAGAAAGAACACCCTCAACTACAAGAGAAGGTGGCAGAACCCAGACGGTTGACAGGGACCAAAAAAACCAGAAATTCAGCCCTCAACAGAGTGAAGAAATCCTGTCCAGACAGTCCCAGATTGACACCTAACTTCAAAAATTAATTCATCAACCGAAAAATTTCATTGTCGAATCGCGTGATGTCGAAAACAAAACATTCGTGAAAACGGAATAGTAAATAATATACAATGAGAATGTGGTTGAAAATATAAACAAGAATATATAAAACACAGTCCTGTTATTATACGATCTTCAGATCCATAAATCCAGTCACAGGAAAACCATTATCGACGAGTTAAAATATCACTGTTACTGCAGCAAAGATGGCACACATCCACCATGTGTGCAGATAATCAAAAGAATGGCGAATTGACGCATTGCGCACTGTTTTACGGAAGTCATGGATTTGTACTATGGAAGAGCGCCCCATACTGGGTGTGCGCTGATGGCGCTCGACCCAGTTTTGGCTTATTTTTTTGTGGTGTTTTTACACCACTTTTTTTTCCCAAATCTTGGGAAAGATTAAAATAGAGAGTATTTTATCCGAGTTAGGTTCTTCCACTGTAGTGCAAGCCTGTAGTAAACAAGTGAGGTAGGTTGATAAGAAATTCTTCAAACGGTTTAGGAGGAGTTGGGCTTATAAGGATGGACAGATGGAGAGATGGGCGGACGGATGAACGGACAGGGCGATTCCTATATACCCCCCCCCCCCCCCCCCCCACAACTTTGTTTGTGAGGGGGGGGGGGGATGAGGTGGGGTATAAAAAGTAGAGAGGGGTAGTATTGGGGTAGTATTGGAAAATTTGAGTTCGGTATCAGTTTTGTTATTTTTAGGGGGTATATATACCACGGTATTGGTTTGATATTCGGTATCTGACCTGATTGAGATTTGTTGATAGTACCAAAGGGCAATTCACACCAAGAAAATACAGAATTAGTTGTTTTTGTATCATTCTACCATAGCACCATAAATGCAACTGCCAATGAACTCAACTCTGGCATTCTTTTGCCATCAGAATCATACCTACAGTAATTTTGTGTTTTGTTCCAAACACACCGTAACTGTTAATGGTCAATTTCAGGCTTTCGATTGCAGAACATGTGCCCTTAGCATCACATCATGCATGTAAGAGGTCCTACTGATAATAGACAAATCACGTGGGCAGTGGTTTCTTGTCATGTCTAGGCTGCCTTCACAGGCAGCCAAGACTTGACCAGAAATCCCTGCTAAGCAACAAGACATGCACAGGTTGTAGTGAAGTCCAGTGGGAAATCAGTACAATTGCTCATGTCCTTAAGGGTAAATAAAACTGAAAAGAAAATCAGTCACTTCTTTTATGAAAATGATTGGTTCGCCATGGTTTTTCGGTATCACCATGATATCGGTATCGGTGTGGTTTTTTGGTATATTGCCCATCTCTAATGAGAAGTGATATGCTATGTGTTTTGAGGGAAGAAAACAAAATAATAAATTTCAGTTTCAGATTTTGTGAAAATCACTGGCTGGAAAATGAGAATCAACCAAGATTCTAGCAGGATGTACATTTGATTCTTTTCATAGATTCTATGGAACCATATCCTTTAAAACCTGGAGAATTCTGTATACACTTTGACGAAACAGTGGTGTCTAGTGAAGTCTTAGCTGCCTTTGCAGGCAGCCAATACTACTTGGAACATGCGTTCTACCAGGGTTTCTGCTATGCAGACATGGGATCCCATCAATGGCCCTATCCCCTTACTGACTTTCCCCTATCCAAAAGGTACTCGTACGGCTCTCATCAAAGACACTCGTAAGGCTCACATCAAAGGTAGAGAATTATAGGGAACAAGGAACAGCAAAAAATCAACCAAACTTAAATTTTTTGTTGCCAAGTTGTAATAACCTTGACTATAGAACAGGACCTGGTGATGGGTTAGATGTGCACGATTTAAACTCTCCCCAGACTTTGAACTAGGCCCTTAAGGGTTACACTCCAGTAAATATTTTAATATGATATTTGTTTTTTATTGTGGATAAGGTACTGGTTGCTTTTGCTAGAATATAACAGTACTCTCAAATTCTAAATTATTTAAGAACTGAAAATTGATTTTCACAGCAGGTGAAACAACTTATTGCTTCCTTTCATATTACAGTTCAGATTAGTCCAGACCATAACACTGCCATCATACGGGTTTCCGAGATGGTGTTTTGAAGTCGCGACCTCGTCTCTGGACATATATCAACAAGTTCATTAGGACGAGTTGATATTTATTACCAAGAGGCGACAGCGAGACTTCAATACACCATCTCAAAACCCACTTGGTGGTAATAACCAATTTATCTTACAATATTCTTTCCTTTCTTGACTTGTTTGCACATATTTTGACAATCATTAAGTTTATGAGTTGATTTTTTATGAATGAAAATCATGATATTATGGTATTGCCAACTTGCATTATGCATATGTAATCTCCATTGATTATTCTTCTTGTACTGTAGGCACTGAAGTTTATAGCATTGTTTCAGCTGTGTGTTTCTTGTTTTATATTCCAGGTTTAATGCATGGTAGGCCTATATAAAAATATCATCATGACGAAAAATCATCTCGTGTGATTTATTTCATTGAGTTGTTTCATTATCATTTAATTACAGATACCAAAATGGTGGTCTTGACATGTGTAATCAGTTTTTGATGAGTGCAGGTGAAAAACATTCTTTTTCTGAATCGAATGCATGCACATGCAGTTGCTACTCTCAATACTGATTCGTATTTTGTTCAGACGTTTTCACTTGTATTGGGGGGAAATGCATTTTTGTTGTAGGATAACATTATTTATAGACTGAATTAGATAAAAAATGTCCTTAGGCATATTAGCCCAAGTACTCTCACTTTTGGCATATAACATTTTTAACAGAATGAGTTTTGAATTCATTAGAACCCTGTCCAGGACTGATTCTAAGGATGTCATAAGGACCCTCATTTCAGCTGCAGAGCCTTCATAAATGGGCCATATTTGACATTATGCATAATTGTCATGATGGTTTATTTTGTTCATATCAAGATCATAGAGATTTATTTTAATATTTACTATCTGAGCTGGAGGTATTCATGATGTAATAACAGATCAAGAGAAAGGTGGCAGCCAAGGCTTGAACTGCCGACCTCTAGCACACAAAGTGACCGATTTATCACAAGACTAAGAAATCTGGACCAACCAGGCTGGTTGGTACATAGCCCTTATACCTCAATCACTACAATGAATTTGAACAACCTGCCCTATACTCCAGTTTATTACATCACACACAGTGCTCAAATCATATCATATCAAGTGTAAAAACCTCAATGAGAGAGAGAATTTGTGCAAATGATAGGGAACCAACAATACTTCTAGTAAGGGTTCTTCATTATCAAATTATACAGGTTCTCAACTCCGACCCGGATGGCCAAAATGCATTAGAACAACGCCGTCTAACCGAAGTCAACTAGATCTTCAAATTAAAAACACTCCAACCTCATAACCTGAACAGAAAGGACATTTACTCAAGTGTTTTGTAATGACAGAGAGAATTGATTCAGACACTTAAACAATTTATTTTTCAAGAAACGTCATAACACTCTAACCAGTTGAAGGCATGCCTTGATGATGTAGTTGAAATATGTTGTCAGTCAGGATTATAAACTACATAAAAAGAGTTCCACCCCAAACATTTTGGCGTAAATGACAAAACAAAATGAAACAATATTTAAAAACAGTATACCACATGAAAGATAATTCTTTTATTCACAACTGAATGATCTTTTTTGGACAAATTCATTCAAAAATGTCCAAAGTGGTCAGTATCCAACAAACATATTGGATTGGCCAGTATTGAGTCTGTCCACCTTTGACTTGTAAACTTGCAAGACACATCTGCCTCATATAGTGAATGAGAGTGCAAACTTGATTGGTCAGGAATGTTACACCCAAATTTCTAACTACCTTTCTTGTGCACATACCAGTTTGATATTGTCCGAGAACACAAGCTCTCTCACAGGCAAATAATATTCTACCAGGGCATTGTTCAGACATGTTTAACTCCTTGCACACTGATGTCAAAATATCTATTTTAACTTTAAGATTTTTCTCAAAATGCAACTACGAATTTAACAAATTCAATCGTTTGATTGAGCTCAACAGGCTCTATCAAACAAGAGTGAATTGGTTAAATTCCTTTTTGCATTTTGGGAAAATTTCCTGCTTTTGAAATTTCAGTGTTTTGACATCAGAGTGCAGAAGTAGCATAATAAACAGATCTAATGATGAAATGCACAGAGATGTCTTGAAATACATGTTGCTGGTCAATTTGTGGTTTTCAAAACACTACCTATGGCCTACCTGTTGGCTGCTGTGGTGGTCAAGGAAGCACATTAACCAACTTCAGAATTAACATTGTCTTGTAAAACCATTTGGATTCATGTCTTAAATTCTATTAAACATTCGGTTAAATATACTTTTGAAAAAACAGGCATGGTTCAAAACCTTTTTTGTGTAGTCTAGTTAAAAAACTTGAGACTTTTTGGAAATTTAGGTCTATTAGTGAATAAATAAAATATACATGTAGCAGTCCTGATGCCACTTCTTATTTAATGACCATGTACCATACCAGACCTCAACATTGGTAATGCTGGGATCCCAACAGCTTGAATCAGGTACCTCCATTGTATGACAGACTGTGTGTGTGACATCTAGTCTTTTAAGAAAGTCCATGATTACTAGCAAGAGAGAATTGATATCTTTCGACTTTAATAATTGATTTCTCTGAACCCCTATTCAGCCACGCTGACTGTGATCTGAAAATTTTCAAATGACTATGTTGGGGCATCTGTTCTGAGGATAGAAAGTTTGTCAAAGATGGAATTGGGCTTTTATGAGTAAAGTGGTAGCATGCTAAATTATTTTTGGTCATCAAAATTTGTTCACATGTCTTTACTGCCTAACAATTTATGTAGGCACTTCCCCATAAATTGTTTTCAAAGCAAATCCAGACAGACTAAATAATTTCACTTCAAAGATAATAGGGAGCATATTCACACAATATGGAGCCTTAAGTTATGGTACCTGCACTAAAGAATAAAGCCCAAATATGGGCTTCCAGCACTCAACCAGTTAAGAAACAAATTAACTAGGCAGCAATCAACTTATAGAAATAAATAATGAATAACCACTTTTCTCGCCTACTTCCAATGCAAGATATGCGTGTCTCATGTGAGAAGCTTATGTTTCGTTGACCAGTGTACAAAGTATTTTGTTTGTTGTACTTATTAATAATAACAACAGTATATTGTACACAGTTTGTTCAATTTCTAAACTTAATTCCTAACGCTATAGTGTCCATTGATTGATTGATGCACGTGCTCAACTGACATCATCGGAATGTGTCAATGTTCATTTCGCTACAAATATTTAATCCCTATCTTGCCGGCATTGGAATTTAATTTTATGGTATATACATAACTTTTGTGCACTCTTTCTGATAAGCAAATCACTTTTTTTTTCAGAAATGGACAACAAAATTGTTTGATATAGCTGCACATGCCCCTGGATTGATTTTGATGATGTCAGTGTTTTGGTGTGGGGGGGAGAAAAATTATCCCTGATGGGGGTGGATAAGAGATGGGAAAATCTCACCCATGGGACAAGATATTTGGTCCAGACACTCGGCAAGCCTCGTGTCTAGCCCAAATATCTTGCCCTCACGTGAGATTTCCCCATCTCACCCCCACTCCCATCAGAGATAATAATAATCTCACAGCATGGTTATGCTATGATTTCAAAGGAGGACTTTCTGAATCGGATTCACATTCACACCGATCGAGAGGCTTCAAAAATAACATACTGCAAAATCAAGACTGAATAAAAAAAAAAAAACTACAGGAAAAACCTAAATGAAAATAGCTTCTGACAATTTTTTGTTTGAAAGGTGAGATATTACAGTACTGGTAGAAAAAGAACAAGAAATTTGACTGGGGGACATACTATAAAACTTTTGCAATTTTATTTTCTAGAATGGTATTTTCTAGTTATGACCTTAAATGGGTTGAAATGAACCACCAGCATTTTTCTAAGATGTGGCAATTTGCCAGTTGGAAAAATGCCATACCTTTAAAATGCTAATGATTCATTTCAGTCAGTTATATTAATCGGTAGAAAATACATTTCTAGAAAACACAACTGCAAAAGTTTTATAGTGCTGGCTCCAGACCACAAACCAATTGTAATCTGATTGAAATTCTCCAGCCACTTTTGTAATCATACTCTGTACAGTACAAGTCAAAATAAGTTGTAGGATAACCACTATAAACTATGTATCTTTCTCTTCATACACTGATCAGACCAGAATCTGACATCATTTTCTGGAAAGCTCTCCTTGAGAGCTTTCCAGAAAATGATGTCAGATTCTGATTTTATCAATGCAGAAGCAGCAGTACATATACTTAGTTTGTGGTTTTGCTACAACTTATTTTGACTTGTAATGTATAATTTGTTGACTGCTAAGAATAGTATTCATCTATTTTGCTCTTTTCAGTACAAGCTATAGGATGTTTTGTGTGTACATCAATCAACAACAGTAATCCAGATTGTGAAGATACTTTCAACAACACAGGCAAATTCTACCAATCAAACTGCTGGGCCAGTAGGAAACGTAGACTTGGTCTGTTCCCTGCTACAGAATGCATTAAAATGACAGCACAGGATGGTAAGTGTATATGTTCTTCATCAACCAGAGAGTCTTCATATTCCATGTAACTTGTCAGAACAACTAGGGCTAGGCACAATTTTTCGGTTCAGTTCCCTTTTTGTGGTAAAGCAGAAAACCAAACTGCAAGACCCAGTAAAAACCAGACAAACAGTTTTCCTGTTTGTGAATAAACTGATCAAGCAGTCTTACAGTGGGGAACTGAACAAAAGAAGACTATGGGCTCTCGTCACTTAGTCTGTCTAGCAAAGACGAGAATACGTCGTGTTCTGATTGTCACATTTTGTAAGGAAGAAAATATGATATTGAGAACACAACATAGATTTGATGGAGTTTATTCATTTGTTACTCTGATTTATGTGTTTTTCTCTGATTGAATAGGCTAAGCAACTGGTCCCCTAAAAATGATCAAAGGGGTGTAAGGCTGAAGCTAATTACAGGCAGGGCTTTTGTAGTTAGTGATGTCGTACAAATTATTGCAGATTTTTTTCCGGAGCCTAAAGTGTTATTTCCTATCTGTTCTTAACACATAGAAAGAAAAACAAAACCGAAACTAAGGTTTTTTTACTGAAGCTGAACCAAACTGAACAAGAGGCCCCAAGGAACCTTAATCTCTCACCTGACAAAGTGATTCAAAGAAATATTTTGGGTGACATTCAGTTAGTCATGGTTCATCAACTCTACAGAGGAATGAAGTTATGAAATTATTCATAACTCTGGTATCCATGTCAGATGATTATTATCATAGGTCTTCATGACTGCTTCCAATTTTATCAGCTGTAGACAAACACTTCCAGGGGTTGTTATGCCACCATAGCTTGAAAGGAAAATTTTATGGAAAAACACTAAGGAATGGATTTGAACAAACTTGAACCTAACCTCCCCCCCCCCCCCCCCCACCCCTCCCCCAAGAGAGCCCAAAGATTAAGCCAGGAACTTGAATTGGAACAAACTTGAACGGATTCCCCTAAAGATTGTACATACCAAATATGAAAGACTTCTTTCTCTTTCTGTTGGATGTGAAGAAGATTTTTAAAGAAATCTCCCTATATTGCACTAAGTTAAAATTTGGGCTCCAATAGAGAGCCTAAATATTAACCCAGGAACTCAATTTGAACAAACTAGAATCAGATCCCCCTAGAGATGTTGCATACCAAATATGAAAGCATTCTGAATTATGGATTTGAAGAAAAAAGAAGATTTTTTTTAATTTTGGAAAACAATTTATGAGTGCTATCAGAGAAATGGCCCTTGTGTTTCCCCCTGTGGGCATGGCAACTTTATTTAAACAAACTTGAATTGACATATGATAAAGAATATATCTGAACATAAAGAACAAATTTGGTTCAATTCAGCCCAGTGGTTTATGAGAAGTCAATAATTAAAGTTCATGCCAAATGGATGGATGGACGCTGAAGGAAAAAAGTGATCACTTAAGCTCCCCTGACTGAAAGTCAGGGGAGCTAAAAAATGTTTACTGTTCACAAAATTATTAATCATTCTTCACCTGAATATCTAGCCGAATTGCTGCCTTTCAGGTTCGAGAACATTTCTCATTATAATGTACAAAATTGTTCTGACTTTGTAATGTATAAGGCATAGGCCAAGTTGTTCAAGTGTCCATTTTACCCATATTGTGTAGACTCATAGAATAAGTTACCAGAAGCAATAAGAAAATTACCGTCAATCACCAGTTTAAAAAAAATGATATCTAATGAAGTTTTTAAACCACCATCGTATTTTAGTAATGACAAGAGAAAATTAGATATAACTGATAGCAAAATTTGATGTGGCTGCAGTGACCTAAATACTGATAAATTTCTAAATCTCATTGCAAATTCACCATTTTCACAGTGTTATAAAGTTATCGAAGCTGCTGAATATTATTTTTTCGAATGCCAAGTTGCCAAATGTTTAGTATTCCAAGATTTTAACAAATGTGTGAGTCGGCAAATTTCAAAATAAATTCAGTCGATATTCTTCTGTATGGTGACATGAAAGTGCCAAACAATTGGTGTTCAACCAATGATCGGAATCAGATGCCACAATCGGCTTTTTGTGGGCAATCGAATAACAAGGGCAAAGGAGCCTGGAACATCAGTTCAACCGATTGCTGACAAGCATTTTGTGATGACTCATTAACCACATTTATTATCTTCTGCATTTGTTCAAATGTTATTGTAAAATCATGTCAATGATACCAAAGTTGAGAAACAACCACAATGTGTATTCTTAATCTCTCTAGAAGCCCCTTTATGGAGTATACAAGTTAAACACGTAAAGCTTACAATTGAGTGAATTTGCGACAATTGCCAATTCATGCCAGGAAGGTGAAAGTTACACTCCATTAACTCAGGTCGCAGTAAAATTACCAGTTACACGCACTTGGGTGGTAAATGTGGCTCTGAGAGCCACGTTACCTGCCCAAGTGTGCGCGACTGGTAATTTTACTATGACAGCAGATAATGAAGTTTAACACTGTGAAAATTGTTAAGTCTAATGTAGTTTTTTCAAGCCTCGACTTGGCTATTAGTACACGGTATTAGTCGGAGTCGGCATCAGTATAGGCATTTATGAGCTCAAATAACCAGTAATCAGTCAGCGACCACTCTTGGTAATTGGTTGAACACTACAAACAATGCAAAGGAACTCATATTTAAGAATGTTCAAAAATACATCCACGCAACTCAGAGATTTGATTGATACTAAGCATTCTGGAGCAGCTCCAGGATAGGCAACATGCTCCTTTATCCAACACATGTAGTATTGACCCCAAACATAATTTTCTGGGAGGCTTATATTGATGTGGTCGGTGGGGTGGAGTGAAGGACAAATTTTTAGTTAATCATATGATGTGTAATTTCTAAAACTTTACTCCCAACTGATAATCATATTTGTTAACTAATATGTTACTGGAGAGGAGAGTTACCTAAGTGATAAGCACTTGTTCCTAATACTTTTTGTACCTTTTTTGAGACAAATAAAATATGTTTAATCTACACATGCAGTAGTCATACCAATATTCCAAATTGGTCATGCTGGGTATGGCAACAGCCTGAATCCTTAGGAACATGCTAATTTTGATTGAATAGAATATCAAATCAAAGTGGAGAAAATGAATCGAATTTCAAATCAAACTTCAAATTGAATCACAGTTAATAAGTCGTCAAAAAAAATTTTTTTTCTAAAATAATACCCCTGATTATTAAAGAACACACAGTTATTTAGAGGGTATTTTTTGCCTTACCTCTGACTGATAGTGCTGATACCTCACTTTTATCACATGTTTTCTTGGAAAAAAACACTTTCGGCCTTGAAACCATTTGTTTTAAATAATGAACGTGTCATTGACACTGTAGCGTAACCTGTCTGTGTGTTGTGTTTGATGAAAAGGATAATGTTCAATGTTTATGAAAGGATTATGAAATAAGACAACAATTGTGATAATTTGGAATATGTTAATTTCTGTTCCTTGTATGCTATGTTTTTAATAAAAATAATATGAGGTGTAGACTGTACTGACTAACTGAGGGGTGGGTTAATGTGACCTTCACAGTTAATGTATGTGGCCCTCACAGTTAACGTATGTCAACAAACGCTACCAAGTTACAGTGAAATTATTCCAAAATGAGTCATCCTATCAAGTTACAATGAAATCCCTTCATAAATATGGCCTGTAGACTGTGCTAAAGGTTTTCGGGCTTCAGACCTGTGCAGCCATCATGGTTGACTGGTTGCAACTAAAAGGAGACATCATCATCTCGACATTATAATGAGTCATTCTACCAAGTTACATGAGATCCCTTCACAAATATGACCTGTAGTCTGTACTTTCGGGTTTTGGGATCGGGCAGCCATCATGGTTGAATGATCGTGACCAAAGTGATCCTATGAAGTTACAATGAAATCCCTTCATAAATATGACCTGTAGACTGTGCTAAAGGTTTTCGGGCCCCTGTGGCCATCACAGTTGACCAATCACGACCAAAAGGGGATGTTCTCACCTAGACATTATTTGGAGTCATCCTACCAAGTTTCAATGAAATCCCTCCATAAATATGACCTGTAGACTGTGCTAAAGATTTTCGGGCTTCGGGCCCCTGTAGCCGTCACAGTTGACCAATCGCGTCCAAAAGGGGACATTCTCAAATGGGGAAGCTCTCATCTAGATATCATACGGAGTCATCCTACCAAGTTACAATGAAAT
This sequence comes from Pictodentalium vernedei, assembly GCA_031216915.1. Classification (NCBI taxonomy): domain Eukaryota; kingdom Metazoa; phylum Mollusca; class Scaphopoda; order Dentaliida; family Dentaliidae; genus Pictodentalium; species Pictodentalium vernedei. Next base: position 272,004,095 of record CM062295.1, read on the forward strand.
CCCTCCATATTAAATATGACCAGCAGACTGTGTTAAAAGATTTTCAGTTTCGGGCTTGGGCAGCCATCACAGTTGACAGATCATGACCAAAAGGGGACATTCTCATCTAGACATTATACAGAGGCATCCTACCAAATTACAAAGAAGTCACTTCATAAATACGACCTGTAGACTGTGCTAATGGCTTTCAGGTTTTGGGCTCGGGAAGGTATCCCGGTTGACCGATCACGACCAAAACGGGACATTCTCATCTAGGCATGACCCCAAACCTGCATATGAAATTTCGTGACAATCAGACAAGAACTACGGTGTGTAGCCTGTGCTAAAGGAAAATGTGAACAGACTCAAAGACTTCCGCACGCGTGATGGCAATAGCTTATCTTGACTTTGTCAAATTGAGCTAAAAATTAAAATTTTTTAGTAAATTCTGTTTCTTAACATACCTACCACAATTGTTTACAATTGGCTGTAACATAAGTGCAAGCCCTACTTCGGAACTAACTCAAGCTTTTAGAATCTTTTCCAAACGAGTTGGAAAAGTACTAGAGTGCAAAAGCACGAAAAAGATCGAAAAAAGGGTCGAGCGAGACCAGCGCTCGAAATTACAGGTACTCTCTCTGCACACCTCTTGCGTTTACCGAGCGCATGCGCAACAACCGTGACGTCAATTCCGTATTTCCGCCAACGAGAAGTTTCTGATTTAGCGGGGAGGCATCGATATCAAAGATATCCCCAAGGAGGGTGGGCCTCCGGTAAACAATTGTGGTAGGTATGTTAAGAAACAAAATTTACTAAAAAATTTTAATTTCTTTTCAACCTACTCACAATTGTTTACAATTGGCTGAATAAACAATAGGAGGAGGTGAATCACATAACCAATACCAACAAGAGTAGCAGAACGAAAGCAAGGATGGCAGAGAACAAAAACGAAAACCTGTAATGAAGATAGAGAGAAGGCACCTGAAAAGAACAAGGCTGAGTGAAGCGCAACTTCGACAAAAACAATTTTAACGAGGGTGCACAACAGCCTGAGCAGCAACGAGAGGGCCTAAAGAATAAAGGTCCTCAGATTGCTGCTGAAGGTGCGGAGATAAAAGGAGGAGAAGGTAGAAGCATTCCTCCAGTAAGCCGCATTCATAACATCACGGAGCGAAACAGAATTGGAGAACGCCCAGGATGTAGAAATGGCACGAACCTCGTGAGCATTAAGCCGGTTCGAAACAAGATCCGATGCAGACAAGCGAGAATAAGCCAGCTTGATTGCAAGACAGATCCACCTGGAAATAGAATGGGAAGAGACAGACTGCCTCTTAGGAATGAGAGACAGAAAGAATCTCTTCCGACCCCTCCTAATGAACTGAGTGCGAGTAATGTAAGTCTTGACCGCACGAACAGGACAAAGAAGAGGCCTCCGTCCATCTACAGCAGGGAGAGCCCGAATGCAGATGGGAGGAGGTACCGAATCGGGGAGTTGATTCTTAGCCAGAAAAGAGCAATCAGTAGTGAATGTGACACTGTTAGCCTCATTTCGGAAGAAGGCAGAATCAACAGATAGCGCATGAAGCTCACTGACTCGACGAGCAGAAGCAAACGCTAGAAGAAAAGCCGTCTTATAGGTGAGAAAACGCATGTCGGTCTCAGATAAAGGCTCGAATGGCGCCCCCTCCAAACAGTGCAACACCCATGCCAAGTTCCACTTGGGTGTAAGACGCAAAACTCGAGGCCTCTTCAAAGAAAAGTGCCGAATAAGTTTGGAGAGGAAAAGATTACGACCGATACACCGCTTTCCCACATAAGAGAAAGTATCAGACAGCATAGACCGATAGCCCTTAATCGTAATAGGCGAGGCCCTTGGAGTCAAAAAGAAAAACCAGAAAATCCGCAATTTGAGCGATTGACGGATCACGGTAATTCACATTGTGATCTGAACACCAGCAGCAGAAAACCTTCCACTTGGCAGCATAAGTCATTCCAGTGGAAGGTCGCCGCGATGCAGAAATGCACTCCACTGATCGTCTTGAAAAACCTCTACGTCGGAGACTGGACCTGATAAAAGACAGACGTGAAGGGACAGGCTCGCCAGGTTGTTGTGATACTTCCTGGGACGACCCTGTGAAAGAAGATCGCGACGTAGAGGTAGACGAATCGGTCGATCGGCCAATAGAGGCTGAAGCAGATTGATCCACACCCTCTGTGGAGACAGGGGTGTGATCAGAATGATCCTGCAACTGCAAGCACGAATCTTCGCTAAAACTTGAGGAAGAATAGGTGCAGGAGGAAAGGCATAGCCGATCCAACCTGTCCAGTCCAGAGACAGAGCGTCTACTGCAAATACCAGAGGACCTGGACAAGGGGAGACAAAAGTCTCTACCTGATGATTCCAGCGAGTAGCGAAAAGGTCGACCTGAGGATGACCCCACTGCTCGCAAATCGCCTGAAACACCGACCTATGTAGCATCCATTCGGTTGGAAGGACACTGTCGCGTCGGGACAGGGAGTCTGCTAGGACGTTGAGATGCTCGGGAATGTGTCGAATGGACACCCGAGCGTTCACATCCCGCGCCAACAGAAGAAGATCCCGAGACAGCCGATACATGGGAATCGAATGTGTGCCTCCCTGATTCCGTATGTAGGCCACTACTGTCGAATTGTCCGAAAGAAGTAGGACAACATGGTCCGACAGATGAGGGATCCAAAGCCGAAAACTCAACAGAAGAGCAAGGAGCTCCTTCTGGTTGATATGAAGGCCCACCTGCTCGCTGTCCCACTCTCCGTGAGTAGACAGACCAAGAGGATCCAACGTCGCACCCCAGCCCCGATCGCTGGCATCCGCAGTAAGGATGCGATCGGCCAAAGGAAGATCCAACGGAACACCCTGTGTCAGCCAGGGAATATCTGCCCAAGTGCGGAGGTGACAAAGCAGAGACCGAGGAATAGTGAGTTCCAGGTCCAGCGGATCTACATTCGGACGCCAATGATCCAACAGGAAGTGTTGGAGAGGTCGGACAAACAAGCGACCGAGCGGAATGAGATCTGTCACCGAACCGCAAAGGCCCAGCATCCGAAGGAAAGTCCTGGCCGAGACCGAGGAAGATTGAAGCAGGTCCCGAGTCAATGCGGAAAGAATCGTCGCCCGAGCCTGGGGGACCGACACTACATTGTGAAGAGTGTCGAAATCCATCCCCAAATGACGGAATCGCTGAGAAGGAAGAAGATCCGATTGACTCTGAAACCCAGCGATGCTAGCAGGCAAAGAAACTGCTGGACATCGAACTCCAGAACCGCAGCATCGTGGTGCCATTGGAGGATGTCGTCTAGGTAGGCTGACGAAGTCACTGCCGACTGAGTGCGATGGAAAGCAAGCACATGTGACATCAGTCGGTGAAGGCCCAAGGAGCCAGGTTCAAACCGAACGGGAGAGCTCTGAATTGAAAAACTTGATCCCGAAACGAGAACCGAAGGTATTTCCGTGACGCCAGATGAATGGGTACATGGAAGTAGGCATCCTTCAGGTCGATACTGGCCGCAAAATCGCCCTGATGAACTGAACGTTGAACCGACCGGAAAGTCTCCATACTGAAACGAGGAGCAATTATGTACTCGTTCAGGGTACTCAGATCGATGACAGGACGATATTGGCCGTTTTTCTTCGGCACCAAGAAAAGTCTCGAGTAAAACCCCGGTGAAAGGGTGTTCCTGACCACCTCGATCGCCCCTTCGGTGAGGAGATTGTCGATCTCCTGCACCAGAAGGTCCCGACGCAGAGAATCTGAAGGGACCTGAGTCGGAAGGGGCACCCGAGATAAACTGGGGTGCCGATGGAAGGACAGTCGCAGACCGGATTGAATGACGTCGAGGACCCAAGAGTCCGACGTTATCTCTGTCCAACAGTCGTAAAACAGCGACAGCCTTCCCCCGACTGGAGGCGAATCAGGTGAGAACCTTCACTTGCGGCCTCGACGAGGCCCCCGAGAGGAGAAACCACCTCGGGAAGTGACAGAGTCCTGAGACTTTCCAGCCTGAGGCTGCCAGCGGGCCTGGCCACGTCGGCGCTTCTTATGAGCAGAAGGAGCCGAAGGCGTAGCCGACGTCGCCGACGAGGCAGACGCAGCAGCACGCTTGGCGGGCCTGGAACAACCCCCACCCGCAGCAGCAGGTGGGTCAAGCTGTCTCAGCAAAAGCTGGTCCTTTGAATGACAAAGAACTTCGCCACGAACAGCTTCGCCGGAACCATGGAACAACTGAGGTCCCACCAAAGAGGCAGACCTCAGAACAGCACGTTGCTCAGAAGGAAGGGATAGTAAAGAATCCAAAACCGCATCCCGGCGTGCCAGCTCCAAATTGGCCGTGTTACAGGCGTGAGCGAGAGTCAAGTTCATAAGAGCCTGTGACAAAACGTGAAAAGGCGCCTGAGAGTCATCAAACTCCCCTGGTGGAAAATATTCAGCCAGAGCAGCGACGACATGGTCCGCGAGAGATAACATACCCAGCATCTCTCGGGACAGGCCCACCATAGACTCAACTATCGACATCGGGAGAACTACCGACTTAGGCTTAGTCAACCCGAGGGAAGAAGAATCCTCATCCACAGTAGTCATCCCTTGGAAGACTGGTGGAGAGACGGAATCATACACACGAAACCGCGATGGAGGCAGGAAGGCATCAGCTCTAGAAAAGAAGGAACCCTTGAGGGCCTTAGAACGCATTTTGGTGTCTAAGCCCTGGAAGGACTCAATCACCTGAGCCGATTGCAGAGGACGCAAAGCCCCGGAGCTAGAAGGCTCAACAGGGTTACTGCGCTCCACAGTGGACCGCGGCCGGACGGTCACAGAAGGCTGGTCGGAAGGTTGAACATCCGGCAATAAGCCAAAGACGAAAACCAAAGCCTGCCCCAAGACTGACGAGGGGGGCCCATCACCTTCAAGATACTTGTCATCCTCCATAGCAGAGGAGACGTAGCCCAACTCGGGCTGACCAGCAGAAACCTTCTGTGAATACTGTGCAGTATCCAAGGGGCCAGGCGAGACATCTCGGCGACCGACCAAAGGAGGTTGTGCCTCAGGAGGCACAGGGAGGCCAACTAGAGGGTTGCCAGAAAGCAACCGGGTGAGCGCCAAAACGGCCTGGCGCCGGTCACCCTGAGAATCCGTCGCAGCAGAATCGCCCGACGGAGTGTCCTCCCAATGGACCCTTCTGGTAGAAGAACCCAAATCCTCAGAAGAGACCGACGGCGAACGTCGATCGGCAGACAGAATAGGAGCATGGTGAGAAGACACCGGAGGATAGTCCCGATTGAGACGCCCAGGGACCATCACTGACCTCTGCGAAACAGAAGGACCTGCCTGCAAATCCTCTAAAGAGACCGACGGCGCACGTCGATCGGTAGCTGGACCTAGGACACGGTGAGAAGACACCGGAGGATTGTCCCAAGAATGACAGGATCCTGTCATTGGCCTCTGCGCAGCAGACGGCCCCAACTGCCTATCCTCTGAGACCGACGGCAAGCATCGATCGACACCCAGACTCGGAACACAGTGAGGAATCACCGGAGGAAGGTTCCGAGAGTGACAGCTAACAGGGGCTGTCACTGACCGCTGCCGAACAGCAGGCCCTGGATGCCAACGTCCCAACACCATCCCGCTAGTCGGCACACTAGCAGGCGAAGGTGGAACAATAAACGATTCACTCGAGGGACAAGGAATCGCAGCCGAAGCGACCGGCCGGCTCAACCGACTAGGAGCAAACCTAGCCAGATGAGACGGAGCAGACAGCAAACCCACACAGCCCCGCCGCGAGGCTGGGGGAGGCTGAGAACACACAGACACACCAGCAGATACAGCCTCGGTCCCCCGAGACTGTAGACCATCCCCAGAGGAGATGGAAGAGCCACCATCAGACAGAATAGGATCTGGAGTAGCAACCTCCTCAACAACGGTCGACGGTGTAGGAGGCAGATCGGAGAGGGTTACCGAGCTGACCTCGGAAAAGCTCTCAACGAAAACAGACGCCTCAATAGTGACATCAGAAGACAAAGAGACCACGGTCTCCTCATCAGGTATCACTGAACTAACACCGCCAACAGTTGCAGAGGAACTCGCCACAGAAGTCAGATCCGAATCCTGTGTGACAGAGTCACCACGTGCACCAGCAGAAATGTCTGCTACGGCACGGCTACCCTTACCCCGAGAACGAGGGGTTCTAGCTCTGGAAAGAACCACCTTGTTCACAGAAGCCCAAAATTTAGAGGACCAAACCCCACAGATACCACATGATTGGGCCTGAGTGCAATTGTTGCAAGTGACACATGTGGTATGAGAATCGTCCACGTTTCACCTGCAAACAAGAGGTACAAGGAATAGTCTTAGGCATGATATCAATACAATAATCAAGCTTCCCGCCGACGGAAAACAGTACTAAGGTCGTGTTCACACGTGGGGGAAAGACAAGATAAAGTGTGAAGAGAACAGCAATAAAAATACAAATTAACATTAAATTATAATAATAATTTGGTAGCTTGATAAAAGGATACAATCCAGTAGCACACTAAATATGAAGAATAAGTTGTTCACGAAGAATACATAGCATAATTAGCACGAGTCACAAAAATTTCCGACCATGTACAATGGCGGAAAATAAAGGAATTGACGTCACGGTTGTTGCGCATGCGCTCGGTAAACGCAAGAGGTGTGCAGAGAGAGTACCTGTAATTTCGAGCGCTGGTCTCGCTCGACCCTTTTTTCGATCTTTTTCGTGCTTTTGCACTCTAGTACTTTTCCAACTCGTTTGGAAAAGATTCTAAAAGCTTGAGTTAGTTCCGAAGTAGGGCTTGCACTTATGTTACAGCCAATTGTAAACAATTGTGAGTAGGTTGAAAAGAAATGTGGAATGACTAAAATGAAACGATGATTCAATGCCAAATGGAGTCAATCCACTTTAAATTAAAGCCTGCTCTGCTTTTGTTTATATAATAATCAGAGGTATTCTTTTAGAAAACCGTTGATTTTAATGATGTGACCAGTAACTGTGATCGAACAGAACAATACTCAATTTCAAATAATGGGATCATGTTGTGGAACAAATCATTTATGTGAGTTGAACAGTTGAATAACTTTTGAAAGTTTTGCAACGTGAAATTGGTCACTGGTTACAATGCACAATGAGTTGAAATGAACAGTTGTAGCAGTTACAGTGTTTGTGGCCATGTAGCTACAACTGTTTACAGTTGTAGCTACATCATTACAAACACTGTTACCGCTACAAGTCAGTGGCATTTCGACTCAGAACAATACTCAGTATCAGTTAATGTGATCAATTACAAGCTGTAAATATTCATGGTTATGGCTGAAGTAGATTCGAATTTCCGATTTTGAATCAAATCGAAAATTGACTTTCAAATTGAATTTTCGCAGGAGCCTACAAATCATGTACTACAGTATAGTCGCCGTAGACTGGTCATAATCCATAAGTGGGCATTGATGTCCATTCACGTGTTTACCAGGAAATAAAATAATCATAAGCAAAATTTGTACCCGGTGCTTCATTAATTAAATTTTTGATGATTATTCCTATAATTAGTGTTTGGACTATTTTTGCGGCTGTGGAAATATTGCCCATGCATGGAAAGTGACCACTCCATGACAGCCGAAATGTACACATCTCCATTTGTACAACTGACTGTGTAACTTAAACCCAAGCATCAAGTCAAGTCTTGAAAGAAAATGCATGATTCCTAGCAAGAGTGAATTGATATCTCAGACTCAAATGCAGAGGAAAATGTCCCGACAGGAAAAAGTTACATCCCCCTTAGCCCCCTTAGCAATGCCTCTGATTCATTGGTTATCTTGACCACAACATATGTATGATGTCAGGTTTCACCAATCGTTTATACCTATGCTACCTACTTTAGACAGGGGTGCAAGTTGCAATTAGTCAAAAAGCTGGAATATTCATAACAGCGGTAATATAGGTTGAAACAGGTAAAAAAAACCAAATAATCACACCTGAGTGCGATCATAACTAGCTAGTCTCTGTAAGATTCAACCTCTCCCAGGCCCATCTGAGCCCAGATTGCCTGAGGTGAGGTTGAGTCTAAACTGTCTTGTGAAGACTAGCACACAACATATCAGCTTCACCTGTGACACAACAGCTGATTTAGCTACAGTAGCAGACAGCTCACAACCAAATTCAATAGCAAAGTTTGAAAAAACCTTGGACATACCATACAGTTGTTGGTAATCTAAAACTTTTGAAGTAGTATGTCTGTTCAAATTAAGAGTACAAACTCTACAACAATAATATTCATGTCCATGAGCATAGACTTGGAAAAGTGGAAAACAGTAACAAAAACCCTTAATTCCAAAAAAAAGATGGAAAACTTACATCCCAAACTTCAGATGACTTACACCTGGCGGTGGTTACCGGGTCCTACATGTATTTTACCAAAAAAAGCTCCATTTTTTCCCTGGTAAATGTGCACTGCTTTACCCAAGGGTTGCAATGGGGGTCATCAGAATGTGAATACTCAGCTCAACTGATTATTGCCATCATCTGTATGTATCAAATCACACTGTTTGTAGATGATTTTATTCAAGCCTCAATATTTAAAATTACTCTAATATTCATTTATCCTTAATCTACCTTCAGGTGACAAGTCATACATTGTTCGAAGTTGTGTTGTTGACAATGGTGGAACCAATTCTGAATCAGAAATAGGGCGACAAAGTCACTGTGGTTGGATGAAAGTGATTAACTTTAATGACAAACGCATGGGTGGATGCATTCTTAGTTGTCACCGAGATGGCTGCAATGGTAGTCATAGACAGATTTTTGGTGCAATCACTTTGCTATTACCGATATTAACTTTTCTCTGGCTGTATGGTTGAAGCTGTACCTGTTGTTCCAAAAACAATTTACCTTGTGAAGGGTCTCAGTAACTGGAACCATCATCCCTTAAATATGAGGTGTTTTATTAAAATGCTAACCATACTTTCCATCAGTGCAAATAATTAAGAAACTGCAAAAGCACTGATCTCAAAACAACTGATTGCTGAAACATCCACAAAAAACTTTGCCACTCAAACTAAAAGTCAAACAATGCAAACTGCTCCCAAACCATGACGTTTGATGATGTGAAAGCTGTTATGCTGTGACTGTAGTCACAGTATAACAGCTTTCACATCATCAAATGTCATGGTGTCAATCCTATGCACAATAAAAAAACACTGGCGGGGATCGAATTATGCACCTTTCGGTTTGAAGTCCAATTATGTCACCACTGAGCACCAAACTCCTATCAATAATCACTAAAATATGTTGTAATAATAAATTTGCATTGCCACAAAAATTACACCCATCCAGATATTCATTTTTTGCAGACATCAAAGTATAGTTTGTAAAAAGTAATTGGTGATTGCAAAGCATTGTGAACAGATAAACCTTTGAAAAAAAAAAAATTACTTCATTTATTTATGGCAACTTCCCCAACTCCTAATGGAGGAGACACTTTTCTGTATGTGACCAATGAGTGTTCTAGTAATCCAGTTGTATAGAGATCCATGTTCAAACACATACAGGCTTTCCTGTATTCACTTTATTATTCATTCAACCTTTTTTTCACATCTAGCATACAGAAATTAATGTTTTGTTTCACACTATGAACAGTTTGTGAGGAAAAATTATATCCTGTTTACAACTTAACCCTCTGAATCTGAAAGACTGCTTTCCCAGTCCTTGAACTTGAAATGCCATAATTTCATTAATATGCTATAAAAGTAATGAAAATTAGTTCACTTTGAAATTCCTACCTACGATATTCCATAAATTCAAATTCACACAATTGGCCATGAGTTCTCATGAAATATTATTTTATTATCAGTTCTGGTACGAATATGGCAGCAGGAACTATTGATGCCTGTTGTAAAATCTGAGTTGAATGCTTATATCTTTTGTGTTCAAAACATCACAACCTTCATTTTCATGTTTAATTTGTGTACATTTAATTTGAATTTACGGAATATCAGAGGTGGGAATTTCAAAATTACCAAATTGTCTTCACTTATATAGCCCCTATGTAGGATGGAGCCCAGACATTTCTGGAATGGAATCAGTTTGAGCGAAAAATCCTGGAAAATAGACAGATATTTTCCCATTTTGAGATGTGTCAAATCACAGGCATTCGAGGCTCTGATTATAATGAATAAAATAAAAAATATGGATACAAGTGAAATATATTCAATAAAATAGTCTTTTATTATATTTATCCCATAAATGTTTGTTTATTCAAACAATAAAAGCCTTGAATAAATGTTTGCTTTATTCACCCAGTAGGGTGATAAATTTTCCCCATGGGTTTAACACCGAAAGAATTTATTTCTATAGTAGAGATAGACTTGTTGACCTCTGATCTCTATCGCATTCGTGTAGTATAATTACCAGTTCAATTGTTGTTTTCTTTAAACCTTTTTGAAAGTATAACACAATGCCAGTAGAAAATACTACACATTGTTCATTTAATGAAGTACTTTTGCAAGTTTAGCTCAAGTTTGTAGGGGAATTATTTTTATACAGAAATGTATCACTGCACCTTTTTTATTTTTCTTGTTAATTCTTGTCATTGAATTGGACCTATGTGCTCCTCACTACTCACTGTGTTTTGTAGCGTGTAATAGCACTATTTTGTCGCGACTGCCCTGTAAAAGATTTATGTGATAAACAAAATAGACGTATAGTGTTTTCAAGTAAAATATTTATTCTACTTGTAGAATTAAGAATGAAACCGACTCACCAGAGGCTCGTAGGTTTCATTCTTAATCAAACTCGTAGAAGAAATTGTTTACCTGAAAACACTATCTGTTTATTCTATATATATTTCACTTATGTCCATATGTTTGGCTGCTCAGTAAATGTGTGAGTGAGATATTCAATAAAATAATCTTTTATTATATATATTTCACTTATGTCCATATGTCTGGCTGCTCAGTGAATGTGTGGGTGAGACCAATCAATATTTCCATCATGCAGTCCCAAGGATATGTTTTGAAAATATTAACTGGTCTACCCCCAATAATGAATATGGTCTCTACAAATTGCTTGCATTAAACTGACATTTATTTATTTCTTATTTATTGGTGTTTAAGGTCATTTGCAGTATCTTTGGCTATTTCATGACCATAACATAGGGATAAAGTAACGTTTAGCCAATTGTTTTATCTATGCTACTCACCTTAGAGGACTTCCACCCCAGATGATGGTTTCTGGGTCCTATTTTACCAGTAAAGTAGAATTTGTTTATCACAGGACACAAGCACTGTTCTACTTCCCAGGGTTCCCACAGGGAATTGACCTGACATGGAAGATACCATCAGGACCCAATATTCACATTTTGAATTTCTTTTCTTTACATGTTCCTTATGATATGCATATACCTTCTGAAATGTTCTACAATGAACTCCACTAAATTTTATACTGGTAATAGATGATCCCTGATAACTGCAGATTATTTTTGGCCCATAAGCATTCAGCATACACTCTGTAGAAAAGTTCATACTCATTGTAGAATAGATGTTAATAATAAATAGAGAGTAATCACTTGACTGGACTGGTTATGTTAAATAATTCCTGAGAGGTGAGGGCAGGGACCAGCCTAGGAGGCAATTTTAGGGAGACTTCATGTCTCCCTTCGGAAAAAATAGGGGGACTGCAGAGTCATGTAGGGAGACTTCATAGGCAAGTGGGGAAAATTAAGAATATTCATGTAGCTCCCCCTCCCCCCCCCCACCCACCGCATTTTCATATTTTCAATTTGTAGTTCTCCATTAACATATGATTAATCCAAGTCCAGTTGTCTATGATGCATCTATGCCAGGTTAAAAAAATCACAATGTAATTATTGACTGAAAATCCCCCACTGCTACCCTCTCCTTCATGACCCTTCCCCTCTTCTTCATGCCAATCTCCCAGCACCCTCCTGTGGTTGCCTTTCACCAAAGTCGACTAAGCTAATAATTTCCTAAGTCTGAAAGTGTGAACAGGACCAGATGTAAGAAGGTTGCTTGGGAGGTACTTTGTTAGTTAAATAAAATACATTCTGGGGTCTAGTATTTTGCAAAAGAAATATCATTCAGCATCATTTTTATGGCATTCCGGTGTCATGCCCCATCATTTCGTGTCATTCCGGTGTTTAGGAGGACCCTTTTTCAAGATCGTCCACATGCGCACTTGTGCCCTATACAAAGCTTTTCTTGTCATCGCTAAAGCTTTTTTTCCATGTGTTTCAATTCCATTCCTGTTTTTTTAGGAAATAAAAAATCTGCCAAAAGTGACAATGGACAATTGATTGTCGTGTGATTTCAAATAAATGGTCGTTTATTCGACGAATTAGAATGCCCATTTATCACACTCAAGCACATTCGATCCTTGAAAATAATCGTTTTTATGTAAACCTCGCATCACTCAGTTCAGCCTTTCCTCATTTTGGCCAGTTTTTAGAGGGCGACTTGTAATCGCCCCGATTATTTTTCTATGCGACTTTGGGCTTAGAAGGGCCACATAATCACCCTAGTCGCCCTCAAGGCTGGTCCCTGGATGAGGGATGCTATACAAACACGAGTGCGAGAATGCACACGAGTGTTTTACAATATAGTCCCTTGCCTCAAATGAATTATTTCACGTAACCAGTCCAGTCAAGCGAAATTTATGGGCCGAAATTTTGGTACATGTATTTCTACCTCAGTGTGTAGAGAATTCATGAAAATAATATTGCGAAATAAATTCTATGAGGTTTGGAATATCTCATCAGAAAATGTCAAATTATAGACATGTTTTTGCAATTTAAGACTTTGAATTTCAAACTATTGTAGATCTGATGAATGATGGTGGGGGTACCCCCTGTAGCAACATTCCTGGTTATGAACACTCAAGGTGCATTTCACATCTCTTTAACGATGGGAGGGGGGGGGGGGGGGTACCCTCTGTAGCAACATCCCTGGTTATGAGCACTCATGGTGCATTTCACATCACTTTAACGCCTTAAATTTTCACATAACAAATATCAGCTGTATCCGCCCACACAATTTATATATTGTAGAATTTAACATTATTTTTTTTAAATTTCAACAAAACCATATCATGTGACCCCCAACTGGAATGAGCTCATCCAGCTTGTTGCAGTGAGGGGTCACACAGCATCATTTTGTTGAGATTTTTTGAAATAAAAAAAAAATAATGAAAATAACAAATTTTAATAACATACATCGGGTAAAAGGTTAATTTTGTCTTCATGTAAATGCCCATTTTCCCAGTATATACTAAACTTTAGTCAAAAAATGTATTTAGATTTTATCACTGACCAACCTTCTTTGAACTATATCAAACCCAAATGATGTCACGCTGGCATTTGGGTGGGAGAAAAATTACGCATGATGGGTTTGGGGTGTGGGATGGGAATCTCACCATTGGGCAAGTTATCTGCACCAGACACTAGGCAAAGCTTGTCTCCGGTTCAAATATCTACCCTCTCAGGTGAAATTTTCCCATCCCACACCCTTGAGGATAATAATAGTCTCCTCATTAGGCCAAATAAAGTAGATCTTCTGTTTCTTAGGCCATTTTTTTGCAAAATTGCATGTGGGCATTTTTTTTTATTTTCGTAATTATTTCTTTGCCAGCAAAAGTTCATGTTCTTGGTTTGTTTTATGTTTTAGGCCTCATAATCTAGAGAATAGCATGGGTGGTGGTATATTTCACCCCTTGAGTGCAAGAAGGCTTTGCAATGGTAAAGCACTGCAAAGCCTTGTTGCACCGAAGGGACAAATTTATCAATTTTAGTAACTGGGGTAAAATATCAGACATAAACCATTTAATTTTCATTTTTTTTAAGTTTGCATTGGTTATAAAAAGAGAGAATGCGGCAGCCAAAAGGATCATGCAGGAGTGCCTGAAAAACAGATTTTGAACTTTTTTTAGGCCTTATGTAACTTATATTTAACCCATTTCTACTTTGTAGGACTGGAAAATGGTGTACTTAAGTCATGTATGTCATCTAACTTAACTGTTGGGGTTTTAAGTTACTTTTTTTTTTCTTTTACAGATTTTCATGTTTCAATAAAACCATAAAGTTTAAGAATGAAGTATTTATTGATTGTATCTTGTTGCTGATACCTGTACTTTTACTAGATTTGATAAAAAATTTAGCTAAATCTAACTCCAGAAATCATTGGTCAAGAAGTCCATTCAATTTACTTCAGAAAAGTTTGTTAAATGTGCTCAAATTATACTTATTTCAATGGCAAGAGATTTCATTCTTGGGCTGGAATAACTGCCAGCTGCATGCAAGGAGTTAAAACAAGAAACATTGAAACAAATTCTTCACCAAGGCTTATAAAAAACATTTCTTGTTTCTCAGGCAATTTTTCCTCAATTTTATGAAGAGGGAGGATTTTTTGGGTTAATCCACAAAGCAGTCCTCAAAATAGATGGAATTGGAAATTTAACTCCTTACATTATGTGGGAAAAACATTTTATTCACCGAGAATATTTTCCAAAGTGCAGCTGCAAATTTAACCAACTATATCTTAATTATAGTGCTCAGTGAGCTCTGTAAAACAAAATATTGTTGGTAAAATGTTTAGTCTCAGAAGTGCAAAATAAAATCACTGAAGTAATTTCCAGGTAAGAATGAAGAGTTGATGAGGCAGATTTTTAATTACGAGGGGGGTGGGTGGGTGGGGGGGGGGGGGGGGTGGGGGGCGAGTGCCTGAAAAGCAAGTATTTTTTTTTATAGCCTTTTTATTACCAAAATACATGTACTTCACAAAATACTGGACAGTGAAATATGCAGCATTTTAAAATAAGTGTTATTCTTGATTTCTGAATGGATAAAATAAAAATCCCTATAAAAGTTTAGGTTGACCACTTAGAACAACCAAAAGGGGAAAAATGATTAAACATAAATTTCGTTTTCACCTGTTCTGAGAAAACTTTGTCAACCCATTATTTTCAAAGTAGTGGTTTCAAATGAGAAATTTAACTTGGTTATTTCATTCTGTTTACTAGACATATTGTCTTTTTCTTCAGAGTATTGTTAATGAAATTTTTAATATAAAGCTATTATAAACTTGATTTCGGTCAATTCATGGTGTTATTGATGGAAGGAAAATATTGGCCGAGGACGAAATCTACAGCAGACATTTTTTCTCAGGTTGGATCGACTTCTTCGAAAGGCTATAATTGTTTGTTGTTGGCCAGTGGTCAAAATTAGATTTTCAACCCCAGCAGCCACTTTTCTGGCCAGGAACATGATATGTCATTATACAGGATGGCAGTTCAGTAAATATTGTGGGGTAGACCAATCAGTATTTTCAACGTGTAGCCCGAGGCTGCACGTTGAAAATACTGATTGGTCTATCCCAAATAATGGATATGGACTCTTCTAATTGCTGCCATTGAACTGGCGTAGAAGATACTTAAGAGTTCAAAGGGTTAAAATAAATACTTTTATTAGTTCAGGCAGACTAAAACTCTATCATTGTGGGTCCATTTCTAAAGACAAGAAGAGAAAGACCAAAAAATTTTCTGCTTTCATCTATTGCTATGGTATGTTTACTAAGTTTATACACTGCAAAGAATTTTACTGTTCCTTTAAATAACTGAGAGCAATAAGCACTTTATAAGCCTCTTTTGTTTCTCAAGTCATTGCTGACAGGTTTCATTTTAATGCAGGCTGGCCCAAACCAGCCAGTGCCAATCACAAAAACGCCTTTCAAATTTTTTTTTCTTCCAATTTTTGCCTTAAAAAATGTAGCTTACGGATGTCTCACTGGAATGAGCACATATGTTCTGGGACAAAAATTTAAAAAGAATATTATGAATAGTGATTTTTATGAACAAATCTGGCTGGATGTGGCCATTATGTTAGGTAAGGGGGATAAAACTCTTACTTTAACAAGTTTTATTGTGTTTCAAAGGCTTAACCCTTTACCCAAAGAACACAAAAACAAATTTGTTATTTTAGTTATTTTTTTTTTTCAAATTCTGGAAAAAAAAATTAAATACAGATATATCATGTGCCCCCCTCACTGGAACAAGCTTCATGAGCTCATTCCAATGAGGGGAAGGTTGATATGGTTTTGTTGAAATTTAAAAAAAAAATCTTTTTTTCAGCTGCTCAATTTCTAAATTACCTGGGTGGATGCAGCCGATTTGTTAGGTAAAGCATTAACTGGTTGAAGGCTAGATTATTTTTGGTGGTCTGAATTTGTTATTTAAAACTTGATGTATTACAAATTATTGGAGAGTGCCCACAGGCACTCTCCAATAATTTGTAATAAAACAAATTTATATAAAAAAAAATATTATTTGTGTTTGAATGAATGTGAAAATATATGCTAGGAAAGTGTTGGCTTTTGCTCTGGTATCCTCATTTTCTGAAAGCCCTGATAGTGGCTTCTAGCACTCAACCAATCAAGGAGAAACACATTTCAACTCATGGTTGACCTGAACTTTGTTGAGCTAGTTCTTACTAGATTTACTGAACATTACAGGGTTTGACCAGTTTGTTCAATCTGAACATTATCTCACATGAGCAAGTAAGCTTTTTGTTTGTTTTATTAACTCAATCACAGCCTGGGCAACATCGTGTTGGACAGTTTTAAAGTACACCATCGACGTGCAGTAATATAAGTTACAGGACGTTCAGGTGGCAGATACGGTATCATATGAGGCGAGGTGAAAACAATATTGGACGAGGCGGTACACCGAGTCCAATATTGTTTTTGCCGAGCCTCATATGATACCGTATCCGCCACCTGAATGTCCTGTAACGTATTTATTATGCCAGCGAAAACAAAATAACAAACAAATTTGAACGCCGGCACATTTTCAAAACTGGTGCAAAACGCTATGTAAGTTGTAACAAACGTGCACAGTTGTCTCCCCGTTTGTGTATAATTTCCTTGACAACACAGACAACAGCGACAGACGCTTTTCTTCGTACTGTCATTTTGTCTTGAGTGTGCAGAAAATGTCCGAAACGTCCGATTTTATAGAATTCGAACAAAATAAATGTATCTCGCATCTTTTCCTTCATAGCTGTGATTCATTTCTTACAATTTCATTATAGTGCAGTCGCTATTTATATTTTATCCATTTTCGAAGCGACGTTATCCATTTACCACAACAGAGACTACAGAATGAGCTCAACGAGAAAAAATGAAATTAATCTATTCTCGGGATAAGACAATTTTTTTCTCAGTTTATTTATTCACACTATATATATTTTTCAACTTTCTAACAACGCATCTATGGGTTATATATTTTTTCTAAAGCTTTTAAAATATCGAGGCGAACACCGTACCCAAACTGTTGTGTGTTAGCATCAATAAGCTTAGACCCTATGTCAAGTTAGGGCCAGACCGACTTATCCGTTATCGGTAGATCGAATACAGTAGTATTTCTCACTTCAAATAATTAAATTTACATTTAGAAAATAAATTTCACAATAAATTTTTTATAAAACGCGAGAAAATGAGACATATAGACACGGAGGGACGTTTGATTGTACTGCAATTTCTTTAATATGGATATAAAAGCACCGCGAGGTGAGGAATTTCCACGTCGAAACAAAATGGCGGTACTGACCTAATACGAGTTTCGTATTAGGTCACCTCGGGATGCAGGTGACCCAATACGGCTCAGTACCGTCCCACTATTCAGGGGCTGTGTTTGGCGAGTTTCATTAGCTGGCATAATAAACCTTTGTACAGGGTGCTATCGTGCCTGCACATCGGCATTTGGGATTAAGTGTCTTGCCCAAGAACATAAAGCAGTGCCCAATAGGCAGGATCGAACCGCCGACCTTTTGGTCTGAAGTGATGGTTTATCAATAAAGTTTGTTAAAACAAAAGACAGGTAACACAATCATGGAGATATGAGCAATGATTGTGTTTGGCGGGCTTATATAAATTTTTGGCCTTTTATATTTGGGTTGATGTTAAACTTAGCTCTGGTTTAAAAACGGCTAAATATACACATTTTCTCACATGGTTGCTTCTTATTTTTTCATTATATATTCACAATATATGTATGATGCCTGAACATGGTAAAGTTAAATGATGTCACAGTGTTCTGTGTGTGCTTACCTATGACCTATGTGGTCAGTGAATATTACTTTTCTCACCTTGATAATTCCTTGTATCAACCTCATGGAAAAACAATAATTGTGAAATATATGGTATGGTGTATACCTGTACACCAAATGATTGTAAAAAGTTCAGAAACTCTGCAAAATGATGCAGGTAGATGGATAAGGTTGAGCAATACCACATCATTGGTAGCAGTCACGATTGAGCTTGAGTGGATGAGAATCAAGGACAGGACAGCACATTTGGGGGGCACTACTGTTCATACTGAGATAGAGGTAAGGGAAAAATGTGAAGTGTGTAATAGAGACCATGGAACATTTCCTCTTAAAATGTCTAAAATATCTATATGATAGAATAAGATTCACCAGATGCATAATGAGGAAATGGGATGGGAGTATAAAGAATAGGTGGGTACATGCAGATGCAAGGAAGAGCATTAGTATGCTTATTAGTGAAAGTGAGGATGAAGCATGGAATATCAAACAGTTTGTTTCTGAGTGCTGGGCAGAAAAAAGAGCAAAGATGGGGAATTAGCAGTGGAATGTAGGCCTTCAAATCTCAGAACTGGAGGCCTTCAAATCTCAGAACTGTGATGAATTGGCAGCCAGATGAAGTTATTTATCACTATTATGCAGAATTTATAAACCTTGTTCTCAAAATTTTATTTGAGCCTCACCTTTTAAATCTCACCTCAAATAAGATTTAGTGACCCCCAGGTTTTAGCTCACCTGACTGAAAGTCAGGGTGAGCTTTTCTTATCACTTTTCGTCCGTCGTCTGTCGTCCTGCATGAAGGTGGTGTTTGAGTCTCTTTCTGCTAAACCATTGGCCACATTTTAATTAAATTTCATGTAAGTAGTGGTTATATAGGGGCATTTTGATTTTTATGCAAATTAGGTTTCTGCTCATATTGAGCAGAGGGGTGTGGAAAAAATGGCCTTAATTTTTGAAAATCTTCTTCTAATGAACCACCAGTAGCAGAGACTTGATATGTGGTATACAGAGTCCTTTTGAGGTTTTTTGAATCAAGTTTGTTCAAGTGAAGTTTGTGGGGCATTATTTGCCTTCGTTATGGGAGGGGCAAAAATTTTGGCCACACCTAAAATTTCTATTTTCAGAACCGCGAGGTCGATTTGAACCAAATTTGATATGAGATGATAATGGGTCATAAAAAATTGCCCCGTGGGAACCTCGGGAGCTAAAAAATAGGAAAAACCTTAAAACTGCCATATCTCCAAAACTACACAGCACAGAGAATTCTTATTTTGTATAAAGCTTACCTTTATCCAGTAGAATAGAATGGTTAAAAAAAATCCCTATCGGTTTGATCACAAGGTATTTTTTTCAGGACTTTGAATAAGTGATGAGTCAGCACTTTTTAACACTGTAGGCAATGGGAAAAACATTAAAAACTCTTCTCCAGATCCAGCAGGCAGAATCTTTTGATATTTGATATGCAACATTGTGGGATGGATCTGATTCAAGTTTGTTCAAATTGGCCCCCTGGGTTCATATTTGGGCTCAGTATAGGAGCCCGATTTCGAACTTAGTGCATTTCAGGCAAATTTCTTAAAAAATCTTCTTCTCCAGATCCAGCAGGCAGAATCTTTTGATATTTGGTACGCAACATTGTGGGGGTGGATCTGATTCAAGTTTGTTCAAATCGGCTCCCTAGATTCATATTTGGGCTCACTATAGAAGCTTGAATTCGAACTTAGTGCATTTCAGGCAAATTTCTTAAAAAATCTTCTTCTCAAGATCCAGCAGGCAGAATCTGTTGATATTGGGTATGCACCATGCTTAGGGGGGTGAAATTCAAGTTTGTTCAAGCCAAGTCCCTGGGTTCATATTTGGGCTCACTGTGGTAGCCTGAATGATATAACTTAGTTCAAAATGAGGAATTTTCTTTAAAAATCTTCTTCTTCAGATCTGGCAGCTGGAATGTTTTGATATTTGGTGTGCAGCATCCTTAGAGGGGTGAGATTCAAGTTTGTTAAAGCCAAGACCCTGGGTTCATATATGGGCTCCCTGTGGGAGCCCGAATTATAACTTAGTTCAATATGAGGAATATTCTTTAAAAATCTTTTTTTTTTTAGATCCACTGGTCAGAATCTTTGGATATTTGGTATAAGCTTTTCTTAGGAGGAGCAGATGCAACTTGTTGAAATCAAATCTCTGGGTTGATATTTAGGCTACCATGTCAGCTGAGCACCCTCAGGCCCTCTGGGGCCTCTTGTTTTTTTTTTATTCAATTCCATATAAAACAGGAACTCATTTGAGAGCCTCCATTTATCTTTAATAACTAATAATTGTTATTTTTTGCCTTGAAAACATAGCCCAATGACCCCTCTTGTTCCAGAGAGGGGTCACAAGCTATATTTTGAAGACAAATATTGAAAGAAAGTATAAAATTTGATTGACTGTTTTAGTGAGTAGCACTGCTGGGTTTTGATCATTGTGTCAGTCTAAGAGTTAAATTACACATAATGTGAAAAAAGAATAACAAAACTGTCATGATTGCATATGAAATTTCTGAATCAAATTTACTCTAATTGATCTGTACCTAACCCCGTCTCAGTTTGATTGTAGTAACTTTGTGTCAGATCAGTTTTAGTACATGTAGACGGGGAGAGTTTAGAAATTTCATATCAAATCATGTCAAATTTGAGATCCGCTCTTTCTGTAATGTATGGTGCAGGAGATGGGACAGGTAGGGATAGAATTAAATGTACAAAGTTTTAAGTATATTATTGAACCTGAAAGGCTGTAAATTTATTTTGAAGTTAGATTAATGTTTAATATGTACAATCATTATTGTTTTACAACAAATAAAGTGTTTTTTTTGAAGTGTTTGTTTTTATTAGTTATATTTTTACATTATGGGATGTGTGCAACGCAATGAAATAATCAAGCAACATTTTGGAGGTCAAAATTTGAATGGTAATTAATGTGAACAGTGCTGGCCTGATAAAAACATATTAGTTAAAGGGTTAAAAAATCCCCCCAAAACAAGCGAAATTGTTCATGTGTATCACTCAGCTCTCTCCTTCCTATTTTGATAATGCTCAGACATTCCCCTCTCTTAAAATGAAAGTGTCAATGACACTGTAGTTTAACTTGTGTGTTGTGTTTGATAAGAAGGATAATGTTCAATGTTTATGAAAGGATTATGAAATAAGACAAGAATTGCGATAATTGGGAATATGTTAATTTCTGTTCCCTATATGCTATGTTTTTAATAAAACTAGAGGTTCGACAGAGCCTGTAATTGCTCACCTGGAAATACATATAAAAATGTGATTTCCCATAGGCTTTCCATGGTATGGCCATGTTTGCAACATTACATCAAAATTACATGAGGATCATTGGTAGAAGGTCTTCCAGTCATCAATCACGTGAAGTTTCAAAACATTTGAATCCATCAAACAGAATCATAGAATGTCTCTAGTGGCCATATTTTCCAGCCAATGGGAACAAAAAAGAGGATCGTTTGCAGAGGGCCTCCTATAGACCTTGCCAAGTTTTGGTTCACGTCAGCTCAAAAGTTTCAGAGAGAAGATGAAAATGTGATTTCCTATAGGTTTTTTCTATAGTAACTATAAACCGCAATTGTGGCCATGTTTGCAAAACGATCAACATTAAAATGAGGAATGTTGGTGGAGGGTGTCCCAGCTATCAACCATGCAAAGTTTCAAAACATTTGGCCCTGTCGTTTTAGAGGAGAAGAGTTTTCAAAATTGACCAATCAGAATCAAAGAATGCTTCTGTCGGCCATGTTTTTTCACCCAACAGGAATAAAATGAGTAACAATTGTAGAGAACCTCTCATAGGCAATGCCTGTCAAGTTTGGTTCACATTGGCTCAGTACCTTCAGTGAAGATGATGAAAATGTGATTTCCTATAGGGTTTCTATAGTAACTATAAGCCACAATTGCAGCCTTAATTGCAACCCGATGAAGATTAAAATAAGAATCATTGGGAGAGGGGATTAAAGTCATCAGTCACATTAAGTTTTTTCAAATCATTTGGCCTTGTAGTTTCAAAGAAGATTTTCTTGAAAATGCACTCATTTATGAATTCTGTTTCAATAAAAAAAATCAGTAAAAAAGGGTTAAAATATTTTGAAAATAACAATTTTTTCAGACAGTATTCTCTTTCAAAATAGCTTTTGGACAGATAAAGGGTTACAGGAATCTTAAAAGATATAAAATAATTACTGTCATCTGAGCTGACATGTACGGTGGCTGATTTAGGCCACCCTCAATACTTTTTTATCTCGAGATAATATCTCAAGAAACTATCTCAAGATCTCGAGATAATATCTCAAGATCTCGAGATAATATCTCAAGATCTCGAGAAACTATCTCAAGATCTCGAGATAATATCTCAGGATCTCGAGATAATATCTCGAGATAATATCTCAAGATCTCGAGATAATATCAAGATCTCGAGATAATATCAAGATCTCGAGATAATATCTCAAGATCTCGAGAAACTATCTCAAGATCTCGAGATAATATCTCAAGATCTCGAGATAACCATATATAATCGGCGTCATGCTGTGATCATTAGCATGAATTCACTCAAACTGTTTATTCACTTGTCACATCTTTTCCGACTGCAACATATTCGTGCCCCCCATGACAATTACACGAATCCACACCTGCCACTCAGAAGATTAATCAACCAATCACCTTGTTGCGAAGTTATGAGAGCCCACCAAATCTCAGTCCAGCACTAATATAAACAGAGTCCCGTCATCCGAACTTGCACTTGCTGGTGTCTTGTTCCCACTCCAATCCCAAAGTGTCAACCCAGCACCCGGTACCTCCCAGTACCTACTGTAGTGCCTTTTACCCCAAAACAGAACGTTTTCTCACTACTTTACAAGATGAAAAGTTTGTGTCTGTCTGACACTCCAAATCGAAAGTGTTGATCCAGTATCCGGTACCGCCTAGTGCATACTGTAGTGTTTTTTACCCTAAAACTCAACATTTTCTTATTTCTTTTCCTCCCAGCCCCATGCTGATTGTAGTGATGTTTACCATAAAACACAACGTTTACTCACTACTTTACAAGAAACACACCGATAAATATGAAATATCTCCTTCCAGCTCCACATTGAATGGAGAGATTTTTACCACAACTCACAAAGTTTACTCACTACTTTACAACACACAGACCCGTAAATACCAAATAGCTCCCTCATCCCCACGCTGAAAGATTTCATCCCCACTCCCTTAGTAGATTTTTCACCCACTTTCCACTTTGCTGACGGAGACATGCAGCATAAGTTTAACCCCATTCCCGCGTCTATTTTGACTGAGCAAATTGACGGTGCTACCCGATGTATAATAACCCTACACCAGCAACAGCTATAAACCTACCTGAGGATTCCCTTTGCTCTCATTGGTTTGAAAAGTCTGGATTAGGCGTAACTAGTTACCTCCTGCGGATACTGCTTCCGGACGAGTGATTAAGGACCTTGCATATTACCAACATCAGTGTTAGAAAAGGGCATGCCTAGTACAAGGTTACAGATGCTTGACAAAACCGTGAGATTTATTGGTCAGTGTCCCAGCAATCTCCCAGGACACCCAGGAGCCCATTCTCACAATTACACACCCAAATTGAAACCCATAACCCTGAGCCCAAGAGGCGAATAGAATCCCCCCTCCTGTGAATCCCAAACATGTCAGGATGGGCATGACTAACATTGTTTCCACACAAAACCCAATTACATGTAGTAATGAAAAGATTGACCTGTCGCCTGACAAGTCTCAACGGTCCATACACCTTTCACACTCCTCCAGGGACATACCCAAAAGTGACAACTGCAATGGTGATGTATACAGTCCCGCGCAAATATAGAAAGACAACTTGAACCCGATTCTCCAGTATCTCCGAACAAGAAACCCCCTCAACGTCGTTTACTGGCCACCCTTAACCAAGTGCAACATGATACCTCAATTAACCAAAACGATCCTCTGTGATCAGCTACTCTCACCCGCTTCACAGGAGACCCCCCACCCCCAGCCCCAGTACTTGTGACCCCGACCACCAACGTCAACTCACGAAACCAACAATAATACAGGACATTGCCGTCCCATAAGATCGATTGGTCCCCTATGTTCTCACCGGCTGAAACCCATTCCAAGCTGAGAAACCTTAATTTTGCCATCCATGAGAGCATAGTTTCCACCAGGACCACCCTCAACAGACCACTCCCTCTTAACCCACAAGATGACACAGACACACACCCAATTTATGAGAGCAACATCTTGCCCCAACCAAACCCCGATTGCGCATCACACCATTGATTTGTCCTCCAACAATACCCAACTATGAATACACTTTTCATACTCCTTCAGTGGGACTCCCAACAATATCCCTCAAAACGACACCACTGCGAACCACCCTGCAATGATAGTCGAAACTCAGACCCGTGAACATACCGCCCTGTTTGACCTATCGCTGCTATAGCTCCCAAAAAATGTTTCACCCAATTTGCAGTCCTCCCAAATGAGCGAAAGTGTCTCTACCACCAAACAGTGAACCCCGCAATGTTGTGTTGAAAAGATGTTCCCGCGACATTTGAAACAACAAGTAGAACCCCACTTTCTATTTTGCTATTCCAGCTTTATGGGACCGGGGAGTAGCAAAATAGAAAGTGGAAACATTGGGGGACCTATCAATCTTATGGGACGGGATGTCCTGTATTACTGTCGGTTCATGAGTTGACATTGGGAGTGGGGATCACAAGTACTGGGGGGGGGGGGGGTGTGTCTCCTGTGAGCGGGGTGATAGTATGTGATCACGGAGCCGGAGGATCGTAATGGTTAAGAACATAGGGGACCAATCAATTTATTTATGTATTTATTTGTTGTTGTTTAAGGTCACATATTTCTGCACAATGGCTAATCATGACCATGAGAGTTTTATGGATGGAGGAAGCCGCTGTACCCGGAGAGAACCACCGAGCAACGGTGAGGAACTGTCAGCTCCCCAACATACTACTCCACACAAGCAGGGTAGCATTGGTTGAAGACAGGTGCCCCATAGACGTGCAGTATGACCTTAGTACACAACGCCACCATGCCCCCACGTAGGCTATGAGGGTGAAGTGTCTTGCCCAAGGACACAACGCGGATGCCGAACCAAGGACCTCTCGGCTTGTAGCTTGCACCTATACCTACTCAGCCACGGCTCCCCCAGGTCCAATTAATCTTATGATACGGGATGTTCTGTATTACATTCGGTACATGAGTTGACGTTGAAGGTGGGGGGGGGGGGGGGGGGGGGGGGGGGTCACAAGTGCGGGGGGGTTCTCCCGTGACCGGGTGAGAGTATTGGGATCACGGAGGAACGTATTGTTAATTGGGGGTGCCATGTTGTAGCTGGTTAAGGGTGGCAGTAAATGACGTTGAGAGGGCTTCATCTTGTTCGAAGATTACTGGGAATCGGGTTCACGTTGTCCGTCTTTATATGCTTGGGACTGGATACTTCACTATGGAGTTGTCACTTTGGGGTATCTCCCTGGATAAGTGTGAAAGGTGTATGGACCGTTGAGACTTGTCGGGTGACAGGTCAATCTTTTCATTACTACATGTAATTGGGTTTTGTGTGGAAACGCCATCCATGAGAGCATAGTTCCACCAGGACCACATGCCACAGACCATTCCCCCTTAACTCACAAGGTGACACAGACACACACCCAATTTATGAGAGCAACATTTTGCCCACCCAAACCCCAACAGCGCATCACACCATTGATTTGTCCTCCAACAAATTCCAATTATGAATATGCTTTTCTTACTCCTCCAGTGGGACTCCTAACTATACCCCACAAAATGACACCACTGCGAACCACCCTGCAATGATAGTTGAAACTCAAACCCGTGAACATACCGCCCGGTTTGACCTATCGCTGCTACAGCTCCCAAAAAAATGTTTGACTCATTTGGCGGTCCTCCCAAATAAGCGAAAATGCCCCTCCCGCCCGCCAAACAGTAAAACCCGCAATGTTGTGTTGAAAAGATGTCCCGACGACATTTGAAACAACAAGTAGCACCCCACTTTCTATTTTGCTAATCCCGGTCCCATAAAGGGATTTCCTCCCAAAGATACACATAGTAGCATCCCCACCGTAGATTAACTGGCCATCTGGTGGCCTCCCTCCAGCCTATATCAAGCAAACCCCTCTTGGGGCACAACAACAGTTGTCCTTCCTCCTGGTAACCCCCAAGAAGAAAGAGGGACCATCCTCCCAGAGGATTGAATCCTGCCAATGATATAAGGGAAATATGCTCTCATGACATGAGAGCATCGCCTATCCCTACCAGGTTACACGCATCCACCCCTCCTTTTCGCTACTCCCTTTCCCACAAAGGGCCCCTTTCCCAGCTGACCTGAGTAGCTCCCTAGATCCCCGATTTATCGGACAATCTGATGCCTCTTGGCCCCTATATGCCCTCCTCCTCGGAGAGTTCTGCCTAGCTTGGGTGCATCACCACCTCCTTTTCTTATCTGAGTCTAAACACTGAAAGTTCTGGAAAACTCTCTCATCCAAATGCTGCATGCGGTAGGTAGACAGCTGTTAGATGCACGCCTGTCTGCCCAGAAATGCTTGCAATTTTCATAATAAGATTCTTCCCAATCTTCACTGTCATATTTGACTCAATGACTCATATTTGACTGTAGACTGTGCTAAAGGTTTTCGGGTTTTGGGCTCGGGCAGTTGTCACGGTTGGCAGATCACGCCCAAATGGGGAAAGTCTCATCTAGAGATCATAAGGAGTCATCCTACCAAGTTACAATGAAATCCCTCCATATTAAACATGACCTGCAGACTGTGCTAAATGTTTTTGGTTTTCGGGCTTGAGCGGCCATCACGGTTGATAGATTATGCCCATAAGGGGACGTTCTCATCTAGGCATTACACAGAGGTATCCTACCAAGTTACAATGAAATCCCTTCATAAATACAACCTGTAGACAGTGCTAATGGTTTTTCGGGTTTTGGGCTCGGGCAGCCATACCAGTTGCTCGATCGTGCCAAAAGGGGACATTCTCATCTAGGCATGACCCCAATCCTGCATATGAAATTTCGTGATGATCAGACAAGAAACTGTGGGGTGTAGCCCATGTTAAATGAAAATGTGAACAGATTAACAGACGTGACGCATGATGGCAATAGCTTATCTTGACTATGTCAAGTTAAGCTAAAAAAAATACCGGATGCTTGCCTCTCTTCCTTATCCATGCACCATTCATTTGAACCAAAAACTGGATACATTAACCCCTTTAAACTGTAAACCACTTTCACAGAACAGACTTAATTTCATAAATAAAATGGGAGTGAAAGGTCAACAATCTGATCCTCACCCATACCATATGCATTGTGTCCTTGCGCAAGACATTTAATCATGGTTGCCCATGTGGGGGGCATTGTATACTAAGGCATACTGTAGCTTGCTTGTGCACTTGCCTTCAACCGCAATTAACTCGGTTTTTGCCAGGTCAGTAATGGTTCTCACTGGGTACCTTAGCTTCTTCTACCAGGAAAACTCACCAACACGATACGTGTATAACCCTGGCTATTGAAAGTATCATTTAAACCCCAATTACAAACAATAACAATTGTAAATTAAACGACTGTTCAGTGAATTTGTGGGGGTAGACCAATCAATACTTTCAACGAGCCAGCCCCAAAGCCATACAGTTGATAATACATGTATTAACTGGTACACCTCCAAATTCAATCTTGAATCAATTCAGTTTTGTTTTTGTTCATTTGTTTTAAAAACTAAATTTGCAGGCTAATTTGTATACATACAGAATGTTAGGTGTTTTCCTTGCCAAAATAATCAAGATCACTGTTATTGCTATTTTGGGAACAAAATGGACAATGGAGGCCATTTTTTGGTGACTCTGAAATTCTAAACATAACTGGTTGAGTGCTAGAAGCCACTATCAGAGCTTTCAATAAAAAAATGAGGGTACCAAAGCAAAAGCCTAACATTTTCCTTGCTCATGTTTCATATTCAGCCAAATGTATATAATACTTTGTTTATATAAATTTGTTCTATTACAAATTACTGGAGCGTGCCTGTGGGCACTGTCCAGTAATTTGTAATAAAACAAATTTTGAATAACAAATTCAGACCACCAAAAATAGTCTAGCCCCTCAGCCAGTTAATGTCCTCTTTCTTTTGTCAATATACCACTACCAGGTTGGCTGCAATGGTAGCCATATTTGAGAAACCAGAATACTTGATTACTGAAAGGACCATTCATGTGTTCCAGACTAATGCACTTCAAAAACAGGGATTCACTGGGCATTGGGTTTTCAAGTTACTATGCAGACAAACAAAAAATTACAAAATACTCAAGATGGCTGGCATTGCAGCCATAATGGATATGTCATAACCCTCGTTATCGATAGAAAGGCCTCCTCTAGTCATCACTATTCAATCATAAAACATGGGGTCCATTGGACATTTGGTTTTCAAATTATTGTATAGTGGAGCCCTCTTAATTGGATATCTCTTAACTGAATAACCCTGTTAATTGAATATAATTTCCCTGACACAAAACCATTTACCATACCTCCAGTACAAATTTAACTTGTTGATTGAATAAGGTTATAGAGTAAACTCCTGTTAATTGAATAAAAAAATCTTGCAACCTGTCGAGAAAATTACCCCGACTCTCAAAAGTTTTCCTTTGTTACACCCATTTGGCCTCAGTACATCCAATACAGACGTTTAATCTATTATATCTTGTCTTGTTTGACAGAGTTCATGGAGCTCTGTAAAACAAGATAGAATAGAAAAAATGTGGAGTTTATCTCTAGAATACAGGAAAGTTATGCAATCCCTGTTAATTGAATACTTGTGTTAAATGAATAATTTTCATTGGCAAAGTGGCTATTCAATTAACAGGGTTCCACTGTGCAGGCCAGCAAAAGTTACAAAACATCAGATGACTGCCAAGGCACCAATACTGGATATGACAGAAAGTGGACCAATTAAAGGAACTTTCGTCTCATTCTTACTATTCCACAAGAAAACAGATCTGTTCGAGTGTAGTTTCCAAGTATGTTGTGTGAACAAACAAAAGTTAATAAATGGACAGATGGACATCCAAATGGACAAAGCTATATCATTACACAGCCTGCTTCTATGAATAAAAGATATCTCACTGTTTTTCAGCTGGTAGTGTAATGTTAGTATTCCATTCACTGGACTACTTTCATGTACAACTGACACTCTATGTATCTTGTTTGACAGTGCTCAATGGATCAAAGATCTGATGGACTGGGATGTTTGGCAAGTGCTTTAGGCAGGTTTCTCTCCTGAAGGACCCATACTGACTTAACCAGAAACTGGTCATTTTTCTTCATTTTGGTTATAAATTGAGCATAATATCTTGTTTCAAACAAGATGTAACAATAAAATGTTTATTTCATGATTTGTGTCCAAAGTCTGACAGACTAAAATCACGATCACAATCTCTTTTATCCATATATACAAAAGAGAAAAAAAAACAGTATAAAAACAAAGAGGACCATCAATCTTGTCAATTTCCATGTTAGCAAGAATTCTGATTTTGGAGAAAATCTGAGCTATTTTCTGGCATTCTATGTGGCAAGGTCAATAAAACTTAGTAGTGGTTCTGTTTATGAAAGGTGGAACACTGATCTGGGATAAACTAATTAATTATAGCTGCTGATATTCAGATTAAGCGTCTGGTTCACTGCAATGTACTGGCAAGAGCTTTAGGCAAATTCTCTCCTGATGGACCCTGGAAATGGAATCTGAAAAATAAAACAGCAGGTTGATTTCCTTTACTTACAGCTTTTTACAAATGCTACAGAAAGTATGGAGTAAATTGCACTCGAATCCCTTGGAAAACTAAATCAATATCTGGGAATTCTAAGGAAATCTGACCTAATTCCCCTCCCCCGCTAAAATGTTTGAACTCCCCACCCCCCCCCCCCCCCCCCCCCCCCCCCTCCAAACACATCACACAAAGTTTTGGCCAGCGGGGCTGGTTTTGATAGCTCATGTTTTCAAGTAGAAAAATATTTTACACTAAACTGAATTTTGAACTAAATGCTTAATCTCAAAAGGGTCTAATTCTCACAATTTTTCAACCAAAGAACAGGTGCCCAAGACAACAACCTCTGTATTAAGTTGGTAAAATTTAAACTAAGACAAGACTTGACTATAAACCACTAGAAAGCCACAAGGCTAAATTGTCATGGATGAAAAAACTGTATAAAATTATCCAGGCCTTTACCCTCTTAACACTGATGTCAAAATACAGAAATCTCAAGCTGTCCATTCCATTTTTCCCATAATGCAACAAGGAACTTAACCAATTAAATCTTGCTTGACAGAGCTCAATGAGTTCTCTCAAACAAGATTGAATTGGTTAAATTCCAAGTTGTATTGTGGGAAAAATTTGCTGCTTGAAATTTCTGTATTTTGACATTAGAGTGCAGAAGGTTAATTGGTTGAGGGTTAGATTATTTTTGGTGGTCAAAATTTGTTTTTTGAAAATTTGTTTTATTACAAATTATTGGAGAGTGCCCACGGGCACTCTCCAATAATTTGTAATAGAACAAATTTATGTAAACAAATTATTATTTGCATTTGACTGAATAAACATGAGCAAGGAAAATGTTGGCTTTTGCTCTGGTACTCTTTATTCTTTTAACTGGTAAGTAAAGTGCTGAGTTTTTTCGGACAACAAATCAAAGCTCATCGTATACTGCACTATTACATTTAATTGGATAGTGCCTTATAGGCACTATCCAATTAAATATCAGAGAGCAAAGTATTGTATA
This sequence comes from Pictodentalium vernedei, assembly GCA_031216915.1. Taxonomy (NCBI): domain Eukaryota; kingdom Metazoa; phylum Mollusca; class Scaphopoda; order Dentaliida; family Dentaliidae; genus Pictodentalium; species Pictodentalium vernedei. The sequence continues at coordinate 272,035,083 of CM062295.1, forward strand.
AAAAATCTGATTCATATCAGGATCAATAAAGGCTTTCTCAGGCAGAATGTAGCTACAGACAGTTATTGCCTGTCACTTTTAGTAAAGCCCAAAATAGGGCTTCCAGCACTCTAACCAGTTAAAGCCCTGATAGTGGCTTCTAGCACTAAACCAGTTAAAGAGTTACAAGCTAATCATACATTTATCCTTGGATGTCAAGTTGGAATAAGTTACCTGCATTTTTTTCACAACCAATAATGGTTACTAGCCAGTCACACACTTTACTCATACTAGTTTCCACAAAATTTGATTTGGTCATAGCACAATCACATGCAAGTTTACATCATTCATAAAATCGTGTCAGGAAAATCATGAATCGGATGAAAATCTGACCTTAAAGATTACCCCATAAAGGCTTAATTCCGATTCGATAACTTTTAAATTTACTGCAACTGCACGGGAGCCACAACATGCATTCTCAGGAAATATTTGCATGATACATTCTAAGTACATTGGCAATTGTTCCTAGGCAAATCTTTGCTACCTAATACTAGTCAGCCAAGAAGGGCAGAGAAACATCCGCAAAGCCACAGGATGTACCGGGGAGGACTGTTCAATGTAGTGAAAGTGCACAAAAAACTCAGGGCATTCAAGAGACATGAAAGTTGTCTGGAAATTCACAATAATCCAGTTTAATCTAAAAATTATGAAGGACAGATTGGCTACAAGTGCTGTAATAATCAAAACTCTGGAGAAAAAACTTGTTTACATCAATGTGCTTACTAACTGTAGGAATGATGATATTTTGCTGATTAATAGAGCTGGGCAGTTTTGACTTTTCAGATTTGGTTTGGGTTCGATTTCAAGAAAAACCTTGGCTTTGATTTAGTTTTTCTTTGACTTAAGCAAACATGTTAAGTCTCACTGTTTTAGAAGGAGACTCACTATTCACTGTCATTATGTGAACAGTCCATTTAAAATATTCTTTCCTCTCCACTAGTCGATTGCATAATAGGGTGTCTAAAAATAGGATAAGCTAATTGGCTTTGATGGGAACTTTTTAGTATCCATGGTAATTACTTCAACCATAACAAGTGCAGTTGTCAATAAATGATCAGCTGTGTTGACTGATTATATGGGAGACAAATGATTTTAACAAACAATATTTTATTAAGCAATTTTTTTTTATTAATGATATCTGACTTTAATGCTTTGCAAGTATCTACAAACATTTGCACACACGAATAACAGAATATATTATATTTCAAAAAAATATACACGCAAGCACTCTTTCAAAGCACTATAATATCGATCGGGTTTTGTTTGCACTTTTGAATAGAAAATCTCTGCTAATATTCCATGGAGTTAGCACTCAACTACTAATGGGTAAAAATACACAGTACGTGACAGGTGGACTACTACCAAATCACTTGTCAAGTGAATGTTTTACAGAACTCATATTTTTTTTACATAAACTGATTTTTTTAAGGGCCACCAGATTTATCTACACATCCATCAAGAGACAATTTGCTTGCTTGTCTGCTGTTTATCGGCACCTGTAAGTTGAAGTTGAGTGGATGATTCACTCTGTGTGTGATTTGGTTGTAATCCACCCTGCACTTATCTACACACACGAAATAAATTGTGTGAACAAACTAGACACTTTGCAAGAAGCATTAGCTATTTTTTTATTTATTTATTGGTGTTTAAGGTCAATAAATAAATTGTGACCACAACAAAGGTCTAAAGTCAAGCTTAGCCAATCGTTTACCCCTTTGGTGCCCATTTTAGTGGACATCCATACCAGGCACTGGTGACCGGGTCCTACTTCACCAGTAAAGCGGAACTTTCTTACCATAGTAAATAAGCATTGCTTCACTTCCCGTAGCCATGGGGAAAGAAGCACTATTAAATATTATCACAGTGTACATTATTGTCTAAGAAATTCTGTGGAAATGCAATGACCGCCTCACCGCCACCCCCCCCCCCCCCCCACACACACACACACACACACACACACCCAAATATTTCAGTCAGCACACCTCTTGAGCAAGATAGTGATCCATTGAACATGTGTTTGTTTAAACACATGAGAATAATTTAACTGGGTTTTTTTTAACAATTTTTTTTTGTGGATGGGAGACGTGATTTGGTTATACTCACGCAACTCGTGTTTTTTTATCTTGATTAAAAAATAGCTTTCCCTGGTTAAACTTTCGTTTCTCCATTGCTGGCGACATTTATCTTTTTGGTGAGGAGATAACTGCATCCAATTTTTGTGAAGTGACACAAACAATTCACGAGTCTCTTTAAAATTTAATCGGGGTCTTTTTTTTAGAATTTCACTTCTTTGTTTGAAAACAAAGTACAAAGAACTTTTTCGACCAGGAGAGATAAGTTTGACCGGTGTTTTTATTTTTTTCTTCTTCATTTTTTTTTCATGTCATTGATCATGTTGAGCGTCCTGCCAAAATATTTTTTTTCAAGGGTGGTATCTTTTAAAATGGACACATTTTTCGGTAAATTTAAATGATAATTTTCTGTTGGTAAACAATTTTTACTGTCAATGCAATCCAGGATGTAATGGAAGGACACGACGGGGAAACCCCTTTGAAGTGCTTGCCTTATCGGAATGGGAATCTTTTTCCCTATCAGTGCTCCATCGCAAGTCAAAACAACATAAACCTTGGTTGGTTGACATTCCTTTACCGCGATCATCGAGATCGTTCCAATGACAGGTCATAAGGTATGTTTTTTTAACAAAAATTTAAAACATAATAAAATTTGAATGAAGATTTTTGTGTATAGTGCTGGCCGAATTTGGCTGTTGACGTTGGGTAAAAACAGAAAGCTTGCTAGCGGTTTTCATGCTTTTCCCGCATATTGGATGATTAATTTTTTTAAGGAATAATACATTCTCATTTTAGTTCATCTAAACTATTTCGGTAAAATGCTTATGCTACAATAAAAATTAAATTACCAGGTTTTAACTTTGAAATGTTTGGGCATTCTTCACAGTACAGAATCCATAATCCTTATCTGAAAAGCTATTGCCACAGCGAAACGCCAGGATGTATCGCCAAGACTGTCACAGTGTTGTTTCAAAAACACCGTACACCAAGAACACATTTTATTCACTGAAATACTTGTTCTATTCCATAATTTCATGTAAAAAATACAGGGATGAAGTGTTACAAGAATGAATGAAGACAAGATCATTTCGACGGAGACAATCCGACCTTCAATTATACGCAGGGGGGGGGGGGGGGGGGGGGTGCAGGGGGGGGGGGGTGCAGGGGGGGGGGGGGGATCCAAATCATATATCAGCAAAAAGTTAAAAAATTTATAGTAATTTATATATTTTTTATACTTACCAATGACCCAGACATAGCTGGTGCTAACTCTTAAAATATAGGGCCAAACACAAATTTTGCCCACCAATACCGAAAATTTGCATCTAAAACCAAAGAAAACATGTCCTGAATGGCCCTCCACTCTTCACCTCTACTGCGCATGCGCAGTGTCAAGGACGTTCCTAAATTGGCGCCATTAATCATTCTAATAACCAGTGCCTGGTAAGCGCTATGTACTCAGCGGGGAGGTAAGAGTTCCCAACTCCTGGGAGGGCCATCCCCGTCTGGGTCATTGGTAAGTATAAAAAATATATAAATTACTTCAAATTTTTTAACATTTTTATACTGTACCAATGACCCAGACATAGCTGAGTAGTAAAAAGGCTGGAGGGCCAAGGACATAGAGCAAGATGGAATACGCTCAATAATATAAAATAGAGTCATCCCCTCCAGGGAAAAAGAAGTAAAAGGCCTTACATGTATCTTTCTTATTTATGATAAATTAGAAAGATACAACACCTTCCAAAATTGAGCATCATACATCCATGTACTCTATAAATATCTAGTATAATCCTTATACTAATAATTTTTATAGTAAGCCAATAAATAAAGTAAGTCTAGAGAATAGAGACTCTTATACTCCTTAAAAGTGTCTGAGGATTGCATAATCATGTCCGTTGACACGTGCTATATTCAAAAGCTATACTTTAAAAACTAAGACTTGAATGAAATTTAAAAACATAAACTTCTCCCTAAACAACCATCCCAATAACAGCTCAGAATTACTAACTCCAGAGGAGGTATCCCCTTGTTTTCATAGTAAAACAGGTGACCCAATGGAACACCCTCCCCCCCCCCCCCCCCCCCCCCCCCTTTTTCTTGCCCTGGGTCAAATAGCCCAGAGCGAAGAGGGCAGCAGAACGGAGTCACTGCCGAAACAGACAGCCTACCTAGCTATAGTAGCAACTGTTAAGTGAATGACATTCTGAGCAGTAGATAATAGACCTAACAATAGAGGCCTCCAGAAATGGACTCAATATTTCTGAGATAAAAAATTCATGAATGCGGATGGCTGAGCAGCAATGAGCAGCCTTCAAAAATCTATAATAGCGACACTATTAATGTAAGCCCAAGATGTAGAAGAACTCTTACTTCATGAGCCGAAATCTCAAACACAACTGCTGAGTCAAAGATATACCATAAGCAGTATCGATAGTTAATTGAATCCATTAGCAATAGAATGGAGCGTAACGTCCTTCTAATAGGCATCAAAGACAGAAGAAGTTTACGCCCGTAGTAATAAACAGATATCTGTTTATAAATACATAAACTCTAACCGGACAGAGTAAAGGCCTATGCCCGTACGAAGACGGAAGGACCTTAATAACAATAGGTTCCGGATATTAGGAGCCTAACTCTTATGCAAAAATCCAACCAAAATAGTAAAGGAAGTAGTGATTCCGAAACTACGGAAGTGAAAATCATCCACCGATAGTGCATGAAACTCACTGACTCTTCAGTAAAAGAGAAACCAACAGAATTACTGTCTAAAAGGTCAGAATTTGAAAACTACTGTTTCTAGAGGCTCAAATGATTACTTAGCTAGATTACTTAGCTAAATAAGAACCGAAGTTAAATTCCATATAGGAATTTAATCTAATGATTCTAAGTCTATTTATCAAAAAGTTACTAACTGACTTAGATAAAGAGACATAAGACTCAATTGTAAACTATCATAGAGTGCATAGGTATGAGGTAACATAAACCTATAACCTTAATAATAACAGGCTGCAGTAGATCTTGTCAAACAAGTATACTAAAAAGTTGCAATGAGTAGTATGGAGGGATCAACAATATGAACATAGTGATCCCTACACCAACGACGGAAGAGCCTCCACTTAAGCCGCATAGAATAGTGAAGAAGAGGATCTCCTATAGTAAGAAATCGCGTCCAAAGCTCGTCCAGTACAATGCTTACAATGCAATACAGACCACACAACGGAATACGTGAAGGTTGCGACCTTGCGGGTTGTGATAAAGATGACACAATTTTACCCAGCGAAAAAAGATCCTCTCATTAAGGAAGATTTCGCGTTAAGTCCCACAGTAGACCTCAGAGTAAATTTACCCACGGTCTCTGTGAAGACAGAGATGCTATCAACAGAAATGTATTGTGGTTGTTTATCTTAGCAATACCTGCTGAAACAACAGTGCCGGAGGATACGCATATCCTATCATTCCGTCCTATTAGATCAATAGAGCATTAACAACATTAGCTCAGAGATCCGGACAAGCAAACACATACGTCTGCAATTGATTAGCAAGCTGTGTCGTAAATAAATTGCCATTGATAGCAAATCTGATTGAATACTTGTTTGTTGAGAGTCCATTCTGACGGCAACAAGCAACTCATAAGTGAACGGGAGTCCGGTAAAACAATCAGACGACCCGGAATATGACGGACCGAAACAGAACTTGGTGTACTATAACAAACAGAAGGATTCTTTCCATTAAATTGAATAACGGAAACGAATGAGTGCCTCCCTGGTTCTGGAGATACGCCACTACTGTCAAATTAACGGACAGGATTTGGACATGCATTTCTGAATAATGTTCATCCAATGACATAAAGCAAGCCTAAAAAACATTATTCCGCGGAAGATAAGTGCTTGCTTAGAGACTGCGGAACCCAAAGACCCTGGCACTTCGAATCCGTTGGGATCAATATTATATCCCAACCTGTTTAACTGGCTATCGTCATAATTATAACACTCGGATCCGGCAACTGCAGTGGCACTCTCTGAGTCAACCACCGAATGTTTGCCCCAGTCTGAATCTCTTGCCACACTAGATAGACAAGAGAACGTGTAAATCGAGCAATTCATGGATTGCTGAAAAGTTGCCATCGAAGAGAAGCTTCTCCGAGAACGAAGTGACTCTGAGAGAGTTCTTCACCTTACTATCCACGCGCGTGGATGTAGCTAGGGCTGCGTCACGTCTAACCAACTCCAATCAGCCACTGAAGGGCGGAGTTATACATGAACAAACTACTGCCCTCAAAAGAAATCACATTGAGGATAATATCCCGTAATTCTTTTCTTGAAGACGTAATGATAACGCCTCAGTAAGGTGGATTACGTATGATAAAGCGTCTAAGTTAAGTCTACTAGACCCCATTGTCGTTTCCAACATTGTGGTTGGAAAAGACATAGACGGCGAAAAAGAATATTTCCAGTCTTTAACCATACGCATATGAACTCTCGGTATGCCCTGCTATGCCAAAATAAATTATTCGTATAAATGATAAAAAGGCAGAAATGAGCATTGCAGACAAGAAACTAAACTATCATGCTTGGTAGCAGGCTTATATGCATATATAGCGTCGATAAATAAAACACATGTTCTAATGACAATATTGGACTGTGTCGGTAAGTCAGGGACAATGTCCCTGAACCAATCCAAAATTCCGTGTCCAATGACGCTATAAGTCTCTTATCCAACATCGCAGCAATGTAGTCCGAAATAACAATCACTGGAAGATAATGCCAGAAGATATGAATGGCAGCTTCCGATGCTACGAAAGGGAAAACTCGAAATCTTTCGAATCCCTTTCACCATCCTGTCGGACCCTATAAAGCGTTCGGTCGTCCGTACCTGACGCAATCGCGGACCGCACCGACCCAGCGCCGTCAGATAATTCCTGATTCGACTAAGAAACTGTCGATTGCTGGGATGCTGCGAAAAAACTGTGCTAACTCGGATAGCACGTCCGTCACCAAGGCCTGTGGAGAAGCGGTCCTACAATGCATTGCCGCTAGAAGCTCCGTGATCGTTACCCCGTGCATACTACTAATATGCGAGCGAACGGAGTGTATAGGCCTCGTGTCCCTTGGCTACCGGATGGCGTGACCTATTCGCCGTGGAATCACTGAATGACGAAACTGATCGGATACTCGAGGTCACGTAGCCAATGTGCGGTCGTATGCCCTGCTGTGAGGATGAGGAAGCATTATCGACAGTCTCTCGGACTGTCAATATAACGGAGCGTCCCGACCGACAGACATATGCTCCGAATGTAAAATATCTGAACCACAACATGCGGTCCCCTATGTTGTTGGACAAGAGAGGGACCTCTCTCGCTCACAGCCCGGACGGACCTGGACAAGCCAGGAACCGGACTAACAGGCTTCCTCCGATCTGTCCTCAATCCGCCGTCACTGGGTGAGTAGTAAAGTAATTATAGTGCTCGCATCACCCAAATCTCCTTCCTAGACCGCAACGGACGAACCGGCAGCCGAACCATTCGATGAATGTACGCTACACCGGGTGAACTAGCGAATGTCACTTCGTCGATCCTACAAGGGACCTCTTAGGCGATAGACATATTCCATGAGCACTTATTGCCGCTAGCTCTTCATTAACTATGACGACAGAGGCACACTTTTGAAAGACATCTCCGAAACTTTGCGAACAAGAAACCAGAAATGCTTGGTAATAGCAAGCATATAATAATAATATATATAGCGTCGTTCAATAATTCGAAAGTTTGTGTGACATTATTGGACTATGTCGGAACTGAGGGACGATGTCCCTGAACCGAACCAAAAATGTCTAAGTCCACCGACGCTATCAGTTTCTTATCCGGCATCGCAGCATTCTGGTCTGACGAAAGAAGCTGTAAAAGATCAAGTCAGATGACATACACAACAACATATGTTGTTCCGAAAGGAAAAGCTCGAAATCCTCCGAATCCCTTTCGGTATCCCGTCGGACCGGATGAAATTTTCGGACGTCCGTACCCACTTCCGCAGAGCGTCCCGACCCAGCATCGTCGGATAAAAAATATGCGACAGATTCAGTTGATGCTGGGATGCTGCGATAAGCTGTGCTATTTAGGAAAGCACGTCCGTTCCCGAGGCCTGTGCAGTAGCGGTCTTACGATGCATTGCCGCCGGAAGCTCCGTGTACGTTGACTCCCGCACACTTTCCTATGCGAACGTCCGGAGTCTGCAGGCCTCGTGTCCCTGGCTACCGGATGGTGTGACCTGGTCCCCGATGATTCTCTGACTGGCGAAGCTGACTGGATATCCGAGGTCACGTAGCCAAGAGCGGTCGTGTGCACTACCATGAGAATGAGGAAGCCTTATTGACAGTCTACTCCGGACTGCCTATATGTCGGAGCGTCCCGAGCGACGGACGTATGCTCCGACTGCGAAACATTTTGTACCACAACATCTGGGGCCAGATGTTGTTGTACGAGAGAGGGGCGTCTCTCGCTCGCCGTCCGGATGGACCAGAACGAGCTATGAACCGGACTAAAAGGCTTCCTCCGTTCTCCCTCTAATCCACCGTCACTGGGTGTGCATTTGGTTGATTTATAGTGCTCGCATCACCCCAAAACTCCTTCTAGACTGCAACGGATGAACCCGGCTGCCGAACCATTCGATGAATGGACGCTACACCGGGCGAGCTAGCGGACGTTAAAGGCCGTCGAACCTACTAGGGTCCTCTTAGGCAATTGGCGTATTTACATGAGCACTTTTCCGCTAGCCCTTCATTAATTGTGACGACGGAGGCACACTGTTGGAAGACATCACAGATACATCACCCTATCTTGATCGTCTGAAATAGAAATTGATAAAGTAGAGTGACCCTGCGGGGAAAGGACCGGAGTGTCCAGTTCCCCACTAACATACCGTGACATACGCTTCCCATGTTGTCATCGAAATCATACGATACAGAACAGGAGTTAATGCGAGTACACTGACCACATATAGAATGATTATAAAAGTCAGAGGAAGACTTCCTCTTATAACAATTGATCAAAATCCTTTCAATGTGAAAAGAAAACAAAGTCCTGGTACTCGCACCAACCCCTGGCAATCAAAATACATAATAATAATATGATCCATTAATATAGAAAAAATAATTGAAATCAAAATATTTTGAAAAAATATTTTTTCAGAACAGCCCAAGTTTCTGAAAAGTAACATTGAGCCCCAATGGATCCCAAGCCTAAGTGTGGACAAAAATTTTAAAAATATTTTAAACAATTTATTCAACACTTACGAACAATAATAATGTATCTAGTTATGATTAAAATAACATCAAGATATTATTTTCAAGAAATCCCCCCCTCACACAGAGGGCTGTTGTAAATGTAAACAATGAGTGTAACAAGAGGCCCCACGGGGCCTGAGGGCGCTCACCTGATACTGGCCGAGTCATATCACCAAAATAGCAAGGGATTCTGCCTTGTGGTTATTATCAGTTTTTCAACATAAAAGTGTTTTCTCTACTTAGTAACCCAGAGTGTTCATATGTTAGATACCCATATTGGGTACTCAATAATTTATCTATTTATTTATTGGAATTTAAGGTCACTTTCAGCATCTAAGGCTACATCTTACAGAGGCGTAATTATAATATCAAGTTTGGTCAATCGTTTATGCCTATCACTGCCCACTTTACAGGGCTTTCAATGCAGGAATTGGTTACTACTGGGCCCAATTTTATCAATAAAGCAGAACTTGAACAAACTTCAATTTGCCACATCTAAGAAAATCAAAAATCAAATATCAAAAGATTCTGACAGGAGTAACAGAAAAAAAAGATTTTTTAAGAATATTTCTCATACTGAACTAAGTTATACATGGGCTCCCATAGGGAGCCCAAAAATAAAAGCTTCTGAAGCAGTGTTTTGGGAGAAGAAGATTCTTCAACGTTATTCCCATTAGCTACACTGTTAAAAAATGATGACTCGGCACTTTTAGTCCTAGAAAAGAACCTTATGATAAAATTTTTACCATTTTTTTCTTCCGGTCCTAAAGAAGCTTCACACCATATAAAAATTCTCAGTGCCATGTAGTTCTGGAGATATGGGCATTTAAAAAGAAAAAAATTTTTTAGCTCCTGCAGTTCCCGTGGGGGACAGGAAAACAATTTTCGGCATAAATTAGGTACTTATGACCCAATAAGCCCTCATATCAAATTTGGTTCAAATCGACTTTTTGGTTTGGAAAATAAAAATTTTGGTATAATTTGGGCTCCCACAGTGAGCCCAAATATGAACCCAGGTACTTGGCTTTACCAAACTTCACTCTCAGCCCCTAAGAATGCTGTACATCAAATATCAAAACATTTTGACTGGTGGATCTGAAAAAAAAAAATTTTTTTTAAAGAATATTCCTCATATTGAACTAAGTTATAATTTGGGCTCCCACAGGGAGACCAAATATGAGCCGAAGGACTTGACTTGAACAAACTTGAATCTCACCTCCCTAAGCATACTGTATACCAAATATCAAAAGATTCTGACCGGTGGATGCGAAGAAGAAGATTTTAAAAGAATATACCTCGTATTGCACTAAGTTACAATTTGGGTTCCCAAAGGGAGTCCAAATATGAACTCAGGGACTTGGCTTGAACAAACATCAATCTCACCCCCCTAAGGATGATGCATAGCAAATATCAAAAGATTCTGATTTGTGGATCCGAAGAAGAAGATTTTTAAAATATATCCCTCATATTGCACTAATTTGAACATTTGGGTTCCCATAGGGAACCCAAATATGGACCGAGGAATTTGATTTCTACAAATATGTGAATCAATGTTCCAAAGATGTTATATGTAAAATATGAAAGCTTTTAGAGCAGTGGTTTGGAAGAAAACAATTCTTTATTTTTTTCCCATTGCCTACTGTGTTAAAAAATACTGACTCAGCACTTTTTCAGAGTCCCGAAAAAGTACCCTATGATAAAACCGATAGCAATTTTTTTTTACCAATCCTTTCTGTTGGTCCCAAGAAAGCTTCACACCAAATAAAAATTCTCACTGCCGTGCAGTTTTTGAGATATAGGCGTTTTAATTTTTTTCTATTTTTAGCTCCTGTGGTTCCCACGGGGCTACAGGAAAAAAAATTTCTGCATAAATTAGGTACTTATGACCCAATAAGCCCTCACATAAAATTTGGTTCAAATTGGCCTCTCGGTTTAAAAAATAGAAATTTGGGGTGGGGCCAAAATTTTTGCTCCTCCCATAACATCGCCAAGTATAGACCTACGAACTTCTCTTGAACAAACTTGAGTCTACACCTCAAAAGGAAGCTGCATACCAAATATCAAGTCTCTGCGATTGCTGGTTCTTGAGAAGAAGATTTTTTAAGAATTGGAGCATTTTTGCCCCACCCCTCTGCTCAATATGAGCCGAAACCTAATTTGCCCAAAAATCAAAATGCCGCTATATAACCCCTACTCACATGAAATTTCATTAACATGCGGCCAGTGGTTTGGAAGAAAAAGACCCAAACACCACCTTCACGCCGGACGACGGACGCCGGACGACGGACGAAAAGTGATCAGAAAAGCTCACCCTGACTTTCAGTCAGGTGAGCTAAAAACACTAAAATAAGACTCCAGGCACCCAGGCCCGGAATCAGTTACCAAAAAAACACTATCTGATGCAAAACAGAGACTTCCAGGGAAGAAACTGCAGAACATCAGATGGTAGATGCAGAACACAACGCCTAACCACCCGTAGGTGAAGACGTAAACATGGGGAAAGAACAGAATTCATTCTGTTATTCAGCTAAAACTCCCAAGAAATTTTAGTAATAAAAATTACAGAAACTATGCCAAAAGCATGGGAGAATAGCAAGAGGGGACTTAAAGGAAAGGGAGAGAGGAAAACACTGAAAAATCAGTGTAACTAAATAACCAGAATGACAACAAAATGGCTGCTGCCTCGAAAATAGGTAACTTAACATAATTTCATTAAAAAATTTTAAGTTACAGCCCTGATAACATTCTGTCACACATTTTTCCTCTCCTCCTTCTCTATCCTCCTTAGAATCACCATTTCACTAATATTTATGTGTCTGGCATCATTTAAACTGAGATTTACAAGCACAAAGATCAGTCAGATGTTAACTGATGAAGGGCCAAACTTAGAATGATTAATGGCGCCAATTTCGGAACGTCCTTGACACTGCGCATGCGCAGTAGAGGTGAAGTGTGGAGGGCCATTCAGGACATGTTTTCTTTGGTTTTAGATGCAAATTTTGGGGATTGGGGGGCAAAATTTGTGTTTGGCCCTATATTTTAAGAGTTAGCACCAGCTATGTCTGGGTCATTGGTACAGTATAAAAATTTTTATTTTAATATGAAAAAAAATCGAAAATCTCACAAATTAACGAACAGATTTTTTCAATTCCTCTATTAAACCGCAGTACAGAGTTCTGGAAATGAAAGATATTGCATTTGTATCTGAATATTTTATTAAATATAGGGTTTAGAAATTTTCTGACTGAACAATATAATTGCTAATCAGGGGCAGTCTCAGAAAGATTTTTCTTGCCAAACATTAATTGATTATGTAATCCTTCTCACATGACTGCACTAAAACTACTTTTCATACCCGGTCATTTCTACACAAACGACAGGGTAATTAAAAAGTGCGGTTTTGTATGCAATGTACACGTAATGCTAAGATGAGGGCATTCTTGTTATCAATGTGCTTGAAATTAATTCGCATTCACAACAAACTTGTTATTTATTATTTATTTATTGTTGTTTAAGGTCACATACTTCTGCACAATGGCTAATCATGACCACAACATGGAGATAAAGTCAAGATCAGTCAATCGTTTATACCCTATGTTGCCTATTTAAGAGGACTTGCACCCCAAGCATTAGTGACTGGGTCCTACCACAGTAAACAAGCACTGCTTCACTTCCCAGGGTTCCCACGGGGGCAACAAACTTGTTGTCCATCATTTATGCTGCATTTTTGTTTAAATAAATAGTTGATTCCTATTGGGGGACAAATAATGAATTAGTCTACATTCATTTTTATTATGTTTGAAAACGAATCGATGCATAAATTGCATAAACACAGAATGTTTTTTATATGCGACTGGATGTAAGTAATTCGGTTTCATCGAGAAACGAACCGCCTTTGATGTCTGGATTTTCCTGTCATCTTTAATTAGCCTTGCAAAGGGGGTTGTGGACCTGAGAAGACAATGTGTTCACCGGGTGTGACAAAGGGAGATTTAAATGGAGTGTACACGTAATGTTTCCAGAATAAATTTTTGTTAAATGAGTCTAAAATTGGGATTTTTAACATAATCTTACTATTAAAGTCAATAAATTTGACCCTTTGAGCCATATAAAATTGAAAAATCTCACTATTTTTGCTCAGGAATAATAGCAGTCACATTATCAAATGTCAAGGTGTTTACCAAGCACGATATGAGTTACACTGTATAAACTTTTCAATCTCAGCACTCAGTTATTTGTCAATAATAACATAAATATATTGTAAGTACTCAATTTATATTGCTGTAGAAAAAGTACACATGAACAACATATTCATTTTTAACAGACATCACATTATCTGCTTTAAAAGGTGACCGCCGATTTCAGGAAATTGAAAACCTTCCAAAAAAAATTTTGTTGTTGATCATCATTTATAGCAACTTCCCCCAAGATTGTGGAAACACTTTTCTACATGTGACCAATGAACGTTTCAGCAAACCAGTTGTACCAAGGTCAGTGGATGGAGCTTATCAAGCTCATTTCAGTGAGGGAACATAAGCAACAGTTAAGAAGCAAAAATGAAAAAAAAAATTAGTTTGGAGATTTTTGTTTATAATGGCAGGTGAACTTGGAAATTTCTGTTGTTAAAGGTTAATAGTCTGCAAGGGTTAAGGGCCCAAAGCTATATTTGGAAGAAAAAATTAAAAAATAAAATTTGATGGAAAATTTGATTGTATAGAACAAGACAAATTTTACTGGCTCCTGAGATAAAATGTCAAGTCATCCGAATTGTAGCCAAAAAATCAGATAAACACTTAGCCTGCTGAGTATTTTCAAGATGTTTTCATCAAATTTAGTCATGGACGCTATTAAGCAGCCATGACTACATTTGATAAATGAAAGTGTCAATGACACTGTAGCTCAACTTGTTAAGACATGTACATGTATAGTATGTGACACAGCAATGACAAACATCTAGGTAATGACCTGATAACAAAGGTACATATAAAGTATTGTAATGCTCTGTACATAAATACTGACCGTAGCCTGTAACAAATGTATAGGCAAAGTATTGTAAAGGTGGGCGACAGTCAAATGCTAAACTAGAAAAGAAATCTTTTGAGTCCCATAGTGGATCAGACTGAACCCAAACATATTTGTTCTCATAGCACAGTGATAACAAAGGCACCCAAAAACATTTGTTCCTGTCCCAAGGTGATAACAAAGGTACCCAAGAAGTTTCGTGAAGATCGGTTCATAAATACAGCCTCCAGCCTGAGCCGTATTGACATGAGCACTTACTGTGTTTTAGTAGCACTGAATAAATCAAAGTTCATCTAATTTGCATAATTCCTGCACGAGAAAAAACCTGTATTATATGTAATGTATTCCATGTTACTAAACTTTCATACAAAAAATTTATTCAAATCAGAACTTTCATACAGAAGTTCTGTACAAAAAACTGTTTGCACTAATTTTGGTACAAAATAGCTGCTGGTGGCCATCTTGAATTTCAGACTGCACCCCAAAACACTCGGTAAAGTATTGTAAAGGTAGGCGACAGTTAGATGCTAAACTAGAAAAAAAATCTTTGAGTCCCCGAGTGGGTCTGACTGAACCCCAAAATATTTGTTCTCAAAGCACAGTGATAACAAAGGCACCCCAAAACACTCGTTCCTGTCCCAAGGTGATAACAAAGGTACCCAAGACGTTTCGTAAAGATTGGTTCATAAATATGGCCTCTAGCCTGAGACGTATAGAAGTTGTGTACAAAAAACCGATTGGACCTAATTTGGGTACAAAATGGCCACTGGCAGCCATCTTGAATTTTGGACCGCACCCAGAAACACTCGTTCTCGTCCCAAGGTGATAACAAAGGTACCCAAGAAGTTTTGTGAAGATCGGTTCATAAATTCAGCCCCTTGCCCGAGCTGTATTGACATGTTTACTTACTGTGTGAAAGTAGCACTGAAAATATCAAAGTTCATCTAATTTGCAAAATATCTGCACAAGAAAAAAACCTGATTATATGTCATGTATTCCATGTTACAAAACATTCATACAAAAATTTATTCAAATCAGAACTTTCAGACCGAAGTTCTGTACAAAAAACTGACTGCACTAACTAAAGTACAAAATGGCTGCTGATGGCCATCTTGAATTTTGGATCACTCCCAAAAACACTCGTTCTCGTCCCATGGTGATAACAATGGTACTGAAGAAGTTTCGTAAAGATCGGTTCATAAATACAGGTTTTAGCCCGAGCCGTATTGAATTGTTGACAGACAGATGGACAACGGGCCATGGCATAATCTCAAATTTGACTTACGTCAAAGTTGAGCTAAGAATGAGATTTTAAAGCACAGATGTCAGATCATTGTTACTGACTTGAGGGCCAAACAAAGAATGATGTTGGCGCCGATTCCGGTCTCTTCCTGACCACTGCGCATGCGCAAATGGTAAAAGTATGGAGGGCCAGAGAAGATTTTTAATTTTTGGTTTTGTATGCAAATTTTGGGGATTGGAGGGTTCAAAATTTGTGTTTGGCCATTGATAATATCGAATTTGCACCAGCTGGTCTGGGCCATTGGTTATTTGTATAAAAATACTAGGGAGTCCAAATATCAGCCTAGGGACTTGACTGGAACAAACTTGAAGGATGTTGTATACCAAATATCAAAAGATTCTGACTGGTGGTTCTGGAGAAGATTTTGAGAATATTACCAATTTTGAAATATGTTAAAATTTGCCCCCCCCCCCCTCCCTCCTCCCCCATAGGAACACAAATATCAATTCATTGACTTTATTTGAACAAACTGAATTGGAACCCTCAAAGGATATTGTATACCAAATATCGAAAGATTCTGATTGTATCTCAAGAAGCTGATTTTTAAAGATTATTCTCATATTGGACTATGTTAAAATTCAGGCAACCGATGGCAGTTTTTTTTAAACATTCTGTTCTACTGGTCCTAAGGATGTTTCATACCAAAAAATAGTTCTCTGTTCCATGTGGTTTGGGAAATATGGGCATTCCAAATATTTCTATTTTTGGCTCCCATGGAGACACTAGAAAATTTTTTTTGGCATGAGTCAAGTACTCTGATTGTTCCGGTGTGTCGCAAACAGATCTATCATGGAACAATCCCACTGGTAGTAAATCTGCCTGAATATTCACTTGTTGAGAGTCCAATGGCAACAGGCGACCTTTCCGAGAGAGCGAGTCTGCTAGTACATTCAGATGACCCAGTATATGACGGACAGAAAGATGAACATGATGATTCATTAATTCGCATAATGACATTGAATGAGTGTTGCCTTGGTTCCTGATGTAAGCTACTACTGTCGAACAGTCCGACAAAATTTGAACATGGATGTCCGCGCTTATGTGAATCCAATGTTGTAGCCCCAACCAAATTAACATCATCTCTTTGATGTTTATGCGCTTCTCTAGGAACCGAGGGTCCCAAAGACCCTGACACCTCAAGTCTGCTGGACTTAGGGGTGCATCCCAACCTGTCAGACTCTCATCCATCATAATCGTGAAAGCCGGATCCGGCAGTTGCAGCGGAACTACCTGAGTTAACCACTGAATATCTACCATGATAAGCTTGTTTATCCAGCTCAAGTCTATTACTGGTCGGAACAAGCCGTCTACTTCGGTATGAGGAACAGATGACTGTAAAAACCCTGAGAATCCTGATTCGCGGCAACCTCTATTGCTTCCTTTAATATAGAGCCTGTACCTCTGCTAGGAGAGACTCTCTTTTGAAAGGATTCGAATGAAGATTTGACAAACGCAGACATCTTGTTAGTGGGGGTTCCACTCAGAATGATAGCTGTCCAAGACTACACTTCTCATCCACTGATCTTCCGTGACTGCTGTCCAGTTTCTCATGAAGATGATACCCTTCTGCCAACTGGCAAGCAATAGAGGTCTTGAACATCACCTGTATGCCCTGTGAGGCAAATGGGAGGAGAAACTACGTCCTCCCCGCGAAGAACCTCATCTCGTTGGCCTAGGGGGGTGTGACCGATAGTCCCAATCAGACCTATGCCCCTTTCCCGAGTTACTATATTGACGACCTCCAGAGTAATTGTAAGAGGGCTTCTTGTACCCTCGTGAGGAGTTCCCTTTTGACGTTTAGCTCTGGAATGTCCTCCTTTACTCTTGTCTGTTAAAGTGGGTTGTTGAAATGCCAACTTCAATAGCAGATCACTTGACACTTTCTAAATAGCCTGATCACGGGCTGACGAAAGCTTGTTTTCCAAAATAGTATGTCTAGAGACCGGAGCGACTCTGAGAGAGATTTTCACCTTGTCATCTATCTATAAGTGTTGACGATGAAAGGGCACCATCACATCTGATTAACTCCAGAATAGCTACTGAAAGGGCGGAGTTATATGCGGTATACAAATTGCCCTGGAAAGAACTCTAAGAGAGGTTCAAACGTCCTCAAATTCCTTCCCGTTGAGACGTTGTGCCAAAGCTTTTGGTAAGGTGATCTGCATAAGACATTGCTTCCAAATTTGTCCCACTTGCTGAAATTGCTGTTCTAATTGTGTCTGAGCGAATAGTGAATGATGCAGGCAAGGATACATCCAGATCCCCAGGCTGCTCATTCAAATGCAGAGGGGCTCTCCTAACATCTTCTCCAACTGTTTTTAAATGAACGTAGTCCATGAAATTTATGGAAGATGTAGCTAAGAAACTGCCTTTCCTTCTCGCACTCAAGAGGTTAAATACGGCGGCGTCTATATGGCCGAAGGCCTGTGACACCTGCCTAGTAGTGTTGTGCGGTTTTATTTTTCTTGTTTCGTTTTTTTTAAAAAAAACTCGGTTTATAGGTCGGTTTTCAGTTTTTTATAGTAAGACATCTGCAGTTTCCAACAGAAACTATGTAGTTGCCCATACTGTCATATTTTCAATAATGATTTAATTGGCAGTGACTAGCATTTGTGCTAAGTGTATAAATGGCAGGCATTATCAAAATAAAAAAAATATAAAAGAAAATAAAATGAAAAAGTGTTTGCAGAATATCACCACTCACCAATTCTAGGCACATGCCCTCCTCCCCCCACCCCCCTCACCTCTGGTCTTTAAGTTCAGGCATAAGAGAGTCTATGATGAATTGATATTAACACATGGGTGCACATGAAAGGAGCTAATTCACAATTTCCTGAGGCTGTGTTCAGTGCTCACTCCTGGGTGGGGCCCTGGGCAGCCTAGCAAAGTGACCCTACCAGGCATTGCAAATAATAACAAGCGTTGCCAAGTGGGTCACCTAGACACCCATCCTAACATATTTGACAATGAACTGATGTATGGACTCTTTTCAGTACTACCCCCCCCCCCCCCCCCACTCCCCCAACACACACACACTCACAGTGATGACGAGTGCTACCACCCGCCCTAGTAAAATAATCAGCAGTCATTTCATGTCAGCCTGGAATGGGAAAGTAATATTGTTTGAGGCTGGGTGGGCTTCAAAACGAACCACTTTACCAAATACCTATTGTCTATGTCTATCTACCCCCCTCTCGCCCCCCCTCCCCCCCCCCCCCCCCCCCCCCCCCCCCCAACCTCGCGTACGCAATAGTTTTAGTTCAACAGAATTGATTTCACAAATTCACTGTTGTACTGTTATATATTGTAGCTTTTTTGCGTTTGCCTCTTGCCATTCCACTTTCTAGTTCTACCGCTGATGTGTTCCTTTGGTTGGCCCCCTTAAAGTTAGTTGTGTGGGAATGCAACCGTGGCACGTTGATTGCCATGTTATTGAATGCAGCTTTTTCCCGTGGATATGGACAATTCGGTCTTGGGACATTTCGGTTCAAGACGTTTTGGCCTTCATATATTGAACTAAATAGAAGAAGAACTTGTGGTTTCGTGTTTTTAGTGGGCCAAAACCTTCAGGACAAATTGTCTCAGGTCGGAACGTCCCGAGACTGAATCGCAGTAAAACCTCTTCCCAGATAAGCACATCAAGGGAGGCAACAGACAACATCCGAAACACATGGTGGGGAAACCCATGACAAATGTTATATTCGAATACGACAATGAAATACCAAGACCTTTTGCTGATATGATATTATTCACTGTCCAACAGATTGTAGATAAGTAATTTTAATTAAACTGATTGACTATTTCAGACAAACCTGTTCAAAAACGAAGCCAATGGCACAAGGTTTTTCCTGTAATCAGTGAAATGTAGGCGTGTTGGCTGTCTGTTTTGTCATTCTCACAGAAAACACAACCCATTTTTATGTCAACGATGTGTGATTGACAACTTGTCATACATCATTCTTGAGTGATCTGCACATGCTGCAGTGACCCCTTTACACCCAGAATATGGCGTGCATTGACGACACTGTTATTTCCTGACAAAGCTTGACATTTCAGACATTGTTAGTGCAAACTGAATAATGAAAACATCTCTTCCCGATATTTTAGGAAAAAACCGAAACCGTGTAACTGGTAAATGAGTACGGTTTCGGTTTTTTCCTAAAATATCGGGAAGCAAAACCAAAACAGACTTATAAAACCGGTAAACCGTACAACACTACTGCCTAGACTGGACCGAAAATGAAAGGACTTCCTCCTTTGTCCTGATAAAGTCTGCGTCCAATGACGCCACCATTTTTTCCTTGTCATTGCAGCATTCTGATTTGTCAGAACAAATTCAGGGTAGTATCAGGCCAGAAAATAAGACATTTGCAGGATGAGGTCCCAGAGGGTGAATTTGATGATGCTATCCCATACAGTGGGCCAATTTATCCTCTGGGTACCTCTTTCTGTTTAGTTTTGAGATCCTGATTCAGATTGAGGTTCACAGAGGGTAAATTTAGTGATGCTACCCTGCTGTGCAGGGTAGCATCACTAAATTCACCCTCTGGGGACCTCATTTTGCAGATGTAAGTCTGCTTATTTTCTGGCTTGGGTAGTATTGATGGATGAAATCCACTGCAACCTTGTGCTGGTCCGAAAGGGAAGGGTAATCTTCTTCCTTATCCTTTTCACCATCCAAGAGAATCAGTTGTGAATCTCGGTCCCTTGCATCTGCGTGAACAGACGACTGGGCCGACCCAGCCCCCTCCGACAGCTCAGGTTCTGAGACTGAGGGAGGCTGCATCTGCACTTGTTGGGATGCTGGGATGCTCCGATCAGTTGTGCAAGCTGCGACAGCAAGTCTGTCATCGAGGCACGAGGAGCAGCGGACTTCTGTTTTCTATCCGCTTGCTGCTCCTGGGTCGGAGATGGATCTCTTCTCCGAACGTTCCAATAATCGAGGCCTCATTTCCCTAGCTACCGGATAATCTGACATCACGGGCGAAGAGTAGTTCCTTCTTCGTAGAGCAGACTGGATATCCGAAGTCGGGTAGCTAGGATGCGGTCGTGTGTGCTTTAATAACGTAGCAGAGGAAGCCAAGACTGTGGCCGACCCCGGCTGCAGGACTAGACGCTGCGTCCCGAGCGGTGGGTGGACGTATGCTCCGTTTTGTGCAAGTTTCCAACCAGAAAACTTCATTTCAGTTTGTGAAACGTAGCGGAGGAAGCCAAGACTGAAGCCGACCTCGTCTGCACACTAAACAGAGTGTCCAAAGTGAAGGGCGGACATATGCTCAGGCTCGTGCAAGTTTCCCATAACATTTGGCCCCAAATGTCTGTTAGGTTAGAGAGGGGCCTCTCCCACTTGTGGTCTACAGACCTCGTCAAGTACAAGAGAAACTTGCCGACTTCCTCCCTATTTCCATCGTCGCTGAGTGAGCTATATTTATATTAAAGTGCTCGCTCTACCCAATCCACTTCTTAGTCCGCAACGGACTAACTCGGCATCACAGCACCCACGGACAGAGTACTGTTTTACTGGTCGTGCTAGCTGCTTGCAAGAGATTAAAACCCTTAACAAAAGGTCCTAACTCTTGTAATCATGTGCACAGCAGCTATGCTCCATAGAGCATGACAACGGTAGCACACTTGGATGGGTGTCAGAATATCATCACCATGTTCATCTTCCTGTTCCTCTGAAATAGAAACTGACAAAATGAATTATAACCCAATGAGAGGCCTGCCCTCAGAACCTCACTGCCAACAACGTACCGCGACACCCGTCTCCAACATTAGTCATTCCAGTGAACACAAGAATGACAAGAGTCCGCAGGAGTGCATCGACTAAAGTCGATATCAGACCTCCAAACTCCACAACAAAATATATACAATTAAGATACATGAATAAGCGCAATCACAAATAAATTCACAATATTTTTTGGAAATTTTTATTTTTAAAAAAATACCTAAGTTCCCAAAGGGAACATTAAGAGCCCAAAGGCATCCCGAAAGAGCCTAAGTGTGGACAAAATTCAGATTTTTTGAGCTTCACTTCCGGAATAATAATCCATGTATCCTACAGTAGTCCTATAGTAATAGAATATTAAAAAACTACCTATGTATGAGGATGTTGTCAATGTAAACAACGTCAATGTAAACAAGACATCAGTCACACAAAAAGGCCCAAAGGCAAACAACAATTTAATGCTACCAAATGCAAAGCTAGATCTTCATACGAAGAAGAAATGATACATCAGACAGAAGATGTAAGACTAAACGACCTAAGACCCCTAGGGTGGGGATGTAACCATGGGGAAAAAACAGAATAAAATCTGTAATAAATGTTAAACTTCCAAGAAATTTAATAAAAAATTTCAATAAAAATTAGCCAAAAAGCTTAAGAGTTTAACAGGAAGGGTTCATGGAAGGATAGGGAAGGAATACTTAACAAACAGTGGAATAATCATTAACAAAAATGATGACGTCAAGTGTATGTCCCGAAATTGGGAAACATGAAATAATTTTATAATTATTATAAAATTACAGCCTTGAACATCAAAAACCACTGGTGAACACTTCCATCATCCAATAACAGCCTTGGATCCACCAATTCTTGCATTGATTTGTGTCTAGCATCCTCAAAATAGAGGCTCTATAGAGCCTGTTATCGCTCGACTGGAACTACATATAAAAATGTGATTTCCCATAGGCTTTCCATGGTAACTATGAGCTGCAATTGTGGCCATGTTTGCAACATTACATCACCATTACATGAGGATCATTGGTAGAAGGTGTCCCAGTCTTCAATCACGTGATGTTTCAAAACATTTGAATCCATCAAACAGAATCATAGAACGTCTCTGCTGGACATATTTTCCAACCAATGGGAACAAAAAGAAGCTCGTTTGTAGAGGGCCTCCTACAGACCATTCTTGTCAAGTTTTGGTTCACGTCAGCTCAGTAGTTCCAGAGAGAAGATACAAATGTGATTTCCCATAGGTTTTTTCTATAGTAATTATAAACCACAATTGTGGCCATGTTTGCAATACGATCAACATTAAAATGAGGAACATTGTTGAAGGTTGTCCCAGTTATCAACCATGCAAAGTTTCAAAACATTTGGCCCTGTGGTTTCAGAGCAGAAGAGTTTTCAAAATTGACCAATCAGAATCAAAGAATGCTTCTGGCGGCCACGTTTTTTCACCCAACAGGAATAAAATGAGTTACTGTTGTAGAGAACCTCAAGTCTGGTTCACATTGGCTCAGTACGTTCAGCGAAGATGATGAAAATGTGATGTCCTATAGGGTTTCTATAGCAACTATAAGCCACAATTGCAGCCATAATTGCAACCCGATGAAAATTAAAACAAGGATTATTGGTAGAGGGGGTTACAGTTATCAGTCACACTAAGTTTTCAAACCATTTGTAGTTTCAAAGAAGATTTTCTTGAAAATGCACACATTTATGAATTCTGTTTTCAACAAAAAAAATCAGTGAAAGAAGGTTAAATAGTTTTTGAAAAATTACAACTTATTTCATTCAGTATTCTTTTTTCAAAATAGCTTTGGATAGGTAAAGGGTTACAGGAAACACATTACTCCAATGTTTGTCAAATCTTAAAAGATATACAATAACTAGAGAAACAGAATTTACTGGAACCAGTAAATTAAAGTCTGTGTGAAAAGGGTTAAAGTATCAGGAATAAACTATACAGAAAGAGAATTTATGGAGGCTTATTTTCAGGAGTAAAATATTTTTAAACAAATCAGAAATGGGTTTTCGTTAACAGTATTTTCAGATATTCATACTGGAATCAGAACAATTATTTATAAGAAACCAGAAAAGGCATATATGTGACCAGCATTCAAAGAGTTCGATACTCGAATCAGAAATGGACATTTTTGGCTCTGCCCACTAATTTGAGTGATGAAATGCATTCATAAACTTTAGAAATGCATTAAGGTGTAATAAAATGCATTTCCCAGTATTTCTGAATAATATGCACTTGATGACTTTGGTGACCTCTTTCAGGCGGACCCCTAGGTGACCTCCGTAACCTTGACCCATATTTTTAATTTCTGTCGAGTGTTGACTCATTTGGTGTTATTTCCAGGTCCATTCATCATACCATGATTGAGATATGAGCATGACCCACTTTCAAAAATGTTGTCTACGCCCACTTTTTTAACATTAAAATGCATGTATGGACCTCAGGAATGCTTTGGGGGGGGGGGGGGGGGGGGGGGCAAAAAATGTGATTTCCAGCAATTATGAAAAATGCACTTAACAAAACCTAGGTGACCTCCTTGACCCTGACCCATATTTTGAATCTCCATCAAGTGTCGACTCATTTGGTGTTAGCCCCAGGTCCATTCATCATACCATGCTTGAGATATGAGTGTGACCCACTTTCAAAATTTTTGGCCACGCCCACTTTATTAATGTAAAAATGCATGATGGACCTCAGGAATGCTTTGGGGGGCAAAAAAAGTGATTTCCAGCAATTCTGAAAAATGCACTCAATGACCCCTAGGTGACCTCCGTGACCTTGACCCATATTTTGAACCTCCCTCGAGTGTCGACTCATTTGGTGTTGGTCCCAGGTCTGTAGGTCATACCACACCTGAGATATGGGCGTGACCCACTTTCCAAAATTTTGGCCATGCCTACTTTTTTTTACGTAAAAGTGCATGTGTGTACGTCAGGAATACTTTAGAGGGTCAAAAAATGAGATTTCCAGCAATTCTGAAAAATGCACTCAATGACCCCTGGTTGACCTTCGTGACCTTGACCCATATTCTGAATCTCCATCAAGTGTCGACTCATTTGGTGTTGGTCCCAGGTCCATACGTCATACCACGCCTGAGATATGGGCGTGACCCACTTTCAAAAATGTTGGCCACGCCCACTTTTTTTTACTTCAAAGTGCATATGTGTATGTCAGAAATAGTTTAGGGGTAAAAAAATGTGATTTCCAGCAATTCTGAAAAATGCACTCAATGACCCCTAGCTGACCTCCGTGACCTTGACTTATATTTTGAACCTCCATCGAGCATTGACTCATTTGGTGTTGGTCCCAGGTCTGTAGGTCATACCACGCTTGAGATATGGGCTGGACCCACTTTCAAAAATTTTGGCCATGCTCACTTTTTTACGTCAAAATGCATTTGTGTACGTCAGGAATACTTTAGGGGATCAAAAAAAAAAAGTGATTTCCAGCAATTCTGAAAAATGCACTCAATGACCCCTAGGTGACCTCCGTGACCTTGACCCATATTTTGAATCTCCATCAAGTGTCGACTCATTTCGTGTTGGTCCCAGGTCCATACG
The DNA here is from genome assembly GCA_031216915.1 of Pictodentalium vernedei. NCBI lineage: Eukaryota > Metazoa > Mollusca > Scaphopoda > Dentaliida > Dentaliidae > Pictodentalium > Pictodentalium vernedei. The sequence goes on from CM062295.1 coordinate 272,060,113, forward strand.
TCATACCACGCCCGAGATATGGGCATGACCCACTTTCAAAAATTTTGGCCACGCCCATTTTTTTATGTCAAAATGCATGTGTGTATGTCAGGAATACTTTAGGGGGTCAAAAAAATGTGATTTCCAGCAATTCTGAAAAATGCACTCAATGACCCCTAGATGACCTCTGTGACCTTGACCCATATTTTGAACCTCCATCGAGTGTCGACTCATTTGGTGTTGGTCCCAGGTCTGTACGTCATACCACGCCTGAGATATGGGTATGACCCACTTTCAAAACACCCCTACAGACACCCCTGATACCCCAGGAATCTGAAAAATACAGGTGGGCGAGAACTTGTGGCTGTCTATCAGCATGCCAAAAATCAACGAGATAGGGCAATTCGTTTTCAAGTTATCTTGCAGACAAAAAAGTGATGAGAAGACAGAAGAAGAAGAAGAAGAAGAAGAAAAATAAGAAAAAAAAAGAAAAGAAAAAGAAACCGTGCAAAAACAATAGTCTGTGTGTTTCACACAGACTAATTACTGTCATCCAAACTGACATGACACAAGAGAATGGAAACAAAAAACTTTCCCTAGTTTTCCAAACACCTGTCATCAATCAGTATTTTTTGACAAGTAACATGAGACTAATGATGCATATATCAATATATAGTTGCAATGGTTTACAGTAAAGTCAAAATAAGTTGTGTAGGATAATCCTATGAACTATGTATCTTTTTCTCTTCCTACACTGATAAGACCAGAAGCTGACATCATTTTCTGGAAAGCTCTCACTGATAGCTTTCCAGAAAATGTCAGATTCTGATCTTGTCAGGGCAGGAGCAGCAGTTGACTTAGTTTATTGCAGTTATGCTACAGCTTATTTTGACTTGTACTGTATACACAATATTTGTTTTTTTTTTCCCAGTTCTCAGTGGAGAAAACTGGAACCAACCCTTACCAAATTCTCAAAAACAAGTATTTTGCTGACAGTACCAATATTCGTGCAGACAGGAAAGGCACTGGGTTAAGCATTATAATATAGCCTCTGGTGGTCACATATTTCCATCCTCTCATAGACCATTCCATTTGGTTCACGTCAACTCAATAGTTTCAGAGAAGATGAAAATGTGATTTCCCATAGGGCTTCTATAGTAACTATAAGCCGCAATTGTGGCCATGTTTACAAACGATCAACATTAAATGAGGATAGTTGGTAGAGGGGGGTCCCAGTCATCACTTATGTGAAGTATCAAAACATTTGGCCTGGCAGTTTCAGAGGAGAAGATTTTTGAAAATCCACCTCTCAGAATCAAAGAATGCCTCTGGCAGCCATGTTTTTCAACCCACGGGAACAAAATGAGGATTGTTTGTAGAGGACCTCCCATAGACCATCCCTGACAGGTTTGGTTCACATCGGCTCAGTAGTTCCAGAGAAGATGAAAATGTGATTTTCCATAGGGTTTCTATAGTAACTATAAGTCGCAATTGTGGCTATGTTTGCAACCCGATCAACATTAAATAAGGATCCTTGGTAGAGGGGGTCCCAGTCATCATTTATGTGAAGTATCAAAACATTTTGCCTGGCAGTTTCAGAGGAGAAGATTTTTGAGAATCTACCAATCAGAATCAAAGAATGCCTCTGGCAGTCATGTTTTTCAACCCACACGGGAACAAAATTAGTATCGTTTGTAGAGGACCTCCCATAGACTATACCTGCCAGGTTTGTTTTCAAGTCACCTCTGTTTTTCCAAAGAGGAAATGTGATTTTCCATAGGGTTTCTACAGTAACTATAAGCTGCAATTGTGGCCATGATTGTGACCCAATCAACATTAAATGAGGATCGTTGGTAGAGGGGGTCCCAGTCATCATTTATGTGAAGTTTCAAAACATTTAGCCTTGCAGTTTTTGAAAATCCACCAACCAGAATAAAATAATGCCTCTGGAAGCCATGTTTTTCATACGACGGGAACAAAATGAGGACCGTTTGTAGAGGGGCGCCCATAGACCACTCCTTCCAAGTTTGGTTCACACTGGCTCAGCGATTACAGAGAACAAGATGAAAATGTGAAAAGTCTATTGACGACAGACGCCAAGTGATAAGAAAAGCTCACATGGCCTTTTAGGCCAGGTCAGCTAAAAAGGAGATTTTAAAGCAAAGATGTAATTTCATTGTTGATGACTTTAGGGCCAAATAAAGAATGATGTTGGCGCTAATTGCGGTCACTTCCTGGTGACTGTGCATGCACAGAGAGTAAAAGTATGGAGGACCAGATAGGACTTTTAATTTTCGGGGGGGGAGGGGGCATTCAAAATTTGTGTTAGGCCCTTGATAAACTTGAGTTAGCACTAGCTAAGTCTGGGCCATTGGCTTATAGTATGTATAGTATTAACTAATGTATGTACATATGTGTGAAAATGTACACATGTATACATGTGTATTTGTGCACATGTGCATATTTTTATGTTGTAAAGCACTTCGAGCCTCGCGGGATGAGGCGCTATATAAGAACAATCTATTATTATTATTATAGTATAAAAATATAGAAATTTTGGGTGGGGCCAAAAATCTTACCCCTTCCATTACGAAAGCAAACATTGCTCCTAGAACTTCATTTGAACTTGATTCTACACCTGAAAAGGAAGCTCCATACCAAATATCAAGTACTTGCACCCACTGGTTCATGAGATGATTTTAAAAAACATTTGGAGGATTTTCCCCCATCCCCTTCCCTAAGCATTGATTTGAAAAAAAAAAACCAAAATGTAATGTCAGAACAAGCAATCACCTCAAATTTAACTAAAATTGGTTCAGCAGTTTAGGAGAGGAAAGCGCAAACACCATGTTCATGGATGACAGACAGTAAGTGATCACTATAGTTCACCCTGACTTTCAGTCAGGTGAGCTAAAAAAAACACCATTTCTTCAGCAAAATTGCTGACCAAATAACTGATCTATAAAATCTGACCAGCAGCTAGGAGGCTGATGGTCAAATCTGGTTGAGGACCAGTTAGCTCACAAGCAAAAGTATTTTCCAAAATTTTCCTGAACCTCTTTTCAAGTTATCCATTTTCAAGATTTTTCAAAGGCCTGGAATTAATTTAAAAAATAGGCCGATGAAATTGTCAGATGTGTACCCATATGCACAACTAGTAGAAAGCTGTATGACGGAGGGCCACCGCGGATGCCGACATTATGTACACCATACATGGTATGGGTACATATAGAAATGGAGTGGAGGAGTGCCTAATTTGATGGATAAAGGATTAATATCTCTGGATCAAATCATTAGATTTACATAAAAAACTAAACAGCACAGCACATCAGTAACCTGAATACATATATAAAGTAACCTGATAATCGGATTAATATTTTTTGAGTTATCGCATGCCGAAGAAATGGATTGGAGGAGTTCTCAATTTGAAAGATAAGGGGTTAATATCACAGGATCAAATTATCAAATTTACACCAAAAACTATACAGCTTGGCACATTAGTAACCTGAACACAAATATAAAGTAACTTGACAATCCAAGCAACATTTTTTAAATTATCGAATGCCAAAGGGATTGGTGGAATTTTCAATTTGAAGGATAAAGGGTTAATATCTCAGGATCCAAATAACAGATTTACACCAAAAACTATACAACTCGGCACATCAGTAACCTGAACACAAATATAAAATAACTTGACAATCCAAGCAATATTTTTCAAGTTATCGAATGCCAAATGGATTGGAGGAATTTTCAATTTGAAGGATAAAGGGTTAATAGCTTAGGATCAAATTATCAGATGTTCACCAAAAATTAAAATTTTTTAGTAAATTTTGTTTCTTAACATACCTACCACAATTGTTTACAATTGGCTGTAACGTAAGTGCAAGCCCTACTTTGGAACTAACTCAAGCTTTTAGAAACTTTTCCAAACAAGCTGGAAAAGTAATAGAGTGCCAAAGCACGAAAAAGATCAAAAAAGGGTCGAGCGAGACCAGCGCTCGAAATTACAGGTACTCTCTCTGCACACCTCTTGCGTTTACCGAGCACATGCGCAACAACCATGACGTCAATTCCGTATTTCCGCCAATGAGAAGTTTGGGATTTAGCAGGAAGGCAGCGATATCAAAGATATCCCCAAGGAGGGTGGGCCTCTGGTAAAGAATTGTGGTAGGTATGTTAAGAAACAAAATTTACTAAAAAATTTTCATTTCTTTTCAACCTACTCACAATTGTTTACAATTGGCTGAATAGACAATAGGAGGAGGTGAATCACATAACCAAGACAAAAAAGAGCAGCAGAAAGAAAAGCAAGGAGGGCAGAGAACAATAGCGAAACCTGTAATGAAGATAGAGAGAAGGCACCTGAAAAGAACAAGGCTGAGCGAAGCACAACCTCGAGAAAAACAATTTAACGAGAGTGTACAACAGCCTGAGCAGCAATGAGAGGGCCTAAAGAATAAAGGTCCTCAGATTGCTGCTGAAGGTGCCGGAGATAAAAGGAGGAGAAGGTAGAAGCATTCCTCCAGTAAGCCGCATTCATAACATCCCGGAGCGAAACAGAATTGGAGAGCGCCCAGGATGTAGAAATGGCACGAACCTCATGAGCATTAAACCGGTTCGAAACAAGATCCGAAGCAGACAAGCGGGAATAAGCCAGCTTGACTGCAAGACAGATCCACCTGGAAATAGAATGGGAAGAGATAGACTGCCTCTTAGAAATGAGAGACAGAAAGAATCTCTTCCAACCCCTCCTAATGAACTGAGTGCGATTAATGTAAGGCGCCCTCTTCAAACAGTGCAACACCCATGCCAAGTTCCACTTGAGTGTAAGACGCAAAACTCGAGGCCTCTTCAAAGAAAAGTGCCGAATGAGTTTGGAGAGAAAAAGATTACGACCGATGCACCGCTTTCCCACAAAAGAGAAAGTATCAGACAGCATAGACCGATAGCCCTTAATCGTAATAGGCTGGAGGCCCTTGGAGTCAAAAAGATATACCAGAAAATCCGCAGTTTGAGAGATTGATGGATCACGGTAATCCACATTGTGATCTGCGCACCAGCGGCAGAAAACCTTCCACTATCGCAGCATAAGTCATGCCAGTGGAATGTCGCCGCGATGCAGAAATGCACTCCACTCTTCGTCTCGAAAAACCTCTACGTCGGAGACAGGACCTGATAAAAGACAGGCGTGAAGGGACAGGCTCCCCAAGTTGTTGTGATACTTCCTGGGATGACCCTGGGAAAGAAGATCGCGATGTAGAGGTAGACGAATCGGCCAATCTGCCAACAGATGCCGCAGCAGATTGATCCACACCCTCTGTGGAGACAGAGGTGCGATCAGAATGATCCTGCAACTGCAAGCATGAATCTTCGCTAATACTTGAGGAAGAATCTGTGCAGGAGGGAAGGCATAGCCGATCCAACCCATCCAGTCCAGGGACAGAGTGTCTACCGCAAATGCCAGAGGATCTGGACAAGGGGAGACAAAGGTCTCTACCTGATGATTCCAGTGAGTAGCGAAAAGGTCGACATGAGGACGGAACCACTGCTCGCAAATCGCCTGAAACACCGACCGATGTAGCATCCATTCGGTTGGAAGGACACTGTCGCGTCGGGACAGGGAGTCTGCTAGAAGATCCTGAGACAGCCGATACATGAGAATCGAATGTGCGCCTCCTTGATTCCGTATGTAGGCCACTACTGTCGAATTGTCCGAAAGAAGTAGGAAAATATGGTCTGACAGGTGAGGGATCCAAAGCCGAAAACTCAACAGAAGAGCAAGGAGCGCCTTCTGGTTGATATGAAAGCCCACATGCTCGCTGTCCCACTCGCCGTGAGTGGACAGACCGAGAGGACCAAATGTCGCACCCCAGCCCCGATCGTTGGCATCCACAGTAAAGATGCGATCGGCCAAAGAAAGATCCAACGGAACACCCTGTGTCAGCCAGGGAACATCGGCCCAATGGTGGAGGTGACAAAGCAGTGACCGAGGAATAGGAAGTTCCAGGTCCAGCGGATCTACATTCGGATGCCAATGATCCAACAGGAAGTGTTGGAGAGGTCGGACAAACAAGCGAACAAGCAGAATGAGATCTGTCACCGAACCGCAAAGGCCCAGCATCCGAAGGAAAGTCCTGGCCAAGACCGAGGAAGATTGAAGCAGGTTCCGAGTCAAGGCGGAAAGAAGCGCAGCCCGTGCATGGGGACCGACACTACATTGTGAAGAGTGTCGAAATCTATCGCCAAATAATGAAATCGATGAGAAGAAAGGAGATCCAGCTTCTCGCGATTGACTCTGAAACCCAGCGATGCTAGGAGGCAAAGAAACTGCCTGACATCTAACTCCAGAACAGCAGCATCATGGTGCCGTTGGAGGATGTCGTCCCGGTAGGCTGACGAAGCCACAGTTGACTGAGTACGGTGGAAAGCAAGCACATGTGACATCAGTCGGGTGAAGGCCCAAGGAGTCAGATTCAAACCGAACGGGAGAGCTCTGAATTGATAGACTCGATCCCGAAACGAGAAGGTATTTCCATGAGGCCAGATGAATGGGTACATACATGGAAATAGGCATCCTTCAGGTTGATACTGGCAGCAACGTCACCCTAATGAACTGAAAGTCAAACTGACCGGAAAGTCTCCATACTGAAATGAGGGGTTATTATGTACTCGTTCAGGAGACTCAGATCGATGAAATTGGCCGTTTTTCTTCGGCACCAAGAACAGTCTCGAGTAAAACCACGGTGAACGGGTGTTCCTGACCACTTCGATCGCCCCTTTGTAGAGGAGACTGTCGATCTCCTGCACCAGAAGGTCCCGACGTAGAGAATTGGAAGGGAGGGGCATCCGAGATAAACTGGGGTGCTGATGGAAGGACAGTCGCAGACCGGATAGACCCAAGTGTCCGACGTTATCTCTGTCCAACAGTCGTAAAACAGCGACAGCCTTCCCCCGACTGGAGGAGAATCAAGGTGAGAACCTTCACTTGCGGCCTCGACGAGGCCCACAAGAGGAGAAACCACCACCTCGGGAAGTGACAGAGTCCTGAGACTTTCCTGCCTGAGGCTGCCAGCAAGTCTGGCCGCCGTCAGCGCTTCTTCTGAGCAGAAGCAGCAGATGGAGCCGAAGGCGTAGCCGATGTCGCTGACGAGGCAGACGCAGGACGCTTGGCAGGCCTGGAACGACCACCACCCGCAGCAGGAGGTTGGTCCAGCTGTCGCAGCAAAAGCTGGTCTTTCGAATGACGAAGAACCTCTCCACGGACAGCTTCCACGGAACCATGGATCAACTGAGGTCCAGCCAAAGCGGCAGACCTCAGAACAGCATGCTGCTCAGAAGGAAGGGATGGAGAAGAATCCAACACCGCATCCCGGCGTGCCAGCTCCAAATTAGCCGTGTTACAGGTGTGACCTGGTGTCATGTTTATGAGAGCCTGTGACAAAATGCGAAAAGGCGCCTGAGCATCATCAAACTTCCCTGGTGGAAAATATTCAGCCAGGGCAGCGACGACATGGTCTGCGAGAGATAACATAGCATAGCATCTCTCGGGACAGGCCCACCATAGATTCAACTACCGACATCGGGAGAACTGCTGACTCAGGCTTAGTTAACCCGAGGGAAGAAGAATCCTTATCCACAGTAGTCATCCCTTGGAAGACTGGTGGACACACGGAATCGTAAACACAAAACTGCAATGGAGGTAGAAAAGCATCAGCTCTAGAAAAGAAAGAACCCTTGAGGGCCTTAGAACGCATTTTTGGCGTCTAAGCCCAGGAAGGACTCAACAACCTGAGCCGATTGCAGAGAATGCAAAGCCCCGGAGCTAGAAGGCTCAACAGTGTTATGGCGCTCCACAGAGGACCGCGGCCAGACGGTCACAGATGGCTGGTTGGAAGGTTGAATGTCCAGCAATAAGCCAAAGACAAAATCCAAAGCCTGCCCCAAGACTGATGAGGGGGCCCATCACCTTCAAGAAAATCGTCATCCTCCGTTGCAGAGGAGACGCAGCCCAACTTGGGCTGACCAGCAGAAACCTCCTGTGAATACTGTGCAGTATCCAAGGGGCCAGGCGAGACATCTCGGCGACCGACCAAAGGAGGTTATACCTCCGGAGGCACAGGGAGGCCAACTCGAGGGTTGCCAGAAAGCAACTGGGTGAGTGCCAAAATGGCCTGATGCACGTCACCCTGAGAATCTGTCGCAGCAGCATCGCCGGCGGAGTGTTCTCCCAATGGACCATTCTGGTAGAAGAACCCAAATCCTCAGAAGAGACTGACGTCAAACGTCGATCAGCAGACAGAATAGGGAGATGATGAGAAGACACCGGAGGATAGTCCCGATTGTGTTGCCCAGGGGCAATCACTGACCTCTGCGTAACAGAAGGTCCTGCATGCAAATCTTCTAAAGAGACCGACGGCGTATGTCAATCGGTAGCTGGACCTGGGACACGGTGAGAAGACACCAGAGGATAGTCCAAAGAATGACAGGAATCTGTCACTGGTCTCGGCACGACAGAAGGCCCCAACTGCCCACTATCTGAGACCGACGGCAAGCATCGATTGACATCCAGACTCGGAACACAGTGAGGAATCACCGGAGGAAGGTTCCGAGAGTGACAGCTAACTGGGGCTGTCACTGACCTCTGCTGAACAGCAGGCCCTGGATGCCAATGTCCCAACCCCATCCTGCTAGTGGGCACACTAGCAGGGGAAGGAGGAACAATAAACGATTCGCTCGAGGGGCGAGGAATTGCTGCCGAAGTGACAGAACGGCTCAACCAACTAGGAGCAAACTTAGCCAGATGAGACGGAGCAGACAGCAAACCCGCACAGCTTCGCTGCGAAGCCAGGGGAGGCTGAGAGCTCGCAGACACACCTGCAGATACAGCCTTGGACCCTTGAGAATGCAGACCATCCCCGGAGGAGATGGAAGAGCCACCATCATACAGAATAGGATCTGTAGTAACAACTTCTTCAGCAACTGTCGACGGCGTAGGAGGCAAATCGGAGAGGGTCACCAAGCTGACCTCGGAGAAGCTCTCTACGAAAACAGACGCCTCAAGAGTGACATCAGAAGACAAAGAGACCACGGTCTCCACGTCAGGTGTCACCGAACTAGCACCATCAACAGTTGCAGAGAAACTCTCCACAGAAAAATACAGATCAGAATCCTGTGTGACAGAGTCACCACATGCACTAACAGAAATGTCTGATACGGCACGGCTACCCTTACCCCGAGAACGAGGGGTTCTAGCTCTGGACAGAGCCACCTTGTTAACAGAAGCCCAGAATTTTGAGGGCCAACCCCCACAAATACCACATGATTGGGCTTGCAAGTGACACATGTGGAATGAGAGTCGTCCACATGTTTCACTTGCAAGCAAGAGGTACAAGGAATAGTCTTTGGCATAATATGAATGTGAATAATGAAATCAAGCTTCCCACTGACGGAAAACAGAACAAGGGTCATGTTCACGCGTGGGGGGAAAAACAAGACTAAGTGTGAAGAAACAAGCAAAAATGATCAAAAATAGCATTAATTAATAACAATTTTGAAAGCTTGAAAAGGGTACAATCCACTTGCACACAATCAAATGCAGATAGCAAATACAATAAGTTGTTCACGAAGAAAACAGCGAAGAATAGCACGAGTCACAAAAATTTCTGACCATGTTCAAATGGCAGAAATAAAAGGAATTGATGTCACTGTTGTTGCGCATGTGCTTGGTAAATGCAAGAGGTGTGCAGAGAGAGTACCTGTAATTTCGAGCGCTGGTCTCGCTCGACCCTTTTTCGATCTTTTTCGTGCTTTTGCACTCTATTACTTTTCTAGCTTGTTTGGAAAAGTTTCTAAGCGCTTGAGTTAGTTCCAAAGTAGGGCTTGCACTTACGTTACAGCCAATTGTAAACAATTGCGAGTAGGTTGAAAAGAAACTAATCAGCTCGGCACATCAATAACCTGAACACAAATATAAAGTGAGTTGACAATTCAAGCAATATTTTTCAAGTTATCGAATGCCAAAGGGATTGGGGGAATTTTCAATTTGAAGGATAAAGGGTTAATATCTTAGGATCAAATTATCAGATGTACACCAAAAACTATACAGCTTGGAACATCAGTAACCTGAAGATACATATAAAGTAACATGACAATTGGATTCATATTTTTTTAGTTTTCTCATGCCAAAGGGATTGGAAGAATTCTCAATTTGAAGGATAAAAAGTTAATATCTAAGGATCAAATTATCAGGTTTACACCAAAAACTATACAGCTCGGCACATCAGTAACCTGAACACAAATATAAAGTAACCTGACAATCCAAGCAATATTTTTCAAGTTATCGAATGCCAAAGAAATGGATACGGATGCCGGACAGACAGACAGACAGACAGACAGACAGACAGACAGACAGACAGACAGACAGACAGACAGACAGACAGACAGACAGACAGACAGACAGACAGACAGACGGATGGACGGACGGATGGATGGCTGGACAGACAGACAGACAGACAGATGGACGGACGGACAAAGGATGGACAAACGACGGATGGTCACCCCGGATGCCGGCATTATGTGTACCATACATAGTATGGGTACACATAAAAATTCAATTCCATAATTTTCCAGACTCTGTTATTGTTTCGGAATAATAGGCAGAATGAATCCAAACTGGACACCATTTACTTTCGAAGGCAGCATAACTTGATAACTCTAATTTAAATGTTATCACAAACAAGCATGTATAATTTCAATATCATGGGTTAAGAATGAGGCTGTAGATGTGTTGAAGAATTTCACAAAATTTAGGATGTCACTGGGACTGGAACAGTTAAAGGGTTTTCTTGATCGATTAATCACATGGTTAACCACTTATTCACTTGCCCTAATAGGTAGCTGAATAATTGCCGTACTGTTGATGATTTACAGCGTTAACCCACTACCCAACATAATGAACAATCCTGGTTAGCACTATATACAAAAATCTCCATTCAAAATTTATTATGTTTTCAATTTTTGTCCCCAAAACACTGTTGGAATGAGCTTGTTCAGCTCATTCCAATGAAGGGTCATAAGCTAGGTTTTGTGTCAAAAATTTAAATTTTTAAATAATTCAAAAATTTATTTTGCAAGTATCGCCTGCTCCACGCATTGGGTTAAGACTGACCATTTCCAGCTACTGATACAGTATAATGATCATACAAATGAACAAGTATGTCATCATGTAACTTGCATGCTTTACTCTCTTATATAACTGGCGTGAAGCAGTGTGACAATGTTCACTTGTTTTGGAGCATGTTTGTTCCTTTGTTAACCTATATAATAAGCAGTTCAAAAGCAATGGTTAATCGATCAATTACTTTTTTGTTCAATCAAGATGTTGATCATTGGTTAATCGATTAACTGGCTGATTGCTAAATTATTTTTCAAAAGTGATTTGGAATGTGAGTATTTTTTTCAAAGATTCCATGCAGCCAGCAAGAAAAGCTTTAGTTTAACTGTTGGCTGCCCTTTAGCACTCTCCAATAAACTGCAGCAAAACAATTTTATATAAACATTTATTTTCTACTACTAAAAAAACAACAAGCCTATACAATCAGTGTAAAGTCACTAGAGTGGCATTCAGCACTTTTCAGTAGAGCCCTGACAGTGGCTCCCAGTACTCAACAGTTAATCGGTTAACCATTTCAGCTCTGATGGTTACTACTGACCATGTTTTTCTATGGGAGTGATATTTATCAGAACACATACAAATGTGTTGCTGAATCTGCTTTTGAAGTTCTATATTGCACAGATGAGGAATACAGGCTGTTTGAAGTGAGAAATAAATTGCCAATGTAAAACAGGCAAAAGCAAAAATGGCCACCATAAATGCCATTTATCTTGACAAAGGGCAAAACTTGAAACTTCAGGCAAAGATGCCATAACAAGCATATGAGGTCTCAAACTCATTGGCTGATGAATACATGCAGTAGTGTGTGTCAGGCATTTGATAATTTTAAACATTGGCCTACACCCATATAACAACCCCAGCTGGTATATAAAATTCTGCATTGATCCGATGAGTCAGTTGGTAGGGGTGCCAAAGGAAATGATTATACAAGACTGAATTGTGAAAAACAAAATTATTGCAAGTGGGCATGTTTTATGAGCTTTGGCAATGAACAAAATAGCTCACATTTAAATGTCATACCAAACTTGAAAATAAAATTTTAGGCTGATTGCGTGAGGGATACAGGATATATGGTGTACTAAAGGAAATATGGACAGATCAAGTTGTTAAGAGTTTTTCCATTTAAGTGCATCCTAATATGGGCAAGAAAGGACGAATGATGCATTCTTCGCAGTCTAAGTGAACTAGGTTTATTAAAAACTGTCCCAGCACTTTTTGAGCGTAAGTTATTAAACCCATTCAACACCACACCCTGAATATAACATTCTTGAACACTACTATTTGCAATGAAATGGGTGGGCAATGTTCTATTTATGGGGAGGTTCAGCAATCATTTAATCATAGAGCTGTATAGGGCTGCGGGATTACATTTTACTGAAAAAATTTCCAGTTAGGTGTTTATTTTGTCGTCCACACACAGATGGTCAAATTTTGCTTCACACAAACATTTTCCATACAGCATTGAAAAGGATAAGACAACAGGCAAACAGTGATTGCTTAAGCTCCTCTTTCAGGTGAGTTACTGACTATTAACTGGTCGAGTGCTGAAAGCCCATATTTGGGCTTTATTCTGAAGTGTAGGTACCTCATCTTAAAGGCTTCGTTTGGGCCTGTGGACACTCTCTCATAAATCATAACAGGGCAAAGAAGAATGAAGAAATTTTGACAGAGAAAAATAATTTAGCACTCTACCAGTTAAATCAAACAGTAAACTTTGTATATGAACACATAGGAATGAGCTCAATTAACAAATGCCAATGGCTTGCTCCCATTTGGGTGACATCCCATTTTATCAATGAATTTTTATTTGATTAGAGACAGTTGAGTGGGGTACCATTTTCCTATTATCTACTTTCTGATAATATACTGACCCACAGAATGACAAATCTTAATTTAAATCCATTAATTTAAGTATATACTGGAGAGACACAATACAATTTTAGCACTGAGTTTTTAAATATCACTTACGGATTAAGACATAAATTAGGTCTAAAAAAGTTATCCTTTTGGCTGCCACATGCTCTCTTTTTATAACCAAATGCAAACTTAAAAAATTTAAAATTGAAATGGTTTATGTCTGATATTTTTCCCAAGTTAATAAAATTGATAAATTTGTCCTTTAAGAGCAACAAGGCTTTGCAATGCTTCAGCACTGCAAAGCCTTCTTGCACTCCAGGGACGAAATACACCACCACCCATGCTATTCTGTAGATTATGGGGCCTAAAACATAAAGCAAATCAAGAACCTGAACTTTTAATGGTAAAGTAATAATTACAAAAATAAAGAATAAAATAAAACAAGAGACCCCAAGGAGCCTTAATCACTCACTGGTCAAAGTGGTTCAAAGAATAATTTGGGGTCACATTCAGTTAGACATGGTTCATCAACACTACAAAGGAATGAAGTCATGAGAGACAAATTTTATGGAACTAGGGACATAGCTTGAACAAACTTGAATCTTATCCACCTAAGGATGCTGCATACCAAATATCAAAAGCATTCATCTCCTGGATCTGAAGAAGAAGATTTTTAAAGAAAATTCCTCATTCTGAACTAAGTTATCATTCGGGCTCCCACAGTGAGCCCAAATATGAACTCAGGGACTTGGCTTGAACAAACTTGAATCTCACCCCTTAAGGATGCTGCATGCCAAATATCACAACATTCCGACTGCTAAATCTGAAGAAGAAGATTTTTAAAGAAAAATTTCTCATATTAACTAAGTTATAATTCGGGCTCCCACAGGGAGCCCAAATATGGACCCACGGATTTGGCTTTAACAAACTTGAATCTCACACCCCGAAGGATGCTACAACACATATCAAAACATTCTGACTGCTGGATCTGAACAAGAAGATTTTTTAAGAAAATTCCTCATTTCGAACTAAGTTACAATTCAAGCTCCCACAGTGAGCCCAAAAATGGACCTGGGGACATGGCTTGAACAAATTTGAATCTCACCCCCCTAAGGATGCTGTATACCAAATATTAAAACATTCTGACTGCTAGATCTGAAGAAGAAGATTTTTAAAGAAAATTCCTCATTTTGAACTAAGTTATCATTCAGGCTCCCATAGTGAGCCCAAATACGAACTTAGGGACAAGGCTTGAACAAATTTGAATCTCATCCCCCTAAGGATGCTGCATACCAAATATCAAAACATTCCGACTGCTGGATCTGAAGAAGAAGATTTTTAAAGAAAATTCCTCATTTTGAACTACTAAGTTATCATTCAGGCTCCCATAGTGAGCCCAAATAAGGACCTAGGGACATGGCTTGAACAAATTTGAATCTCACCCCCCTAAGGATGCTGCATACCAAATATCAAAACATTCCAACTGCTGGATCTTGAGAAGAAGATTTTTAAAGAAATTTGCCTGAAATGCACTAAGTTCGAATTTGAGCTTTTATAGTGAGCCCAAATATGAATCCAGGGGGCCGATTTGAACAAACTTGAATCAGATCCACCCCACAATGTTGCATACCAAATATCAAAAGATTCTGCCTGCTGGATCTGTAGAAGAAGATTTTTTAAGAATTTTGCCAGAAATGCTCTAAGTTCAAATTCAGGCTTCTATACTGAGCCCAAATGTGAATCAAGGTGGTGATCTGAACAAACTTGAATCAGATCCACCCCACAATGTTGCATACCAAATATCAAAAGATTCTGCCTGCTACATCTTGAGAAGAAGATTTTTAAAGAAATTTGCCTGAAATGCACAAAGTTCGAATTCAGGCTCCTATACTGAGCCCAAATATGAACCCAGGGGGCCGATTTGTACAAACTCTGGATCAGATCCACCCCACAATGTCGCATACCAAATATCAAAAGATTCTGCCTGCTGGATCTGGAGAAGAAGATTTTTTTTAAGAAATTTGCCTGAAATGCACTAAGTTTGAATTCAGGCTCCTATACTGAGCCCAAATATGAACCCAGAGGGGCCGGTTTGAACAAACTTGGATCAGATCCACCCCACAATGTTGCATACCAAATATCAAAAGATTCTGCCTGCTGGATCTGGAGAAGAAGATTTTTTTAAGAAATTTGCCTGAAATGCACTAAGTTTGAATTCAGGCTCCTATACTGAGCCCAAATATGAACCCAGAGGGGCCGGTTTGAACAAACTTGAATCTGCCCCCCCCCCCCCCCCCCCCCCCCCCCCCCCCTCCCGTAGAGATGATGTATACCAAATAGGAAAGACTTCTGCCTGGTGGATCTGAAGAAGAAGATTTTTTTGAATTTTGGAAAGAAATTCATGGGTGCTATCAGAGTTATGCCCCTTGTGGTGCCCCCTGTGGGTGCGGCAAGTTTATTTGTACAAGTTTGAATTGACATATGATGGGAAGCATGCACACCAAATTTGGTTCAATTTGATCCAGTTATTTGGGAGGAGTAGTCGTTAATGTAAAGTTCACGACGGATGACGGACGGCAAGTAATAAGCTCCCTTCGGTGAGCTAAAAACTACCCGCCCACATACAATTTAACAAAAAAATGACCTGAGAAACAGAAGAGCTACTTTGTAGGGCCTTATGTACCACTGGTTTCACAGCTGAGGGCAAGAGGTAAATGTACAGTTCGTATTAGAACATAAGCTGATGGCAAAGTGTTCAACTATTCATTAACTGCAAATACAACCATGTCACAATCATCAGAAAGAAGCAAATGTTTGCCTTCTAAAGTGTCTATGTCCCAAACTCCTCCAAACAGACATTGGATTGAGATGTTGGTAGCATAGGAAGTAATGTCTTTCTTTGACGATACATGGCACTTTTATGGAATGTTGGAATGCATGGCAGTCGCTTTGTTCAGTAAATTTATTTCTTTGTTGTAAACTTGTTGTATGTGTATTACCTGATTTCTGACTCGCTTTCACATCTTACTGAGGAGTCTAATATTCCCAGAATCATCTGGAGGGTGTTGGTAATCACATGTGGATATTAAATACACATCAACAGTTGTGCATATTCTCTTGCATCAACGAAATTATTCAATTAACAGGAGTATTCAATTAACAGGGATCATTTCACTTTCCTGTATTCTAAAGATAAACTTACCATTTATTCTGTTATATCTTGTTTGACAGAGCTCTATGAGCTCTGTCAAACAGGATAGAAAAGATTAAATGCCTGTTTTAGATGTATCTAGGCCAAATAGGTCTATAAACAAAGAAAAACTGGGGAGAGTCAGGGTAATTTCTCGACAGGATTTTTTATTCAATTAACAGGAGTTTACTCTATAAGATATATTCATTAACAGGTAAAATTTGTACTGATGGTATGGTAAATGGTTTTGTGTTGGGAAATTATCTTCAATTAACAGGGTTATTCAGTTAAGAAATATCCAATTAAGTTGGCTCCACTGTATCTCAAACACTGTATAAATTCAACTTACATAAAAGACTGACCATCTTCATGTGGTGCTCTGATCCCATTGTGAAGACTTACATAGTGACTTGTTCTTAAGCTTATCCAAACATGGATCAAAGTTGGGCTTTTTTGGTACATTTCTTGAAGGGACTTAAAGCAATTAACAAATGAACAGAGAAAAAAAATTGGAAATAATTAGTGTTGACATTTTTATTTAAAAACAAGAGCACCGCCTAGCATTGCATAATATGCCCGGAAGGCTTTTTCAAATTGTACATAACTGCTGTTTTGATCCATGGACAAACCAAAAATATCACAGAACCCCCGACATGAACTGAACTTGTAATTTAGTATGACTGAGACACAAACCAAGTTTGGTGCTGATTGACAAACCCAAACCTAAGTTATTGTCCAAAAATCAAAATGTTGACAAAATGGGAAATTTCTTAAGTCGAAAAGGGGCATTACTCTGGAAAGAATACGCCAACTAAAATTATAATCACAGATGCATAGGTTCCCATGGTGGTGAACATGCATACCAAGTTTCAAAACAACTGGACCAAAAAACTCCAAGAAACCCTCTGGACGAAATTCAGATTTATACGGCACATTATTCCAAGTCAAAAAGGGGCATACCTCTAGAAAAAAATTGTCCGACCAGAACTAAAACTGCAGGTGCAAGGGTTCTCATGGCGGTAATCATGCATACCTGAAGGAATTAGTCTATAAGCCTCCAAGGAAAACTGTGGAGAATATTCAACCAATGTGGTAAATTATTTTAAGTCGAAAAGGATCATAACTCAGGCAAAAATAGTCCCACCAGAACTACAATCACACACGTACAGGTTCCCATGGTGGTAAACATTCATGCCAAGTTTCAAAAGAATTGGTCGATAAACCCCAAAGAAAATCTGTAGATAAAATTCATACTGATGAGGCAAATTATTGTAAGTTTAAAAGGGGCATCACCCTGGCAAAAATAGTTCCACCACAAATATTATTGCACATGCACAGGTTCCTATAGTGGTGAACATTCATACCAAGTTTCGAAAGAATTGGTCAATAAACTTCAGAGAAAATTGGACAAAATTCAGACTGATGAGGCAAATTATTCCCAGTCGAAAAGGGGCATAACTCTGGTAAAAATATTCCTACCAGAACTATAATCACAGATGCACAGGTTCGCACACACCAGATTGTCATGGAAATGGCCCTCAAACAGCTGACAAGAAAAACGGTGAATCAAAGAATGCTGGTTGGCACGTTTTTCAACCAACGGGAACAAAATGAGGATTGTTTGTAGAGGCTCTCCCATAAGCCATCCCAGCTTTGTTTGGTTCACGTCAGCTCAGTATTTCCAGAGAAGAAGATGAAAACGTGATTTCCTACAGGGTTTATTTGGTAACTATGAGCGACTATTGCGGCCATGTTTGCAACTCGATCAACATTAAATGAGGATCTTTGGTAGAGGAGGCCCCAGTCATCGATCATGCAAAGTTTCAAAACATTTGGCTTTGTAGTTTTAGAGAAGATTTTTAAAAATCCACCAACCAAAATCAAAGAAAGCCTCTGGCAGCCATGTTTTTAACCTGACGGGAACAAAATGCACAAGCAGGGTCAGGCCTAGTTGAAGAAAAGTGCACAATTGACATGCAGTACACCTGAGTACACAGTGCCACTGTGCCAAATGTGGACAATCAGGATTAAGTCCCTTGCCCAAGAACACAAAGCAGTTACCCCTGGTGGGGATTGAACCATGGACCTTTTGGTTTGAAGTCCAATACAGTAACCACTGAGCCACCATGTTCCAGTCATGTCAACTACACTATTGTGTCAACTAAACTTTTTCTGATACACTACTTACCTAAAGCATCCAGTTGCTGGTGTTTCTTCCAGATTAAACTCTGCAACTGGGACACCTCTACCAGCAACTGTTGGAGCAAACATAGATGCAGGGTATACCACAGATGAAGTTCCAACCTAAAATGAAGGAGTAAAATTAAAGTAATCAGTTACTATTTTTTTTTTCAAATAATTTTCACTAAGGCTATTAATAGAGCTGGTCGGTTTAACCGAACCGAAACTGAAACTCGTTTTTTTAGTGGAAACCGAAACCGAACTGAAAAAGAGATTAAACAAGAGGCTCCAGGGGGCCTGAGGGCGCTCACCTGACATAATATTTTTTGACTTTTCGCATGCCAAAGAAATGGATTGGAGGAATTCTCAATTTGAAGGATAAAGGGTTAATATCACAGGATCAAATTATCAGATTTACACCAAAAACTTTACAGCTTGGCACATCAGTAACCTGAACCTGAACACATATATGAAGTAACATGACAATCGGACTGTTATTTTTTGAGTTATCTCATGCTAAAGTGATTGGAGGAATTTTCATTTTGAAGAATAAAGGGTTAATATCTCAGGACCAAATTATCAGATTTACACCAAAAACTATACAGCTCGGCACATCAGTAGCCTGAACACAAATATAAATAAATTGACAATCCAAGCAATATTTTTCAGGTTATCGAATGCCAAAGAGATAGGAGGAATTTTCAATTTGAAGGATAAATGGTTAATATCTCAGGATCAAATTATCAGATTTACACCAAAAACTATACAGTTCAGCACATCAGTACCCTGAACACAACTATAAATTAACATGACAATCCAGGCAATATTTTTCAAGTTATGGAATGCCAAAGGGATTGGAGGAATTTTCAATTTGAAGGATAAAGGATTAATATCATAGGATCAAATTATCAAATGTACTCCAAAGACTATACAGCTCGGCACATCAGTAACCTGAACACAAATATAAAGTAACTTGACAATCCAAGCAATATTTTTAAAGTTATCGAATGCCAAAGTGATTGGAGGAATTTTCAATTTGAAGGATAAAGGGTTATTATCTCAGGGTCAAATTATCAGATTTACACCAAAAACTATACAGCTCGGCACATCAGAAACCTGAACACAAATATAAAGTAACTTGACAATCCAAGCAATATTTTTTAAGTTATCGAATGCCAAAGGGATTGGAGGAATTTTCAATTTGAAGGATAAAGGGTTAATATCTCAGGATCAAATTATCCGATTTACAACAATAACTATACAGCTCGGCACATCAGTAACCTGAACACAAATATAAAGTAACTTGACAATCCAAGCAATATTTTTCAAGTTATCGAATGCCAAAGGGATTGGAGGAATTTTCAATTTGAAGGATAAAGGGTTAATATCTCAGGATCAAAATAACAGATTTACACCAAAAACTATACAGCACGGAACATCAGGAACCTGAAGATATATATAAAGTAACATGACAATTGGATTGATATTTTTTGAGTTATCTCATGCTAAAGTGATTTGAGGAATTTTCATTTTGAAGAATAAAGGGTTAATATCTCAGGATCAAATTATCAGATTTACACCAAAAACTATACAGCTCGGCACATCAGTAACCTGAACACAAATATAAAGTAACTTGACAATCCAAGCAATATTTTTCAAGTTATCAAATGCCAAAGAATTAAAAAATAATAAAATAAAAACAAAATTCCAAAATCTGAAGAAAATGAGCACAAAATTAAAAAGTTTTTAATTAGAATTTATTTATATACTATTAAAAAAAAGTAGGGATATCCAAACTGATGTGAATATTTTCGGAAAATGGTATTAGATATGCATGTTTGGACACATCAATATGTTACCAAGTTTATTGTGGATCATGAATGTCACCAGCCCATGAAAACTTCAAGCAGGTTTTACGCACAACAGGGACCAGCCATGAGGGCGACTAGGGCGATTATGTCGCCCTTCTAAGCCCAGAGTCGCCTAGAAAATTAGTCGGGACAATTACAAGTCGCCCTCTAAAAATTGGCCAAAATGAGGAAAGGCTGAAGTGAGTGATCCGAGGTTTACATAAAAATGATTATTTTCAAGAATCCAATTTGCTTCAGTGTGATAAATGGGCATTTTCATTCGTCAAATAAACAACCATTTATTTCAAATCACACGACAATCAATTGTCCATTGTCGCTTTTGGCGGAATTTTTTATTTCCATTTTGTTCCGTTCAGAACTTCAAGTGTCGAAACGAAAATAGGTGATTTAAGTGATTCAACAAAATAACCCAGTTTGAAAGTAGGTTACCTTGTTTAGGATGCCAAAAATGTATGCACAACGGACGTATTTTCTAACACTGTATTTTTATTTCGTTTTGCTGATGACTGTTAACTGTAGGCCGTCTAATCCCAGAAAAACATGAATTGAATTAAAACACATGAAAAAAAGGTATAGAGATGACAAGAAAAGCTTTGTACACTACAGGACGCAAGTGTGCATGTGAAGGATCTTGAAAAAGGGGTCCTCCTAAACACGGAATGACATGAAATGACACGGACAGACACCAGAATACTAAACAAATGATGCAGAATGACATTTATTTTACAAAATACTCGACCCCAGAATGTATTTTGTTTATTAACTAACAAAGTACCCTCCAAGCAACCTTCTTACATCTGGTCCTGTTCACACTTTCAAACTTAGAGGCAATTATTAGCTTAGTTAGACTTTGGAGAAAGGCAACCACAGGATGGTGCTGGGGGATTGGCATGAAGAAGAGGGGAGGGGTCATGAAGGAGAGGGTAGCATTGGGGGATTTTCAGTCAATAATTACCTTGTGATTTTTTAATCTGGCATAGATGCATCATAGACAACAGGACCTGGATTAATCGGACGTTAATGGAGGACCACAAATGAAAATATGAAGGGGCGGCAGGGTGTGGTACATAAATATTCTTAATTTTCCCCACTTGCCTACGAAGTCTCCCTACTTGACTCTGCAGTCTCCCTATTTTTTCTGGAGGGAGACATGAAGTCTCTCTAAAATTCCCCCCTAGGCTGGTCCCTGCCGCACAAGCGCCACATTGAAATTTTCATTTGTACTGGACAGGCTTTTTGGGAGGTCTCATCTTTCTTTTCTAGGTATAAACTCGTTCATCCATAGTTTCTGGTCGAAACGTAACTTTTGAGGTATGTGAAGACTGATACGTGACGAACGTTTACATGCCGTTGGCATGTTGGAAGCTGACAACAGACAGATTGCAGTGGCTCAACTTCTCAATGTTACTCAATCGGTGATTAGCAGGTTGTGGTCACGCTACCTTCAGACAGGCAATGTTGATGACAGACGTTAGTCAAGATGTCCAAGGGTGACAACTGCTAACCAGGATCGTTTCATCCGAACCACAGCATTATGTAACCGTCATCAAAGTGCCTGAGAAGTTGGACAAAAGCTGCACCAAGTGACAGATGTGCGAGTCAGTGGTCATCCTATCTGAAATCGCCTACACAGCTGGAATTTGTATGCTCGACGACCTCAAATAATTCCACGTTTGACTGAACATCACATCGCAGCAAAGCGTAATTGGTGTGGAGCATGACATGTTTTCCGATGAATCAAGGTTCACTCACGCTTACACTACAGGCAAAATAGAGTGCGGCGACAGCGGAACGAATGATACCATAACGTAACTGTTAGGCAGCACGATCGTTTTGGTGGTGGATCAGTTATGGTGTGGGGAGGCATAACCATGACAAGCAGAACAGCATTACTTGTCATCCAAGGGCATGTCACAGGGCATGTACTACTGTGACAACATCTTAGCACCTCATGTGGTGCCATGTGAACGACATCATTGCTGTCGATTCATTTTCCAAGATGACAATGCAAGAGCACATGGGACCTGTGTCACTACAGAGTTCCTCCAGGAGCAGAACATCACTACACTGCCTTGGCCAGCACGGAGTCCAGACCTTTCATCAATCGAGCACGTCTGGGATATTATTGGCAGACACCTACAACAATGCCAACAGCCCCCTACCAATGTCTAGGAACTTACCACTGCACTGCAGGAAGAATGGAATAACTCAGTCAAGCTGATATTAGAGTTTTGGTGAGGAGTATGCCATGTCGGATCTGCGCTTGTCTCGCAAACCGAGGAGGATTTACAAGGTAATGAGATCTTGGACTGAATGTGGTAAATTCTCTGACTGATTCTCCATGTCTTCTAAAGCTCAGTGCGTGGAATGTGTGCTTGTCAGATGCCCAACTATCGCTGCAATCATTCACCAGATGTCGCAGTGCAATTCCTCAACTGTCTTTATGATGAAAATATAAATATATTTCTTCATATATCTCACTTTTATCGAATAACCTCTACTTTCTTTGAATAGTATATTTGCATACACTAGGCCCTGAAAATGAATTTCTTTTATTTTGGGGACCAACAAAGTCCAATGAGCAATAAGTGACCCCAAACCACAGTCAGTAGGGGAATAGCCCAAGTTGTTGATTGTCTCCACAACAGTACAAATTACATGTACAACATTAGCAAGGCACAAAATTTACATATACAACTGAATTACGATGCCTAAATTACATAAACAGCTTTTGACATGATAACATATGCCCAAAGGCCTACCAGAAGTAAACAACTACGCTACAACTCTAAAAATTCCCGGAGTTGGGAAATTACATGACATGTACAACATTAAATATCACACGTAGGGAACCTGTAAGTAATATACAGAAAGATATTATGGACAACATGTACAACATTAAATATCACACGTAGGGAACCTGTAAGTAATATACAGAAAGATATTATGGACACATAATGGACAATAAAATCTTACTAAACGAAGTATGGAACATAAGAAAAATATGAGGAATTCCTGTACATTTTCAAAGAAAATTTACAAAATTTTTTCGAAAATGTACTGCCTCAGTGTGAATATCTACTCTATAGTATAAAACGAAGAGAAAATTTCTGCATTATAATCCAAAATGAAAGTGTCAGTGACACTGCAGCTCAACTTGTCCCAAGAAAGGAGTGAACTAAACAGAAAGCTCCAGTTTTGCAAAGTCATTCACTCAAGTTTCTACAGAAAAGATATCACACTGAAGCTAGATATGAAATCTGAAAAATTTGGATGATGGATGGGCCTGTTGGGTGTACTAATAGAACTGTTGACAATTTATATGTCAAATCCAAGATGGCTGGTCGCAGCCATCTTTTTCAATGGAATGCAGAAAAATTTGATAGTTACCATCTAGACATCATTCCAAAACTACATATGAAATTTGAATAGGAGTGGGTGAGAGATGCAGCCTGCAGGGTGTGCTGATGGAATTGTTGACAATTCACATGCCAAATCCAAGATGGCTGCTGGCAGCTATATTTATGAATGAAATTCAGAAAAATTTGATAACTCCCATCACATCACACCTAAGCTATATGTGAAATTCAAAAAAGATCAGGTGAGAGATGCGGCCTGTAGGATATGCTAACAGAATTGTTGACAATTTATATCCAAATCCAAGATGGCTGCTGGTGCCATGTTTTTCAACAAAATTCAGAAATATTTGATAGCTCCAATTTAGACATCAGACTGAAGATACATATGAAATTTGAAAAATGAAAGTGTCAATGACACTGTAGCTTACGTTGTGTGTTGTGTTTGATGAAAAGGATAATGTTCAATGTTTATGAAAGGATTTTGAAATAAGACAAGAATTGTGATAACTGGGAATATGTTCATTTATGTTCCCTGTGTGCTATGTTTCTGATAAAAAATAATATGAGGTGTACACTGTACTAAAGAGCTGAGGGGTCGGTTAATATGACCTCACAGTTAATGTATGTGGCCCTCAAAGTTAACGTATATCAACGAAAGTTACCAAGTTACAGTGAAATTATTCCGAAATGAGTCATCCTATCAAGTTACATTGAAATCCCTTCATAAATATGGCCTGTAGACTGTGCTGCTAAAGGTTTTTGGGATTCGGGCCCCTGTAGCCGTCAGTTTCCCAATTGTGTCCAAAGGGGACTTCCTCATCTAGACATTATATGAAGTCAACCTACCAAGTTACAATGAAATCCCTTCATAAATATGACCTGTAGACTGTGCTAAAGGTGTTTGGGCTTTGGGCTCGGTCAGCCATCATGGGTGAATGATCGCAACCCAATGTGGACATTCTCATCTGGCATTATCTGGAGTGATTCTACGAAGTTACAACGAAATCCCTTCATAAATATGACCTGTAGACTGTGCTCAAGGTTTTTGAGCTTCAGACAGTTGACCAATCATGACCAAAAGGGGATGTCATCATCTAGGCATTATATGGAGTCAAACTAACAGGTTATAATGAAATCTTTCCATAAATATGACCTCTAGACTATGCTAAAGGTTTTGGGGCTTTGGGCTCGGCAGCCATCAAGGCTGAATGATCGTGACCAAACAAGGACGTTCTCATCTAGACATTATTTGGAGTCATCCTACCAAGGTACAATGAAATCCCTTCATAAATATCACCTGTAGACTGTGCTAAAGGTTTTCGGGCTTTGGGCTCGGGCAGCCATCATGGTTGAATGATCGCAACCAAAAGAGGACATTCTCATCTGGGCATCATCTGGAGTGATACTACAAAGTTACAATGGAATCCCTTCATAAATATGACCTGTAGACTGTGCTCAAGATTTTCGGACTTCGGGCACCTGTCGCCATCACAGTTGACCAATCATGACCAAAAGGTGATGTCATCATCTAGGCATTATATGGAGTCAACCTAACAAGTTACAATGAAATCCTTCCATAAATATGACCTATAGACTATGCTAAAGATTTTTGGGCTTGGGCTGCCATCAAGGCTGAATGATCATAACCAAAAGGGGACATTCTCATCTAGACATTATTTGGAGTCAACCTATCAAGCTACAATGAAATCCCTTCATAATTATGACCTGTAGACTTTTCTAAAGGTTTTCGGGCCCCTGTAGCCGTCACAGTTGCCCAATCATGTCCAAAAGGGGACGTTCTCATCTAGACATTATATGAAGTCAATCTACCAAGTTATAATGAAATCCCTTCATAAATATGACCTGTAGATTGTGCTCAAGGTTTTCAGGCTTCGGGCTCGGGCAGCTGTCATGGCTGAATGATCGCAACCAAAGGGGACAATCTCATCTGGGCATCATCTGGAGTGATCCTACAAAGTTACACTCAAATCCCTTTATAAATATGACCTGTAGACTGTGCTCAAGGTTTTCGAGTTTCGAGCACCTGAAGCCATCAAAGTTGACCAATCACGACCAAAAGGAGATGTCATCATCTAGGCATTCTAT
Organism: Pictodentalium vernedei; assembly: GCA_031216915.1. Lineage (NCBI taxonomy): Eukaryota > Metazoa > Mollusca > Scaphopoda > Dentaliida > Dentaliidae > Pictodentalium > Pictodentalium vernedei. Next base: position 272,085,829 of record CM062295.1, read on the forward strand.
GGAGTCAACCTAACAGGTTACAATGAAATCCTTCCATAAATATGACCTTTTGCCTATGCTAAAGGTTTTTGGGCTCGGGCACCCATCAAGGCTGAATGATCAAAATGGGACGTTCTCATCTAGACATTATTTAGAGTCATCCTACCAAGTTACAATGAAATCCCTTCATAAATATGACCTGTAGACTGTGCTAAAAGTTTTCGGGCTTCGGGCCTCTGTAGCCGTCACAGTTGCCCAATCAGGACCAAAAGGGGACTTTCTCATCTAGACATTGTATGAAGTGAACCCACCAAGTTATAATGAAATTCCTCAATAAATATGACCTGTAGACTGTGCTAAAGGTTTTCGGGTTTTGGGCTTGGGCAGTCTTCATGGTTGGCAGATCATGCCCAAATGGGGAAATTCTCATCTAGGCATCATAAGGAGTCATCCTTCCAAGTTACAATGAAATCCCTCCATATTAAACATGACCTGCAGAGTGTGCTAAAAGTTTTTGGGTTTCAAGTTTGGGCAGCCATGATGGTCGATAGATCATGCCCAAAAGGGGACGTTCTCATCTAGGCATTATACAGAGGCATCCTACCAAGTTACAATGAAATCCCTTCATAAATACGACCTGCAGACTGTGCTAATGGTTTTCGGGTTTTGGGCTCGGGCAGCCATACCGGTTGCCCGATCGCGACCAAAAAGGGACGTTCTCATCTAGACATGACCCCAAACCTGCATATAAAATTCCGTGATGATCAGACAAGAACTGCTGGGTGTAGCCCGTGCTAAAGGAAAATGTGAACAGACTCAGATTAACAGACTCAGAGACTTCCACACTCGTAACTATGTCCAGTTAAGCTAAAAATCAGGTGAGAGATACAGTCTGTGGGGTGTGCTAATGGAATTGTTGACAATTTATATGCCAAATCTAAGATGGCTATTGGCAGCCATGTTTTTCAATGAAATTTGAAAAATTTGATAGCTGCCCTCTGGTTACTGCCCCAAAGTTACAGATGGAATTTGATCAGGTGAGAGGTGAGGCCTGTAGGGTGTGCTAAAGGAATTGTGGACGGATGGATAGATGTACGAATGGATGACAGATCGCAACCCTCCCAATAGCTCATACTTGAAAGTTGTCAAGTTGAGCTGAAAGGGAAGGATACATTAAGAATATATTGAAATACATATATAAATCATGATGAATGGCAATCAATTCAGGGATTGACCCAAAACTGAGTGACACATAATTCTAATTTATCTAGAATAACTTAGAAAACAAATTCTTCAACCAAATCATGCATCCTTTTAACATCATGTCCTTGTTGTTACTTCGAGTTCCTTCTCCATGATCCAGCATCTTGGACTACCAAAACAAACATTTCAGAGAGCAAAGAAAACAGAATGGCCTATAATGGGCCAAACAAAAGAATGGCTAATGGCAGGAATTGAGGACACTTCCAAGGCTCATGCACAGACACTATTTATGGAGGCCAATGCAGGAGCTTGATTTTTTTTTTACAGTTTTGGTGCAATTTTGAGGGTGTTGGGGAAATTAAGTATTTGGCCTGAATACTTGTGAATAGAGTGACAGCAAGTCTGGGCCTGTAGTAATGGTGGATAAATCCAGGAAACTGACCAAATGCCTATGAAGTGAATACTCCTGTTAACTGAATAATTTCCACTATTAAAGTGACTATTCAATTAAAAGGGTTCCCCTGTTCTAAGACCAAATAGATCTGTAAAGCTCAAGAGTTTGAGGGTGGTCAAAAGAATTTTTCAACAAATCACAGTATGTTTTTATTCATGCAGCTGGAATTCATGCTGTAACTTTACTTACATGTAATTTCCATGTTAAAAATGTACTGAAGGTATGATAAATGGTTTGGATTTTGTCAATTATATGCAATTAAGAGAATAGAATTCTTTTATTAAAGAGTATATGACAAGAACCCTCTGTACACTGATGTCAAAATACCAAACCAATATTTCAAGCTACAAATTTTTCACATAAGGCCTAGAAAGTTAAAAATCTGTTTCTTGGACCCTCCCACATGGTCTTTTTGGCTGCCACATACTCTCTTTTTATAACCAATGCAAAGTTAAAAAAAAAAATTAAATTGTTTATATTTGATATTTTACCCAAGTTAATAAAATTGATAAATTTGTCCCTTGTCCCTTTAGCATTGCAAAGCCTTCTTGCGCTCAAGGGACGAAATACACCACCACGCATGATATTCTGTAGATTATGAGTTTAAAAACATAAAACAAACCAAGAACCAAAGCTTTTGATGGTAAAGAAATAATTACAAAAATAAATATAAAAATCCACCCACTCACAAGCTCACCCTCAAGCAATTTTACAAAAAGTTAAAAAATTTATAGTAATTTATATATTTTTTATACTTACCAATGACCCAGACATAGCTGGTGCTAACTCTTAAAATATAGGGCCAAACACAAATTTTGCCCCCCAATCCCCAAAATTTGCATCTAAAACTAAAGAAAACATGTCCTGAAAGGCCCTCCACACTTCGCCCCTACTGCGCATGCGCAGTGTCAAGGACGTTCCGAAATTGGCGCCATTAATCATTCTAATAACCAGTGCCTGGTAAGCGCTATGTACTCAGCGGGGAGGCAAGAGTTCCCAACTCCTGGGAAGGCCATCCCCGTCTGGGTCATTGGTAAGTATAAAAAATATATAAATTACTATAAATTTTTTAACATTTTTATACTGTACCAATGACCCAGACATAGCTGAATAGTAAAAAGGCTGGAGGGCCAAGGACATAGAGCAAAATGGAATACGCTCAATAAAATAAAATAGAGTCATCCCCTGTAGGGAAAAAGAAGTAATAGGCCTTACATGTATCTTTCTTATTTATGATAAATTAGAAAGATACAACACCTTCCAAAATTGAGCTTCATACATCCATGTACTCTATTAATATCCAATATAATCCTTATACTAATAATTTTTAAAGTAAGCCAATAAATAAAGTAAGTCTAGAGAATAGAGACTCTTAAACTCCTAAAAGTGTCTGAGGATTGCATAATCATGTCCGTTGACATATACAATATTCAAAAGCTATACTTTAAAAACTAAGACTTGAATGAATTTTAAAAACCTAAACTTCTCACTAAACAACCATTCCAATAACAGCTCAGAATTACTAACTCCGGAGGAGGTATCCCCTTGTTTTCATAGTAAAACAGGTGACCCAAGGGAACATCCTCCCCCTGGGTCAAATAGCCCAGAGCGAAGAGGGCAGCCGAACGGAGACACTGCCGAAACAGACAGCCTACCTAGCTATAGTAGCAACTGTTAAGTGAATGACATTCTGAGCAGTAGATAATAGACCTAACAATAGAGGCCTCCAGAAATGGACTCGATATTTCTGAGATAAAATTCATGAATGTGGATGGCTGAGCGCAATGAGCGGCCTTCAAAAATCTATAATAGCGACACTATTAATGTAAGCCCAAGAAGTAGAAGAACTCTTACTTCATGAGCCGAAATCTTAAGCACAACTGCTAAGTCAATGATATACCATAAGCAGTACCGATAGTTAATAGAATCCATTAACAATAAAATGGAGCGTAACGTCCTTCTACTAGACATCAAAGACAGAAGAAGCTTACGCCCATAGTAATAAACAGATATCTGTTTATAAATACATAAACTGTACCCGGAAAGAGTAAAGGCCTATGTCCATACGAAGACGGAAGGACCTTAAAATAATAGGTTCCGGATAATAGGAGCCTAACTCTTATGCAACAATCCAACCTAAATAGTAACGGAAGTATTGATTCCGAAACTATGAAAGTGAAAATCATCCATCGATAGTGCATGAAACTCACTGACTCTACAGTAAAAGAGAAACCAACAGAATTACTGTCTAAAAGGTCAGAATTTGAAAACTACTGTTTCCAGAGGCTCAAATGATTACTTAGCTAAATAAGAACCGAAGTTAAAATCCGTATAGGAATTTAATCTAAAGATTCTAAGTCTATTTATCAAAAAGTTACTAACTGACTTAGATAAAGAGACAAAAGACTCAATTGTAAACTATGTAGAGTGCATAGGTATGAGGTAACATAAACCTATAACCTAAATAATAACAGGCTGCAGTAGATCTTGTGAAACAAGTATACTAAAAAATAGCAATGAGTAGTATGGAGGGATCAACAATATGAACATAATGATCCCTACACCACGACGGAAGAGCCTCCACTTTAGCCGCATAGAATAGCGAAGAAGAGGATCTCCTATAGTAAGAAATCGCGTCCAAAGCTCGTCCAGTACAGTGCTTACAATGCAATACGGACCACACAACGGAATACATGAAGGTTGCGACCTTGCTGGTTGTGATAAAGATGACACGATTTACCCAGTGAAAAAGATCCTCACATAGAGGAAGATTTCACGTTAAGACCCACAGTAGACAAGAGAGTAAATTACTCATGATCTCTGTGAAGATAGAGATGCTATCAACAGAAATGTATTGTGGTTGTTTATCTTAGCAATACCTGCTAAAACAACAGCGCCGGAGGATACGCGTATCCTATCATTCCGTCCTATAGATCAATAGAGCGTTAACAATATTAGCTCAGAGATCTGGACAAGCCAACACATACGTCTGCAATTGATTAGCAAGCTGTGTCATAAATAAATCATCATTGGGCGCTCCCATAGATAGCAAGTCTGATTGAATACTTGTTTGTTGAGAGTCCATTCTGACAGCAACAAGCGACCCGTAAGAGAACGGGAGTCCGATAAAACAATCAGACGACCCGGAATATGACGGACCAAAACTGAACTTGGTGTACTATAACCAACAGACGGATTCTTTCCATTAAATTGAATAACAGAAACGAAAGAGTGCCTCCCTGGTTCCGGAGATACGCTACTACTGTCGAATTAAAGGACAGGAATTTGGGCATGCGTTTCTGAATAATGTTCATGCAATGACATAAAGCAAGCCTAAAAAACATTATTCCGCGGAAGAAAACTGATTGCTAAAAGACTGCGGAACCCAAAGACCCTGGCACTTCGAATCCGTAGGGATCAGTATTATATCCCAATCTGTTTGACTGGCAACCGTCATAACAGCCACACTCGGGTCCGGCAACTGCGGCGGCACTCTCTGAGTCAACCACCGAATGTTTGCCCCAGTCTGAATGTCTTGTAACACTAGATAGACAAGAGAACGTGTAAATCGAGCAATTCATGGATTGCCGAAAAGTTGCCGTCGAAGAGAAGCTCCTCCGAGAACGAAGCGACTCTGAGAGAGTTCTTAACCTTACTATCCACGCGTGTGGATGTAGCTAGGGCTGCGTCACGTCTAACTAACTCCAATCAGCCACTGAAGGGCGGAGTTATACGTGAACAAACTACTGCCCTCAAAAGAAATTACATTGAGAATAATATCCCGTAAATCTTTTCTTGAAGACGTAATGATAACGCCTCAGTAAGGCGGATTACGTATAATAAAGCGTCTAAGTTAAGTCTACTATACATAATGTCGTTCCCAACATTGAAATTGGAAAAGACATAAACGGCGAAAAAGAATATATGCAGTCTTTAATCACACCGTCTAGACGCATATGAACTCTCGGTATGCCCTGCTCTGCCAAAATAAACTATTTGTATAAATGATAAAATGGCAGAAATGAGCAACGCGGACAAGAAACTAAACTATCATGCTTAGTAGCAGGCTTGTATATATATATATATAGCGTCGAAAAATAAAACACATGTTGTAATAACAATATTGGACTGCGTCGGTAAGTCAGGGACAATGTCCCTGAACCGATCGAAAAATCCGAGTCCAATGACGCTATAAGTCTCTTATCCAAGATCGCAGCAATGAAGTCCGAAATAATAATCACTGGAAGATAATGCCAGAAGATATGAAAGGCATCTTCCGATACTACTAAAGGAAAAACTCGAAATCTTTCGAATCCCTTTCGCCATCCTGTCGGACCCTATAAAGCGTTCGGTCGTCCGTACCTGATGCAACCGCGGACCGCACCGACCCAGTGCCGTCGGATAATTCCTGATTCGACCGAGAAACTGTCAATTGCTGGGATGCTGCGAAACAACTGTGCTAACTCGGATAGCACGTCCGTCACTGAGGCCTGAGGAGAAGCGGTCTTACGATGCATTGCCGCTGGAAGCTCCGTGATCGTTACCCGTGCATACTACCAATATGCGAGCGAACGGAGTGTATAGGCCTCGTGTCCCTTGGCTACCGGATGGCGCGACCTATTCGCCGTGGAATCACTGAATGCCGAAACTGATCGGATACTCGAGGTCACGTAGCCAATGTGCGGTCGTGTGCCCTGCTGTGAGGATGAGGAAGCATTAAAGACAGTCTCTCGGACTGTCAATATAACGGAGCGTCCCGACCAACGGACATATGCTCCGAATGTAAAATATCTGAACCACAACATGCGGTCCCCTATGTTGTTGGGCGAGAGAGGGACCTCTCTCGCTCACAGCCCGGACGGACCTGGACAAGCCAGGAACCGGACTAACAGGCTTCCTCCGATCTGTCCTCAATCTGCCGTCACTGGGTGAGTACTAAAGTAATTAAAGTGCTCGCATCACCCAAATCTCCTTCCTAGACCGCAACGGACGAACCCGGCAGCCGAACCATTCGATGAATGTACGCTACACCGGGTGAGCTAGCGAATGTCACTCCGTAGGCGATAGACATATTCCATGAGCACTTATTGCCGCTAACTCTTCATTAACTATGACGACAGAGGCACACTTTTGAAAGACATCTCCATAACTCTTCGAACAAGAAACCAGAAATGCTTGGTTAGCAAGCATAAAATAATAATATATATAGCGTCGTTCAATAATTCGAAAGTTTGTGTGACATTATAGGACTATGTCGGAACTGAGGGACGATGTCCCTGAACCGAACCAAAAATTTCTAAGTCCACCGACGCTATCAGTTTCTTATCCGGCATCGCAGCATTCTGGTCCGACGAAAGAAGCTGTAGAAGACCAAGTCAGATGACATACACAACAGTATATGTTGTTCCGAAAGGGAAAGCTCGAAATCCTCCGAATCCCTTTTGGTATCCCGTCGGACCGGATGAAACTTTCGGACGTCCGTACCCGCTTCCGCGGAGCGTCCCGACCCAGCATCGTCGGATAAAATATATGCGACAGATTCAGTTGATGCTGGGATGCTGCGATAAACTGTGCTATTAAGGAAAGCACATCCGTTCCCGAGGCCTGTGCAGTAGCGGTCTTACGATGCATTGCCGCCGGAAGCTCCGTGTACGTTGACTCCCGCACACTTCCTATGCGAACGTCCGGAGTCTGCAGGCCTCGTGTCCCTGGCTACCAGATGGTGTGACCTGGTCGCCGAAGAATCCTTGATCGGCGAAGCTGGTAATATATCGGCGGTCACGCAGCCAAGGTGTGGTCGTGTGCGCTGACGAGAAGAGGAAGCCTTAGCAGTCTCAGCGGACTGCCTATACAACGGAGCGTCCCGAGCGATGGACGTATGCTCCGCTTACGACACATTTTGTACCACAACATCTGGGGCCAGATGTTGTTGAACGAGAGAGGGGCCTCTCTCGCTTGCCGTCCGGATGGACCGGAACGAGCTATGAACCGGACTAAAAGGCTTCCTGCGTTCTCCCTCCGATCCGCCGTCACTGGGTGTGCATTAAGTTAATTTATAGTGCTCGCATCACCCCAAAATTCCTTCTAGACCGCAACGGACGAACCCGGCTGCCGAACCATTCGGTGAATGGACGCTACACCGGGCGAGCTAGCGGACGTCAAAGGCCGTCGAACCTACTAGGGTCCTCTTAGGCAATTGGAGTATTTACATGAGCACTTTTCCGCTAGCCCTTCATTAATTGTGACGACGGAGGCACACTGTTGGAAGACATCACAGATACATCACCCTAATCTTGATCGTCTGAAATAGAAATTGATAAAGTAGAGTGACCCTGCGGGGAAAGGACCGGAGTGTCCAAATCCCCAACAACATACCGTGACATACGCTTCCCATATTGTCATCGAAATCATACGATACAGAACAGGAGTTAATGCGAGTACACTGACCACATATAGAATGATAATAAAGTCAGAGGAAGACTTCCTCTTAAAACAATTGATCAATATCCTTTCAATGTGAAAAGAAAACAAGTCCTGGTACTCGCACTAACCCCTGGCAATCAAAATACATAATAATAATATGATCCATTAATATAGAAAAAATAATTGAAATCAAAATATTTTGAAAAAATATTTTTTCAGAACAGCCCAAGTTTCTGAAAAGTAACGTTGAGCCCCAATGGATCCCAAGCCTAAGTGTGGACAAAAATTTTAAAAATATTTTAAACAATTTATTCAACACTTACGAACAATAATAATGTATCTAGTTATGATTAAAATAACATAAAGATATTATTTTTTAGAAATCCCCCCCTCACACAGAGGGCTGTAGTAAATGTAAACAATGAGTGTAAAAACACTAAAATAAGACTCCAGGCACCCAGGCCCGAAATCAGTTACCAAAAATACACTATCTGATGCAAAACAGAGACTTCCAGGGAAGAAACTGCAGAACATCAGATGGTAGATGCAGAACACAACGCCTAACCACCCGTAGGTGAAGACGTAAACATGGGGAAAGAACAGAATTCATTCTGTTATTCAGCTAAAACTCCCAAGAAATTTTAGTAATAAAAATTACAGAAACTATGCCAAAAGCATGGGAGAATAGCAAGGGGGAACTTAAAGGACAGGGAGAGAGGAAAACACTTAAAAACAGTGTAACTAAATAATCAGAATGACAACAAAATGGCTGCTGCCTTGAAAATAGGTAACTTAACATAATTTCATTAAAAAATTTTAAGTTACAGCCCTGATAATATTCTGTCACACATTCTTTTCCTCTCCTCCTTCTCTATCCTCCTTAGAATCACCATTTCACTAATATTTATGTGTCTAGCATCATTTAAACTGAGATTTATAAGCACAAAGATCAGTCAGATGTTAACTGATGAAGGGCCAAACTTAGAATGATTAATGGCGCCAATTTCGGAACGTCCTTGACACTGCGCATGCGCAGTAGGGGCGAAGTGTGGAGGGCCTTTCAGGACATGTTTTCTTTAGTTTTAGATGCAAATTTTGGGGATTGGGGGGCAAAATTTGTGTTTGGCCCTATATTTTAAGAGTTAGCACCAGCTATGTCTGGGTCATTGGTACAGTATAAAAATATTGCCTGAGAAACAGAAGATCTACTTTGTGGGGCCAAATGCAACTAGGAATTTAAGCATTTCAGTCATGTTTGGCAGAGCTTGAGTAGCTGCCAAACAAAACTGAACTGGTGAAATTTCTAGTTGCATTATGGGAAAATTTTGCAGCTTGCAATTCTCATAATTTAACATCAGTGTGCAGAGGGATACATTTGATATGCTCAAGCCTGAAAATAAGCAATATGTCATTTGCAGAATGAGGTTCCCAGAGGGCGAATTTGCTGTTCCTATCCCATATAGTGTGCCAATTTATCCTCTGGGTACCTCTTGCTGTTTAGGTTTGAGACCTTGATTCAGAAGGAGGTTCACAGAGGGTAAATTTAGTGATGCTACCCTGTTGAGCAGGGTAGCATTATCGAATTAACAAATTAATCCTCTGGGGACCTCATTCTGAAGATGTCAGTCTGCTTATTTCCAGGCTTGGATATGCTACCCTTTGGATGGGTAATGAATGATAACCAATGATACTGACCACTAAACAAAGATCACAATTCTCCAATTCTTCATGAGCCTTTCTCAAAACATCAGGATCAAGAGCTTCTCCAAACCATACAACATGAGGCCTCAACATTCCACCACATGAATCCTTCTTACATCTGAAATTTGACACAACACTGCACTAGAGCCTACCAGAAGAGCTGAATTTGTAAATTAATCACAGCTGTATTTAAAACATAGCAAATTAATTTTTGCTAAGAGTACATGAAGAAAATAACAAAGTAACATTGTTCACTTTAAAAACTAGAGGTAGCTGCCAAGGGTGGCAAATCCCCCTGAAATATCAACCTGAAACAATAACCTTGGGAATATATTACATTAAATTAACACAGCCACTGTTGGTATTATTTGCTCAAATAATACAAATAAGATTACCTGTATTTGATGACATGTCAAGTTTAGTTTTAAACGGGACCAACAAAAATTTCAAGTTCAAGGTCTATGTGACCTTGACCTTTGGCATAATGACCTAAAAATATGTAGAGTTCTTCCTCTCATCATGCTCACCCATATGCCATAATAATTAAGAGAGCCAAAACCAGGTCCAATTGATAAATTTCAATTTCAAGATAACTGCGACTTTGACCTTTGGCATAATGACCTAAAAAATGAAAGTTTCAATGACACTGTAGCTCAACTTGTGTTAGACATGTACATGTATAGTATGTGACACAGCAATGACACACATCTAGGTAATGACCTGATAACAAAGGTACATATAAAGTATTGTAATGGTCTGTACATAAATGCTGACCGTAACCTGCAACAAATGTATAGGTAAAGTATTGTAAAGGTTGGCGACAGTTAGATGCTAAACTAGAAAAGAAATCTTTGAGTCTCAGAATGGGTCTGACTGAACCCAAAAATATTTGTTCTCATATCACAGTGATAACAAAGGCACCAAAAAACACTTGTTCCTGTCCCAAGGTGATAACAAAGGTACCCAAGAAGTTTCGTGAAGATCGGTTCATAAATACAGCCTTTAGCCCGAGCCGTATTGACATGTGCACTTACTGTGTATAAGTAGCACTGAATAAATCAAAGTTCATCTAATTTGCATAATTTCTGCACGAGAATAAAACCTGGATTATATGTGATGTATGCAATTTTACTAAACATTCATTCAAAAAATTATTCAAATCAGAACCTTCATATAGAAGTTCTGTACAAAAAACTGATTGCACTAATTTTGGTACAAAATGGCTGCCGGCAGCCATCTTGAAGTTCGGACAGCACCCAAACACACTCATTCTCGTCTCACGGTGATAACAAAGGTACCCAAGAAGTTTTGTAAAGATCGGTTCATAAATACGACCTCTAGCCTGAGTCGTATAGAAGTTGTATTCAAACAAGAGGCCCCAAATAACCTTAATCGCTCACCGGCCAAAGTGGTTCAAAGAAGTGTTTGGATCACATTCAGTTAGACATGGTTCATCAACACTACGAAGGAATGACGCCATGCAAAGGCAAATTTTATGAAAATGGATCTGAACAAAGCTGAACCTAAATTGCTCCCCTTGCCCCTGCCGCAACCCTGCCCATAGAGAGCCCAAATAATAAGCCAGGGACTTAAATTGAACAAACTTGAATCTGATTCCTCTTGAGATGTTACAAATGTAACTTGTTCTGACGCCCCCCCCCCCCCCCCCCCCCCCCCCCCCCCACTCCCTTTATATGTTGTATACCAAACATGAAAGGATTCTGACTGGTGGAGCTGAAGAAGAAGATTTTTAAAGAAATTTCCTCAAATTGTACAAAGTTAAACTTTGGGCTTCAATTGAGAGCCCAAATAATAACTCAGGGACCTGATTTGTACAAACTTGAATCTGACCTCCCTATAGATGTTGTATACCAAATATGAAAGGATTCTGACTGGTGGATCTGAAGAAAAAGATTTTTAAAGAAATTTCCTCAAACTGCACAAAGTTCAACTTTGGGCTCCATTAGAGAGCCCAAATACTCACCCAGGGACCCGATTTATACAAGATTGAATCTGACCCCCCTATAGATGTTGTATACCAAATATGGAAGCATTCTGACAGGTGGATCTGAAGAAGAAGATTTTTAAAGAAATTTCCTCATATTTCACTAAGTTAAAATTCGGGCTCCTACAGGGAGCCCAATTATTAACCCAGGGACTCGATTTGAACAAACTTGAATCTGATCCCAATAGAGATGTTATATACCAAATATCAAAAGATTCTAAATAATGGTTCTGGAGAAAAAAATGTATGGGTGCTATCAGAGTAATGCCCCTTGTGGACGCGGAAAGTTTATTTGTACAAACTTGAATTGACATATGATAAGGAACATGCACACCAAATTTGGTTCAATTTGGTCCAGTAGTTTGGGAGGAGAAGTCGATAATGTAAAGTTCACAATGGACGCCAGACGACGATGGACACCGACGGATGGCAAGTGATAAGTTAAGCTCCCTTCGGTGAGCTAAAAACTGATTCGTCCTAATTTCGGTACAAAATGGCCACAGGCAGTCATCGTGAATTTTGGACTGCATCCAGAAACACTTGTTCTCGTCCCAAGGTGATAACAAAGGTACCCAAGTAGTTTCGTGAAGATCGGTTCATAAATACAACCCCTAGCTCAAGCCGTATTGCCATGTGTACTTACCATAAGTAAGTAGCACTGAAAAAATCAAAGTTCATTTAATTTGCAGAATTTCTGCACGCGAAAAAAACCTGTATTATATATGATGTATTCCATGTTACTAAACATTCAGACAAAAATTCGGAAACCGAATCTACTTTCATACAGAAATTCTGTACACAAAACTGATTGCACTAACTAAGGCACAAAATGGCGATTGCTGGCCAACTTGAATTTCGGACTGCACCCAATAACACTTGTTCTCGTCCCACAGTGATAACAAAGGTACTCAAAAAGTTTTGTAAAGATCGGTTCATAAATATGGCCTCTAGCCCGAGCCGTATTGAATTGTTGATGGACAGACAGGCCATGGCATAACCTCAAATTTGTCTTATATCAAAGTTGAGCTAATAGATAGGGTTCTTCCTTTTATAATGCTCAACCCATAGTCCAAGTTCAGTATTGATCGGGCAAGCAAAATTTCAATTGGAGAAGCCAATTCTAGTAAATGTTTAAGATCAAATTCACTCTGACCTTGACCTCTGGCACAATGACCTCAAAATAAATAGGGTTCTTCCTCTAATCATGCCTAATCCACATGCCAAGTTGGGTTTCAGTTGGCCAAGGAGAACTTTAATTACAGAGTGGAAACTAACACTGATAAAAATTGAAGTTCAAGGTCACTGTGACCTTGATCTTTGGCACAATGTTCCCAAAATGAATAGGGTTCTTCCTCTCATAATACCTCACCCACATGCCAAGATTGGCTTCAGTCAGCCAAGATTGGCTTCCGTTAGCCATGCAAAACTTTAAGTACAGAAGGGAAACCAACAGATAAAAATTAAAGTTCAAGGTCAATGTGACCTTGACCTTTGGCACAATGATCCCAAAATACATGGGGTTCTTCCTCTCATCATGCTTAACCCACATGCCAAGTTTGGTTTCAGTCGGCCAAGTGAAATTTTAGTTAGTGAGCGGAAACCAACTCTATCTACAGACGGACAAATGGATGGATGGACAGACGGTCGGACAGTGTCACGGCTATATCCCTCCAAAATTATAATTTCGGGGGGATAAAATGAAAATGTCAATGACACTGTAGCTTAACTTGATTGAGTGTTGTGTTTAATGAAAAGGAAAATGTTCAATGTTTATGAAAGGATTATGAAATAGGACAAGAATTGTGATAATTGAGAATATGTTAATTTCTGTACGCCATATGCTATTGAATCAATAAAAATAGGCCGATGAAATCATCAGATGTGTACCCATACGCGCAACTGGTAGAAAGCTGTATGACGGAGGGCCACCACGGATGCCGACATTATGTACACCATACAAGGTATGGGTACATATAGAAATGGATTGGAGGAGTGTCTAATTTGATGGATAAAGGGTTAATATCTCCGGATCAAATTACCAGATTTATATAAAAAACTATACAGCACAGCACATCAGTAACCTGAATAAATATATAAAGTAACATGACAATCGGATTGATATTTTTTGAGTTATCTCCTGCCAAAGGGATTGGAGGAATTTTCAATTTGAAGGATAAAGGGTTAATATCTCCGGATCAAATTATCAGATTAACACCAAAAACTATACAGCTCAGCACATCAGTAACCTGAACACAATTATAAAGTAACTTGACAATCCAAATAATATTTTTCAAGTTATCGAATGCCAAAGGGACTGGAGAAATTTTCAATTTGAAGGATAAAGGGTTAATATCTCAAGATTAAATTATCAGATTTACACCAAAAACTGTACAGCTTGGCACATCAGTAACCTAAACACAAATATAAAGTAACTAGACAATCCAAGAAATATTTTTCAAGTTATCAAATGCCAAAGTGATTGGAGAAATTTTCAATTTGAAGGACAAAGGGTTAATATCTCGGGATCAAAATAACAGATTTACACCAAAAACTATACAGCTCGGCACATCAGTAACCTGAACACAAATATAAAGTAACTTGACAATCCAAGCAATATTTTTCAAGTTATCGAATGCCAAAGGGATTGGAGTAATTATCAATTTGAAGGATAAAGGGTTAAGATCTCAGGATCAAATAATCCGATTTACACCAAAAACTATACAGCTCGGCACATCAGTAACCTGAACACAATATAAAGTAACTTGACAATCCAAGCAATATTTTTCAAGTTATCGAATGCCAAAGAAAATGGATACGGACGCCGGATGGACAGACGGACGGACAAAAGGACGAACGACGGATGGTCACCCCGGATGCCGGCATTATGTGTACCATACATAGTATGGGTACACATAAAAATAATTTCAGGTGTAGACTGTACTAAAGAATTAAGGGATGGGTTAATGTGGTTCTCACAGCTAACATATGTCATCTGAAGTTACCAAGTTACAGTGAATTTATTCCAAAACGAGTCATCCTGGAGTGATCCTACGAAGTTATAAGGAAATTCCTTCATAAGTATGGCCTGAATACTGTGCTAAAGGTTTTCGGGCTTCGAGACTGTGTAGCTATCATGGTTGACCAATTGCAACCAAAAGGGGACATGCTCATCTAGACATTATACGGAGTCATCCTACCAAGTTACAATGAAATCCCTTCATAAATTTGACCTGTAGTCTGTACTAAAGATTTTCAGATTTTGGGCTCAGGCAGCCAACACAGTTGAACAATCGTAACCAAAAGGGGACATTCTTATCTAGACATTATCTGGAGTCCTCTTACAAAGTTACAATGAAATCCCTGCACAACCTGTAGACTGCGCTAAAGGTTTTTGGGCTTTGGGCCCCTGTAGCTGTCACTGTTGACCCATTGTGAACAAAAGGGGTCGTTTTCATCTAGACATGATATGGAGTCATCCTACCAACTTACAAAGAAATTCCTCTATAAATACGACCTGTAGCCTGTGCTAAAGGTTTTTGGGTGTTGGGCTAGGGCAGCCGTCACGGGTGATAGATCACAACCAAACAGGGAAGTTCTCATCTATACATCATACGGAATCATCCTACAAAGTTACAATGAAATCCTTCCATATTAAATACAACCTGTGGACTGAGCTAAAAGTTTTTGGGTTTCGGGCTTGGGCAGCCATCATGGTTGACAGATCATGACCAAAAGGGGACGTTCTCATTTAGACAATATACAGAGTCATCCAACCAAGTTACAATGAAATCCCTTCATAAATATGACCTATAGACTGTGATAAAAGTTTTTGGGTTTGGGGTTCAGGCAGCCATCACGGTTACCGACCATAACCAAATGGGAATGTTCTCATCTAGACATGACCTCAAAAATGAAATTTCGTGATGAGTGGACAAGAACTACAGGGTAAAGCCTATACTAAAGGAAAAAGTGAACAGACTGACAGAATAACAGACTTCCACATGCGTGATAGCAATAGAATATTTTGACTTTGTCAACTAAAGCTAAAAAGAGGCCACAAGGGGACTGATGGCGCTCACCTGACATGGTAGCCTCAATATCAACCCAGGGAATTGATTTCAACAAGTTGCATCTGCCCCTCCTAAGAAAAGCTTATACCAAATATCCAAAGATTCTGACCAGTGGATCTGAAAAAAAAAAGATTTTAAAAAAATATTCCTCATATTGAACTAAGTAATAATTCGGGCTCCCACAGGGAGCCCAAATATGAACCCAGGGACTTGGCTTGAACAAACTTGAATCTCACCTCCAGTGAGATGCTGTATACCAAATATCAAAAGATTCTGACTGGCGGATGTGAAGAAGAAGATTTTTGAAAAATATTCCTCATACTGAACTAAGTTATAATTCAGGCTCCCACAGGGAACCCAAATATGAACCCAGGGACTTGGCTTGAACAAACTTGAATCTTACCCCCCTAAGGATACTGCAAACCAAATATCAAAACATTCCGACTGCTGAATCTGAAGAAGATTTTGAAAGAAAAATTCCTCATACTGAACTAAGTTATAATTCGGGCTCCCACAGGGAAGCCAAATATGAAACCAGGGACTTGGCATCAACAAACTTGAATCTACCCCCTAAGGATGCTGCATACCAAAATCACAACATTCCGACAACTGAATCTGAAGAAAAAGATTTTTAAAGAAAATTCCGCATTTTGAACTAAGTTACATACAATTCGAGCTCCCACAGTGAGCCCAAATATGAATCTAGGGACATGGCTTAAACAAACTTGATCTCACCCACCTAAGGATGCTGCACACCTAATATCAAAACATTCCGACTGCTGGATCAGAAGAAGATTTTTGAAGAAAAGTCCTCATTTTGAACTAAGTTATAATTCGGGCTCCCACAGTGAGCCCAAATATGAACCCAGGGACTTGGCTTGAACAAACTTGAATCTCTCCCCCCACCTCCTAAGTATATGCTACATACCAAATATCAAAAGATTCTGACTGGTAGATCTGAAAAACTTGAATCTACCCCCTAAGTATGCTGCATACCAAATATCACAACATTCCGACAACTGGATCCGAAGAAAAAGATTTTTAAAGAAAATTCTGCATTTTGAACTAAGTTACATACAATTCGAGCTCCCATAGTGAGCCCAAATATGAACCTAGGGACATGGCTTGAACAAACTTGAATTCACCACCTTAGGATGCTGCACACCAAATATCAAAACATTCCGACTGCTGGATCAGAAGAATATTTTTGAGGAAAAGTTCTCATTTTGAACTAAGTTATAATTCAGGCTCCCACCGTGAGCCCAAATATGAACCCAGGGACTTGGCTTGAACAAACTTGAATCTCACCCCCACTAAGTATATGCTACATACCAAATATTAAAAGATTCTGATTGGTAGATCTGAAGAAGATTTTTCAAGAATATTCCTCATTCTGCACTACTTTAAACATTTGGGCTCCCATAGAGAGCCCAAATATGGACCCAGGAATTTGATTTCAATAAACGTGTGAAACAATCTTCCAAAGATGCTATATGTGAAATTTAAAAGCTTTTGGAGCAGTGGTTTGGGAGAAAAGTAGTCTTAAATGTTTTTCCCATTACCCACAGTGTTAACAAATGCTGACTCAGCACTTTTTCAAAGTCCCCCAAAAAGTATCCCATGATAAAAGCGATATCAATTTTGTTTGACCATTCCATTCTGTTGGTCCTAATGAAGCTTCACACCAAATAAGAATTCTCAATGCCTTGTAGTTTTGGAGAAATGGGCATTTTAATTTTTTTCAATTTTTAGCTCCTGCGATTCCCATGGGGCAACAGGAATATTCTTTTTTGGCATAAATTAAGTATTTACAACCCAATAACCCCTCATGTCAAATTTGGTTCAAATCTGCCTCTCGGTTTGGAAAGTTAAAAAATTTATAGTAATTTATATATTTTTTATACTTACCAATGACCCAGACTTAGCTGGTGCTAACTCCAACAAAACCAGGGCCAAACACAAATTTTGCCCCCCAATCCCCAAAATTTGCATCCAAAACAAAAAGAAATCATGTCCTAAAGGACCTCCATACTACGCCTCTACTGCGCATGCGCAGTGACGCAGTCGTCCCGAAATTGGCGCCAATTATCATTCTTACTGGCAGTGCCTGGTCAGCGCTATGTACTCAGCGGGGAGGCAAGAGTTCCCAACTCCAGGGAGGGCCATCCCCGTCTGGGTCATTGGTAAGTATAAAAAATATATAAATTACTATAAATTTTTTAACATTTTTATACTGTACCAATGACCCAGACTTAGCTGAATAGTAAACAGGCTGGAGGGCCTAGGACATAGAGGAAAATCCAATAAGCTCAACTATATAGTAAAGAGGTAACCCCTTAAGGAGAAAAGGAGTATTAGGCTTTACATGTATCTTTCTTATTTAATATTAAATTAGAAAGATACACTACCCTTAATAATTGAGCACAATAACATTCATGTTCTCTATTAACATCCAGTATAACCCTTATACTAATTATTTTTAAAGCAAGCCAATAAATAAAGTAGTCCAGAGAATTGAGACTCTTTATAATCATTTAAAAGTGTCCGAGTATTGTATATTAAAGCCCGTTTGACACTTGACATATACAAATGCTTCACACCGAGCTACACTTTAAAAATAAGACATGAATGAATTTAAACATTAATATTACACTTTAAAACCATCCCGGAAGCGACTCAGAAATACTGACTTGGAGGAGGCATTCCCTTGCTTTTCACTATAAAGCAGGTGACCTAAGGGAACACCCGCACCCCCCCCCCCCCCCCCCCCCCCCCCCCTTCCCCTTGCCCTGGGTCAAATAGCCCAGAGCGAAGAGGGCAGCCGGACGGAGTCACTGCCGGAACAGAAAGCCTGCATAACTATAGTTGCAACTGTTTAGTGGACGACATTCTGAGCAACAGATAACGGACCTAAACAATGCAGGTCTCCAGAAATGGACTCAATATTTCTGAGATAAAAATTCGTAAATGTGGATGGCTGAGACCAATAAGCAGCCTTCATTAAATCTGTAATAGCAACACTATTAGCATAAGCCCAGGAAGTAGAAAGAGCTCTTACTTCATGAGCAGAAATCTTAAGCACAGACTGCTGAGAAGAAGATAAATCTTCATAAGCAGTACGGATAGTTAACTGAATCCATCTAGCAATAGAATGGACTGAAATGTCCTTTCTATTAGGCATCAAAGACAGAAAGAAACGTTTCCGTCCCTTTCTGATAAACTGAGATCTCTGTTTATAGATACGTAGTGCTCTAACAGGACAGAGTAAAGGCCTACGCCCGTCTGAAGACGGAAGAGCCTTAATAACAATAGGTTCCGGATATTTATTAGGAGCCTGATTCTTAGCTAAAAAACCCACATTAGTAGCGAAGGTGATAGTGTTCCCAACACTACGATAATGAGAATCATCCACCGATAGTGCATGAAGCTCACTGACTCTTCTGGCAGAAGAGAAAGCTAAGAGAAAAGCTGTCTTATAAGATAAGAATTTGAAATCTACTGTCCCAAGAGGTTCAAATGGCTTTTCCTTCAATTTAAGGAGAACCCAAGCTAAATTCCACTTAGGAATTAATCTAAGAGTTCTGGGTCTATTTATCGAAAAGTTTCTAACCAACTTCGATAAAGAGACATTAGATCCAATTTGTAAACTATCATGATGTGCATAGGTATCAGATAACATAGATCTATAACCCTTTATAGTAACAGGCTGCAGTTTGATTTCGTCAAACAAGTATACTAGAAAGTTTGCAATGTCTGGTATAGAGGGATCAAATATATCTACAGAATGATCCCTACACCAACGACGAAAAACCTTCCACTTAGCCGCATAGTTTAGCGAAGAGGAGGTCCTCCTACAGTTAGAAATCGCGTCCACTGCTCGTCCTGTAAAGTGCTTGCCATGCAAGATGGACCGCACAACGGAAAAACGTGAAGGTTGAGACCTTGCGGGTTGTGATGGAGTTGGCGCGATTTCCCCTGCGAAAGAAGATCCTCTCATGGAGGAAGCTTCCGCGGTAGGTCCCACAACAGACACCTGAGTAGATTTATCCACGGTCTCTGTGGCGACAGAGATGCTACCAACAGAATCTTGCATTGAGATTGTTTTATCTTTAGCAATACTTGTTGAATTAACGGCGCTGGAGGATACGCATATCCTATCATTCCGTCCCAAGGGATCGACAGAGCGTCTACTGCAAATGCTCTTGGATCCGGACACGGAGACACATACGTCTGCAACTGATTGTTGAGATGTGTCGCAAATAAGTCTATCATTGGCCGTTCCCATTGGTAGCAAATCTGATTGAATACTTGTTTGTTGAGAGTCCACTCCGACGGCAACAAGCGACCCTTTCGTGAAAGGGAGTCTGCTAGCACATTCAGACGACCCGGTATGTGACGGACCGAAAGAAGAACGTGATGTTCTAACGCAAACAGAAGGATTCTTTCCGTTAGATTGAACAACGGAACTGAATGAGTGCCTTCCTGATTCCGTATATACGCCACTACTGTCGTATTGTCGGATAGGATTTGGACATGAGCATCGTGAATAATGTCCATCCAGTGACGTAACGCAAGCCAAATTGACATCATTTCCTTGATGTTTATGTGCTTGCACAGGAATTGCGGATCCCAAAGACCCTGGCATCTCGAATCCGTTGGGATTAATGATGCACCCCAACCTGTTTGACTGGCATCCGTCATAACGGTAAAACTCGGATCGGGCAACTGCAGCGGAACTCCTTGAGTTAACCACTGAATGTTTGCCCAAGTCTGAATCTCTTGTTTCACTTGATCTGACAAGAGAACGTCTACATCGAGCGAATGAATTTTCACACTCCAATTCTGAGTCAGGAAAATTTGAAGAGGACGTGTGCGTAACCGCCCCATCGGAATGAGATCCGCGGCGGCTCCGCACAGACCTATCAGTCTCATAAATTCTCTCGCCGTGACTTTGTCTGTGTGCAGACAATAGCGAGCGTAACAACTGACTAATTTCGCTCTGGTTAACGGCAGACGAACGAGATTGTTGTGCGTCTCGAAGCTCATTCCCAGATGAGTGAATGACTTGGACGGCACCAGATCCGACTTCTCCTCGTTTACTATAAAACCGAGACGTCGGAGCAATAGAAGAAGATTCTGAACATCGTTCTGAAGCGTTAACTCGTTGCCGTACCTCTGAAGAATGTCGTCCAGGTAGGCCGACGTTACCGCAGACGAATGAGCTCGGAAGTAGATCATTACCGAGTTCATTACCCGAGTGAAAGCCCAGGGTGCTAGATTCAATCCGAAGCACATCGCCCGGAATTGATACACCACTCCTAGGACTGCGAAGCGTAGATACTTTCGGAATGTCGGATGTACCATGACGTGAAAGTACGCATCTTTGAGATCTATGCTCGTTGCATAATCGTTCACCCCGAATACTCGCTCTGACCGATCGAATCGTCTCCATATAAAACTTCGGAGCGACGATCAGCTTGTTTATCCAGCTCAAATCTATGACTGGACGGAACGAGCCGTCTGGTTTCGGAACCAGAAACAGATGGCTGTAGAATCCCAGAGATTCCTGGTTTTCTACGACCTCTACCGCGTTCTTCATTAAAAGAGACTGCACCTCTGATAACAGAGCGTCTCTTTTCTGTGGATTTGACGGAAGATGAGTCCAGTTTGGACTTCGAGTTAATGGAGGCTTTCGTTTGAAGGATATCTTTAGACCTTCCGAAGTCACTCCTCTCACCCAAGGGTCGTCCGTAATCGACGCCCACTCTTGTGAAAAACTCGACAACCTTCCACCAACCGGAACGCGATAGAGGTTTAAGCCATCACCTCCTGGACCTGCGAGGCCTGCGGTAGGAGAAACCACGTCTTCCACGACCCGCACCTCGCCTCGTCGACCTCGGGGCGTCCGACCGATTGTCCCGGCCTGAAGGACGTCCCGAACGAGAGTCGCTATCCTGACGGTCTCTCGAATAAGACCAAGAGGACGCACCGGAACCTCTATAGGAACCTCTCTTGGACGCATTAGACCCAGAAGTGCCTGTCTTATTCGTGTCTGCTGTATCCGACTTTTTAGGAGCCGATCTGAACAACAGAGAATCATTAGCTTTCTTTTTAATTTTATCATAAATAGCGGAAAGCTTGCCGTCAAAGAGAAGTTCTCCTGAGACCGAAGCGACTCTAAGAGAGTTCTTCACCTTAGAATCCACTAGTGTGGATGTAGCTAGGGCTGCGTCACGTCTAACCAACTCCAGATTTGCCACTGAAAGGGCAGAGTTACACGTAGAATAAGCTACTGCCCTTGAAAGAAGTCTTAAAGAGGATTGTATATCCTGAAACTCTTCCCCTTGAAGGCGCAGTGATAACGCCTTAGTAAGGTGATCTGCGTAAGATAAGGCATCTAAATTGGCTCTGTTAGACGCAATAGCTGTTTCCAACACCGCGGTTGGAATAGAAGCTGAAGCTAAGTCTTCCGCCTAGTCGTCCATACGCAGAGGAACTCTCGGTATACCCTGTCCTGCCGTATCGAATTTATTCCTTGCATTAATGAAAGGCAGGTTGAGAGTATTAGCGGACAAGAAACCTGCTTTCCCCGTCCTGGAAGCAAGTTTAAATATAGCGTCGTTCAATAATTCAAATGTTCTTGCAACATTATTGGACTGCGACAGAAACTCGGGAGCGATGTCCCTGAACCGCTCAAAAAATTCAGAGTCCAATGACGCTATAATTCTCTTGTCCGGAAGCGCAGCAGTCTGGCCCGACGGAACAACTTGAGGGAGAAAGTGCCGGATGAAGTCCACGGCAGCTTTATGTTGTTCCGAAAGGGATAGCTCCAAGTCATCCGTATCCCTTTCACCATCCGGTCGGACCTCCCGATGTTCCCGGTCGTCCGCCCCCGATGCTTCGGCGGAGCGTACCGACCCAGCGCCGTCGGATAATTCTCGATCCGACACCGTTTCTGTCGGCTGCTGGGATGCTGCGATAAGCTGTGCTATCTGCACAAGAATGTCCGACGTCGAGACCTGCGGAGGCGCAGTCTTTCGCTGCTTCGCCGAGGGCAGCTCCGCATCAGATGGCTCCCGCATACTTTTCCTATGCGAACGTCCGGAGTCCATCGGTCTCGAATCCCTGGCTGCCGGATGGTGTGACCTGGTCGCCGAAGAATCCTTCATCGGCGAAGCTGGTAAAATATCGGCGGTCACGCAGCCAAGGTGCGGTCGTGTGCGCTGACGAGAAGAGGAAGCCTTAACAGTCTCTGCGGACTGCTTATACAACGGAGCGTCCCGAGCGACGGACGTATGCTCCGCTAAAGACACATTTTGTACCACAACATCTGGTCCCAGATGTTGTTGTACGAGAGAGAGACCTCTCTCGCTCGCGGCCCGGCTGGACCTGGACGAGCTAGGAACCGGACTAAAAGGCTTCCTCCGTTCTCGCTTACTATCCGCCGTCACTGGGTGTGCATCTATTATGTTTATAGTGCTCGCATCACCCAAAATTTCCTCTTCGACCGCATCGGACGAACCCGGCTGCCGAACCATTCGGTGAATGGACGCTACACCGGGCGAGCTAGCGGACGACATTTGTCTAATCTCCATGAGCACTTTTGCCGCTAGCTCTGAATTCATTTGTGACGACGGACGCACACTTGAAGAAGATAACATGGAAACATCACCCTGTTCTGGTTCCTCTGAAATAGAAACTGAGAGAGTAGAGTGACCTTGTGGAGAAAGAGCCGGCATCGCTCTTTCTCCAGAAACAACATATCGTGACACACGTTTCCAATGTTTCTCATCCCAATGTTCACATATAGGACAGGGATTAATGCGAGAACACTGACTACAATTAATACAATGATCATGAAAGTCAGAGGAAGATTTCTTCCTATTACAATTTGAACAATGTCCCTTCATTGTGAAAGAACAACAATAAGTCCTAGTTACTCGCAAAAACCCCTGACACAAAGATACATAATAACATGATCCATTAATAAATGAAAAAACAATTGCAAAACAAAATAATTTTGAAAAAATATTTTTTCAGCGAAGCCCAAGTTTCTGAAAAGTAACGTTGAGCCCCGATGGATCCGATGGCAAAGTGTGGTCAAAAATTTTAAATTTATATAAAATAATTAATGAGACACTTTCGGATAATATAAATGTATCTTATAATGAGATAAACTACTACAAAGGCAAACAGCCCCCCTCAAAAAAGGCTGTTGCCAATGAAAACAAACAGTGTAAACACACTAGAAAACATGACTCCAGGCACTGGAAAAACTGGCCCGGAATCAGTCATCAATTACACTCTATCTGATGCAAAACAGAGACTCCCAGGGGAGAATCTGTAGAACATCAGATGGAAGATGCAGAACACAAACGTTATACACCCATGGGTGAAAACGTAACTATGGGGAAAATAACAGAAAACATTCTGTAACCAAGCAACTCTCCCAGGAAATTTTAGAAATGAAATTTCTCAAAAATATG
The DNA here is from genome assembly GCA_031216915.1 of Pictodentalium vernedei. Taxonomy (NCBI): domain Eukaryota; kingdom Metazoa; phylum Mollusca; class Scaphopoda; order Dentaliida; family Dentaliidae; genus Pictodentalium; species Pictodentalium vernedei. The sequence goes on from CM062295.1 coordinate 272,110,150, forward strand.
CCAAAAGCATGGGAGAATTGCAAGGGGGGACTTTAGAAGGCTAGGGGAGAGGAAACACTGAATAAGCAGTGCAACAATTAGCAAGAATGACAACAAGAGGCCCATGCCTCGAAAATAGGCAACTTAACATAATTTCATCAAAAAATTTTAAGTACAGCCCTGATTATTTTTTGCCACTTCTTTTTCCTCTCCTCCTTCTATCCTCCTTAGAATCACATTTTCTCCAAAAATTACGTGTCTGGCATCCTTTAAACTGAGATTTACAAGCACAAAGATCAGTGAGATGTTGACTGATGAAGGGCCAAACAGAGAAAATGATAATTGGCGCCAATTTCGGGATGACTGCGTCACTGCACATGCGCAGTAGAGGCGTAGTATGGAGGTCCTTTAGGACATGATTTCTTTTTGTTTTGGATGCAAATTTTGGGGATTGGGGGGCAAAATTTGTGTTTGGCCCTGGTTTTGTTGGAGTTAGCACCAGCTAAGTCTGGGTCATTGGTACAGTATAAAAATATAGAAATTTGGGGCAGGGCAAAAATTCTTGCCCCTCCCATAACAAAGGCAAATATAGCGCCTCGAACTTCTCTTGAACAAATCTGAGTCTACATCTCAAAAGGAAGCTGCACACAAAATATCAAGTCTCAGCTACTACTGGTTCATGAGAAGATTTTTTAAGATTTAAGCACACTTTTTGGGCGTGGCCCTACCGAGAGGCGAGGCAACTTGATTTGAACAAAATCAAAATGCAATGTCATAACAAACTATTATCTCAAATATCAATTAAATTGGTACCCGCTGTTTGGGAGGAGAAGACACAAACACCATGTTCACGGACGACAGACAGTGAGTGATCACTAGAGCTCCATGACTGAAAGTCAGGCGAGCTAAAAACAAGTGCAATGCCAAAGGTGGCAATGCCCCACCCCCACTGCCAAGCATGAGTTTCTAGTCATTTATCTTTGTTGATGTTGAATTAATATTTTATCTTATCTCTATTAAATGATAACATCAATACAGCAGGCCACCAAATGTGTCCATGGGACACTAAAGCCCCCACTTTATGATCTTCTACGTTGGAAAAGATCCATAACTCTGCCAAACAAGTGGATCGCCATGGGTGGCTATCCACGCCCCCCCCCCCCCCCCACACACACACACACACACACACACTCAAGTTTCTAGTCATTTATCTTGTTGAATTAATAGCTATCTTATCTCCATTAAACCATAACACAAATGTAGCAGGTCACCAAATGTGTCCATGTGACACTAATACTCCCCACTTTTTGTCTTCCTAAGTCAGAAAAGGGCCATAATTCTACCAAAAAATATCAGACCAAGCCATCAGCCCCAACCTGTATGATGTGGTTATAAACCTATCTATACAATTTTAGTATGACTATCACAATGAATAGTAACTTGATGAGGTGTGAATTATCCGCCCGAAGGATTATTGGTATCAGAGTTCCCAAAGGATTCCAATTAAGTGTTCCATAAAGTGTTGCGCTAGATCCACCAATTGCAGGTGGGATGCCCTTGATTTCTCCTTGCAGGCCACGGAATGATTTCTTTTATTAGTTTTTATTATGAAGTGCTGCAAGATGGAAAATATATCAGGGGTTGAGCCTACCAGCATCGTACTGCCCAGTTACAACATGACAACACGTCCCTCTCACCAGCTTTCGATTTTTTCGTGGTAAGAGGGACTTGGCTGCCATTTCTTAATCTGATATGGTTTTGCACACTTGTACACATTGTTTGGTGCATTTGGCGCACCGCAGGAATATTATAAGGAGTGGTTCTTTCTCATCCTAAAACCTGTGTGTCAGCAGTAAACAGTACTTGACACACGCACACAGATAACACAGTAGCCCTGGCCCATTCAGTCTGGCAATGGGTCTTGGATCCGTCGCCGGGCTGAGGGCCCTGGTGACCTGTGTGCTGTGCCCAACAAAATCTGCCGACCGACAATACTTACCACAGACTGCAACTGCAGAGGTAATAGTGTACAGCCCCCACCTCCTGTAGCTTATCAATGGCATTCACTCATCACGATCAACTCCCCTTAGCCCTTTTATCTGGCTATAATCCTATTATTGTCTGGTGATATCGAAACCGATTCCGGGCCTAATTTTATCAAAAGGGCGCACAACTCAACGATTTCATTTACCTTGAAAGTTGTAATCCCCATTTTCTTTTCAACTTCGACGTTCCTTTACATGGGTATAAGTTCATTATTATTGTCAGGTGACACTGAACCTATAAACTCAAGACTCTGACAGGAAAACTTTGAAGATTTTGCATCTTAATATCCAAAGCTAAAAACCTAAATTAGATACTGTTCAATGTGAATCCTCATATTATGATATCTTGGAGACATGGTTGCACAACAATGATTCCAGATGCGATGTCCTTCTCCATGGGTTCCATGAACCACTGCGATAAGATCGATTGAATAGAGGAGGAGGGGGGGGGGGGGGTTGCCATCTACATTAAAGATAATCTCTCTTTTTGACATCGCCCCGACCTTGGGGTCCCCAATACGGAGTGTGTATGGGCTGAAATATTTACGAATCAAAGTAAGTCCCTTTTGTTAGGAGTCTTTTACTGCCTAACAGTCCCTCAGATACATGGGATGCCATATCAGCATCCATCAAAAATGCCAGAGACACGTCAATTGTCGATTTAATTGTTACAGGCAATTTTAATGACAATCAGTTGGTTCCTTCAAGAATAAAATATGCAATCTCTTCAATCTGAGGTAGCTTGTGGTTGATTCAACCTGTTTTACTAAGTTGTCAGCCACTCTGATAGATCTGTTTGCTGTAAGTGACACAGTTGACGTGAAAGCCTGCAAGGTCCTAGAACTGATTATCCCTGAAATGATTCGCTACCATTTCCCAATATCAATTGATATTGTATTTTTTAAACCACCTCCTCTTTCCTTTAAAAAAAAGGATATGGCTGTATTCTCAGGGTGATTATGAAGCACTAAACAGAGCCCTCTCTAACGTTGACTGGAATACTGTCTTTGATAATTCATGTCTTGATATCGTTGTTTCAAATTTCACTGAAAAATTACTAGATACAGCATCTAAACATATTCCAAACAAAATTATTACTTAGCAATCGGGTCAGGCACAATGAATGCGCAATGAAATTAGACTACTAATAAGACAGAGAAAACATCAGTATCGCATAGCCAAATGCACCAGTCTTCCGAATGCTTGGGCAAAATGTAAACAGAATAAAGTTGTAATGGTTATTAGGAAGGCCAAATCGTCATATTTATCTAAAGTTCAGACCACACTACAGAGCAATGAGATCCCCTCATCACTGTGGTGGAAGACTCTAAAAACACTCATCAGTGGCAATAAAGTGGTAGGAATTCCTACTATTATGTATCTAAATAAAATATATTCCTCAAGTCTTGAGGAAAGCAGAAGAGTTCAATGAATACTTCTGTTCTATCTCAACAGTTCACGACTCGAAGGCCTCCCTTCCCGATTCAGCACCCCAGGCTTTACACGTTATTGATAGCATCACTCTACACTGTAGTGAAATATACGAAGCAATGAAGATGATAAAGGTGTCTGAGGCAACTGGCCCTGATCTTGTAAGGCCGCATCTACTTAAAGAATGTAAAACTTCCCTGTGTGAGCCTCTTTCAGTCTTATTTAATGTGCTCTTGAATAACTCATAGTTTCCTTCACTGTGAAAACAAGCAAACATCTGCCCAATTTTGAAAAAAACAACCCCCTCATTCAGTTAACAATTATCGCCCGATATCACTGATTAGCTGTGTAGGCAAAATATTTGAAAAATGTGTTTTCAAATGCTTGTGGCAATTTTTGATTGATAATAATATTCTTATTCAATTCCAGTCAGGTTTTACACCTGGGGACTCAACTGTGCTCCACCTGACCCAACATATACGATGAATTCAGTCGAGCTCTTGATGAAGGCAAAGAAGTTAGGGTGGTCTTCTGTGATGTCAGTAAGGCTTTCAATGTGTGGCATGCTGGTCTTATTCACAAGCTGAAGAGATTGGTGTCTCAGGTGAACTACTGTTGAATCGTAACTTTTGGAAAGGTCGTAATGAGTTGTGATAGGCTCGGACGCCTCGTCCTGGAGACCCATTAATGCTGGTGTTCCACAGGGGTCAGTACTTGGACCGTTATTGTTTTTAATATATATTAATGATATAACTGAAAATATACTTAGTAGCATGCGTCTCTTTGCAGATGACACTTCCCTATATCTAATTGTAGAGAACCCAGAGCAAGCTTCGAGTTTAATCAATCGTGACCTTTCCACAATAGAAGATTGGGCCAAGACCTGGTTGGTTGAGTTTAATCCCATCAAAACAAAGAGTATGCTAATATCACGTAAAAGCAACCCCACTGCCCATCCACCATTATTCTTAGGCAATACATAAACATTTAGGAGTTATATTAAATAGCACATGTACCTGGAATGACCACATTGACCACATCTGCTCTAAAGCCTGGGCCCGTGTAGACATACTGAGGAAGCAGAAATTCAATCTCGATCACAGCGTTTTGGAAAAAATATACTCTGCCTTTGTTAGGCTAGAATACGCTGATGCTGTCTGAGATAATTGTTCAGCAGCTAAAGAGTCGCTGAGCTAGAAAAAATACAGATTGTGGCCGCAAGGATCATTACTGGGGCAACAGTCAGTTGTAGTAAGGCTTTACTTTATTCTGAAACACGTTGGGATTCTTTACAAGAAAGACGTCGCAAACATAAGTTAATACAGTTTTTTTCAAAATGTATCATCATATGTCCCCCCCCTCCCTCCCCCCTTCCCCCCCCCCCCCCCCCCTATATTGCAAACAAAGTTCCACCACTTGTCTCATCATCAAATCCATCCCTCAGTCTGCGATCATGTCGTGAGTTTCATTTTGTCGGGCAGAGTTGCATCAGTCGTCTTTTCTTCTAAGCGTTACATACCAATGGAACAACATGCCCTTATCTGTCCGCTAAACTCATCTCTGATTCATTGAAGGACTTTTTTAAATGCTGGAAATCAATGCCCACCTGTGTTTTACAACGGGGCGAAATCTCGCACAGCTCAAAAATATCATTGCAGGTCTCAACTGCGTTGTAGTGGCCTTCTCATTTATACGAGAATCATCTGTCACACACTCTTTCCTGTCAGTGTGGGGAGAGCGAGACACCAGAGCATTTTCTCTTGTACTGCCCAATCTTCTCAGATGTTCATTTACTCTGGATACATCAATACTTCTTTTTGGCTCCGAATTCTTAAATAATCAGGAGAACCATTTTGTGTTTGAAGTGGTGCATGAGTTCATTTTATTAAGTGGCCATTTCCAATGACAACAGCTTGCCGATATTTCCTTCTATGATTGCCATACGTGTCCAGCCAGCTGAAGTTACCCATACATCCCCTTATTCAGGCATCTGTATTGCCAAGACTGTCTCAAGGTTGTAACAGTTTTTTACCCTTATTAAACGTGCATACCCTGTTTACCATCTTTTGAAAATGAAGCCCTCGCATTCATGTTTTCAAGCTGGCTTCTTATTGTATTTTTTCCTTTTTCTTATTGTTTACTCTTTTTATTTTATTTCTAAACTCTTCCTTTAATATTTTTCTACATCAATTTTTCATTTACGTGCTAAGCTTAAACAATGTCACGCATCGCTCCCTGGCAGTCTGGGCAACCTGTGTCCTATTTTCTACAATCGGTCTTGTGTCCAGTCTAGGCGTTGCATCTGTGTGCTAGCAGCTACAAGCAAGTGTTGGGTATGATGTTGTTGGGTGATGTGTGAATGGTACCAAAATCATTCGCTCACATTATTAGAATTTCTGGGTGACCATCATTGTGTGCGACAGCCTGACTTGGTTTTTCGTGAGGGGGGGGGGGGGGGGGGGGAGGCAGTGGGGGGAGACGATGACTTACCTCAAAACCAAATCATCATGGTGAGTGACCACTAGCCTTGGCCTCCAGAGGGCGATGTGTGCGTCCATGTGTGAATCCGTATGATCTATACCACCTTTTAGAGTAATTGTATGTATGATTTCGGGAGATGACTTACTTAAGCTACAAGCTTCCTATCAAATACCTCCATCATTCGGCAATCTGATTACTGTTAATATATGGTATATTTGGAACTATTGCATTAGCACTGTTACTCTTCTGGTATTCAATTCTGTAACATATACTATATTTCTTCAATAAATATTGTTTAAACTAAAGTTATTGTTCAGAAACCATATTCTGGACGGATGGATCGACAGGACAGATAGACAGATGGATGGACACACCAACGGACAAGGGGAACACTTAATGCACCTTCACCAAATTGACAGAGGCATAAAAATTTTGGACCAAGGCCACTATCAATCCCAACCTGTATTATGAGGTTATAAACCTACGTATAAATTTTTGTTTCATTTCATTCAGTCAACAAAAGTTATCATTCAGAAACCATATTCCGTATGTACATATGTGGGGGCATAAATTGAAGGGGGATAAAAATTTATTTTAAATTTATCCCATTCTCCATCTGCAAAGTTAAAGCCTGGGAAGATCCAGGGTGGTTTGGTTGATGACTTGGAGGAGGGGGAGGGGAGGGGAGTAGTTGGCATGATATTCCCCTCCAACTTTTTTGTATCTCATTTTTTTACGTGAGCACTGACACCAAGGGACATGGTATTATCCAAGATAACATATGGACTTCCAACGACCCTGGTAGTGAATGTCCATGTGTTATCTGGGATACTGCCATCCCTCTTACAAACAGATATAGCTCCTGCAAACATCTATGAGCCTATAAATTTGATTCTCTTTTTCAAAATATGAATGAGTTGTTGGAATATTTCTGTTGGAGAACATTGAGGTCATGAGCAAACCACAACAGAACAGACCTTCCATTTTAAAAATGTTTCCATTGGGAGGCCCCTGGCGACATGAGTGGAATGCCCGTCAGTCTCACCTTCAACTTGCTGCTAAGTACGTCAGATGATCATTCATACCATAACCCATACCTGAAATGTGATCCCAGCACTCAAATACAAAATCCTGGATCCGCCTCTTTGGAAAATTGTAAAATCTTGTATGAGGTTAAATGCCTGTCGAAAATACCTCAACACCTCTTCCCCCACCACAGGCATTGAATGCGCCAGATAAACATTCAAGGTTTGTTTGAAAATACGATACTCAACAGTTTTCATGAAGCTAATCTACTATAATCTAAGGTGAATTTGTGTTCCTGGAATCAATTTGCAGTACAGCTGAATTTACACCTCCCAGTATTGTAAGATATTAAGACAGAATATAACAAGGCTGGAGAACAGGGAATGGCATTAATAACCTGAGTTGGAGTATTTCCTGTATTTCACAGGCACCAAAGGTGCACATGAAATCCAGAAAAACTCCCCACAAGGGTTGTTGATTCCTATCCCCAATACTCCAACTGAGTTGTGTTCTGTATTTGTACCATGATTCAGCTTGAATTTTAAAGAAAACCTATGGTTGGTGATCTGTTTGCTTGACACTGTTCTGTCTCAAAACACATTGCATTCATGTCATAATGTCACTCAGATACATAACAACCAATAAGGTACATTCTTACAAGATGTTCTGACACGTAGGTCAGATTCCTAGAACCTACCACATTTCTCAATGTCTGTATCGTATCGAGTAACACTGGACATGCATGGCAATCATGGTATATACTTATTTATGTTTAAGGGCACATTCAGCATCGATGGCTTTCTCAAGATTACAACATAGTTATGAAGCCAAGTTCAGCCAATCGGCCACACCTATGTCACCCACTTTGGAGCACTTCTATTAAAGGCATTGGTGGCCATGTCCTATTTTACCTGTAAAGCAGAACTCCTTTACCACAGAAAACAAGCACTTCTCTACTTCTCAGCGATCCCACAGAAAAAGATATTACTACAGGATGGATATTTCTAATTTCAGGAGGTATAATATATTATGTGTTTGATATAATTTCTTTTGAACTCTTTACCCAACATAACGACCAAAACCGGCCAGTGCTATTCACAAAAATTACCATTCAATTTTCATTATTTTTTGTCTCAAAAACATGGCTTATGACCCCTCATTGGAAAGAGCTCACTGAGCTCATTCCAATACAGGGTCATAAGTTATGTTTTTGATGCCAAAAAAATGAGTTATTCAAGAATTCTGTTTGCAAGTGTTGTCTGCCTTTCGTGTTATATAAAAGGTTAATTTCCAATTCCGCTGTCAGATTTGATTTTTAAATACTCATTGTCATATAATGAACACACTGTTACTATAGTCAATTATTGTAGAATGCCCTATTCCATTTCACTGATGAGAACAGATCACCCAAACCAAAAACAGGCCTAAGGTATCATGTCTTAGCTGTCTAACATGGTCTTGTTAAAACAACAGAATATGATAACCTTGATAAACTGACTGTTGTTATAAGCTGTATGTATTACCACTAATAAACTGAACCACAGTCTTGACACTGAATTCCCCCAATATTGTTTGAAAACAAAAACATATTGGGATTACTCAGTAAAAAATACTGTGTCATCTGCAAGTCAAGTTTGCTTAAGGGTGATGGTAGAAAGCCCTGGAATTCCAATGGTTTTTCCAGAGAATATTTATACAACTTGTAAGTTCTAATGTACTACTCAAAGTTTGCTAAGCACCAACTCTATCCAACTACCTGTTTTACATTTTAGTTGAGATATTGTTGTGAAAAGTGTATATATTTTATATTTAATTATATCTTTACTGATTTAAGTACAGAAATTAAGATTTTGTTTGTGTTTGACATTATTTTTTAGCTTTTGAATACGATAACCATTGAAAATGGATATTATTGGTAAAAGAGGAAATTTTTCAAATTTGCCAAAAAGTTGACGGAGCGACATGATATTGGTTCAATATCGAGTATGCGACCCATTATTGTTAATTACACCTTGACAATGCCTTCTCATGCCCCCAATCAGGTTCCAGATGGTCCTTTGTGGAATGTTGTTCCATTCTTGGACCAGCATGGCACCATGTTCCTGGACACTTCTTGGTTGGACTGGACAGACTGAAATTGCAAGCTGCAACTCATATCCAGACATGTTCGATTGGATTGAGGTCAGGGGATCTTGCTGGCCAGTACATACGCTCAATCCCTCCCTCTGTCGGTACTACCGGACAGCATAGACAACATGAGGACAGGCATTTTTGTCCATCAGAATGAATCTATCACCCAATGCACCTGCATACAATCTGATATGAGCATCCAGGATCTCATCAATATACTGCTGTGCAGTCGATGTACCACGGCCAAGGACACAGAGCTTTGTACGTCCGTCCATCCCAGCTGATGCCGCCACAGACCATCACTGACCCTCCACCATAGTGGTCATGCTCAGCAATGTTGGCTGCATGGAATCGCTCTCCTGGTTTTCTACATACCCTAGAACGCCTATCTTGTGTTGTCTAGGCAGTACCTTGACTCATCTGTAAAAAGGACAGGTCGTCAATCTTCTCTGGTCCACCCAACGTGATCCATGGCCCATTCATATCATGTCTGGCGGTGGTTCTGGGACAGCTGAATGCAAATACATGCTCTTCTCTATCGGAGACCACCTTCCATGCAACCTTGCTCGGATAGTCTGCGTCGAAACATTTACCCCAGATGCATTCTGAAGGTCACTGCGAAGCTAGGTTGCTGTGTCAAAGCGGTACCTACGGGCCTGAATGATCAAAATCCGGTCTTCAGCTGCCAAGTTTGCCCTGTCTCTGCCACCACTATGTCGTCTGACTGATGTGTCATACTGCTGAAATCTTGCCCATGCTCTGGTGATCACCGTATGATGCCTACCATTACCTTGGGCTTCACCAATCTGACGACGGGTAGCCCCTTGTTCCACCATCCATACAGCCCACCACATTTCTGCTTCTAACAAATGTCTTCTTACATTTGCATTTGCCATATTCAATCATTAAATCACAACGGTTTGTGTTGAAATGGAGACTGAATACACTACACGTCATGTACATGTAGACAGTACTCGAAAACATCTTGAAAATCAAGGGGTACATGCTTTCCATGACTGTCACGAAAAGTCTGCCTGTCAAGAGAGCTAATGTAAACACTGGGGACCATCTCAATACATTCCTCAATCATATCCACCAAATATATCGCAAATGTGTCACAAGAAAATTTCACGATGTGTCAAAAATGTGGTGCTTAGCAAACTTTGAGTAGTATATATTAGGATTCTAACAAGATATTTTGTTGACCTGAGGTTAGAAGAATTCAAGAATTGGAATACTAGAGAAATTCTGACAGCAGCATTGGTAAAAAAAACTAGGTTAGTACCTTGGTAACTGTTCTGAAGGAATTCTGGCATCTTCTATTCCAGGAGTTGGTTCACTGTAAACAAATAAAGAAGAACAAAGAATAATTCATCATTTTTTACCCAATTAATCCTACAATTTATTCCAAGTTTTAGTATGTAGAGGAAGAATACAAGTAATTCATAATATTCAGCTAACTCTTTACCTAATGTAATTTTTATAACCAATGCAAACTTAAAAAAAAAAAATTAAATGGTTTATGGTTGCTATTTTACCCAAGTTAATAAAATTGGTAAATGTGACCCTTTGGTGAAACAAGGTTTTGCAATGCTTCAGCATTGCAAAGACTTCTTGCACTCAAGAGAGGAAATATACCACCACCTATTCTATTCTGTTGATTATGAGACCTAAAACATAAAACAAATCAAGAACATGAACTTCTGATGGCAAAGAAATAATTACAAAAATAAAAGAAGAAAATAAAAAAAAATGCCTGCCCACAAGGGAGAGCTTCTTTGTAGAGCCTAATGTTATACTGTTTCAAAATTCTTGCCAGAAAAACATAGCTTATGTCCCCTGAGGGTGCATAATATTTAGTTGTTCAAGAATGTTTTGGCAGGAAGTACCAAAATTGGCGCCGTGCCTCATTCTTCCAACCAGTGCCTGCTAAATGTTATAATCAGTGGAGAGGTAAGAGTTCCCAACTCATGGGAGGGCCATCCCCGTCTGGGCCACTGGTAAGTATAAAAAATTACTTTAAATTTTTTCATATTTTTATACTGTAATTAATGGCCCAGACTTAGTTGAACAGAAAAAAGGCTGGAGGGCCTAGGACAAAAAGGAAAATCCAATAGGCTCAATTATGTCTAAAGGAATATCCCCTCCAGGAGAAAAGAAGAGAAAGGATTTACATATGTCTTTCTTGTTTATTAAAATAAGAAAGACAGAATACCAATCAATAATGGAGCATAATAACATCAATGATCTCTATTAATATCCAGTATAACCCATTATACTAATTCCTTAAAGGAAAGCCAATAAATAAAGATAGTCCAAATAATGAGACTCTTTATTCTCATTTAAAACTGTCCAAGGATTGTATATTAATGCTCGTATGACACGTGACATATACAAATGCTTCACACCGAGCTACACGTTAAAAATATAACGTAAATGAGAAAAACATTAGCTTTACACTTTAAAACCATCCCAGCACCGACTCGGAAATACTGACTCAGGAGGAGGTATTCCCTTGCTTTTCACTATAAAGCCGGTGATATAAGGAACACCATCAGACACCCCCCACCCACCCACCCCCCCCCCCACTCCTTCCCCTTGCTCTGGGTCAAGTCACCACAGAACGAATAAGTCTGCAGGACAGAGTCACTGCTGGACCAGAAAACCTACATAACTATAGTTGAAACTGTTTAGTGGACGACATTCTGGGCAACAGATAACAGACCTAAACATCTAAGGTCGCCGGAAATTGACTCTTTATTTCTAAGATAAAAGTTAGTGAAGGTAGAAGGCTGTGTCCAGTACGCAACCTTCATAAGATCAGTAATAGCAAAACTGTTAGAATAAGACCAAGATGTAGACAGCGTTCTAACTTCATGCGCTGAAATCTTAAGCACTGACTGCTGATTGGAAGATAAACTCTCATAAGCAGTACGAATAGCTAATTGAATCCATCTGGCAACAGAATGAAGCGAAATGTCCCTTCTATTGGGAATTAAAGACAGAAAGAAGCGTTTTCGTCCCTTTCTGAAAAAGTCTGATCTGCGTTTATAAAACTGGACACAGCAATGGTCTACGGCCATCAAAGGACAGAAGAGCCTTAATGATAATAAGCTCAAGATACTTATTAGGAGTCTGATTCTCAGCCAAAAATCCCACATTGTAGTTAAAGTAATAGTATTACCAATACTACGATAATGAGAATCATCAATAGACAAAGCATGAAGCTCACTGACTCTTCTTGCGGAAGCAAAGGCTAAGAGAAAAGCTGTTTCATAAGACAAAAACTTTAAGTCTACAGTGTTCAAAGGTTCAAATGGAGCTTCCTTAAGCTTCAAAAGAACCCAAGCCAAATTCCATTTAGGAATTGACCTAAGGGTTCTAGGCCTATTAATCGAAAAGTTTTTTACTAACTTAGATAAAGAGATATTCGATGCAATTTCTAAGCTATCGTGATGAGCATAAGTGTCCGATAGCATAGACCTATAACCCTTAATAGTGACTGGCTACAGTCTGACCACGTCAAACAAGTAGACCACAAAATTAGTAATGTCTGGAATGGAAGGATCATAAACATCTATCGACTGATCCTTACACCAGCGAAAGAAAACCTTCCACTTTGCCACATAGTTTAGTGAAGAGGAGGTTCTCCTACAGTTAGAAATTGCGTCCACCGCTCATCCTGTAAAGCACTTCCCGTGCAAGAAGGACCGCACAATGGAAATACGTGAAGGTTGAGACCTTGTGGGTTGTGATGCAGAGTGCGAGATTTCCCCTGAAAGAGAAGGTCCTCCCGTGGAGGAAGCTTCCGAGGAACGTCCCATAACAGACACCTGAGTAGATTTATTCATGGTTTCTGGGACGACAGTGATGCTACCAACAGTATCTTGCAGTGCGATTGTTTGATCTTTAGCAAGATCTGTTGAATCAACAGAGTTGGAGGATATGCATAATCTATCATTCCATCCCAAGAAATTGAGAGAGCATCTACTGCGTACGCACGAGGATCTGGGCATGGTGACACATACGTCTGCAACTGATTGTTGAGATGTGTCACGAACAAGTCTATCATTGGTCGATCCCATTGGTAGCAAATCTGAATGAATACTCGCTTGTTGAGAGTCCATTCCGACAGCATCATGTGGCCTTTCCGAGAGAGCGAGTCTGCTAGCACATTCAGATGACCCAGTATATGACGGATCGAAAGAAGAAGGTGATGTTCTAAAACATACAGAAGAATTCATTCTGTTAGATCAAATAACGGAATCGAATGAGTGCCTCCTTGGTTCCGAATGTATGCTACTACTGTCGAATTGTCCGACAATATTTGAACATGTGAATTCTGTATTATGTTCATCCAATGATGTAGCGCTAGCCATATTGACATCATTTCTTCGATGTTTATCTGCTTGTTCAGGAACCCTGGGTCCCAAAGTCCCTGGCACTTCAAGTCTGTTGGGCTCAATGTCGTGCCCCAACCTGACTGACTCGCATCCGCCATAATTGTAAAAGCCGGATCTGGCAGAAGTCCCTCGCTGTCACTACGTCTGAGTGTAGACAAAAGCGAGCATAACAACTGACTAATTTCGCTCTGGGTAACGGAAGACAAACTAAATTGTTGTGAGTCTCGAAGCTCATTCCCAAGTGAATGAATGACTTGGACAGAGCTAGATCAGGCTTCTTTTCGTTTACAATGAAACCTAGACGTTGGAGCAATTGAAGCAGACTCTGAACATTGTTCTGAAGGAAGTCATCCAAGTAGGCCAACATTACCGCAGATGAATGAGCTCGGAAATATGCCATTACCGAGTTCATTATTCGAGTGAATGCCCAGGGTGCTAGATTGAGTCCGAAGCACATTGCTCGGAACTGATAAACGACCCCTAGGACGGCGAACCGTAAGTACTTTCTGAATGTCGGATTTACCATGACATGAAAGTACGCGTCCTTTAGATCTATGTTTGATGCATAATCGTCCACTCAAATGCTCGCCCTTACTGATTGAATGGTCTCCATATAGAACTTTGGAGCCACGATCAGTTTGTTTATCCAGCTCAAATCTTTAACTGGACGGAACGAGCCATCTGGCTTCAGTACCAAGAACAGGTGACTGTAAAAACCCAGAGATTCCTGGTTTTCCACGACCTCTATTGCATTCTTCTCCAAATTAGGTTGCACCTCTGATAGAAGAGAATCTCTTTTTTGAAGATTTGACAGAAGCTGAGTCCAGCACGGATTTCGTGTTAACAGAGCTTTTTCTCGGAAAGATAGCCTTATGCCTTCCGAGATAACCCCTCTTACCCAGTGGCCGTCTGTAATTGACAACCAATGGGTCAAAAACTACGTCAGCCTTCCACTTACTGGACTGCAACAGAGGTCCAGACCATCACCTCCTGGACCTGCGAGGTCTACGGGAAGAGAAACGTCCTCCCCGTGCAGCGCCTCAACCTGCCGACCTTGGTACGTCTGACCGGTTGTCTCGGCCAGAACCACGTACCCTACCTGAGTCGCTACTCTGACGGTCTCTAGAGTAAGAGCTTGAGGATTTCTTATATCCTTTAGAGGAGATTCCCATTGAAGTAGAAGCTGCTGCTTTACTCTTTTCTGCTAAGTCAGGTTTTTTAGAAACTGACTTTAGAAGCAGAGTTTCCTTAGCTTTCTTAGTAATCTGATCATAGATTAAAGAAAGCTTACCATCAAATAGGAGGTCACCGGAAACCAGAGCGACTCAAAGAGTTTTTCACCTTAGAATCCACCATAGTGGATGAAGCCAGGGCTGCTACATGTCTAACAAACTCTAAATTAGCCACTGATAGGGCTGATAGGGGAGAGATGTAAGCTATAGCCCTGGAAAGAACTCTTAAAGAGGTACATACGTCCTCGAATTCTTTCCCAGAGAGATGTTGTGCTAACGCTCTAGTAAGGTGATCTGCGTATGACAAGGCATCTAGGTTCGTTCTATTAGAAGAAATCGTAGTCTCCATAGTACTAGAGTGAATATTAAACGACGGAGGAAGAGACAAATCCAAGTCTAAATGCAAAGGAACTCTCGAGATGCCAGATCTGCAATTGTAAATTTATTTCTACTATTGATAAACAGCAGATCCAGAGCACGTGATGATAAAAACTGTTTTTCCTCGAACTCGAGGCTAAATTGAATATAGCGTCATTAAGCAAGTCAAACGTCCGAGAGACATTGCTGGACTGTAGCGGGTAATCAGCAACATCCTCCTTTACCCGGCCAAAAAAGTCAGAATACAATGACGCTATCAGTCTCTTATCTTTGGTCACAGCAATCTGATCTGACAGAACGTTTGGAAGGTGTTGACGGATAAACTCTATCGCCACCTTATGTTGTTCCGAAAGGGAAAATTCCAGATCCGTAATTTCCCTTACACCATCCGACTGGATCAGATGAGAATCTCAGTCGTCCCTGTCTGACCGTGCAGAGGAACGAACCGACCCAGCTTTATCCGACAGTTCCTGATCAAAAACTGTTGTAGGATGTTCCAGAGGTTGCTGGGATGCTGCGATAAGCTGCGCAATCTGCGACAGCAAGTCTGACATGGAGGCCTGTGGAGCTGAGGATCTCTGATGTTTAATCGCTGGTAGCTCCTAGGACGGCGTGTCCTACATAACCTTCTTATGCGAACGTCCCGACTGATGAGGCCTCTAGTCCCTGGCTATTGGATGGAGTGACCTTGATGACATTGAATCCTTCGTCAGCGATGCTGGCTGGATCTATGTGGTCACATAGCCAAGGTGTGGTCGTGTGTGCTGATGCGATGAAGAGGAAGCCGATAGACTAGCTGACCCTGGGAGTCTATATGATGGAGCGTCCCGGACAGGAGGTGCAGATGTATTTTCCGACTGATGAACATTATGAACAACAACTGCTGGCCCCAGATGTTGTTGTAAGAGGGACCTCTCTCATTTGCGGTCTGGGAGGACCTGAACGAGCCGACCGTCGAACTGACTGGCTTTCTCTGTTCCGTAGTCGCAGGGTGTGCGTGACCCGAGATTATAGTGCTCGTAACAATCTTTTTCCTTTCCTCGACCACTATGGACATACCCAGAGTCAAACCACCCATATTCTGCATGATAGGACAACCGGTTGAGCAGTCATTGAATTCTGACGCAAGCGATTTTTAGCTTGCCTTAACTGCTCATGCTATTTAAACCGGCATAAGCATTTTTTTGCTCACCTACTTTCCCCTACTTTCAGCTATTTTCGGTTGTGACGGACCATGGAACGTGTGTACAGAATATGCTGGGTACATGTGTGTGTCAGCCACTACATGTACCAGTCCCCCTGAACTTCTTGATCGATCTGACCACTCTGAGGAGGAAGGGATAGTAAAAAATGAATACAGATTCATTCATTAACATTTTATTAATTCATTTATATATTTATTTATTGGTGTTTAAGGTCACATACGATTAATTCATTTAAAATTGATTGGCTTGAATGCACTCGAAGGAGAAATTACCCAACCTGGTATTAACAACCTTCACTCTGATGTCAAAATACCAAAATTTCAGGAAGCTGTTTTTCCCCATAACGCATCTAGAAATTTACCCAATTCAATCTCGTTTGACAGAGCTCAATGAGCTCTGTCAAATGAGATTGAATTGGTTAAATTTCTAGTTGCATTATGGGAAATTTTTAGATATTTTGATATCAGTGTGCAGGGAGTTAACTAAGTCTTTAGAAGATCTTTGTGAGGCAAAAAAGTGAAAAAGATTTCAGGAGAGCAATTTGCTTGCCTAAGTAGGTTCCAGGTGAGCGATTTATTGCAACCCTGGATTTTTCAGAAATCCAAGCCTGGTTGAGCTAGCTGGCGACAAGGATGTAAATCCCATATTCTGAGATTTAGGTGCTTGTCTAACTTCATTTAGCACTTTTGCCGCTAGCTGTTCGTTAATTTGCGACAACGGTAGCACACTTCCAGATGATATCAGGGAGACATCACCATGTTCTTGTTCCTCTGAAAAAGAAACTGAAAAACTAGAGTGACCTTGTGGTGAGAGAACAGGCATCGATCTCTCACCATTAACAATGTACCGTGACACATGTCTCCAACGTTTGTCATCCCAATTGGCACAAACAGAACAAGAGTTAGTGCGAATACCATTACTACAGCAAACACAATGATCATGAGAATCTGAGGAAGACTTCCTTGATTTACAATTTGAACAATATTCTTTCATTTTATAAGAAATATTCAAGCCATAGTACTTGCACTAACCCTCATAATAATACAAAGATACATAAATAATACAATCCATTAAACAAAATTTAGAAAAATAATTTGTAAAAAAAAATTTCGAAAAATTTTGACATGAGCCCAAGTTCCCAAAGGGAACGATGAGCCCAAATGGATCTCCAAAAAGCTGAAGTGTGGACAAAATTTTTTCTTGAAACTAAAAAATTAATGTAACACTTCCGGAGAATAATAATGTATCTAATTACATGCCCAACATAACAGAAGACAAGGAATAATTAAAATAACTGTTGTCAATGCAAACAAAAGTCTATAAAAACTAGAAACAAGACTCCAGGCACTAACACAACATGGCACAAAGTCAATAACAGATTCTTAGATAACTATCTGATGTAAGGCAGAATCTTCTAACCATGGGGACAAACAGAATAAACATTCTGTTACCAAGTTAAACTCCCAAGAAATTTTCAATAAAAAAATTTCAAAAAAGGTTCAAAAAGCATGGGAGGTTAACTGGGGGGTTTCAAGGAAGGAGAGAGAGGAAACACTTAACAAACAGTGGAATTTTCATAGCAAGAATGAAAACATCAGGCCCATGTCCCGAAATTAGGGAACCTGAAAAGATTTATAATAAAAGTTAAACAAGAGGCCCCAAGGGGCCTGAGGGCGCTTACCTGACATGGTAGCCTAAATATCAACCCAGAGAATTGATTTCAACAAGTTGCATCTGCTCCTCCTAAAGCTTATACCAAATATCCAAAGAATCTGACCAGTGGATCTAAAAAAAAAGAAGATTTTTAAAATATATTCCTCATATTGAACTAAGTTATAATTCGGGCTCCCACAGGGAGCCCATATATGAACCCAGGGTCTTGGCTTTAACAAACTTAAATCTCACTCCCCTAAGGATGCTGCACACCAAATATCAAAACAATCTGACTGCTGGATCTGAAGAAGATTTTTAAAGAAAATTCCTCATTTTGAACTAAGTTACAATTCAAGCTCCCACAGTGAGTCCAAATATGGACCTAGGGACATGGCTTGAACAAACTTGAATCTCACCCCCCTAAGGATGCTCCCCCCCCCCCCCCCCCCCCCCCCAAGAATGGTGCATACCCAATATCAAAAGATTCTGCCTGCTGGATCTTGAGAAGAAGATTTTCAAAGAAATTTGCCTGAAATGCACTAAGTTCGAATTCGAGCTTTTATAGTGAGCCCAAATATGAATCTAGGGAGACGATTTGAACAAACTTGAATCAGATCCACCCCACAATGTTGCATACCAAATATCAAAAGATTCTGCCTGCTGGATCTGGAGAAGAAGATTTTTGAAGAAATTTGCCTGAAATGCACTAAGTTCGAATTCGGGCTTCTATAGTGAGCCCAAATATGAATCCAGGGGGCCGATTTGAACAAACTTGAATCAGATCCACCCCACAATGTTGCATACCAAATATCAAAAGATCCTGCCTGCTGGATCTGCAGAAGAAGATTTTTGAAGAAATTTGCCTGAAATGCACTAAGTTTGAATTCGGGCTTCTATAGTGAGCCCAAATATGAATCCAGGGAGCCAATTTGAACAAACTTCCATCAGATCCACCCCACAATGTTACATACCAAATATCAAAAGATTCTGCCCGCTGGATCTGGAGAAGGAGATTTTTGAAGAAATTTGCCTGAAATGCACTAAGTTCGAAATCGGGCTCCTATACTAAGCCCAAATATGAACCCAGGGGGCCGATTTGAACAAACTTGAATCAGATCCACCCTACAATGTTGCATACCAAATATCAAAAGATTCTGCCTGATGGATCTGGAGAAGATTTTTTAATCTTTTTCCCATTGCCCACAGTGTTAAAAAGTGCTGACTCAGCACTTTTTCAAAGTCCTGAAAAAGTACCTCGTGATCAAACTGATAGGGATTTTTTTTAACCATTCTATTCTACTGGATAAAAGTAAGCTTTATACAAAATAAGAATTCTCTGTGCCGTGTAGTTTTGGAGATATGGCAGTTTTAAGGTTTTCCCTATTTTTAGCTCCCGAGGTTCCCATGGGGCAATGAGAACATTTTTTTTGCATCAATCAACTACTTATGACCCATTATCATCTCATATCAAATTTGGTTCAAATCGACCTCACGGTTCTGAAAATAGAAATTTTAGGTGTGGCCAAAATTTTTGCCCCTCCCATAACGAAGGCAAATAATGCCCGACAAACTTCTCTTGAACAAACTTGATTCTAAACCTCAAAAGGACTCTGTATACTACATATCAAGTCTCTGCTACTGGTGGTTCATTAGAAGAAGATTTTCAAAATATGTGGCCATTTTTCCCCCACACCTCTGCTCATTATGAGCCGAAAGCTATTTTGGATAAAAATCAAAATGTCCCTATATAACCACTACTTACAAGGAATTTAATTAAAATGTGGCCAGTGGTTTAGGAGAAAGAGGCTCAAACACCACTTTCACGCAGGACGACGGACGACAGACGACGGACGACAGATGAAGAGTGATAAGAAAAGCTCACCCTGACTTTCAGTCAGGTGAGCTAAAAATTTATGGTAATTTATATATTTTTTATACTTACCAATGACCCAGACTTAGCTTGTGCTATCTCTTAAATATTTAGGGCCAAACACAAATTTTACCCCAATCCCCAAAATTTGCATCAAAAACCGAAAATTACACTATACTATATGGTCCTCCATACTTTTACTCTACTGTGCATGCGCAGTGTCAAGGAGGTCTCGAAATTGGCGCAATTTAGTGCCTGGTGAGCACTATGTACTCAGTGGGGAGGTATGAGTTCCCAACTCATGGGAGGGCCATCCCCATCTGGGTCATTGTAAGTATAAAAAATATATAAATTGCTATAAATTTTTTAACATTTTTATACTGCACCAATGACCCAGACTTAGCTGAAAAAGGTTGGAGGGCCTAGGACATAAAGGAAAATCCAATAGACTTAACTACATATAACAGAATTATCCTCTCGAGGAGAAAAGGAGAAATAGGCTTTACAGTATCTTTCTTATTTGCATCAAAAAGAAAGACACAACACTATTCTGTAATTGAGCACAATAACATCAATGATCTCTATTAACATCCAGTATAACTCGTTATGCTAATTATTTTTAAAGAAAAGCCAAAAAATAAAGGAAGTCCAGAGAAATGAGACTCTTCATACTCATTAAAAGTGTCCGAGGATTGAATATCAACGCCCGTGTGAAACGTGACATATACAAATGTTTCACACCGAGTTACACTTTAAAAATATGGATGAGTTAACATTAGCTTTACACTTTAAAACCATCCTGACACTGACTCGGAATTACTGACTCCAAAGGAGGTATTCCCTTGCTTTACACTATAAAGCAGGAGACCTGAGGGAACATCCTCCCCCCCCCCCCCCCCCCCCCCTTCCCCTTGCCCTGGGTCAAATACCCCAGAGCGAAGAGGGCAGCAGGACAGTCACTTCCGGAACAGACAGCCTGCATAACTATAGTTGCAACTGCTTAGTGGACGACATTCTGAGCAACAGATAATGGACCTAAACAATACAGATCTCCAGAAATGGACTCAATATTTCTTAAGATAAAAATTTGTGAAAGTGGAAGGCTGAAACTAATATGCAGCCTTCATTAGATCTGTAATAGCAACACTATTAGCATAAGCCCAAGAAGTAGATAGAGCTCTTACTTCATGAGCTGAAATCTTAAGCACAGACAGCTGAGTTGAAGATAATTAATCATAAGCAGTACGGATAGTAAATTGAATCCATCTAGCAATAGAATGGACCGAAATGTGGAGGAAGCTTCCACGGCATGTCCCACAACAGACACCTGAGTAGATTAATCCACGGTCTCTGTGGAGGCAGAGATGCTACCAACAGAATTGCATTGAGATTGTTTTATCTTGAGCAAAATCTGCTGAATAAACGGCATTGGAGGATACGCATATCCTATCATTCTGTCTCACGAGATCGATAGAGCGTGTACTGCAAACGCTTGAGGATCCGGACATGGTGACACATACGTCTGCAACTAATTGTTGAGATGCGTTGCAAATAAGTCTATCACTGGCCGCTCCCATTGGTAGCAAATCTGATTGAATACTCGTTTGTTGAGAGTCCATTCTGATGGCAACAAGCGACCCCTCCGAGAAAGGGAGTCTGCTAATACGTTCAGACGACCCGGAATATGACAGACCGATGTTCTAGCACAAACAGAAGGCTCTGGTTAACGGCAGACGAGCGAGTTTGTTGTGCATCTCGAAGCTCATCCCCATGTGGGTGAATGACTTGGACGGCACGAGATCCGACTTCTCCTCGTTTACTATGAAACCGAGACATCGGAGCAATGGAAGCAGAATTTGCACATCGTTCTGAAGTGTTAACTCGTTGCCGTACCTCTGAAGAATGTTGTCCCGGTAGGCCGACGTTACCGCAGATGAATGAGCTTGGAAATGAGTCATTACCAAGTTCATTATTCGAGTGACAGCCCAGGGTGCTAGATTCAGACCGAAGCACATTTTTCGGAACTGAAACACGACTCCTAGGATGGCAAAGCGAAGATACTTTCTGAACGCCGGATGTACCATGACGTGAAAGTACGCATCCTTGAGATCTATGCTCGTTGCATAGTCGTTCACCCGAATGCTCGCTCTGACCGATCGGATGGTCTCCATATAGAGTTTTGGAGCCACGATCAGCTTGTTTATCCAGCTCAGATCTATGACTGGACAGAACGAGCCGTCTGGTTTCGGAACCAGAAAAAGACGGCTGTAGAAACCTGGAGATTCCTGGTTTTCTACGACCTCTATCTCATTCTTCTCCAGAAGAGACTGGATCTCTGATAGAAGCGAGCCTCTCTTCTGCGGAATTGACTGAAGCTGAGTCCATCTTGGACTTCGAGTTAACGGAGGTTTTCTTTTTAAGGACAGTTTTAGTCCTTCCGAAATCACTCCTCGAACCCAAGGGTCGTCCGTAATCGACTCCCAATTGGTTGAGAAACTTGACAGTCTTCCGCGCAATGGAACATGATAGAGGTTAATACCATCACCTCCTGGACCTGCGAGGCTTGCGGAAGGAGAAACCACATCCTCCACGGCCCGCACCTTGCCCTGTCAACCTAGGGACGTCTGACCGGTTGTCTCGGCCAGTATTACGGCCCCTACCTGAGTCGCTACCCTGACGGTCTCTAGAGTAAGACCTAGAAGACGCATAGGAACCCCTATAGGAACTTCCCTTGGACGTATTCGCCCCAGAAATGCCTGTCCTACTCTTCTCTGCTGAATCCGACTTTATAGAAGCGGATTTGAATGGCAGAGAGTCTGAAGCTTTCTTAGTTATCTGATCATAGATTGCGGAAAGCTTGTCATCGAAGAGAAGCTCTCCGGAGACTGGAGCGACTCTGAGAGAGTTTTTCACCTTACTATCTATGTGCGTGGATGTAGCCAGGGCCGCATCATGTGTAACCAACTCCAGATTGCCACTGAAAGGGCGAAGTTATACGTGGAGAATGCTATGGCCCTCGAAAGAACTCTTAAGGAGGTTTGTACATCCTGGAATTCTTTTCCTTTGAGACGTAATGATAACACTCTGGCAAGGTGAACTGCGTACGATAATGCATCTAAACTAGCCCAACATCATGGTTGGAATAGACATAGATGACGGTACAGACAATTCTAGGTCTTCGGCCTGGTCGTCTAGATGCAGAGGAACTCTTGGAATGCCCTGTCCTGCCGTTTCTAATTATTCCTTGAATTGATGAAAGGCAGATGTAGAGCATTTGCTGATAAGAAACCGGACCTGCCCGTTTTGGTAGCAAGTTTATATATAGCGTCATTCAATAGTTCAAATGTCCATGAGACATTTCTGGACTGTGTCGGAAACTCAGGGACGATGTCCCTAAACCAATAAAAGAATTCTGTGTCCAGTGGCGCTATCAGTGTCTTATTCGGCAATGCAGCATTTTGGTCCGGAGGAACAAACTCAGAAAGATAAAGCTGGATGAACTCTACAACAATTCCAACTACTCCGTATCCCTTTCGCCATCCTGTCGGACCATTTGTAATTCTTGGTCATTCGTGCCTGCACTTGCAGCAGAACGTACCGACCCAGCTTCTTTGGATAATTCCTGATCCGACATAGTTTCTGTCAGTTGCTGGAATGCTGCAATAATTTGTGCTATCTGCAATAGCATGTCCGTAACGGAGGCCTGTGGAGCTGCGGTCTTACAACATTTAGCTGCTGGAAGCTCTCAGGATGCTGACACCTGCATACTGAAGGCCTCGTATCCTTGGCTACTGGATGGAGTGACCTGGTCGGATGAGGAAGCCAATAGAGCAGTCGCTCCAGACTGTCTGTATAACGGAGCGTCCCGAGCGGTGGACGTATGCTCCGACTGAGGAACGTTCTGTACCACATCTGGGCCCAGATGTTGTTGTATGGGAGAAGGACCTCTCTCGCTCGCAGCCCGTGCGGAGCTGGACAAGCTAGGAACCAGACTAATAGGCTTCCTCCGTACCATCCTCGTATCCGCCGGGACTGGGTGTGCACATTGTATTTTATAGTGCTCGCATCACCCAAATCTCCTTCCTGGACCACAACGGACGAACCCGGCTGCCGAGCCATTCGATGAATGGTTGCTACACCGGGTGAGCTAGCGGATGCCAAAGCCGTCGATCCTACTTGGGACCTCTTAGGCAATTGATGTATCTGTATGAGCACTTTTGCCGCTAGCTCTTCATTTGACTGTGACGATGGAAGCACACTTTTCGCAGACATCACGGAAACATTACCCTGTTCTTGTTCCTCAATGAGGCCTGAGGAGCCGCGTTCTTACGTAAATAGCCGCTGGAAGCTTTCCGCATGGAAGTAATTCCTGCTTTTATATAATATGTGAACGTCCCAACTGGAAAGGCCTCGTGTCCTTGGCTAGCAGATGGAGTGACCTGGTCGACGTGGATTCCCTGGTCGGCGAAGCAGGTGCTCCAGGGACGTTCATTCCTGCATTTATATAATATGCGAACATCCCCTGGAAATCTGTGGTCACATAGCCAAGGTGCAGTTGTGTGTGCTGATGTGAGGATGAGGAAGCCAATAGAACAGCTGCATCAGACTGTCTATGTGAAGAAGCATCCCGAACAGGAGGAGTGGACGTATGCTCCGACTAACAAACGAACATACAACAACATCGCGGCGCAGATGTTGTTGTAAGAGAGAGGGGGCCTCTCTCGCTAGTGGTCTGGATAGACCTGGACGAGCTAGCTACCGGACTGACAGGCTTCCTCCATACTATCCTCGGATGCGTCGTTGCTGGGTGTGCACGTTCCCTGTTTATAGTGCTCGCATCACCCAAACTGCTTCCCTGGACCGCAATGGACGAACCCGGCTACCAAGCCATTCGATGAACGATCGCTACACCGGGCGGACTAGCAGACGATCAACGCCTTCGATCCTACTATGGACCTCTTCGGCAATTGTCGTATTTCCATGAGCACTTAGCTGCTAGCCCCAATACTGCAACGACGGAGACACACTTGAAGACATCACGGAAACATCACCCTGTTCTTGTTCTTCTGAAAAAGAGACTGATAAACTAGAGTGACCTTGCGGAGTGAGGACCGGAATGGACCCCCCACCGCTAACAAAATACCGTGACACACGTCTCCAATGTTGTCATTCCAATTAGCACACACTGAGCAAGAATTAGTGCGAGTACATTGATTGAATACAAGAAACACAATAAACATGAGAATAAGAGGGAGATTTCCTCGCCTTACAATTGAACTATATTTTTTCATCTTGAAAAAAAAATATAAACAGTCATAATACTCGCACTAACCCTTGAAACAAAGATACATAATATAATATAATGCATTATTACATTTCCAAAAAATAATTTCAAAAAAAAAAAAAATTTTGAAAAATTTTCAGAAGAGCCCAAGTTCCCAATGGGAACATTGAGCCCAAATGGATCCCAAAAAAGCCTAAGTGTGGACAAAATTTTTAAAACATTTTAAAAAATTAATGCAACACTTCCGGACAATATTAAGGTATCTGGCTATGAGCAGAACTAATAGAAGACAAGTAATCACCATCAGAAGTAACCGTTGTCAACATAAGCAAAAGTGAACAGAAACCGGAAACATGACTCCAGGCACTGAAACCATGGCCCAAAATCAGTAACCAATTTAAACACTATCCGATGTAAAACAGAGGCTTCCAGAGAAGAAATGGCAGTACATCAGAACAACGTCTAAACACCCAAGGGTGAGGACGAAAACACGGGGAAAAAAAAACCAAACAAAAAAAACCAGAATAGTCATTCTATTACCAAGCCAAAAACTCCAACGAAATTTTAGTAGGAAAAAATTCCAAAATTATGCCAAAAGCATGGGAGAATAGCAAGAGGGATATTAAGGAAAGGGAGAGAGGAAACACTGAACAAACAATGATAAGTTCATAGCCAGAATGACAAAATAAGGCTCATGCCTCGAAATTAGGGAACATGAAATAATTTCATAAAAAAATTATAAGTTACATCCCTGAACACATTCTGCCACTGTTTCTTCCTTTCATCCTTAGATCCACCATTTCTCTCAAAATTATGTGTCTGGCATCATTTAAACTGAGATTTACAAGCACAAATATCAGTGACATGTTAATGATTTTAGGGCCAAACAAAGAATGATAATTGCGCCAATTTTGAGACCTCCTTGACACTGTGCATGCGCAGTAGAGTAAAAGTATGGAAGACCATACAGGACATGTAATTTTTGGTTTTTGATGCAAATTTTGGGGATTTGGGGGGCAAAATTTGTGTTTGGCCCTGAATATTTTAGAGTTAGCACCAGCTAAGTCTGGGCCATTAGTTACATACAGTATAAAAATATGACTGTTCATGTAAGAAGATTCCTTTGTATAAGTCTGTATTCATGTGGTAATAATAACACTGTCCGGGTGCTGATTTGTTGGGTTTCTCGAGTGAGAAGGCCTTGGTTACCCCTGTACTCCCAACTGCCTCCCTATTACCACGCTTCTTCTCTTCTTCCAACACTCGGAGACGAACTGCTTGATGACATCCCTTGCCCCATTCTTCCCAATCTCTCCGATTAGCATATTAACCCTCTCCTTTGAGTCTCTCAGTAACATGTCCTTCATTCTCCCATCCCACTTCCCCATTATACTCCCAGTGAATCTTATTCTTTTAGACTGGTATTTTGGGAATTCTAGAAGAAAGTGTTCCAGGGTCTCCACCAAATTACACATCTGGCACTCCTTTTCAGTTTTTCCCAATTTTTCCCCTCCGGTCCAGGGACCGCGACCTCAGCTTGAACACCAGTGACCTTCCAAAGGTGCCATCAAGGTACTCTTCAAAACCAGGCTTCTCTTTATCATGCAGGCCACCCAAAGACCTCTTTGATTTGAACCCCTCTCGCCAATTAAGGTTTCCATTCTCCATGACACCTTCTCTGACGTTTTTTTTACCCTGGTATGCAGCAACGTCTAGGTCCGAGATCTCCAATGAGTAGTTCTCTATTAACTCCCTCACTTTGACCATCCACCCTGTCTTGATATTTGAGTTGAAAATTCTCTGGAACATTACTTTACACCATAGGCTGTCGGGGAGATTTACCAAATAATAAGATAACCAAATTTCAATAAGTCTATCCTGTCCTTGATCCTCATCCACCCAAGCTCACCCTGATACCAATTTAGTCAACTAGAAAACTTGATTTGAACAAAAATCTGTAACAAGTTTAATAAACCTTTGCACTTAATAAGGAAAATCGACGGTATCATTGATAAGCATGGTTGATTATTACATCCCAAAATATTACTTTTACTAGTTCATAAAAAAAAGAAGTTATCATCTACCAGTAAGGGTGGTGCAACCCCAGCATTCTCTGCTGTGCGCAAAACACACTAAAACCTAGTGATTTTGTCAATAAAGAATAGCTATGTGTCATTATAATTGATAGAGGCAGAGATATAAGATCCAGTTTTAACATGCTTGCTCCTCAAGTTTTGTCACTACATAATAGTGTCTTTTTTCCAATAATTATTATTTATTAGGGTTTAATGACACATAACAGTCATGGTCATATCATGACGGTGACAGTTTTACAGGTGGAGGAAGCCGGAGTACCCAGAGAGAACCACTGAGCAACAACAAGCAGCTGTCAGCTCTCCAATTTTTTTCAATAAAACAAGCAGAAAATCCCAAACTTTACAAAAGCAGACATCAAATAAGGTAATATACCAAGTCAAAAAAGAAAGTATAATAGAAACAAATGTGAAAAAAATAGCATAAAGGATGAAATATACTAGTTCTAATGTTGCATGTTTGTGGACAAGAAGTCATGCAAAGAGTTTAATGACATGTTGTTGTTGTCCACCCAACCGTATACAATTTTGCTATGGATTTCAAAATAGCATGTGCTACCCGAGAATGTCAAATTGAATGGATGACCGACAATTTTCTTTGTGTTATGTTTTGCTAGAGAGCCTGGGTTATTGAGAAAACATGCTAGTTTTTGTCTTCTGACATTTTAATAAATGCCAAGGTTAACCGAAAATCAGAGGTTGCTTGCCATTGGTATGCATTAGGCTGGGATACTTCCAGATGAGCTTGCTGCTGAGTTCGGAGTCACTGTGGCCACTATTTACCGTCTCATTGGAAGGTATGGAACCACTAGATCTACTGCTGACCGACCACGTTCAGGTCGACCAAGAGGTACGACTCCTGCACAAGACTGACACATCAGGATGTCTCACTTGCGGGAATGCTTCCTTCCGGCGATGATGACAGCAGCAATTACTAACGGTAGAACTAACAATAGAATCAGTGCACAAATTGTCTGCAATAGACTCGCTGAACTCGGCATCGGCAGTGGGCATCCATACCACGGACCAATCCTTACCCAACGTCATCGTACCATCAAAATGGAATGGGCATGTCAGCATGTTCGTTGGACACAGCAGCATTGGAGCACAGTTCTTTATAGAGATAAATCATGATTTTGTCTATGGTGCACTGATGGTAGGGCAAGAGTGTATTGCTGACAAGGAGAACGGTTTTCTGATGCATGCATGCAGGATTGCGACCGTTTCGGCAGGGGTAGTGTAATGGTTTGGACAGGAATTTCCTTGCACCATCGAACGCAGTTGATCTTCATTGATGATAATCTGAATGGACAGTGATATAGGGACAAAATTCCTTCTTAATGCTGTTGTTGTCCAGTTATTCGACGTTAACTTCGGATTGCAGTTATTCCAGCAAGACAATGCCGGATATCACGTGGTGAGTATCTGTCATGACTTTCTTGAGGAGCAGAGCATCGAACCTCTTCCCTGGCCCCCTGTTTCACCAGATCTGTCACCAATCGAGCATCTTTGGTATCAATTGGACCGTCGGGTACGATTTCATGATCTTCAGACGTTGGGCGATTTATGAAATGTTCTAAGGCAGGAGTGGAACGAAATACCACAGGGCGACATCCAGAGACTTACCAGGTCCATGCGCCGTCGATGTCTTCCCATCCAAGAAGCAAACAGTGGACATACACGCTATTGACTGCAGGTGTGAACTTTTCATTTCACCCCATGTCTGAATTACGATGCCCTGATGTGACGCTGGCAACAGTAAGAACATAAAATTATGCAAATTCATACAGCTAGACTCGAAATATGAATTTACAATAATTTGTTTGGGATTAAAGTCGATAATACTAAAAAAATTGCTCCTCAAAGTTTATTAAACTTTCTTTTTGGACTCAGTATATATACTTTATACTACAGGTTAGTTAGTCTAAGCTTGATCGCAGAATGACTTGTAAAGTACAGATTTTTTGTCCCAACAGATGGGGGTTGCTTCTTCTTTTTCTTTTACGTCACACCTAAACTTCTTGAATGTACAACTCCATTAGTACTCAGTCTTAAAATGTTCAACAAAAGCAAGCTGAAACCTGAAGACAGGGGAGTCTTCAAACCTGGAAAACCGATAGCTTTCATCAGACCTTAGAAGACCATCTCCCGCAGTGAAGTTTTGTTTTTATATACTGATGTTTAAGGTTACATATTTCTGCAATGTCTAAATATGTCTGCAACATGGAGATAAAGTCAAGTTTAACCAATCATTTATATCCATATATACTGCCCATTTTTGGAGACTTCCACTCTGGGTCCTATTTTACCACTGTAATTGACCTTGTTTACTACACTAAACATGCACTGCTTCAATTCCCTGGGTTTCAGTAAAGTTTTAAAAACAAAACATATCTTGTAACACTTAATATGAACTTGACCTAATGCTTAATGACCACAAGATACCTAGACAGAACACAATGGGGGAAAGGACAGGTTGACTGGAATTAAGGACCCGAGGTGGAGTTTTTTCCTGTATTTCATGAGTGTGAAAAACAGATATGAAATATAGGTAAAATGCCACCAATGGTCATCGATTCCTGTCATCAATCTACCACCCGGGTTGTGTTCTGTATTTATACCATAATTAAAACTGAATTATGTGAATAAAGCTGATATTTTATAGAAAATACCACCTTTGGCAGTCTGATAATTTTCTTGCTTGACCATGTTTTGCGTAAAAGCATTTCATTCACGTCAATACGACATACAGATCCATAACGTCCAATCATATGCATTCTCACATGACATTCTCACATATAATCCAGATTTCACATGTTCTTGAACTCCCTTGTGTTTCTTCTTATGTTCAAAAGCACATTTCTGTTGAGGAAAAAAACTAGATAGCCAAATGCTATATACTGATACACAAACAGGGGGTCAGATAAAAGTTTGTTGAAATAAAGCTCATTGGTTCATATTTGGTCTCCCTACAGGAGCCTGAAGTTTTAACATAGGGTAATATGGGGAATATTCTTTAAAAATCTTCTTCTTCAGAACCACCGTCAGAATCTTTTAATGTTTGGTATACATCATTGTTATGAAGGTCAGATTCAAGATTGTTCAAACCAAGTCCCTAAGTTAATATTTGGGCTTCCTACGGAAGCCCAAATTTTATCTTTGTTCAATATGGAGGGTAATTTAAAAAAATATTCTTCAGATCCACCAGTCAGAATGCTTTGATATTTGGTATACAACATCTCTAAGGGGGTAGGATTCAAGTTTGTTCAAATCAGATCCCTAGGTATATATTTGGGCTCACTATGGTAGCCCAAATTTTTACTCAGTTCAATATGAGGAAGTTTATTTAAAAATCTTCTTCTTTAGATCCACCAGCTGGAATGCTTTCATATTTGGTATACAACATCTCTAGGGGGGTCAGATTCCAGGCTGTCCAATTCGGGTGCCTAGGTTAATATTTGGACTCCATATGGAAACATGAAATTTAACTTAGTACCATATGAGGGAATTTCTTCAAAAATCTTCTTCAGATCCACTAGTCAGAATGCTTTCACATTTGGTATACATCTCTAGGGGGGTCAGATTCAAGTTTGTTCAAATCAGATCCATTTAACCTATGGTAGCCCAAATCTGAACTTAGTGCATTCGAAAAAATTTCTTTACAATTTCTCTTCTTCAGATCCAACAGTCAGAATGCTTTCATATTCGGTACACAACATCTCTAGGGAAGTCAGATTCAACTGTTCAAATCAAGAGCCTGGGTTAATATTTGGGCACTCTATGGGAGCCGGAATTGGCCATTTTGCTGAAGAATTAAAAATTTTGTATTCAGTACCCTCTAGAGGTGTGTAAGATTAATCCACATAGGTTGTATCAAGGGGCTTCATAGGGGAGCTCTACATTTTACTTTATGATCAACTGAAGAAAAGGCATGATGCCCAGATTATTTTTATCACTCCCGAGGGACTCAAGGATTGACAGTGTAGTCTATGGAGATAGCTTGCTTAATGTAGACTCATTCTTGGACTCTGTTTAAATTATGTTCTGTTTAAGATGAGCGCTTCAGGCCCCATGGGGCCTCTTGTTCTAATTATTGATACACATCTTTTGGGTATTTAACCCTTTATCCAGTGCAAACAATGTCAAAATTTATTGTTTTAAATAACATTTTTTTAATTTTTCGAAAAATTTCAACAAAACCATATCATGTTACCCCACACTGGAATGAGCTCAATGAATTCATTCCAAAGAGGGGTCACATGATATGGTTTTGTTGAATTTATTTGAAAAATAATATTTTTTCATCTGCTGAATTTGCATATTATGCGGGCGGATGTGACCAATTCGTTGGGTAAAGGATTAATTCCAATTTCCAAGTACTGAGACAGTTAAAAAAAATAATTATTTTAAACTGTATTGAAACATAGAGTAAATACGGTACATACATATTGTAAGATAAAACACAACACCTACGGAGCATCATAATGTTGCACTTGGCTGATCGAATCTCATCAACTTGATGGAATATGATAACCAAGATCAACCGACTGTTGTAATAATCTCTATTTAAACTAATACCAACATTTTCATATTTGGAGTACTTGTGAATAAATGATGACTAACCCTTTTCCTCTTAATGCTTCACAAATTGGACTATCATAGTTTTTGGAAACATCACCACATTTTATACACCGTACAGTAAATAAATTCCCTGAAAATATTAAAATACCTTGTCTTATCTTGTCTCTTCATTCAGTGAATAAAATTGTCACAAAACAATGAATGTGTAATGCCCCCACAAAGCAGATCTTCTGTTTCTCAGGCCATTTTTGGTAAAATTGCATTTGGGCAGGCAGTTTTTTATCTTATTTTTTTATTTTTATAATTACTTCTTTGCCATCAAAAGATCATATTCTTGGTTTGTTTTATGTTTTAGGCCTCATACTCTACAGAATGGCAGGTGTGGTGGTGTATTTCGTCCCTTGAGTGCAAGAAGGCTTTACAGAGCTAGCTCTAAAGCATATTGCAAAGCCTTCTTGCACTCATGGAACAAATTTAACAATTTTATTAACCTGGATAAAATATCGGATAATAATAATAATAATTGATTTTCTAGAGTGTAAAACCACAAATAGTGCTCTAAAATGCTTGACAGAAATAAATACACTTTTCTGAAATAAAGAGTCACATCTGCTTCGTTTGCCCCTTAGAGAGGTTCAGGAGAATGCTTCAGTAAACAGGAAAGTTTTAAGATTTCTTTTGAAGACATCAAGAGTTCTTGAAATTCTAACACTAATTGGCAGGGAATTCCACAATCTGGGCCCCACAATCATTTGCCAGATTAGATTTGCTAAAAAGTACAACTAGTTGAATTTGGTTTTTAGATCTGAGACTGCATGATGGTGCATATACAGTGAGGAGCTCTTGCAGGTAAACTGGAACTTGATACATTTGAATACTAAGATCAATATTTTAAAATCAATTCTCTGTTTAACTGGAAGCCAATGTAGTTGTCTTAAAACAGGTATTATGTGTTCACAGCGTTGGGCACCAGTAATTATCCTAGCAGCAGTATTCTGAACTTTCTGAAGCTTCTGAATCAGGCATGGGGCAGTCCCACTAACACTGAATTACAATAGTCCAGTTGCGAGGTGATGAGGGAGTGCACAAGTTTTTCATGTGCTGACTGATTAAGATAAGGTTTCAGTCTTCCAACATTGCGAAGCTGCCAGTAACATTTTTGACATATTTTATTAATATGGATGTCAAGTTTTAAATTTTTTAAATTTGAGTCCATAATCAGTCCAATATACCTGGCCAATTCACTTTTCATAGTGATGTTGTTTCCAACCAGAATTGATGTAATAGAGGGTGTAGGCGTGTGAATTCTGGATATCACTAAGAAATCAGTTTTAGAGTCATTCATTTTCAGTTTAAAGTCTATCATCCATTCCCGCACAAAATTTATGCAAGTTTCCATGTTATTGACTACGGTGAATGAGTCACTTGGAACAGATGGGTTGAATGTGATGTACAGTTGGGTGTCGTCTGCGTACAGATGATATGATATGCCATGCTTTTTAAGAAGGCGACCTAGAGAAGAAGTGAACAGAGTAAACAAGAGTGGCCCAAGAACTGAGCCCTGAGGAACACCACACTTCAACATCCTGCTTTCTGAACAGATATTATTGATATATATTTGTTGACTGTGACCTTCTAGGTATGAGGCAAACCACGATAAGACAGTTCCACATATGCCATGGTGTGTCAATGTCTGCATGAGAATACCATGATCAACTATAAACCATTTAATTTTAATTTTTTTAAGTTTGCTTTGGTCATAAAAAGAGAACATGTGGCAGCCAAAAAGGACCATGCAGGACGTCCTGAGAAACAGATTTTTAACTTTTTTAGGCCTAACATGTTAACTTGGTTGAATGCTAGAAGCTGGTATCATGGTTCGAAATAAGGGGCTGAAAGATATTTGAGTGGTTTTACATTATATACATATGTCTGGATTAAGGTCGTGCCACACACCTCAGTCACGAACAAGTTCTGTGTGAAGTATGAACAGGATCTGTCTGTTAAAACAATTTTTTAAGACCAGACAAAGTTAGAACAGATGCATAGCCAGTGTCCTTGACCTTGGAGTAATGATCTTGGATGAAGGTCATGACATTCCCTCAAGTCATGAGCAAACATTGTGTTAACTATATGAACAACATATACCCATTGAATCATTATTTAGGAACCAGACAAAGTTAGAAGGGATAAAAAATCTGTAACCTTGGCCTTGGAGTTATGACCTTCAGTAAGGATCACAACACAAACATGAGTTCAAAACAATCACCCTGTGAAGTATGAGCATTATCAGTCCATTGAATCATATTTTGTTTGAACCAGAGAAAGTTATAGCACATGAATGGTCTGTGACCTTGAAGTTATAATCTTGGGCCAAGGGCAAGACACCCCCTTGAGTCATTGTGTGAAGTTTAACATGATCAGTTCATTAAATTAGTTTTCATGGACCTGAAAAAGTTAGAATGATGAACAGACAGTCTGTGATATTGAACTTGGAGATATGACATTGGTCAAGGTCATGCTACACCCTTGAGTCAAAAGCAATCAATGATTGGATGAAACAACATACGAATGATCAGGGCCCTTGATCTTGGAGCTATGACGTTCAGTCAATATTAACACATACTCTTGGGAAATACACAATCATTGTGTGTAGCATGAAAAATATCGGGCCATTGAATAAATTTTTAGGGACCAGAAAAATTTAGAATGGAGAAACAAACAAATGGTCTGTAAGCTTGAGCTTGGATCTATGACCTTGGGTCAAGGTCATGGCACATTCTTGAGTCATCAGAAATCATTGTGTGATGTATAAAGAAGATCTGACCATGGAGTAATTTTTTATGGACATGACAAAGTTAGAATGGAGGAACAAACAAACAAACAGTTTATGATCTACTCATTGCAGCTATAACCTCGGGTCAAAGACATGAAACATTGTTGAGTAATAAGCAATGATTGTGTGAAGTTTCAATAAGATTAGTCCACTTAAAAACATTTTATGGACTGGGCAAACTTAAAATGGTGAAACAAACAAACAGTCCGTGACCTTGGCCTTGGAGCTATAACCTTAGGTCAATGTCTTGACACATCCTTGAGTCATAAGCAACTATTGTGTAAAGTTTGAACAGGATTAGTCCATTAAATAATGTTTTATGGACCAAACAAAGTTAGAATGGTTGAACAAAAAATTGAATGGATTGTGACCTTCACCTTGCTGCTGTGACTGTGGGTCAGGTTCATGAGTCATAAGCAATCATTGTCTGAGGTTTGAACACAAGACTGGTTTACTGAATTATTTAGATGGAGCAGACATAGTTTAGAATGGACGAAACAGATGAATAGACAGACTAACCAATGGATGGACAAGGCAGATGGAAAAAGTGGCCAACGTTTTCTCCCCAAAATTTGCTTAGCAATGCTTAGCAAACGTCAAAGAACACTATGTTTTATAATTTTATATAGGAGATCATGGTTCTGAGGCAATTAACAAATGAATACCAGAAGTAATTTGAGTTAACTTTCAATGCTATTTGTCTACGTTCTAGTAATGAAGGTGAGATAAAAATTAGTCACCCGCATTTAATCAAAATGTCCCACTGTAAATTGCAGGGATTTATTCACCAATGATTTCTTGAGATAAATTTTGAAAATTTTTCATCAAATCTAGTCATGGCTGCATCAGAGCAGCCATGAGTGGATTTGATAAAAAAAATATCTTGAAAATACTCAGCAGGTTAAGAGTTAATTGTACAATGTTTGTCATGAGTACAGGACATAGAGAAGTTGTTTGCAACTAAAACACCTTTAGTTCTGTGGAAAAAAAAATAACACAGCAGAGGCAAACTTTCAACCCTGTGGGCTAAAATTTTGATTTATTATGCTTAGTTTAAACAATATTTAATTTCCAAACAAGAGGCCCCACAGGGCCAGAAGCGCTCACCTTGAAAAGAACACGATATAAACAGAGCCCAAAAATGAGTCTACATTAAGCAATCCATCACCATAGGATACACTGTCAATCCTGGAGTCCCTCAGGAGTGACAAAAATAGTCTGAACATCATGCCTTTTCTTCAGTTGATCATAATGTAAAATGTGGAGATCCCCTATAAAGCCCCTTGATACAACCTATGTGAATTAATCTTAGTTACACACCTCTAGAGGGTATTGAATACAAAATTTCTAATTCTTCAGCTACATGGCAAACTCCGGCCCCCGCATGAAGCACAAATATTAACCCAGGCTCTCAATTTGAACAAAGTTGAATCTGACCTACCTAGAGATGTTGTATACCAAATATGAAAGCATTCTGACTGGTGGATCTGAAGAAGAAAAGTTTTAAAGAAATTTCTTCATATTGCACTAAGCACTAAGTTAAAATTTGGGCTACCACAGTGCACCCAAATATTAACCTATGAATTTGCTTTGAACACACTTGAATCTGCCACCCCTAGAGATGTGGTATACTAAATATATAAGCATTCTGACTGGTGGATCTGAAGAAGAAGATTTTTAAAGAAATTTCCTCATATCGCACTAAGTTAAAATTCGGGCTACCATAGGGAGTCCAAATATTAACCCAGGGAATCAAATTGAACAAACTTGAATCTGACTCCTCTAGAGATGTTGTAAAGCAAATATGAAAGGATTCTGACAGGTGAATCTGAAAAAGAAGATTTTTGAACAAATTCCTTCATATTGTACTAAGTTAAATTTCAGGTTCCCATATGGAGCCCAGATATTAACCCAGGCACTC
Source organism: Pictodentalium vernedei (assembly GCA_031216915.1). Classification (NCBI taxonomy): domain Eukaryota; kingdom Metazoa; phylum Mollusca; class Scaphopoda; order Dentaliida; family Dentaliidae; genus Pictodentalium; species Pictodentalium vernedei. The sequence continues at coordinate 272,146,698 of CM062295.1, forward strand.
AAATTGAACAAAGTTGAATCAGACCCCCTTAAAGATGTTTTATACCACATATGAATGCATTCCGACTGGTGGATCTGAAGAAGATTTTTAAAGAAATTTCCTCATATTACACTAAGCTAAAATTTAGCTACCATAGCGAGCCCAAATATATACCTAGGGACCCAATTTGAACAAATCTGAATCTGACCCCCCCTTGAGATGTTGTATACCAAATATGAAAGCATTCTGACTAGTGGATCTGAAGAAGAAGATTTTAAAAAGTATCCTCCATATTGAACTAAGTTGGAATTTGGGCTTCCATAGGAAGGAACCTAGGGACTTGGTTTGAACAATCTTGAATTGGACCCATTTAACAGTGATGTATACCAAACATTAAAAGATTCTGACTAGAGGTTCTGAAGAAGAAGATTTTTAAATAATATTCCCATATTGCCCTAAGTTAAAAACTCGGGCTCCTGTATTGAGTCCAAATATGAACCAATGGGCTTGACATTAACAAACTTGTATCTGCCCCCCCCCCCCCCCCCCCCCCCCACACACACCCCTATGAATGTTGTATACCGAATATCAAAAGATTTTGACAACTGTTTTTGGAGAAAAGATTTTTAAAATTTTTTGCAAATATGCGGACTCAGCATTTTTTTGACACCCTCAAAAGAACACACTAACATACCCGATGGCAATTTTTTTTTTACCTTTCAATTCTACTCATCCTAAGGGTGCTTCATACCAAATAACAGTTCTCTGTTCCATGTGGTTTGGGAAATATGAGCGTTTGAAAATATTTCTATTTTTAGCTAATGGGGTTCCCATGAGGATGCAGGAAATTCAGATTCGGTTCAGAAAATAGAAATTTTGGGCAGGGCCAAAAATTACAAAGGCAAATATTGCTTCACGAATGTCGTTTGAACAAACTTGATTCTACACCTCAAAAGGAAGCTCCGTAACAAAGATTTAGTCGTTGTATCCACTGGTTCATGAGAAGATTTTAAAAATATTTTGGAGCATTTTTCTCCACCCCCTCCCTATGGGGCTGGACATGTTGAGCTGAACAAAATGCAATGCCACTTCGGGACCATCACTCACACAAACTTTCAATTGATTTGGCCTAGTGGTTTTGGAGGAGAAGACCAAAACATGGTGTTGACGGACGTTGGACAGACTGATGGATGGACAGAGCACGATGAGATTAGCTCAGTTTGACTTTGTCAAGGTGAACTAAAAAAAGACAGACAAAAAGACAAACAATAACTGATTAGCATTGAGACCAAAAATATCTTCAACATGGAAAGAGGATTCAGCAGTAAGCTGGTCTTATTCGAGGCTTTCTCCTGGTAGTTGTATGTTACAGTTATAATGGCTGGTACAGAGATGATTTGGTCTGTACAATAAGATAAATATATGCATGAGAATGCAATAATAGGTGAGTAGCAGGGGGGGGGGGGAAATAAGGGAAAGAGACAAAAGTGGAAGAAAAGGAGAGAGAGAGAGAGTGGGAGAGAAGGAGAGAGAGACCCGGCGAGGTGGTGACTGGTCTGCTTTTAGTCGATGAATGCATCGTGGTACAAAGTTGAAGAGATGTTACTAACTTGTGGACCATAATATACATCAGCAAAACCTTTTTGATAGTAGGATATCTTGTAGTCTGTTCATTTTGGGATTATAATGTTCAGATCCAAACAGTAAAATGTCAGTTGTAACATTACATTGGGGAGTGCCTAGTGTCTGCTCCCTTTGTTGAGAGTAAAGGGGGCAGTGAAAAAAATGTAATCAGCAGTTTCACATTCACTGCATCGGCAGCAGTTTCGCATTCACCACATCGGCATTTATTATGCTTCTTGTCTATTCCACAACAGTGAGACTCTCATCTGAATGTACAATCCAGGCTTACACATTTTAGGCAAAAGACCATTTTGCCAAAAAATAAATAGAAAGACATATTTTTCATTTGCCAACATGACAATGTCTTTACTCGATTTGCAATTGTATTAATTTGTTCACTCTTTCAGAACCATGATCTATATTATAATGATGATAAAACCTAGTGTTAATTAATTGTTTATGTCTGTGTGTTTATTGAGATTTAACAACACCTTCAACATCAACCTCCAGGGTCACATTGTGTCGGAACAGTTTTGTATGTTGAGAAATCCAGAGTATGCAGAGAACAACCATGCAGCAGTGAGGAACTGTCAGTTTCTCCAACTTACTAACACAGTGGCTGAAGGTAAGTGCACAGACCACTGTTCCCCACTTGAGCAATTGCGATGATGTGTCTTGCCCAAGGACAGAATGTAGTTACCACTGAACAGGATTGAACCACTGATCTTTTGGTTTAACTGTTGATCATCCGGTTTAAAGTCCAATGTTCTAACCACTGATTCACCATGCTCTCATTAATTGATTGTGATGATGAAGTGCTGTGATTAAGACACCGTAGAAAAGGGTCTCTGAGTCCTTTGCAACAGTGTATAACATCATAACGCATAATTGGATTGCTGAAAAAAACAAATGAAATATTTAAACAGAACACTGTTCTAGAATGTTCATATCAGTGAAGCAGTAACCTGTATATTTGGAGGTTATTACTTGGTTAGTTTCATATCGGCAGAGATATCAGCCCGAGGGAACTTCTTATCAGTCTGAGACTGATGGTCGAAAGCTAATGTGAAGGTACGAGAGTCGATCTTGTGGCCGATACGAAACAAAACAAGTAATAACTTTTTGCTGCAAACAAATTAGTTGCACCTAGTAATGCATCAAAGGGGGGAACTTTATTTAAGTTCCAAGACTGAAAATAAGCAATCTGTCATTTGCAAAATGAGGTCCCCAGAGGGTGAATTTGCTGAATCCCAAACTGTGTGCTAATGTATCCTCTGGGTACCTCTTTCTGTTTTGGTTTAAGACCTTGATTCAGACTGAGATTCACAGAGAGTAAATTTAGTGATGCTACCCTATCACCAAATTCACCCTCTGGGGACCTCATTTTGCAGAGAACAGTCTGCTTATTTTCTGGCTTTTTAAGTTCACGTAGGCTCTGATTGGTATCATAATAGCTCAATTTTTAAGTCATATAAGTTGAGCTTGATAATGGGCAATTCAGGGGGTAAAATCCGATCTAATAAATAAGCATCGTATCACATTGTCTTTCTCTTGCTTACAAAATCTGAAAAAGGATTACCTAGAAGAAAATGGTTGCCTAAAAATAATTGAGGTAATGCTTTAAAAAATTTCTAATTTGTGCAGGCCTGCAATGCACTCTGGAGGTTTAGTGGAAGATTGCCCATCTCCATGTGCTGCATAGAGTAAGTGGTGGATTATGGGTGGACTGGAATCAATGACCTGAGTCAGAGGTTTTCTGGTATTTCATGTGCACTGAAGGCGAGTGGTAAATACAGAAAAACTCCAACAAGGATTATTGATTCATATCCCTCATTTTATTCAAAGAAAAATGTCATTTTCGACGGTCTGTTTACATTCTTGCTTGACGTTTTGTCTCGAAGAATTTCAATCACATTATAACATCAATCAGGTGCATAGCAACCAATCAAGTGCATTCTTACATGATGTTCTTACAAACTGACAGGATACCACATGTGGTGCACCTATCTTATTTCTCAATGTTTGTATCGTATCAGCTAACGTTGAATGCACACAGTGGTAGTTGTGGTACAGTGGAGCCCACTTAATTGTATATCTCTTAACTGAATAACCCTGATAACTGAATATAATTTCCCAACATAAAACCATTTACCATACCTCCAATACAAATTTGACCAGTTAATTGAATATAGGTTATAGAGTAAACTCCTGTTAATTGAATAAAAAACCTGTTGCGAAATCACATTGACTCTCCCCAGTTTTCCTTTGTTTACACACCAATTTGGCCTCAGTACATCCAATACAGGCATTTAATCTATTATATCTTGTTGGACAGAGCTCATGGAGCTCTGTCAGACAAGGTATAATAGAATAGACACAATCCCTGTTAACTGAATACTCCTGTTAACTCAATAATTTCCAATGGCAAAGTGGTTATTCAATTAACAGGGTTCCACTGTATTACCGTTATACAAACTGACCATGTAACTCAATGATATTTTCACTCCCAGATCTAGCATGCAGTTCATCAATATTTTGAGTGATTACCACAACACGTCTTCCTTGCTTTGAAAGCCGTTTCTCACATTCTGCAACTGCTTTATGACCCTGAAAGGTAAAACAACCAACACTAGAAATACGAGATCATTATTTCCTATTCTGATTGGCTGACAGGTACAATGTAAATAATCCCCATAGCCACTTGAAAAATTTACACATTGGTTTAGACAGGTGTAAAAACTTGAATGTGCAGGCAATGTGATTTTTTTTCAAAAGTTGATAAATATATTTTGTGATAATGGTACGTATTAAAATTAACAAAGCTGTTCATTGAAAAATAAATAATAATCAAAATAATACATTTAATTTTGTGTTATTCATGAAAAAAAACTTACGTCACTAATGGAACTATATCTTAATGTGGCATTATCAATTATTCTTTTTCTCCTTCAAAATGCTATTTGGACAGTATTTGTTGGCTTTCTCCAGTTGTGTTGTTACATTGTAAATTGTCTGAGCATCTATTTATACCTCCTCAACGTCAAGGTACTCACTGATTATTCTGAGGAGCATATTACTGACCAATTCATTTATCTTTGATACATCTCATCATGACAAGAGGCCCCAAGGGACCTTAATCACTCACCTGATAAAACTGTTTAAAGAATGATCTAAGATCACATTCAGTATCTACATGTTAATATACTTAATCTATTATAGCCAGGGCGCGTTGGGAGAATTTTATTTTATTTTTTATTTTTTTCGGATGGGGGGTGGGGGTGGTAAAATCACTCAAACACCTTCAAAACATGTTGAGGGAGGCAGAGAAGAAAAAAAATGTGTATGCCCTCACACCCTTCCCCCACCCCGCCTTCTCCACAGGGTAAAAGTTCACTTTTTTTTTAAAATCAGCCCAAACCCTCCAAATCCTGTTTTCAAGCAAAAATAAGAATTACCAAATGGAACTGACTCCTGGCTATGAAGAAGACTTTTTAAAGAATAGTCTTTATAATGCACCATGTTAAAATTTGGGATCCTATAGGGTGCCCAAATATGACCAAGGCACATGATTTGAACAAACTAGAATCGGAATCTCCTAAGATTGCTGCATATCAAATATCAAAAGATTCTGACTGGTGGATCTGAAGACGATTTTAAAGGAATTTCCCATGGGGAGTCCAAATTGGAACTCAGGGACTTCATTTGAACAAACTGGAATTCGACTCCACGGAGGATACTGCAAAAAAATATCAATTTATTCTGACTGATCAATCTGAAGAAGATTTTAAAAGAATATTCCTCAGATTACAGTAAGTTAAAAATCAGGCTGATATGATCACAGGGACATCATTTGAACAGACTTGAATCTGAACCTTCTGAGGATACTGTATATCAAATATCAAAAGATCCTGAATGTTAGATCTGAAGAAGAGGATTTATAAAGAATATTCCTTATATTGCACTAAATTAAAATTTGAGTTCCTGTTTGGAGCCCAAATATGACCCCAGGGACTTGATTTGAACAATGAATCTGACTCACCCTGAGGAGGCTCTGTACCAATCATTAAAAAGATTCTGATTGGTTGATCTGAAGAAGAAAATTTGGTTGTTTTCCCCCTCATATTACACTAAGTTAAAATTCAGGTCCCCATAGGGAGCCTAAATATGAACCCAGGGACTTGGTTTAAATAAACTTGACTCTCAAGCCACAAAGGATGCTACATTCCAAATATAAAAAGATTTGACTGATGAATTTGAAAAAGATTTAAAAAAAATATTCCTGATGTTATACTAAGTTAAAATTTGGGTGCCCACAGCAAGCCCAAATATGACCCCAGGGCCTTAATTGAAGGAACTTGAAGCTGATCTCCTTAAAGATGCAGTATATCAAATATCAAGAGATTTTGACTGGTAGATCTGAAAAAGATTAATAAATTTCTTCATATTGCACTGTAGGGAGCCCAAATATGAAGCAAGGGATTTGCTTTGAACAAAGTTGAATCTCACACCACTAAGGATACTGCATACATGTACCAAATATCAGTAGATTCTGACTTTTGAATGTCAAAAAGAACATTTTGAAAAAAATATTCCTCATGTTACACGAAGTGAAAATTTGGGCCTCTGCAGTGAACCCAAATATGACTCCAGGAACTTGATTTGAAAAAAAAACACGAGATTTTGACCGGTAGATCTGAAGAAGAAGATTTTAAAATAAATTTCATATTGCACTAAGTTCAAATTTGGGTTCCCATAAGAAGCACAATTGTGAAACCAGGGACTACTTTAGAACAAACCTTAATCTGACCTCACTAAGGATGTTGCATACTGAGACATTTGCAAATGGCAGTGATGTGAAGGTGTTGTGAACGACCTGCTAAGTTTTGGTGCTGGTTTCTGCCGTGTTCCATGTTGATCATGAATAGTTAATATTTAGTTAATCAGTGAGAAGAAATGAAACTTTTGTGTGTCTTTTTCTCATTCCTGTCGATCGAGAGCGGGTTGATGTATTGATTGCAACATTTTCCATATTTACAGGTCGTATTTTCGTGCAACTGACACCAATTTTCTGTAAAAATATTTTGCCTGTGTCTAAAAACTTGGAGTGAAAATGCCAATAGAGAAGGATATCACCAATAAAGACTTAAAAAAACTAATTATTGATATGGAACAATCCTTTAAAACAGAATTTAGAAGTATGAGGGAGGAGATTTCTCATTTGAGAATGGAATTGACCACAATGTCAAAGACAATAACAAATCTTAAAAGTGAAAATGCCGATCTTGTAAGGAGCATTGATTACAATGCCCAAAAGCTGGAGGCTCTTGAGAATGTTTCCATTCCTGACTTGAGGCTGGAATATCAGGCTAAAATCAAAGAACAGGAGGAAAAATTGATTTTGACAGAGATTCACGATAGAAAGTACAATCTCCTTATTTATGAAGTCTGGGAAAATAATGAGAATGTATATACCACAGTTCAAGAATTCATCAAAAAGACCTCCAAGTGGAAGGGAATACTGCATCAAGTATCGTGGGAAGAATTGCCAATGCACATAGATTGCCATCCTCCAATTTCTTGAATATGCAGCCTCCAACTCCTAAGCATATCATAGTGAGACTAGGTAATGACAGGGACAAACAGACCATACTTAATGCAACTGCATCATTGAGGGGTACCAGGAAATCCGTACAGACTGATTTACCGCCTGTTCTGAAGAAAGAGAGAGGTAGGCTCTCAGGCATAGCCTACAAGTTGAGGACAGAGAAGGGCTCCAAAACCAGAATTCGTGTTGTTGGTGTTTGAGTAATCTTGGAAGTAATGGAAAGGGGAGGGAGACAATGGAAAGAATTCACAGAGTAGACACTTTGACTAATTTCTACTCACCTGTGACATATGGGATGAACATGTGTAAGTTTCTTGTATGCTGTGTAAGTATGAAGTGTGAAGTTCCATAAAAGGAAAAAAAAAAAAAAAAAAAAAAATTCAAGTATCATGGTTGCAAGTTCAACAGCAGTGACCCCCCCCCCCACCCCACAGCTTTGCAGGAGTCCAGTTTCCAATTTTTACTTACCTGTGACATATGTGATGAATATGTGTAAGTTTCTTGTATATTGTGTAAGTATGAAGTGTGAAGTTCCATGAAGTTCCATAAGAGAAAAAAAGAAAAAAAAAATTCAAGTATCATGGTTGCAAGCTCAACAGCAGTGACCCCCCCCCCCCCCCCCCCCCCACAACCGTTAATTGCTTTGCAGTAGTCCTGTGTTGTGCTATATATGGATTCTGTTACTCATACAGCTGACCACTTACAGCCATAACTGTTATAGTCAGCAGTTATGTTTGAGTAGCCACATAGATTAAATCGGACCCTGATCAATGCAAGTAACAGATATAACAGATATAACTACACTCATACAGTCGACCACTTACAGTCATAACTGTTATAGTCAGCAGTTATGTTTTGAGTAGCCACATAGATTAAATTGGACCCTGATCAATGCAAGTAACAGATATAACAGATATAACTATGACTTAACAAAATATATTTTGAGTACAACAGTAAAAAGAGTATATTTATGCAAATTACTGGCACATAGCTGGTTTTTGATGTGACTGTGGAGAGTGAGGTTGTGCTGGTCACAATTTCACCTTCCTCAGCCCCATCAACAACTGATACTTGTGCTTCAGTAACAGGGTATCCCCACAATTGGACAGATGAAATTCAAGGAGGTTCAAGGAGGTTTTAGGCCCCAAATCAAGGAGATTCAAGGAGGTTCAGGACAAATCTTGGATGGAAATCACTGTTATGTGCTTATGTCTAAATTTTAGAATAAAGTGTCTGTCTGCTTAGCTGAGCATTAAGTTGACAATTTGTCAACAAAAACAGACACAAATATTGCTATAATTCGAACTGGCTCATTGGGCCAGTTCCAATTATATCCATATCTGTATGTTTTTGTTGGACAAAGTACCAAAATATATGGTAATAAGAAAAAATACTCACAAAATAATGCTCATTCCTTCAGGAATGTATCCCAGTTTCTGTACAAATAAATCTCAAGTCTAATTTCTTTAATCTAAGAGTTATTTAGTTTTAACTTTTTGTTCTATATACACTGTACAGGTTTCTTGATTCTCACAATTAGGAAACATCCTGGCAAATAATTTGTCCGTGTTTTCAGAACTATTCAGGCTGTAGTGCGATTGGACGCACTTTAGTGTCCATATTATTTCAGCAGAGTGGACGTCGTTTGTGCTGCAGGCGTCTTTCACCAACGCACTTTGGGAGCTGACCGTTGTCATTGTTGCTAATGTAGGCCGAACACTGGTGCACTCCGATGACGTCAAAATTTTAGGATGAAAAAAGTCTTTAACTGTAATTTCTGGCTGATTGAGTAATGTATTTTGTGTATGTAACTTGCCAGTTAAATGTGACCGGAGAGACGATTCGCCCATGGTACAAACATTTATGTTCCGTTTACACAGTTTACAACGCGCAGAATTTCTATCATTTGGGACTGCAGTTATCCATGCTTTGTACTTTTCATCGCTATACCACCTGTCCTGGAATTTACATTTACCTCCAGGCATTTTTATTTCAAACACGAGAGAAAACAATTCAATTCACGCCAACCGAAGCCTACAGAAAACTTTTAAAAACATACGAGGTGGTTCTGTTCATTTTGTATGCGACACGCTGATTGGACGAATAGTTGTGTTGTTCAATGGAAGAGAGAAAGCAAATAGCCAATGAGAATGGAGCTTATTAATGCACAAGGCGCCTTTGAAGTTTCGGTTGCATAAAAAAGTCTAATCTGGTAACGGACACGGGAAGGAACCCGGAGACGGAATCAAGGAGTTTCCCGGGTTTTAGACCTTTTTTCAAGGAGATTCAAGGTCCTTGAACAAATTTTTAAAATTCAAGGACTTTCAAGGATTTCAAGGAGCCGCGGCTACCCTGAGTAAAAATGTACTGTTGATATATGTCGATTCATTGGCTCCGACAAAACTTATTTGGATACAACTGTAATGAAAGTATATTCCTCAGCCCCATCAACAACTGCTAGTTGTCCTTCAGTAATCATGTACTGTTGCTATGTGCTGATTCATTGGCTCTGACAAACTTATTTTGGGTACAACTGTAATGAACGTATATTCCTCAGCCCCATCAACAACTACTAGTTGTCCTTCAGTATTTACTGTTGTTATTTGTGGATTCATTGGCTCTGACAAAACTTATTTTGGGTTCAACTGTAATTAAAGTATATTTATACAAATTACTGGTTCTTGATGTGGCTGTGGACGGTGAGGTTGTGTTGACCACAACTTCGCCCTCCGCAGCCCCACTAGCAACTGGTGATTCCCGTGCAGTGGCCCCGCACTGTTACTATATGTGGATTCACTGGCGTACCACTTAACGAAACCTATTTTGGGTACAACTGTACTGAGAGTATATTTATACAAATTACAGGTACATTTTTGGTCCCTGTATTTGTCTGTGGAGGGTGAGACTGTGTTGTCCACAATTCCCCCCTCCCCCCCCCCCCCCCCCCCCCCCCCCCCCCCCCCACTACACAGCCTCATCAATGAATGTATATTCCTCAGCCCCATCAACAACTGCTAGTTGTCCTTCAGTAATCATGTACTGCCGCTATATGTTGATTCATTGGATTGGCAAATGAAAGCATATTCCTCAGCCCCATCAACAACTGCTAGTTGTCCTTCAGTAATCCTTCAGTAATCATGTACTCCTGCTATATGTTGATTCATTGGCTCCGGCAAACTTTATTTTGGTACAACTATAATGAAAGTATATTCCTCAGCCCCATCAACAACTGCTAGTTGTCCTTCAGTATTCATGAATTGTTGCAGTGGTCCTGCACTGTTGCGATATGCGGATTCACTGGCTTACCACTTAACAAAACCTATTTTGGGTACAACTGTACTGAGAGTATATTTATACAAATTACAGGAAAATTTTTGGTCTTTATATTTGTCGGTGGAGGTGAGGTTGTGTTGGCCACAACCTTACCCCCACCCCAACAATGAAAGTATATTCCTCAGCCCCATCAACAACTGCTAGCTATATGTGGATTTCCTGGCTTACCACTTAACGAAACCTAGTTTGGATACAACTGTACTGAAAGTATATTTATGCAAATTACAGGTAACTTTTTGGTCTTTATATTTGTCTGTGGAGGGTGAGGTTGTGTTGACCACAACATTACCCCCCACCCCCAACAATTAAAATATATTCCTCAGCCCCATCAACAACTGCTTGTTGTCCTTTAGTAGTCCTTCAGTAATCATGTACTGTTGCTATAAGTTGATTCATTGGCTCCGGTAAACTTATTTTGGGCACAACTGTAATGAAAGTATGTTCTTCAGCCCCATCAACAACTGCTAGTTGTCCTTCAGTATTCATGAACAGTTGTTATATGTGAATTCATTGGCTCCGACAAAACTTATTTTGGGTACAACTGTAATGAAAATATATTTATACAAATTACTGATTCCTGGTGTGGCTGTGGAGGGTGAGGTTGTGTTGGCCACAACTTTACCACCCCCACACCCCCAACACAGCCCCATCAACAACCGTTAATTGATTTGCAGTAGTCCTGTGTTGTGCTATGTATGTTCTGAGAGTATATTTATACAAATTACAGGTAAATTCTTGGTACCTATATTTGTCTGTGGAGAGTGAGATTGTGTTGGCCACAACTTCGCCCTCTGCAGCACCACCAGCAACTGGTGATTGCCTTGCAGTGGTTCTGCACTGTTGCTTTAAGTGGATTCGCTGGCATACCACTTAACGAAACCTATTTTGGGTACAACTGTACTGAGAGTATATTTATACAAATTACGGGTAAATTTTTGGTCCTTATATTTGTCTGTGGAGGGTGAGGTTGTGTGGGCCACAACTTTAACCCCCCCCCCCCCCCCCCAACACAGCCCCATCAACAACCGTTTGTGTTGTGCTATGTATGTTCTGAGAGTATATTTATACAAATTACAGGTAAATTCTTGGTACCTGTATTTGTCTGTGGAGAGTGAGATTGTGTTGGCCACAACTTTACCCCACCCCCCCCCCACAGACAAATTAAAAACAGTTAATTGTCTTGCAGTAGTTCTGTGTTGTGCTATGTATGGATTCTCCAGTTCATATGGCATATAGCTGACCACTCACAGCCATGACTGTTACAGCCATGCAATAATGCTTTGAGTAGCTCTATAGATTGAATTGGCCTCTGATCAATGCAAGTGTTCTTATAACAGACATACAGATTGTGCTGGCCACAACGTTATGCCCCCCCCCCCCCCCCCCCCCACCAACCCCCCCTATAACTGTACACATACAGCCGACCACTTACAGCCATAACTGTTATAGTCAGCAGTTATGTTTTGAGTAGCCACATAGATTAAATTGGACCCTGATCGATGCAAGTAACAGATATAACAGATATAACTATGACTTAACAAAATATATTTTGAGTACAACTGTAAAAAGAATATATTTATGCAAATTACTGGCACATAGCTGGTTTTTGACGTGACTGTGGAGAGTGAGGTTGTGCTGGTCACAATTTCACCTTCCTCAGCCCCATCAACAACTGATACTTGTCCTTCAGTAATCATGTATTGTTGCTATATGTGGATTCATTGGCTCCGACAAAACTTATTTGGATACAACTGTAATGAAAGTATATTCCTCAGCCCCATCAACAACTGCTAGTTGTCCTTCAGTAATCATGTACTGTTGCTATGTGCTGATTCATTGGCTCCGACAAACTTATTTTGGGTACAACTGTAATGAACGTATATTCCTCAGCCCCATCAACAACTGCTAGTTGTCCTTCAGTATTCATGTACTGTTATTTGTGGATTCATTGGCTCTGACAAAACTTATTTTGGGTTCAACTGTAATTAAAGTATATTTATACAAATTACTGGTTCTTGATGTGGCTGTGGACGGTGAGGTTGTGTTGACCACAACTTCGCCCTCCACAGCCCCACTAGCAACTGGTGATTCCCGTGCAGTGGTCCCGCACTGTTGCTATATGTGGATTCACTGGCTTACCACTTAACGAAACCTATTTTGGGTACAACTGTACTGAGAGTATATTTATACAAATTACAGGTACATTTTTGGTCCCTATATTTGTCTGTGGAGGGTGAGACTGTGTTGTCCACAATTCCCCCCCCCCCCCCCCCCCCCCCCCCCCCCCCCCGACTACACAGCCTCATCAATGAATGTATATTCCTCAGCCCCATCAACAACTGCTAGTTGTCCTTCAGTAATCATGTACTGCTGCTATATGTTGATTCATTGGATTGGCAAATGAAAGCATATTCCTCAGCCCCATCAACAACTGCTAGTTGTCCTTCAGTAATCCTTCAGTAATCATGCACTCCTGCTATATGTTGATTCATTGGATCCGGCAAACTTATTTTGGTACAACTGTAATGAAAGTATATTCCTCAGCCCCATCAACAACTGCTAGTTGTCCTTCAGTATTCATGAATTGTTGAAGTGGTCCTGCACTGTTGCTATATGCGGATTCACTGGCTTACCACTTGAAACCTATTTTGGGTACAACTGTACTGAGAGTATATTTATACAAACTAGAACTATCACTGAAGGTGATTAATACCCCCGCTTTGGGTTTTTAGAGGAATGCACTTCTGATCATGTAGGCGAAGGCCATAAGGAAATGTATACATAAAGATCATTTTTCTTTCGTCCAAATTGATTGATAAATGTAGGAGGAGTTGCGCACACAAGAATTTCATGCAGAAACCCATATTAAATCAAAGTTCAAGAGAGATAACCTGGTTAAAATTGTCGCAGATCAAAAAGTTTGGAATATGCACGTTCACTTAGTAGAGATGATGTTTGAAAGGTTTCATCAAAATCGGTTCATTAATGTAGGAGGAGTTGCGCACACAAGAATTTGTTCGAACGGAAAGACATAATAAATCTAAGTCAAAGGGAGATAACCTGGTTAAAATTGTCGCAGATCAAAAATCTTGGAATATGCGCATGTTCACTTAGTAGTGATGATGTCTGAAAAGTTTTGTCCAAATTGATTGATAAATGTAGGAGGAGTTGCACACACAAGAATTTCATGTAGATACCCATATTAAATCAAAGTTCAAGAGAGATAACCTGGTTAAAATTATCGCAGATTAAAAAGTTTGGAATATGCACATGTTCACTTAGTAGAGATGATGTTTGAAAGGTTTCATCAAAATCGGTTCATTAATGTAGGAGGAGTTGCGCACACAAGAATTTGTTCGGATGGAAAGAAACAATAAATCTAAGTCAAAGGGAGATAACCTGGTTAAAATTGTCGCAGATCAAAAATCTTGGAATATGCGCATGTTCACTTAGTAGTGATGACGTCTGAAAAGTTTTGTCCAAATTGATTGATAAATGTAGGAGGAGTTGCGCACACAAGAATTTCATATAGAAACCCATATTAAATCAAAGTTCAAGAGAGATAACCTGGTTAAAATTGTCGCAGATCAAAAAGTTTGGAATATGCACATGTTCACTTAGTAGAGATGATGTTTGAAAGGTTTCATCAAAATCGGTTCATTAATGTAGGAGGAGTTGCGCACACAAGAATTTGTTCGGATGGAAAGACACAATAAATCTAAGTCAAAGGGAGATAATCTGGTTAAAATTGTCGCAGATCAAAAATCTTGGAATATGCGCATGTACACTTAGTAGTGATGATGTCTGAAAAGTTTTGTCCAAATTGATTGATAAATGTAGGAGGAGTTGCGCACACAAGAATTTCATATAGAAACCCATATTAAATCAAAGTTCAAGAGAGATAACCTGGTTAAAATTGTCGCAGATCAAAAAGTTTGGAATATGCACATGTTCACTTAGTAGAGATGATGTTTGAAAGGTTTCATCAAAATCGGTTCATTAATGTAGGAGGAGTTGCGCACACAACAATTTGTCCGGTCGGAAAGACGTACGGACGGACGTATGGACGGACAGAAGGACGGACGGACGTACAGGGCGATTCCTATATAGCCCCCACTTCTTCGAAGCGGGGGTATAATTACAGGAAAATTTTTGGTCTTTATATTTGTCTGTGGAAGGTGAGGTTGTGTTGGCCACAACCTTACCCCCCACCCCAACAATGAAAGTATATTCCTCAGCCCCATCAACAACTGCTTGTTGTCCTTTAGTAGTCCTTCAGTAATCATGTACTGTTGCTATAAGTTGATTCATTGGCTCCGGTAAACTTATTTTGGGTACAACTGTAATGAAAGTATGTTCTTCAGCCCCATCAACAACTGCTAGTTGTCCTTCAGTATTCATGAACAGTTGTTATATGTGAATTCATTGGCTCCGACAAAACTTATTTTGGGTACAACTGTAATGAAAATATATTTATACAAATTACTGATTCCTGGTGTGGCTGTGGAGGGTGAGGTTGTGTTGGCCACAACCTCACCCTCTGCAGCCCCACCAGCAACTGGTGATTGCCTTGCAGTGGTTCTGCACTGTTGCTTTAAGTGGATTCGCTGGCATACCACTTAACGAAACCTATTTTGGGTACAACTGTACTGAGAGTATATTTATACAAATTACGGGTAAATTTTTGGTCCTTATATTTGTCTGTGGAGGGTGAGGTTGTGTGGGCCACAACTTTACCACCCCCCGCCCCCAACACAGCCCCATCAACAACTGTTAATTGATTTGCAGTAGTCCTGTGTTGTGCTATGTATGTTCTGAGAGTATATTTATACAAATTACAGGTAAATTCTTGGTACCTATATTTGTCTGTGGAGAGTGAGATTGTGTTGGCCACAACTTTACCACCACCCCCCCTCCCCCCCACAGACCAATTAAAAACAGTTAATTGTCTTGCAGTAGTTCTGTGTTGTGCTATGTATGTATCATACGGCATATAGCCGACCACTCACAGCCATGACTGTTACAGCCATGCAATATTGCTTTGAGTAGCTCTATAGATTGAATTGGCCTCTGATCAATGCAAGTGTTCTTATAACAGACATACAGATTGTGCTGGCCACAATGTTCCCCCCCCCCCCCCCACCCCCACCACAGACTCATCAACAACCGTTAATTGTCTTACAGTAGTTGTGTGTTGTGCTATGTGTGGATTCTCCAGTTCATATATATAACCGACCACTCAGAGCCATAACTGTTATAGTCATGCAATTGTGATTTGAGTAGCTCTGCAGATTGAATTGGCGCATGATCAATGCAAGTGTTCTTATAAGAGACATAACTATGACTTAACAAAACCAATTTGGAGTACAACTGTCAAGAGATTATATTTATGCAAAATATTGGCACATGGCTGGTTTTTGATGTGGCTGTGGAGAGTGAGGTTGTGTTGGTCACAATTTCACCTTCCTCGGCCCCATCAACCACTGCTGTTTGCCCTTCAATAGTTAGTATTGTTGCTATATGTGGATTCATTGGCTCCAATAGCTAACTATTCACAGCCATATATTGTGAAATTCAAGTTACAATATTTGCTCTGGTTCTCATAGATCAGATTGGTTCCTGTATTTGGGTATAAATGTAAGAGTATTTTGTACAAACTGCTGGTACATAACTGGCTTTTGATATGACAGTGGACTGTGAGGCTGTGCTGGCAACAGCCCCTTCGACAGCCACCAATTGCCTTGCAGTAGTTCTGTATTGTTGAATTGGCTGCAACATAGTTGGGCATAGAAATGACTCAACAAAATTTACGTGGGGTACAACTGCAATTAAAGCATTATTAGAGAAATTACTGGCTGTTGTTGTGAAAGTGGAGAGTGAGGTTGTGTTGGACACAGCTGCACCCTCCACAGCCTCATCAACAACTGTGGATTGTCATGCTGTAGTCCTGTGTATCTGCTGTATTTAACAGGCATATCAATGACTTAACGAAACTTATTTGGGACACAACTGCAAGGAAAGCATATTTGCACAAATTACTGGTTGTTGATGGGAAGTGTGGAGTGAGGATGTGCTGGTCACAGCTTCACCCTCTACAGCCCAGCAACAGCTGCTGATTGCCCTGCAGTGGCCCTGTGTTGTTGCTGTGTGTGCTGAGTTTGACGGGCATAGCAATGACTAACCAAACTTATTTGGAGTAAAACGGTAAAGAAAGTATATTCATGCAAATTACTAGTTATTGTTGTGGTGGTGTGGAGTGAGGTTGTTGTGTTGGCCGGAATGACTGCTGATTGCCCAGCAGTAGTCTTGACAAGCGACTATATGTGGATTGATTACCTCAGATAGTCAACCAGTCTCAGCCATAACTGTAATATTCATGCAATTATTCTTCATCTAATTCTCATGAATTGATCTGGCTTCCAGTTAGTGCAAGTACTTTTATTTAACAGAAATTACTTGGGACACAATTGCAGGGAAAGCATATAGGTGATTGTAATTGCAATTGTAATTTAACAGAAATAGATATAGGTGATTGTAGTTTCTGTTTAACAGAAACTGCAATCACCTATTTTGGGTAGAACTATAATAATAGGATACTTACACAAATTGCGGTCTGTTGGTACAGCTGTTGTTGATACTGCTATATGTCATCACAACAGACATAACTGCAACATCGCCCGTGCAAGTTCCATTATTCAACAGAGATAACAATGACTTAATAGAAACTATTTTTTGGTACAACTGTACTTATACAAATTACTGTAACTGTATATTGCTGGTTTTTGATGTGGCTGTGGGGAGTGGAGTGGTGTTGGTCAAATCTTCACCCCCGGATCCCAGTCAACAATTGTCAATCTCCTTGCAGTACTCCCGTGTTGCTGCTTTTTATGAATTCTCTGCCTCAGATAGCCAACTAGTCGCAGCCATAACTCTAATAGTCATGCAATTGTGCTTCATGCAGTTCTGAAAGATTGAACTGGCCCCTGATCCGAGCCAGTGCAAGTGTTCTTACTCAAAAAAAATTACATCACCTATCTTGGGATCAAGTGTAATGGCAGTATATTCATATTAACTGCTGGTTGCTGATACAGCCATATGTAGTCGCAACAGCTTGGATTGCCATATAGTCGATAGTCGTGCATGTGTTCTTATCAAACATAACTTTGACATAACTAAACTTAATTTGGGTACAACTGTAATGAAAGTATATTTATACAAATTACTGATTTCTGATGTGGCTGTGGAGGGTGAGGTTGTGTTGACCACAGCTTCAGCCTCAGCAGCCCCACCAGCAACTGGTGATTGCCTTGCGTGGTCCTGCATTGTTGCTATATGTGGATTCACTCGCCTACTACTTAACAAAAACTATTTTGGGTACAACTGTACTGAGAGTAAATTTTTTTCATATTACAGGTAAATCCTTGGTCTCAATATTTGTCTATGGAGAGTGAGATTGTGTTGGCCACAACTGTATCCCCCCTCCACCCCAACAAACAACCGTTAATTGACTTGCAGTAGTTCTGTGTCATGCTATTTTTTGATTTTCTAGCTCATATCGCCGACCAGTCACAGCCATAGCTGTTATAGTCATGCAATTATGCTTTGAGTAGCACAACAGATTAAATTATCTAGCTCATATCGCCGAACAGTCACGGCCATAACTGTTATAGTCATGCAATTATGCTTTGAGTAGCTCTACAGATTAAATTGGCCCATGATCAATGCAATTGTTCCGATAACAGATATAACTGTGACTTAACAAAATATATTTTGAGTACAACTGTAAAGAGATTATATTTATGCAAATTACTGGCACATTGCTGGTTTTTGATGTGGCTGTGAGGTTGTGTTGGTCACAATTTCATCTTCCACAGCCCCATCAACAACAGCTAGTTGTCTTTTAGTTGTCATGTATTGTTACTATATGTGGATTCATTGGCTCCGACAAAACTTATTTTGGGTACAACTCGCCTTTCCTGGTACAACTCCTTAACTTCTTGTACCACCATTAATATCATTAATATTGTCGGTCTCGGTACAGTCATTAACACACTAACACACTGGTTTTTTTTTTTTTTTTTTTTTTTCATTATCTCATCCGCTCACAGTGATCGCAGGTCAGTCCTCACTGTCATTACAGCTTAGAAAAACAAAACCAAAAAATCCTCTATCCATTGATACTTTCTCCAGCATTTTATCGTTTCTGTACACATATTGCCTCACACTTTTCCACTTTTTATGTGAAGCTCACTGAACCAATAATAACAACAATGCGAATACAGCTAGTTTCGTCGTGAGCTCAACTGCCCAAAGCTAAGACACGTATTGTAATCTTCAGCAATTGAAAATATATGTCACTAGTTGATTGTCTTATCGTTGACACAGTCGTGTGTTTTCATTCGACAGTGAAGTCCGTGCAGCTCTGACTCCTTCAGAATAAGAATGACAGTTGATGCTCGGATTGTCAAACATACAGCAAATTGACCCTTTCTAGTCCTTCGTGGCCTCTTGTTAATTTATGAGAGATAGATGTGCCTATATGTAACCTGTAGTCTGAACAATAGCCCCATCCAAATTGTACTTCACCACTGACACACAACTGAACATTGGCCTGAGAAATGTTGTAACATAAGGACACTATTGCTTTGCGTACCCAACTTAGCTGGTTAATCTCAGATTATTTTGATTTTTGTTCATGTATCTGTTGTATATAATAACCTTTAGATTTTTTCTTTTATATATGTTGTTCATCGCTGAATGTGCCAGAAGAGGACAAAATAGAAAGCACACCTGTAATGTAAAGAGTATGCTTATCAACAACTTCCCCAGGCCGACCAGTGCCAGCTTCATGATAACGGCTATAAACAATAAGATTAAAAATGGCGGGCCCAAATAGTGTAACCCTAGATGAGATACAAACTGACAGCCAGTATGATCTTTCAAAACTCTTCAGTCAAAACCAAAATAATGATCATGGTGATTTAGATAATCTTTTATCTTCAATTGATGATTGTAAATATTATTCCCCGGAACAGAACAGAAACCTAGTGGCTGACATACAAAATCCATTATCGCTTTTCCATATCAATTGTCAGGGTATAAGTGCGCATTGGGACACCCTAATCAGTCTTCTGGGGAACCTTCGAAATAATAATGAAAGCTTTGATATTATAGGACTTACAGAAATTTTTAAGGTACCAGACAACGTTGACTTCGAACTTAATGGTTACCACCCACCTCTGATCAAAACGCGTCCCGGCCCTAATGATGGTAGAGGGGGTGTTGGCTTGTTCATAAAAAGCACTTTAAAGTACAAAATATGCAACGATCTCACTGTTTTTATACCTCATGTTTTTGTGTCTCTCTTTGGGGAGATATTAAATAATCATCGATCATTTGTGGTTGGTATGATATATAGACCAAATACCCCTCCCAAAGCTGATCTCGATAGGTATACTTCCTCACTATTCCAGATTATTGAAAAAATAAACCAGGAATATAGAACGTCTTATATTATGGGAGACATGAACATTGATTTGTTAAAATTTCAAACCCATCCTAAAACAACAGAATAATAGACACCATAATCAGCCAAGGCTTTCTTTTGCTCATCACAAAACCAACTCGTGTAACAGAACACTCTGCTACCTTAATAGACCATATCCTATCCAACAGTCCATCAACTAATTACAGAACTGGGGTAGTTATTACAGATCTGGCCGACCATTTTGGTATGTTTTATTGCCAATCAAATCCAACGAAGAAAGAAAGCAAAACACACAATATGAAACGTATTTTCAATAGCTGCAATTGGAGAACATTTAAACACCTACTGACCGAAACTGATTTCTCATCGGTACTGGACTCGACTTGTGTAAATGAAGCATACAATATTTTTATCGACTTATACCTTATTGTATTCAATACGGCATTTCCACTAAAAAAAGTAGCCCAAAACAATAAATATATAAAGCAGCAACCCTGGATGACAAAAGGTCTTTTACAATCTAGCCTAAATAAAGAAAAACTATTCCGAAAAAAGCTAAAAACCCCGACTGAACAAAATAAAAAGAAATACAAGATGTTTTGTGACATATTCAACAAAGTAAAGCGGAAGAGTAAAGCTATGTATTATGAAAACATCCTATTTATCAATAAGAACGACATGAAAAATACCTGGGAAATTCTAAGGAGTGCAATTCATAAATCTCCCAATCAATTGCTAGCTCCCACGAAGTTCCTGGAGAATAACGATGAGATCAGTGACCCTAACGACATCGCAAACCATTTCAATGATTATTTTTTAAAAATCGGCCCAAAAGCTTCTGAGCAAATCCCCAATACCGATGTAGAGTACACAGATTACATGATGAGACCAAATCCAAGTAGTTTATTCATGGCACCAACATCACCTGCTGAATTAATTTCAATAACAAATTTAAAGAAACCCAAAACGAGTGCCGATTGTGATGGCTTATCTACCAAACTTTTAAAAAATTTGATTCATGAAATTGCAGGAGTTTTGGCCCATGTTATAAGTCTATCGCTATCCAGCAGAATTATCCCTGAGAAAATAAAAATTGCCAAAAATTGTGCCAATCTTTAAATCAGGAGACCCTCAGAACTTCAAGAATTACAGGCCTATTAGTATATTGCCCACATTCTCAAAACTGCTAGAGAGAACTATTCTAGAAAGATTAACGAGCTTCCTAACTAAGTATGATATCCTGTATCAGCACCAGTATGGCTTTAGGAAAAACCATTCAGCTATACACCCTGTACTACAACTTCTTCATAGTATTGCAAACAATAACAACAAGGCAACGAAAGATTGCACCCTATCAATATTCCTAGACTTATCAAAGGCATTTGATACTATTAGCCACACCATTTTATTAAAAAAAACTAGAGTATTATGGTGTTAGGGGCATTTCCAACAACTGGTTTCAGAGTTATTTAGATCGACGAGTGCAATACGTCACTTATGACGGAAGCAGTTCTGGATTCGCGAACACTAAGTGTGGTGTTCCGCAAGGATCAATCTTAGGCCCTTTTCTTTTTTTAATTTATGTAAACGATTTTAGTGCTGCCACACAGCTAGATCTCTTGTCCTTTGACACTACAGTTCGTACTTCTCACTATTGTCTTAAATCGCTTTTCAGTGTTGCGAACCGCGAGATTTCTAAGTTAACAGATTGATGCACTGCAAACCACCTTGTTTTGAATGCCCCAAAAACTAGGTATATGCTGCTCAGCCCACCAAATAAAATATACAATACAAATGATAGACGTTTGAGTTTCTACAACCAGTAAATTGCATTGGCAGACACAAATGGCGAGTCCGTGATAAAGTTTCTTGGCATATACCTGGACAAAAACCTTAAATATAAGTTTCACATCTCTAATATATGTACCAAAGTATCGAGAGCACTTTATGTAATGAACAAGGCAAAACACATCCTACCATACCCTGCCCTTAAAACTCTGTACTTTTCACTAATACACAGTCACCTGCAATACGGAATCGAAATATGGGGTTATAGTAATGCCACTCCCAGATTATTCTCACTTCAAAAGCGAGCAATCCGCCTGATTAATAATAAAAGATATAATTGCCACACTGATCCGCTGTTTAAAAAGTGTAGAATATTAAAACTGAAAGACCTCTACAAGATGAATGTATCCTTATTTATGTTCGACTGGCACCACTCTAATTTACCAAAAATGTTTGAAAACTTCTTTAATATTAATATATATCCAACGGGCATGGAAACAAGGCAAGTAGGCCTGTTGCAGTGTGGTAAACCAAGAACCAATTTTTCGGCTCAGTTACCAAAGTATGCTTTTCCGAAAGTATGGAATGAGCTTGATAGAACTTTAAGAGAAACTCCCACTAGAGGATCATTCAAGAAGAAACTTTTCATGACAATTTTAAATTCATACTCTTCAAGCGTAACATGCAATAATCCCTACTGTAATGATTGTAGACGCCAATGAAGGTTGGATCAATGATAAGGTCAGGTGTTTCCCATGACTTATTTATTGATCTATTTGTATCTCATCTACCCATTTATTCTACCCATTTATTCTTCTATCTAGACCCCGAAGCCGCCGCCATGAGCCGCTGCCGCCAGCCATATTTTTCGTAAGCCACCGCCAGCCACATTTTTCGTCAGCCACCCGTATTATAAATCAACCGCCACAAAATTTTGAGCCGGTGTTACAGGAATGGAAGTCCGTAGGAAAATTAGTCCCTCTGGACTATTATTCCGCGGAATTATAGTCCTAGGTCTAACATTTCTAGGAATAGTAGTCTGCCGGACTACTATTCCTAGAAATGTTAGACCTAGGACTATAATTCCGCGGAATAATAGTCCAGAGGGACTAACATTCTTACGGACTTCCATTCCTTTTACACTGGCTTAAGCCGTGTAAATTGTCAAAATTTCATAATTAACTCTTCACTTAATGCCAGTAGCAGATGACAATCGTAAAAAAATTCTCCTGTAACTAACAATTTTCATTTTTTGCTTCCAAAAAATGGGTTATGACCCCTCATTGGAACGAGCGCGACACGCTCGTTCCAATAATGGGTCATAACCCATGTTTTGGAAGCAAAAATGAAAATATTTTCAAAAAAAGTTTCGCACTGGCCGGTTTTGACAGTTACGTTAAGTAAAATGATTAAACGTTAGAAAAATGTCTCCATATGTCGATTCCCTTGCCCTAATTCCAATTAGTCTACCTTCGTAAGATTTATACATCTGCCTTTCTAGTGCATTTTAGTTTTGTTTCATTCCACCAATCTGGGATAGCTGTGTTTTACACCTCTCAGTCTGCTGAGTCGCCATGAGCCGCCAGACGTTAAAATTAAAACTTAGCCAGCCATATATTCCTTCAGCCAGCCATGAAAATGAATTTCCATGGCTTCGGTGTCTACTTCTATCCCATTATCCCAATCACATTATTATCATCCCATCGTCCCATTGCATATAAGGAAATGTTTAGAGTTCAACATTGTTATTATAATTATTTTCTATAAAACCAGAGAACTTCTTCTGACACATTCTCAACACATTTATGTTTACGTTATTGGAGACAGCAGGTAGACGGCCAATCTGGCCATGCTTTCTCCCAACAGAATATCATTAATTACCTACATTTACAGATTTTCACAATTATTGTACTATAATATTCTGTTGAATAAACTTTACTTACTTACTGAATATCAAAAGATTCTGACTGATGGATTTGAAGAAGAGTATTTTTTAAAAATATTCCTTATGTTACACTGAGTTAAAATTTGGGCTCCCACAGTGAGCCCAAATATGACTCCAGGGACTTAATTGAACAAGTTTAAAGCTGATTCCCTTAAAGATGCAGAATATCAAATATCAAGAAATTTTGATTTGTAGATCTGAAAAAGCAGATTTTTAAATAAATTTCTTCATATTGCACCAAGTTAATAAGATTCGGGCTCCCACAGTGAGCTCAAAAATGACTGCAGGGATTTAATTTGGACAAATTACATGCACCCCCCCCCCCCCCCCCCCCCCCCCCAAGATGCAGTATACCAAATATCAAGGGATTCTGACTGGTAGATCTGAAGAAGAATTTTAAATAAATCTCTTCAAGTTAAAATTAGTGTTCCAATAGGCAGTGCAAATATGACACAAGGGACTTGATTTGAACAAACTTGAATCTCACCCCACTAATGATGCTACATACCAAATATCATAAGATTCTGACTAATGCATCTGAAGAAGGTTTTAAAAAGGATCTTAAGAAGAAGATTTAAAAAAACAAGAGGCCCCAACGAGCCTTAATCGCTCACTGGCCAAAGTGGTTCAAAGAGATATTTGGGGTCACATTCAGTTAGACATGGTTCATCAACACTACAAAGGAATGAAGTCATGGGAGACAAATTTTATGGAACTAGGAGTATGGCTTGAACAAACTTGACCCCCCCCCCCCCTCCCTAAGGATGCTGTATACCAAATATCACAAATATCAAAAACATTCATCTGCTGGATCCGAAGAAGAAGATTTTTAAAGAAAATTCCTCATTTTGAACTAAGTTATAATTTGAATGATAATGAACCTAGGGACTTGGCTTAAACAAACTTGAATCTCATCCCTAAGGATGCTGCATGCCAAATATCAAAACATTCCGACTGCTGAATCTGAAGAAGATTTTTTTAGTCATATTGACTAAGTTATAATACGGGCTCCCACAGGGAGCCCAAATATGGACCCAGGGACATGGCTTTAACAAACTTGAATCTCACCCCCTTAAGGATGCTACACACCACATATCAAAACATTCCGACTGCTGGATCTGAAGAAGAAGATTTTTGAAGAAATTCCTCATTTTGAACTAAGTTATAATTCGGGCTACCACAGTGAGTCCAAATATGAACCCAGGGACTTGGCTTGAACAAACTTAAATCTCCCCCCCCCCCCCACCCCCTATCAATCAAAAGATTCTGCCTGCTGGATCATGAGAAGAAGATTTTTAAAGAAATTTGCCTGAAATGCACTAACTTCAAATTTGGGCTCCTATACTGAGCCCAAATATGAACCCAGGGGGCCAATTGGAACAAACTTGGAATCAGATCAACCACACAATGTTGCCTACCAAATATCAAAAGATTCTGCCTGCTGGATCTGGAGAAGAAGATTTTTTAAGATATTTGCCTGAAATGCACTAAGTTCGAATTCAGGCTTCTATACTGAGCCCAAATATGAATCCAGGGGGCCGATATGAACAAACTTGAATCAGATACACCCCATAATGCTGTATACCAAATATCAAATGATTCTGCCCACCTGTGCGGGAGAAGAAGATTTTTTAGTAATTTCTCTAATATACATAGGGTGCTAGCAGAGTTATGCCCGCTATGGAGCCCCAAGTGGGCATGTCCATTTCATTTGAACAAACTTGAATTGACATATGGTAATGAACATCCATACCAAGTTTCGAGCAAATCGACCTAGCAGTTTCAGAGAAGTCGTTTGAAAAATGTTCACGACGACAGACGACGACGGATGGCAAGTGATAAGTTTAGCTCCCTTCGGTGAGCTAAAACACTCATGTAACACTAAGCACAAATTTGGGCTTCTACGGTGAACCCAAATATGACTCCAGGAGCTTAATCTGAGCAAACTTCAATCTGATTCCCCCACCCCTCACCACATCCCTCCAAAGATGTAGTATACCGAAGATCAAGAGATTTTGAATGAAAAACCTGATGAAGATTTATTAATAAATTTCCTCATATTGCACCAAGTTAAAATTTTGGGTTCCCATAGGAAGCCCAAATATGAACCCTGAATCTTACCCCTCTCAGGATGTTGTGCATCAAATATCAAAAGATTCTGAAAGGAAGTTCTGGATAAGATTTTAAAATTTTTTTAAGTACTATCAATTCTGTTGAAGTGACACAATGTATCTTCATATGGCACTCAAATGAAATTGATAGTAGTCAAATATGAAAGCCACTCTGAAGTGAGTAAACTTCCGAAACATAATAGAAGTTTGGACAAGTTTATACAATAAGCAGCAAGTGAATGAATATGATTTTTTTATTCCACAATATTATTTTAAGTCAAATAACTAATTATCTACATGTACACATGTAATGTGTTCAGACTTGGAATCGGTGCTGATTGGATTACATTATAGGTAGATGGAAGGTTCAAGAAACATGCACAGTTCAATTTGGGAATTTTACCACCTATTTCACATTTGGAATGGGTCAAATTTATTATGTTACATAAAACATAAAGTCAACCATTTGTTCTCTAAGACCATACCGCATTAGGATACTTGGACAGCATGACTTCACGTCTATAATGATAAAACTCCCAAACTAAAGATGGATTGCTTTCAAAAGCCTCTGGTGTAGCCAAATCCTGAAAGCAGAGAATAAGTGGCTATAGATACATAGATATGGAGGTGAAAATTAAAACACTGGGGTGACTTTGTCTGATAGACTGATTAAGGTTTACTGTTACTATAAATATCTCGGTGGTTCTATCTGGGTACTCCGGATTCCTCCACCCGTAAAACTGTCACGGTCATGATTAGCCATTGTGAAGAAATATGTGACTTTAAACACCAATAAATAAATATAAATAAATAACTATAAATATCTATATTTTCTAACATTACGTAAGTAAACAATTTTGTTCAGCCAGTTATCTGTGTTTTTTTTATAGCTCATTGGGGTTCAAGATCACATTCACCATGTATGATTAAATTGTTATGTGTTAAATTTTTTTAATAAATAAATTGTAACGAAGCAAATCCACATAGTCTATTTCAAAGAAATATAAAAAACATTTTTGATCAACAGAACATGAATCTTATGAGTTGTAGTATCTTCACTTCAAAATAGAACACAAATATGGATTTCCAGTATGCAACCAGTTAACTCTATACCCATCGAACACAATAACAAATTTCTTTATTTTAATTCTTTTTGTTTCAACTTTTTCAATTTCAACAAAATCATATCATGGGACTCCTCACTGATATCAGGCCTGGAAATCTCAAGAGCATACATTGTGACACGTTAGGCCTTAAAAAATTAAAAATCCATTTCGCAGGCCCTCCCACATGGTCATTTTCGCTGCCACATGGTCTCTTTTCATAACCAATGTGAACTTAGAAAAATTATAAATTCATAATAAGGCCTAAAAAAATAAAAAAATCTGTTTCTCAGGCCCTCCTGCATGGTCCTTTTGGCTGCCGCATGCTCTCTTTTATAACCAATTTAAACTTAAAAAAAGTTAAAAAATTTATAGTAATTTACATATTTTTTTATACTTACCAATGACCCAGACATAGCTGGTGCTAACTCTTAAAATATAGGGCCAAACACAAATTTTGCCCCCAATCCCCAAAATTTGCATCTAAAACCAAAGAAAACATGTCCTGAATGGCCCTCCACACTTCACCTCTACTGCGCATGCGCAGTGTCAAGGACGTTCCGAAATTGGCGCCATTAATCATTCTCATAACCAGTGCCTGGTAAGCGCTATGTACTCAGCGGGGAGGAAAGAGTTCCCAACTCCTGGGAGGGCCATCCCCGTCTGGTTCATTGATAAGTATAAAAAATATATAAATTACTATAAATTTTTTAACATTTTTATACTGTACCAATGACCCAGACATAGCTGAATAGTAAAAAGGCTGGAGGGCCAAGGACAGAGAGCAAGATGGAATACGCTCAATTATATAAAATAGAGTCATCCCCTCTAGGGAAAAAGAAGTATTAGGCCTTACATGTATCTTTCTTATTTATGATAAATTAGAAAGAAACAACACCTTCCAAAATTGAGCATCATACATCCATGTACTCTATTAATATCTAGTATAATCCTTATACTAATAATTTTTAAAGTAAGCCAATAAATAAAGTGAGTCTAGAGAATAGAGACTCTTTATACTCCTTAAAAGTGTCTAAGGAATGTATAATAATGTCCGTTGACACATGCTATATTCAAAAGCCATACTTTAAAAACTAAGACCTGAATGAATTTTTAAAACATAAACTTCTCACTAAACAACCATCCCAATAACAGCTCAGAATTACTAACTCCGGAGGAGGTATCCCCTTGTTTTCATAGTAAAACAGGTGACCCAAGGGAACCCTCTCCCCCCCCCCCCCCCCCCACCCACCTTTTTCTTGCCCTGGGTCAAATAGCCCAGAGCGAAGAGGGCAGCAGAATGGAGTCACTGCCGAAACAGACAGCCTACCTAGCTATAGTAGCAACTGTTAAATGAATGATATTCTGAGCAGTAGATAATAGACCTAACAATAGAGGCCTCCAGAAATGGACTCGATATTTCTGAGATAAAAATTCATGAATGTGGATGGCTGAGCGCAATGAGCAGCCTCCAAAAATCTATAATAGCGACACTATTAATGTAAGCCCAAGATGTAGAAGAACTCTTACTTCATGAGCCGAAATCTCAAACACAACTGCTGAGTCAATGATATACCATAAGCAGTATCGATAGTTAATTGAATCCATTAGCAATAGAATGGAGCGTAACGTCCTTCTATTAGGCATCAAAGACAGAAGAAGCTTACGCCCGTAGTAATAAACAGATATCTGTTTATAAATACATAAACTCTAAACGGACAGAGTAAAGGCCTATGCCCGTACGAAGACGGAAGGACCTTAATAACAATAGGTTCCGGATATTAATTAGGAGCCTGACTCTTATGCCAAAATCCAACATTAATAGTAAAGGAAATAGTGTTTCCGATACTACGAAAGTGAGAATCGTCCACCGATAGTGCAAGAAACTCACTGACTCTTCAGTAAAAGAGAAGCCAACAGAATTACTGTCTAAAAGGTCAGAATTTGAAAACTACTGTTTCCAGAGGCTCAAATGATTACTTAGCTAAATAAAAACCGAAGTTAAATTCCGTATAGGAATTTAATCTATTGATTCTAAGTCTATTTATCGAAAAGTTA
Organism: Pictodentalium vernedei; assembly: GCA_031216915.1. NCBI lineage: Eukaryota > Metazoa > Mollusca > Scaphopoda > Dentaliida > Dentaliidae > Pictodentalium > Pictodentalium vernedei. Next base: position 272,175,730 of record CM062295.1, read on the forward strand.
CTAACTGACTTAGATAAAGAGACATAAGACTCAATTGTAAACTATCATAGAGAGCATAGGTATGAGGTAACATAAACCTATAACCTAAATAATAACAGGCTGCAGTAGATCTTGTCAAACAAGTATACTAAAAAGTTGCAATGACTAGTATGGAGGGATCCACAATATCAACATAGTGATCCCTACACCAACGACGGAAGAGCCTCCACTTTAGCCACATAGTATAGCGAAGAAGAGGTTCTCCTATAGTAAGAAATCGCGTCCAAAGCTCGTCCAGTACAATGCTTACAATGCAAAAAGGACCACACAACGGAATACGTGAAGGTTGAGACCTTGCGGGTTGTGATAAAGATGACACGATTTTACCCAGCGAAAAAAGATCCTCTGATGGAGGAAGATTTCGCGTTAAGTCCCACAGTAGACATCAGAGTAAATTTACCCACGGTCTCTGTGAAGACAGAGATGCTATCAACAGAAATGTATTGTGGTTGTTTATCTTAGCAATACTTGCTGAAACAACAGCGCAGGAGGATACGCATATCCTATCATTCCGTCCTATTAGATCAATAGAGCGTTAACAACATAAGCTCAGAGATCCGGACAAGCAAACACATACGTCTGCAATTGATTAGCAAGTTGTGTCGAAAATAAATTATCATTGGGCGCTCCCATTGATAGCAAATCTGATTGAATACTTGTTTGTTGAGAGTCCATTCTGACGGCAACAAGCGACCCATAAGTGAACGGGAGTCCGGTAATACAATCAGACGACCCGGAATATGACGGACCGAAGCAGAACTTGGTGTACTATAACAAACAGAAGGATTCTTTCCATTAAATTGAATAACGGAAACGAATGAGTGCCTCCCTGGTTCCGGAGATACGCCACTACTGTCGAATTAACGGACAGGATTTGGACATGCGTTTCTGAATAATGTTCATCCAGTGACATAAAGCAAGCCTAAAAAAACATTATTCCGTGGAAGATAAGTGCTTGCTTAGAGACTGCGGAACCCAAAGACCCTGGCACTTCGAATCCATTGGGATCAATATTATATCCCAACCTGTTTGACTGGCAACCGTCATAATTATAAAACTCGGATCCGGCAACTGCAGTGGCACTTTCTGAGTCAACCACCGAATGTTTGCCCCAGTCTGAATCTCTTGCTACACTAGATAGACAAGAGAATGTGTAAATCGAGCAATTCATGGATTGCTGAAAAGTTGCCGTCGAAGAGAAGCTTCTCCGAGAACGAAGCGACTCTGAGAGAGTTCTTCACCTTACTATCCACACGCATGATGTAGCTAGGGCTGCGTCACGTCTAACCAACTCCAAGCAGCCACTGAAGGGCGGAGTTATACGTGAACAAACTACTGCCCTCAAAAGAAATCACCTTGAGGATCATATCCCGGAATTCTTTCTCTTGAAGACGTAATGATAACGCCTCAGTAAGGTGGATTACGTATGATAAAGCGTCAAAGTTAAGTCTATTAGACATCATTGTCGTTTCCAACATTGTGGTTGGAAAAGACCTAGACGGTGAAAAAGATTATTTCCAGTCTTTAACCACGCCGTCTAGACGCATATGAACTCTCGGTATGCCCTGTTCTGCCAAAATAAATAATTCGTATAAATGATAAAAGGCAGAAATGAGCATTGCGGACAAGAAACTAAACTATCATGCTTGGTAGCAGCCTTATATATATATAGCGTCGATAATAATACACATGTTCTAATGACATTATTGGACTGTGTCGGTAAGTCAGGGACAATGTCCCTGAACCGATCAAAAATTCCGTGTCCAATGACGCTATAAGTCTCTTATCCAACATCGCAGCAATGTAGTCCGAAATAACAATCACTGGAAGATAATGCCGGAAGATATGTATGGCAGCTTCCGATGCTACGAAAGGGAAAACTCAAAATCTTTCGGACCCTATAAAGCGTTCGGTCGTCCGTACCTGATGCAACCGTGGACCGCACCGACCCAGCGTCGTCGGATAATTCCTGATTCGACCAAGAAACTGTCGATTGCTGGGATGCTGCGAAAAAACTGTGCTAACTCGGATAGCACGTCCGTCACTGAGGCCTGTGGAGAAGCGGTCCTACGATGCATTGCCGCTGGAAGCTCCGTGATCGTTACCCCGTGCATACTACAAATATGCGAGCGAACGGAGTGTATAGGCCTCGTGTCCCTTGGCTATCGGATGGCGTGACCTGTTCACCGTGGAATCACTGAATGACGAAACTGATCGGATAATCGAGGTCACGTAGCCAATGTGCTGTCGTGTGCACTGCTGTGAGGATGAGGAAGCATTATCGACAGTCCCTCGGACTGTCAATATAACGGAGCGTCCCGAGCGACGGACATATGCTCCGAATGTAAAATATCTGAACCACAGCATGCGGTCCCCAATGTTGTTGGACGAGAGAGGGACCTCTCTCGCTCACAGCCCGGACGGACCTGGACAAGCCAGGAACCGGACTAACAGGGTTCCTCCGATCTGTCCTCAATCCGCCGTCACTGGGTGAGTACTAAAGTAATTATAGTGCTCGCATCACCCAAATCTCCTTCCTAGACCGCAACGGACGAACCCGGCAGCCGAACCATTCAATGAATGTACGCTACACCGGGTGAGCTAGCGAATGTCACTCCGTCGATCCTACAAGGGACCTCTTAGGCGATAGACATATTCCATGAGCACTTATTGCCGCTAGCTCTTCATTAACTATGACGACAGAGGCACACTTTTGAAAGACATCTCCGTAACTTTGCGAACAAGAAACCAGAAATACTTGGTAATAGCAAGCATATAATAATAAATATATAGCGTCGTTCAATAATTCGAAAGTTTGTGTGACATTATTGGACTATGTCGGAACTGAGGGACGATGTCCTTGAACCGAACCAAAAATTTCTAAGTCCACCAACGCTATCAGTTTCTTATCCGGCATCGCAGCATTCTGGTCCGACGAAAGAACCTGTAGAAGATCAAGTCAGATGACATACACAACAGCATATGTTGTTCCGAAAGGGAAAGCTCAAAATCCTCCGAATCCCTTTTGGTATCCCGTCGGACCGGATGAAATTTTCGGACGTCCGTACCTGCTTCCGCGGAGCGTCCCGACCCAGCATCGTCGGATAAAACATTATGCCACAGATTCAGTTGTTGCTGGGATGCTGCGATAAGCTGTGCTATTTAGGATAGCACGTTCGTCCCCGAGGCCTGTGCAGTAGCGGTCTTACGATGCATTGCCACCGGAAGCTCCGTGTACATTGACTCCCGCACACTTTCCTATGCTAACGTCCGGAGTCTGCAGGCCTCGTGTCCCTGGCTACCGGATGGTGTGACCTGGTCGCCAATGATTCTCTGACTGGCGAAGCTGACTGGATATCGGAGGTCACGTAGCCAAGAGCGGTCGTGTGCGCTACCATGAGAATGAGGAAGCCTTATTGACAGTCTCTCCGGACTGACTATATGTCGGAGCGTCCCGAGCGGCGGACGTAGGCTCCGAATGCGAAACATTTTGTACCACAACATCTGGGGCCAGATGTTGTTGTACGAGAGAGGAGCCTCTCTCGCTTGCCGTCCGAATGGACCAGAACGAGCTATGAACCGGACTAAAAGGCTTCCTCTGTTCTCCCTCTAATCCGCCGTCACTGGGTGTGCATTAGGTTGATTTATAGTGCTCGCATCACCCCAAAACTTCTTCTAGACCGCAACGGACGAACCCGGCCGCCGAACCATTCGATGAATGGACGCTACACCGGGCGAGCTAGCGGATGTCAAAGGCCGTCGAACCTACTAGGGTCCTCTTAGGCAATTGGCGTATTTACATGAGAACTTTTCCGCTAGCCCTTCATTAATTGTGACGACAGAGGCACACTGTTGGAAGACATCACAGATACATCACCCTAATCTTGATCGTCTGAAATAGAAATTGATAAAGTAGAGTGACCCTGCGGGGAAAGGACCAGAATGTCCAATTCCCCACTAACATACCGTGACATACGCTTCCCATGTTGTCATCGAAATCATCAGATACAGAACAGGAGTTAATGTGAGTACACTGACTACATATAGAATGATTATAAAAGTCAGAGGAAGACTTCCTCTTATTACAATTGATCAAAATCCTTTCAAAGTGAAAAGAAAACAAAGTCCTGGTACTCGCACCAACCCCTGACAATCAAAATACATAATAATAATATGATCCATTAACATAGAAAAAATAATTAAAATCAAAAAATTTTGAAAAAATATTTTTTCAGAACAGCCCAAGTTTCTGAAAAGTAACATTGAGCCCCAATGGATCTCAAGCCTAAGTGTGGACAAAAAATTTAAAAATATTTTAAACAATTTATGCAACACTTACGAACAATAATAATGTATCTAGTTATGATTAAATTAACATCAAGATATTATTTTCAAGAAATCCCCCCCTCACACAGAGGGCTGTTGTAAATGTAAACAATGAGTGTAAAAACACTAAAATAAGACTCCAGGCACCCAGGCCCGAAATCAGTTACCAAAAATACACTATCTGATGCAAAACAGAGACTTCCAGGGAAGAAACTGCAGAACATCAGATGGTAGATGCAGAACACAACGCCTAACCACCCATAGGTGAAGACGTAAACATGGGGAAAAGAACAGAATTCATTCTGTTATTCAGCTAAAACTCCCAAGAAATTTTAGTAATAATAATTACAGAAACTATGCCAAAAGCATGGGAGAATAGCAAGAGGGGACTTAAAGGAAAGGGAGAGAGGAAAACACTGAAAAATCAGTGTAACTAAATAACAAGAATGACAACAAAATGGCTGCTGCCTCGAAAATAGGTAACTTAACATAATTTCAATAAAAATTTTTAAGTTACAGCCCTGATAATATTCTGTCACACATTATTCCTCTCCTCCTTCTATATCCTCCTTAGAATCACCATTTCACTAATATTTATGTGTCTGGCATCATTTAAACTGAGATTTACAAGCACAAAGATCAGTCAGATGTTAACTGATGAAGGGCCAAACTGAGAATGATTAATGGCGCCAATTTCGGAACGTCCTTGACACTGTGCATGCGCAGTAGAGGTGAAGTGTAGAGGGCCATTCAGGACATGTTTTCTTTGGTTTTAGATGCAAATTTTGGGGATTGGGGGGCAAAATTTGTGTTTGGCCCTATATTTTAAGAGTTAGCACCAGCTATGTCTGGGTCATTGGTACAGTATAAAAAAATAAAAATTAAATGGTTTATATCTGATATTTTACCCAAGTTAAAAAAATTGATGAATTTGTCCCTTGAGTGCAAGAAGGCTTTGCAATGCTTTATTGCAAAGTCTTCTTGCACTCAAGGGATGAAATACACCACCACCCATGCTATTCTGTAGATTATGAGGCCTCTTGAACCAAGAACATGAACTTTTGATGGCAAAAAAATAATTACTGAAATAAAAAATAAAATAAACAAGAGGCCCCAGGGGGCCTTAGGTGCTCACCGAATGTTCTATACTGTTAAGACACAAATTTTATCAAAAGCTATTCTTAAGGTTCTACAGAGAAAATCTATACTCTCTGTGGAGCTAAAACATCAATAGGACTGAATGGGACAATGCTGCTGATTAAATATCAAAACATTCTGCATGATGGTTCTGAAGAAGATTTTTAAAGAATTTTCCTTGAATTGCACAAAGTAAACATTCACGCCCCCTTAGTGAGCCCCAATATTGATCAAAAGACTCAATTTGAACAAACGTGAATCCAACCCATACCAAGATGCTGCATACCAAATATCTAAAGATTCTGCCCACTGGTTCTGGTGAAGAAGATTGTTAAAGATTTTTTCTTAAATTGCACTAAGTAAAAATTCACACCCCCATAGTGATCCCTAATATTGATTGAGGGACTCAATTTGAACAAACTTGAATCAGGCCCATACCAAGATGCTGTATACCAAATATCAAAAGATCCAGCCCATTGGTTCTGGAAAAGAAGATTTTAAAATTTTTTTTCTTAAATTGCACTAAGTAAAAATTCAGGTCCCCATAGTGAGCCCCAAAATTGATCAAGGGACTCCATTTGAACAAACTTGAATCAGATCCATGCCAAGATGCTGTATACCAAATATCAAAAGATTCTGCCCACTGGTTCTGGAGAAGAAGATTTTTCCTTAAATTGCCCTAAGGAAAAATTCATGCCCCTATAGGAAGCCCCAATACTGATCAAGGGACTCGATTCGAACAAACTTGAATCAGACCCATACCAAGATGCTGCATACCAAATATCAAAAGATTCTTAATTCATACGGTGCTATCAGAGTTATGCCCCACACAAAGCTCCCAAGGACATGGCCCTTTCATTTGAACAAACATGAATTGCCATATAGTAATGAACATCCACATGAAGTTTCGTGAAAATCGGACCAGTGGTTTCAGAGGAGAAGTCGTTTGAAAAATGTTCACGACGACGGACAGCAAGTGATAAGTTGAGCTCCCTTCGGTGAGCTAAAAATTCCTCATATTGACTAAGTTATAATTCGGGTTCCCACAGGGAGCCAAATATGGATCCAGGGAACTGGCTTTAACAAACTTGAATCTCATCCCCCTAAGGATGCTTCACACCACATATCAAAACTTTCCGACTGCTGGAACTGAAGAAGAAGATTTTTTAAGAAAATTCCTCATTTCGAACTAAGTTACAATTCAACCTCCCACAGTGAGCCCAAATATGGACCAAGAGACATGGCTTGAACAAATTTGAATCTCACCCCCCTAAGGATGCTGCATACCAAATATCAAAACATTCCGAATGCTGGATCTGAAGAAGAAGATTTTTAAAGAAAATTCCTCATTTTGAACTAAGTTATCATTCGGGCTCCTACAGTGAGCCCAAATATGGACCTAGGGACATGGCTTGAACAAACTTGAATCTCACCCCCTAAGGAGGCTGCATACCAAATATCAAAACATTCCGACTGCTGGATCTGAAGAAGAAGATTTTTAAAGAAAATTCCTCATTTTGAACTAAGTTATAATTCGGCCTACCACAGTGAGCCCAAATATGAACCCAGGGACTTGGCTTGAACAAACTTGAATCTCACCCCCTTAAGCATGCTGCATACCCAATATCAAAAGATTCTGCCTGCTGGATCTTGAGAAGAAGATTTTTAAAGAAATTTGCCTGAAATGCACTAAATTCAAATTGGGCTCCTATACTGAGCCCAAATATGAACCCAGGGGGCCGATTTGAACAAACTTGAATCAGTTCCACCCCACAATGTTGCATACCAAATATCAAAAGATTCTGCCTGCTGGATCTGGAGAAGAAAATTTTTAAAGAAATTTGCCTGAAATGCACTAAGTTCGAATTCGGGCTTCTATACTGAGCCCAAATGTGAATCCAAGGGGCCGATTTGAACAAACTTGAATCAGATCCACCCTACAATGTTGCATACCAAATATCAAAAGATTCTGCCTGCTGGATCTGGAGAAGAAGATTTTTTAAGAAATTTGCCTGAAATGCACTAAGTTCGAATTTGGGCTTCTATAGTGAGCCCAAATATGAATCCAGGGGGCCGATTTGAACAAACTTGAATCAGACCCATACTAAGATGCTGCATACCAAGTATCAAAAGATTCTGCCCACTGGTTCTGGAGAAGAAGATTTTTTAATAATTTTTCTATAATTCATACGGTGCTATCAGAGTTATGCCCCATACAGAGCCCCCAAGGGACGTGGCCATTTCATTTGAACAAACGTGAATTGCCATATAGTAATGAACATCCACATGAAGTTTCGTGAAAATCGGAGCAGTGGTTTCAGAGGAGAAGTCGTTTGAAAAATGTTCACGACGACGGACGACGATGGACACGGACGGCAAGTGATAAGTTAAGCTCCCTTTGGTGAGCTAAAAACTGCTCGCCCGCATGCAATTTCACAAATAATGGCCTGAGAAACAGAAGATCTACTTTGTGTGGCCTAATTTGTATATTTTTTATAGTTACTAATGGCCCACACTTAGCTGGTGCTAATTCAAAAATATCTAGGACCAAACACAAATTTTTACCCCCCCCCCCCCCCCCCCCCCCCCATCTGGCCCTCTATACATTTACTCTCCGCGCATGCGCAGATGTCAGGAAGTGACCGGAATTGCCGCCAACATCATTCTTTGTAAAAGAGAGTATTACATAATAATAATTCTGCAGGGAGGTATGAGTGCCCACTCATGGGGAGGGCCATCTCCGTCTGGGCCATTGGAAAGTATAAAAAATATACAAATTATTATGAATTTATAATATTTTTATACTATAACCCAATGGCCCAGACTTAGCTGAATCGTAAAAAAGGTGGATGGTCTTGGACTTCCGAAATAGCAGATCAACATAGTTCCAATCCTGCAATCCAAGATGAAAGGAAATTAGAATAATTAGGAATTACATGTATGTCTCTCTGTACAGTAATAGAGAAGACATATCCTTAATAAGGAGCCCAATTTAAGTGATTCCTTATTCTGAGCGTGAAGACTATGCTAATTAGGATGTAACAAGTTCCTAATTTTTATGGCCAGTCCGGACTAAGCCCAAAAATTAGAATGGCGTATCTGAGAATGAGAGAAAATCCCCCACAAACATACGCCATACAATAACACTTCAGCTGTATGCAGGACATAATTATACCTATCAAGCCAGAGAAGAGGTAAAAATCCCCCCCCCCCCCCCCCCCCCCCCCCCCCCCCCACTTTCTTTTGAAGAAATCTTCAAAAGAAAGAGGGGAGAGCTCTGGGATCAGTAAGAGCGGTACCAAAAAACAATATAAATACTTGTCGAACAGGCACTCAGGTATTAATCGATGATTAAAAAATGGTGCTAAAGACCACTTCAGAAGAATAGTGACGATCCTGGTAATTCATATTGCCTGCTATATAACGTACATTGTAGACGATGTACACAGATACGTTGAAAACGGGTGATATAAAATATAACATACACATGTTCAATCGAGCCACACTGAACGACCTCTGGAGAGAAAACACACTTCCGAGGTAACCCACAGGCGACCTCTGTACAATAAATTCCAGTAACAACACTCTCCAACGTGTTCTATCCGATATCTATGACCATATACACATGTGAATATGCGATTTGAGTACTGACATAATAGAAACCTGGATCTAGAAATGGAAGTAGGTATGATTAACAGGCTCGGACATGGACCGCCCCCGAAATAGTTCATAATTTCAAGGTCCATAAAATACAATAAAGTGTTAGCCTAATAATTATAATGTGCGAGAGCATTAAAATCCAGCATGTAATCATCTGAATACCAGTTAACTGGTTATGCAGCTTCTGAGGTACCCAAAGAGTAGCAATTAATTATGATGAAATAAGCGCTCGTGTATAACAAATCAACAAATAATCACAGGAAACTAATCCAACTAAAAAGCAGATGTGCACATGAGGTAGCCATAGAACTCGCCCCAAATGCATAGTATGTATGTATTAAACTATACGAGGCTTGCAGGAAGAAAACTACGCCTTGCCCGGTACTCTAAACACATTGATTGGCAGTGTGTGTGTGTGTGTGTGGGGGGGGGGAGGGGGAAGTCATATCGAAATCTCCTCACCCACATTACTTAATCGTTCCTGTGTTAGTCATCAAATAAAATAGGAACCGCAATGGTTCCCTCATGTCTAACCGACTCCATTATGCCACTATGGGCAGAGAAGGGCCTGAAGAACAAAAACTTCCCTGAAAAGAAGGTCCTCCCATGGAGGAAGCTTCTGAGCAGCGTCCCATAACAGACACTTGAGAAAACTGATCCAAGATATCTGTGACAACAGAGGTGCTACTAATAAGATTCACAATGAGACTGTTTGATCTAAAACATAATCTACTGAATCAAATGAATTGGAGGATATGCTTATCCTATCATCTAACCCCATGAGATCAGCATAGAAGTCAACTGCATGTGCTCAATGGTCTGGGCATGGCAACACAAATGATGGTAACTAATTGTTCCAGTGCATCGCAAATAGATCTATCATGGAGCGATCCTACTGTCTGTCAGGCTCAGGGTCGCACCCCACACTGTTGACTCGCATCCGTCATAATCGTGAAAGCTGGATCCGGCAGCTGCAGCGGAGCTCCCTGAATTAACTACTGAATATCTGCCCAAATCTGGACCTTTGTTTACTACTAGATCTGTTAAAACAATACTGGTTTCAAGCAAATGCGTCTTCACACTCCAGTTCTGGGTAAAGCAGCTCCACACAACCCCATCAGTCACATAAATTCCCTCGCTGTTAATGTGTCTGAGTGTAGACAAAAGTGAGCATTACAACTGACTAATTTCGCTCTGGGTAACGGCAGACGAACCAGATTGTTGCATTCCCTTCTGAAGAGTAAATGATGCTGTATCTCTGAAGAATGTTGTCCAAGTAAGCCAACGTTACTGCAGACGAATGAGCTCAGAAGCGAGACATTACCGAGTTCATTATTCGAGCGAACGCCCAGGGCACCAGATCCAGACCGAAGCACATCACTCGGAACTGAAATACTATCCCTTGAATGACGAACCGTAGGTACTTTCTGAATGCCGGATATACCAGGACATGAGAGAGTGGATCCTCAGATCTATGCTTGCCACATAGTCGATCACTCGAACGCTTGCTTTTACCGACTGAATGATTACCATAAATAAACTTTTAGAGGCATGATAAACTTGTTATCCAGCTCCAGTCTATTACCAGTCGGAACGAGCTGTCTGGCTTCAGTATGAGGAACAGTTGACTGTAGAATCCTAGAGAATCTTGGTTCTCGATGACCTCTATTGCTTCCATTGCCAAGAGAGCCTTTACCTCCGATTGGAGAGACTCTTATGCAAGGATTTGACAGAAGTTTTGGCCATCATAGACATCATGTTAGTGGGGGTTTCTCTTGGAAAAATAGCCATAGGCTACCCGAGACCACACTTTGCCTACTGGTCTTCCGTAATAATTATCCAGTTTGATGCAAATCTTGATAACCATCTGCCAACTGCCAAGCAATAGAGGTCCTAACCCTCACCTGTAGTACCTGCGAGGCTTACGGGAGGAGAAACCATGTCCCCCTCACAATGAGTAATTATAGAAGGGTTTCCTATACCCTCGCGAGGAGTCCCTTCTAGACGATTTCTGTCTAGGACGTCCTTCCTTACTCTTTTCTGCTGCTGCGGTCGATTAGACGCCGACTTAAGGAACAGACTATTGATGCTTTCTTTGTAGCTTGGTCATAAACCAACGAAAGTTTATAGTCAAAAACTTAGAGTCCGGATACCAGAGCGACCTGCAGAGAGTTTTTCACCTTATCATCTATTAAAGATGACCACGCAAGGGCTCCGTCATGTCTGATTAACTCCAAATTAGCCACTGTTAAGACAGAGTTATATGTGATAAACATAATAGCCCTGGAAAGGACTCTTAAAGAGGTACGAACGTGCTCAAATTCCTTTCCGTTGAGACGTTAAGCAACAGCTCTTGAATTGCTGTCTCAATTGTGTCCGAGTGAATAGTGAATGACGAAGGTAAGGCCATGACTAGGTCTTCAGCCTGCTCATCCAAACGCAGAGGAACTCTCTATACATCTTCCCCGACCATTTTAAATGAACATAGTCCAAGAAACGGTAAAAGTATGGAAGATGATGACAAGAAACCGCCTTCTTCTTCCCACTGGAAAGTTGAATATGGCATCGTCTAACCGGCCGAAGGCCTGCGACACCTGTCTAGACTGAACTGGAAAAGACATGACCTCCTTCTTTGTCCGGATAAAGTCAGTGTCCTACAGCGCCAGCTGTTTCTTCCTAGTAGTTGCAGCATTCTGATTTGCTGGAACAAATTCAGGGTAGTGTTGATGGATTAAATCCATCGCAACCATGTGTTGTTCCGAAAGGGAAGGGTAATCCTCCTCTGTATCCCTTTCACCATCCGTCTGAATCAGTTGAAATTCATGGTCAGTGGCATCCGAACTTGCAGATGATTGGACCGACCCAGCACCATCCGACAGTTCAGGTTCTGAGACTGCCGTCGGCTGCTTCTGCACTTGCTGGGATGCTGCGATGAACTGCGCAATCTGCGACAGCAAGTGCATTACAGAGGCCTGAGGAGCAGCGGTCTTCTGTTTCCTGGCCACCGGCTGCTCCAGGGATGGTGTGCCCAAGACGGCTCTTTTCTCTGGACGTCCCGATAAATGAGGCCTCGTCTCCATAGCTACCGGATGGTCCGACATCCTGACGATGAGTGGTCCCTTCTCGGCGATGTAGGCGGGATATCTTAAGTCGTTTAGCTAAGGTGCAGTCATGTGTGCTTGGAAGATGCCGATGCAGAAGCCAAAGCTGTAGCCGATGCCGGCTGTGAACTGAACGGAGCGTCCCAGACAGGAGACGTGGATGTATGCTCCGACTGACACAAGTTCCGATCACCACATCTGGCCCCAGATGTTGTTGGGAAAGAGAGGGGGCTCTCTCATTCGCAGTTCTTTCAGACCTCGCCGAGCTTCCCAATGAACTTGACGTAACTCTAGCTGACGCCGGCTGTGAACTGAATGGAGTGCCCCGGATGGGAGGCGCGGACGTATGCTACGACTGACGCAAGTTCCGATCACCACATCTGGCACCAGATGTTATTGGGAAAGAGAGGGGGCCCTCTCACTCGCGGTCCTTTCAGACCTCACCGAGCTTCCCAACGAACTTGCCGGCTTCTTATTCTGTTCCATCGATGCTGGGTGAGCCTGTTTATAAGATGCTTGCTCTACCCAATCCACCTCTTAGACCACAACGGACACACCCGGTACCCATGGTCGGTGTTACGCTTCACTGGTCGAGCTAGCTGGCGACAGGGAACTGAAACCACTGGTTTGTGGTTTATAGCCCTGCCCAATATTCATGAGCACCTTGCCGCTGGCTCTGTTGATTATCTAAATGCGACGACGGCTGCACACTTTGTCTAGGCGTCACGTAAACATCACCATGTCCTTGTTCCTCTGAAATAGAAACTAAGAAACAAGAATGAATCTATGGCGAGAGGACCGGCAGTGGCCTCTCGCTGCTAACAACGTACCGTGACACCTGTCTCCAACATTTGTCATCCCATCTGACACATGTTGAGCAAGAATTAGTGGAAGTACATCGACTACAAGCAAGGCAACCAACATGTAAATCAGAGGAAAGGCTTCCTTGCCTTGCCTATGAGCAATATGCTTTCATAATGAAGCAAAATAAAGTTGATCGTACTCCCACCAACTCCACATTAAATATTAGAAAAAGGTACATAACAAATAACATTCAAAATATAAATTGAAAAATAATTTGCACAAAAAATTTTTTCAAAAAATTTTGACACGAGCCCAAGCCCCCAAAGGGAATGATGAGCCTAAATGTAGCCTGATAGAGCCTAAGTGTGGACAAAAATTATTTTATTATCCAAAAAATTAATTGCTACACTTCAGGAATATTTAATGCATCTTACAACAGTCCTACCATAATAATAAATATAAGAAACTACATATATAAATAGAGCGTTGTCAATGCAAACAACGTCAGAATGAAAACCGGAAACAAGACCCCAGGCAACACGGCCCGAAGTCAGTAACAAATTTTGAACTCCGATGTAAAGCAAGTAACTCCGATGTAAAGCAAAGCCCGAAGTCAGTAACAAATTTTGAACTCCGATGTCTCCGATGTAAAGCAAGATCTTCATCAGAAGAAAAAACGATACATCAGATGTATGATGCATGATGAAAATGCCTAAACACCCCTAGGGTGAGGAGGTAACCATGGGGATATACAGAATAAACATTCTGTGTAACATGTTAAACTCCCAAGAAATTTATAAAAAAAAATTTCAATAAAACAAGCCAACATGCTTGGAAGTTTAACTGGGGGGCTTCAAGGAAGGATAGGGAAGGAACACTTAACAAACAGAGGAAAAATCATTAGCAAGAATGATGACATCAGGCCCATGTCCCGAAAATGGGGAACATGAAATATTTTTTATAAAAATTATAAAGCTACAGCCCAGAACATTTCAAACCACTGTTTCTTCCTTCCTTCATCCAGTTGTGTCCTTGGATCCACCAAATTAATCATTGATTTGTGTCTGGCATCATCGAAACTGAGATTTAAAAGCACAGATGTCAGTTTGTTGTTATCTGACTGAGGGCCAAACAAAGAATGATGTTGGCGCCAATTCCGGTCACTTCCTGATGTCTGTGCATGCGCAGAGAGTAAATGTATGGAGGGCCAGATAGGACTTTTAATTTTCGGTTTTGCATGCAAATTTTGGGAATTAGGGGAGCAAAATTTGTGTTTGGCCCTAGATATTTTTGAGTTAGCACCAGCTAAGTCTGGGCCATTGGGTTATAGTATAAAAATATAAAAATTAAATGGTTTATGTCTGATATTTTACCCAAGTTAAAGCATTGCAAAGCCTTCTTGCTCTCAAGGGAAGAAATACTTCACCACCCATGCTATTCCGTAGATTATGAGGCCCAAAACATAAAAAAAGAACATGAACTTCTAATGGCAAAGAAATAATTACAGAAATAAATGAAAGTGTCAATGACACTGTAGCTTAACTTGTCTGTGCATTGTGTTTGATGAAAAGGATAATGTTCAATGTTTATGAAAGAATTATGAAATAAGACAAAAATTGTGATAATTGGGAATATGTTAATTTCTGTTCCCTGTATGCTATGTTTTTAATAAAAAATAATATGAGGTGTACACTGTACTACAGAGCTGAGGGGTGGGTTAATATGACATCACAGTTAATGTATGTGGCCCTCACAGTTAACGTATGTCAATGAAAGTTACCAAGTTACAGTGAAATTATTCCAAAACGAGTCATCCTATCAAGTTACATTGAAATCCCTTCATGAATATGGCCTGTAGACTGTGCTAAAGGTTTTCGGGCTTCACGCCTGTGTAGCCATGACGGTAGACCGATTACAACTAAAAGGGGACATCCTCATCTCGACATTATACTGAGTCATTCTACTAAGTTACAATGAAATCCCTTCACAAATACGACCTGCAGTCTGTACTAAAGTTTTTGGGGTTTTGGGCTCAGGAAGCCATCATAGTTGAATGATCGCGACCAAAAGGGAGCATTGTCATCTGGAGTGATCCAGAAGTTACAATGAAATCCCTTCATATATATGACCTGTAGACTGTGCTAAAGGTTTTTGGGCTTTGGGCCCCTGAAGCCATCACATTTGACCAATCATGACCAAAAGGGGATGTCATCATCTAGGCATTATATGGAGTCAACCTAACAAGTTACAATGAAATCCTTCCATAAATATGTCATAGACTAGGCTAAAGGTTTTTGGGCTTGGGCAGCCATCAAGGCTGAATTATTGCGACCAAAAGGGGACGTTCTCATCTAGACATTATTTGGAGTCATCCAAGTTACAATGAAATTCCTCATGAATATGACCTGTAGACCATGCTAAAGGTTTTTGGGCTTCGGGCCACTGTAGCCATCACAGTTGCCCAATTGCGTCCAAAAGGGGGTGTTCTCATCTAGACATTCTATGAAGTCAACCAACCAAGTTACAATGAAATCCCTTCATAAATATGACCTGTAGACTGTGCTAAAGGTTTTCGGGCTTAGGGCTCGGGCAGCCATCATGGATGAATGATCGCAACCAAAAGGGGACATTCTCATTTGGGCATCATCTGGTGTGATCCTACGAAGTTACAATGAAATCACTTCATAAATGTGACCTGTAGACTGTGCTCAAGGTTTTCGGGCTTCGGGCCCCTGTAGCTGTCACAGTTGACCAATCACGACCAAAAGGGGATGTCATCATCTAGGCATTATATGGAGTCAACCTAACAAGTTACAATGAAATCCTTCCATAAATATGACCTATGTTTTGGGGATCAGGCAGAGATCAAGGCTGAATGATCGCGACAAAAAGGGTACGTTCTCATCTAGACATTATTTGGAGTCATCCTACCAAGTTACAATGAAATCCCTTCATAAATATGACCTGCAGACTGTGCTAAAGGTTTTCGGCTTCGAGCCCCTGTAGCCGTCACATTTGCCCAATCATGTCCAAAAGGGGGCGTTCTCATCTAGACATTATATGAAGTCAACCTACCAAGTTACAATGAAATCCCATCATAAATATGACCTGTAGACTGTGCTAAATGTTTTCGGGCTTCGGACTCGGGCAGCCATCATGGCTGAATGATCGCAACTAAAAGGGGACATTCTCATCTGGGCATCATCTGGAGTGATCCTACGAAGTTACAATGAAATCCCTTCATAAATATGACCTGTAGACTGTGCTCAAGGTTTATGGGCTTTGGGCACCTGCAGCCATCACAGTTGACCAATCACGACCAAAAGGGGATAATATGAGTCAACCTAACAAGTTACAATGAAATCCTTCTAAAAATACGACCTATAGACTATGCTAAATGTTTTTGGGCTCGGACAGCCATCAAGGCTGAATGATCGTGATCAAAAGGGGAAGTTCTCATCTAGACATTATTTGGAGTCATCCTACCTAGTTACAATGAAATCCCTTCATAAATATGACCTGTAGCGTGTGCTAAAGGTTTTCGGGCTTTGGGCCCCTGTAGCCCTCGCAGTTGCACAATCACGTCCAAAAGGGGAAGTTCTCATCAAGACATTATATGAAGTCAACCTACAAAGTTACAATTAAATCCCTCTATAAATATGATCTGTAGACTGTGCTAAAGGTTTTCGGGTTTTGCGCTCGGCAGTTGTCATGGTTGACAGATCGCGACCAAATGGGGAAGTTCTCATCTAGACATCATACGGAGTCATCCTGCCAAGTAACAATGAAATCCCTCCATACTAAATATGACCTGCAGACTGTGCTAAAAGTTTTGGGGTTTCGGGCTTGGACAGCCATCTCAGTTGACAGATCATAACCAAAAGGGGAGGTTCTCATCTAGGCATTATACAGAGGCATCCTACCAATGAAATCCCTTCATAAATACGACCTGCAGCCTGTGCTAATGGTTTTCGGGTTTTGGGCTCAGGCAGCCATACCAGTTGACCGATCATGGCCAAAGGGGAATGTTCTCATCTAGACATGACCCCCAAACCTGCTTATGAAATTTTGTGATGATCAGACAAGAACTACAGGGTGTAGCCTGTGCTAAAGAAAAATGTGAACAGACTGACAGATTCACAGACTGACAGACTCACAGACTAACAGACTTCCGCATGCGTGATGGCAATAGCTTATCTTGACTTTGTCAAGTTAAGCTAAACATAAAATAAACAAGAGGCCCCAAGTAGCCTTAATCGCTCAACTGCCAAAGTGGTTCAAAGAAGTATTTGGGGTCCCATTCAGTTAGACATGGTTCTTCAACACTACAAAGGAATGAAGTCATGAAATACAAATTTGATGGAAAAACACTAAGGAATGGATTTGAACAAACCTGAACCTAACATGCACCCCCTGCCAGCCCCACACCCCACACACAGAAAGCCTAAATATTAAGCCAGGGACTCAAATTGAACAAACTTGATTCTCACCCCTGTGGATGCTGCATACTAAATATCAAAAGATTCTGACTGGAGGATCGGAAGAAGATTTTTAAAGAATATTCCTCATATTGCACTAATCTGTATATATGGGCTCCCATAGAAAGGGCATTTAGCTCCTGCGGTTCCCAGGTGACAGGAAAATTTCTTTCGGCATAAATTAGGTACTTATGACCCAATAAGCCATCATATCAAATTTGGTTCAAATTAGCCTCTCAGTTCGGAAAATAGAAATTTTGGTTCAATTTGGGCTCCCACAGGAAGCCCAAATATGAACCCAAGGACTTTTAACAAACTCATATCTCACCTCCCTAAGGATACTGTATACCAAATATCAACAGATTCTGACTGGTGGATGTGAAGAAGGAGATTTTTGAAGAATATTCCTCATATTGAACTAAGTTATAATTCGGGCTCCCACAGGGAACCCAAATATGAACCCAGGGACTTGGCTTGAACAAACTTGAATCTCACCACCCTAAGAATGCTGCATACCAAATATCAAAACATTACGGCTGCTGGATCTGAAGAAGAAGATTTTTAAAGAAAATTCCTCATTTTGAACTAAGTTATAATTTGGGCTCCCTCAGTGAACCCAAATATGAACCCAGGGACTTGGCTTGAACAAACTTAAATCTCACCCCCTAAGGATGCTATCTGAAGAAGATTTTTTAAAAATATTCCTCATACTGCACTAATTTAAACATTTGGGCTCCCCATAGAGAGCTCAAATATGGACCGTGGGAACTGATTTCAACAAATATGTGAACCAATCTTCCAAAGATGTTATATGTGAAATATGAAAACTTTTGGAGCAGTGGTTTGGGAGAAGAAGATTCTTTAATGTTTTCCCCCATTACCCACAGTGTTAAAAAATGCTGATTCAGCACTTTTCCAAAAGTCCCGAAAAGAACCCTACGATAAAACTGATAGCAATTTTTTTGGACCATTCCATTCTGCTGGTCCTAAGGAAGCTTCACACCAAACAAACATTCTCAGTGCTGTGTAGTTTTGGAGATATGGGCGTTTAAATTTTTTCTATTTTTAGCTTCCGCGGTTCCCATGGGGCGACATTTATTTTTCGCAGATATCAAAGTATATATTTTACAATGCAATATTAGCAATTACAAGGCATTGAAAATCTGAAATCTTCAAGAGAAATTTTGTTGTTGGGGAGCCTATTTATAGCAACAATCCCCCCCTCCCCCACCCAATACACAAGATAGTGGCAGGTGAGACACTTTTCTATTATGTGTTCAATGAGCATTCCAGTCATTAGAGGTAGGCGATTTTTCAGTTTTCCAGTTTGGGTCAGTTTTTCGCAACAAACCAGAAAACCGTACTGCAAGACACAGTAATAACTGACTTAATGGTTTTACTGTATTTGTGCATAAACTGATCAAACCATCTTACTGGGAGAAATTGAACTAGAGGCCCACACGGTCTCACGTCACTTGGACTACTGGGCAAATGGGCAAATACATCGTTCTCTCATTGTCACATTTTATCTCTTATTGATTCAGACGAGTTATTGACTCAGAAATTCCCAAGTCTGTACAAAAATACTGACCTTGGCCTGTAACAAATGTACAGGTAAAGTACTGGAAAGGTGGGTGACAGTTAGATGCCTCTAGCAAGAGCTGTACTGAAATGTGCACTTACTGTTGTGTATAAGTAGCACTGAATAAATCAAAGTTTGTCTAATTGGGTAACGCCGGCCATCTTGAAATTTTGGTCCGCACCCAAAAACACTCATTCTCATCCCAAAGTGATAAAGGTACCCAAGAAGTTTCATGGAGATTGGTTCATAACTACAGCCTCTAGCCTGAGTCAGAAAAACACAAATTAGGGTAACAAATGAATAAAGTTCATCCAATCTAAGATGTGTTCTCATTGTCACATTTTCTCCCTGAGAAAATGTGACAATAAGAACACATCATAGATTAGATAAACTTTTCTCCCTGAGAAATGTGACAATAAGAACACATCATAGATTAGATAAACTTTTCTCCCTGAGAAATGTGACAATAAGAACACATCATAGATTAGATAAACTTTTCTCCCTGAGAAATGTGACAATAAGAACACATCATAGATTAGATAAACTTTTCTCCCTGAGAAATGTGACAATGAGAACACATCATAGATTAGATAAACTTTTCTCCCTGAGAAAATGTGACAATGAGAATACATCATAGATTAGATAAACTTTTCTCCCTGAGAAAATGTGACAATGAGAACACATCATAGATTAGATAAACTTTTCTCCCTGAGAAAATGTGACAATGAGAACACATCATAGATTAGATAAACTTTTCTCCCTGAGAAAATGTGACAATGAGAACACATCATAGATCAGATAAACTTTTCTCCCTGAGAAAATGTGACAATGAGAACACATCATAGATTAGATAAACTTTATTCAATTGTTACCCTAATTGATGTTTTTCTGACTCAATGGGCTTAGCAACTGATCTCCCAGGATACCTAAAAATGATCAAAGGGAAGTTAGACTGAACACATTGGAAGTACTTACAGACAGGGCATTTTTTGTGGTCAGTGGTGTTGTATAAACTGAAACCGAGGTTTTTTCCTGAAACCTAAAACCAAATCTGAAAAAGCAAAACTGCCCTGCTCTACCAGCCATTCATTTATATGGAGATCAATGCATACCACCCATGAGTAAAAGTTTTGCCTCACTACTGATGCACACTTTACCTTATTTTTTATCTAATATGTCAATAGTTTTCCAAATGCAATAGGCATATCCAGTTAACACTATTCACAATGAAAGTGTCAATGTCACTGCAGCTCAACTTGTGTAAGACATGTACATGTATAGTATGTGACACAGCAATGACACACATCTAGGTAATGACCTGATAACAAAGGTACATATAAAGTATTGTAAAGGTCTGTACATAAATACTTACTGTAGCCTGTAACAAATGTACAGGTAAAGTATTGTGGGTGACAGTTATGCCTCTAGCCAGAGCTGTATTGAAATGTGCACTTACTGTGTATAAGTAGCACTGAATAAATCAAAGTTTGTCTAATTGGCCGCCGCCGGCCATCTTGAAATTTTTGTCCGCACCCCAAAACACTTGTTCTCGTCCCCAGGTGATAAAGGCACCCAAGAAGTTTCGTGAAGATTGGTTCATAACTACAGCCTCTTGCCTGAGTCGAATCGACATGTGCACTTACAGTGTATAAGTATTACTGAATAAATCAAAGTTCATCTAATTTGCATAACTTATGCACAAGAAAAAAAACTGTATTATATGTGATGTATTCCATGTTACTAAACATTCATACAAAATTTTATTCATATCAGAACCTTCATATAGAAGTTCTGTACAAAAAACTGATTGCACCTAATTTCGGTATAAAATGGAAACTGCCGGCAGCCATCTTGAATTTCGGACTTCACCTAAAAACACTCGTTCTCGTCCTAAGGTGATAACAAAGGTACCCAAGAAGTTTCCTGAAGATCGGTTCATAAATACAGCCTCTAGCCTTAGCCGTATTGGCATGTGCACTTACTGTGTATAAGTAGCACTGAATAAATCAAAGTTCATCGAATTTGCATAATTTCTGCATGAGAAAAAAAACGGTATTATATGTAATGTATTCCATGTTACTAAACATTCATACAAAAATTTATTGAAATCAGAACTTTCATACAGAAGTTCTATACAAACTGATTGCACTAATTTTGGTACAAAATGGCTGCTGGCAGCCATCTTGAGTTTTGGACTGCACCCAAAAACACTCATTATCGTCCCACGGTGATAACAAAGGTACCCAAGAAGTTTTGTAAAGATCGGTTCATAAATACAGCCTCTAGCCTGATCTGTATAGAAGTTGTGTACTGCTTGGTCCTAATTTCGGTACAAAATGGCCACTGGCAGCCATCTTGAATTTTGGACCGCACTCAGAAACACTCGTTCTAATCCCAAGGTGATAACAAAGGTACCCAAGAAGTTTCGTGAAGATCAATTCATAAATACAGACTCTAGCCCGAGCCGAATTGACATGTGCACTTACTGTGTATAATTACCACTGAATAAATCAAAGTTCATCTAATTTGCATAATTTCTGCACGAGAAAAAACCTGCATTATATGTGATGTATTCCATGTTACTAAACATTCATACAAAATTTTATTCAAATCAAAACTTTCATACAGAAGTTCTGTACAAAAAACTGATTGCACTAACTAAAGTACAAAATGGCTGCTGGTGGCCATCTTGAATTTCAGACCGCACCCAAAACCACTCGTTCTCGTCCCACGGTGATAACAAAGGTACTCAAGAAGTTTCATAAAGATCAGTTCATAAATACAGCCTCTAGCTCGAGCCATATTGGCCTTTGCAGTTACAGTGCTGAAAGTATGTTAGTCCAATTGGCATAATTTATGCACGAGAAAAAAACCTGTATTATATGTGATGTATCCCATGGTACTAAACATTCATACAAAAAATTTATTCAAATCAGAGGTTTCATATGGAAGTTCTGCGCAAAAATCTGATTGCACCTAATTTTGTACAAAATGGCTGCCAGCGGCCATCTTGAATTTCAGAGTGGACCCCAAAAGACTCGTTCTCGTCCCACATTGATAACAAAGGTACCCAAGAATTTTCATAAAGATCGGTTCAAAAATATGGCCTCTAGCCCGAGCCGTATTGGCATTTGCACTGACAGTGCTGAAAGTAACACTAAATAAATCAAAGTTACTCTAATTTGCATAATTTACGCACGAGAAAAAAACCTGTATTATATGTGATGTATCCCATGGTACTAAACATTCAAACACAAAATTATTCGAATCAGAGCTTTCATATGGAAGTTCTGCGCAAAAATCGGATTGCACCTAATTTTGTACAAAATGGCTGCCAGCTGCCATCTTGAATTTCGGACCGGACCCAAAAACACTTGTTCTCGTCGCACGGTGATAACAAAGGTACCCAAGAAGTTTTGTAAAGATTGGTTCATAAATACGGCCTCTAGCCCAAGACGTGTTGACGGTGCGATGGACGGATGACAGAAGATGACAATACCTCAAATCTGGCTTCGCCAAAGTTGAGCTAATGATCCTTGGTGAATTCCACTTCAATAAAGGTGGTTATGTATATCTTGCAGGTACACAAGTGCACAAGAACAGCCCATTTTCTCAAACTTTCTATGCTTGGTAGCCTGTGGAGGGTTAACAAATGTTTACCGGAATATTTTGTCCATGCAACTCGTAATGTCACTCCAACACCTGCGAATGGTCAATTTTTCTTTAAAACTTACTAGATGTTTTTAGAAGTCCACAGAAAACAGGAATTTTAAGCTCTTAAGGTGTATCTCTCCTTAACCAGTCGAAAATGGGTTAAGACCTTAATTTTTGAAAACCCTTACAACTTACAAAAACTTTTCAATATCAGTTCTGCAACCGGTAAAATTTAAGTTTCTCTGTGCCATTCCCATTGGGTGTTGTTAGCAGCTTTTGTAGGGTTAACAAATGCTTACTGGAATATTTTATCCATTTAAATAATAATGTGACAACAAGACCTATCAATGGACATTTTTTCTTGAAAACCTACAAAATGTTTGTAAAGATATCCAGGGAAAACATGAGTTTTTTAAGCTTTTGATGGGTATCACGGTTTAACCATCCCAAAACAGGTTAACGCTTGGTTTTTTGAATACCCTTATTACTTACAAAAATGGTCCTAGTTGAATTCCACTTACAACAAAGGAAATTATGTTTATCTCTCGGGTACACGTTGGTTGCTGTGGGAGCCCCAAAACAGACCATTTTCTAAAAATTACGATGTTTGACAGCCTGTAGAGGGTTAATAAACGCTTACCAGAATATTTTGTCAATGCAACTTGTTAGGTCACACCAAGACCTATGAATAGACACTTTTCCTTGAAAACCTACAAGATGTTTTTAGAGAAATCCACAGAAAAAGGGAAATTTAAGCTTTTAAGGGGCATCTTTTTAAACAGCTCAAAATGCTT
Organism: Pictodentalium vernedei; assembly: GCA_031216915.1. Classification (NCBI taxonomy): domain Eukaryota; kingdom Metazoa; phylum Mollusca; class Scaphopoda; order Dentaliida; family Dentaliidae; genus Pictodentalium; species Pictodentalium vernedei. The sequence continues at coordinate 272,199,305 of CM062295.1, forward strand.
TAAGACTTTGATTTCTGAGTACCTTTACTACTTACAAAAATGTTTCCCTATAAATCCTGCGTCCGATAAAAGAAGGTACCTTTCTCTGTGGCATACCCACTGGGTGCTGTTGGTGTCTGAAGACAGTCCATTTTATCACAATTTTGATGTTTAGCGGCACTTGGAGGGTTAACAAATGCTTACCAGAAGATTTTGTTCATGCAACTTGTATTGTCACATGCGTACAGCCAATTTTCCTTGAAAATCTACAAGACTTGTTTAGAGAAATCCACAGAAAACATGAATTTTTTAGCTTTTGAGGGGTATTGCGGTTTAACCAGTCCAAAAAGGGTTAACGCTTGATTATCTGAATACCCTTATTACTTACAAAAACGATCCTTGATGAATCCCACTTCCAATAAAGGAAGTTATGTTTATCTCTCATGTACCCTTTGGGATGAGAGCCCATTTCATCAAAATTTTGATGTTTGGCAGCCTGTGGAGGATTAACAAATGCATTGCCTAACATCTCTTGTATATCAATAGTCCTGTCACATTCAGACCTAACAATGATGAATGTAAAAAAAAAAAATCTACAAGACGCGTTTTGAGAAAGTGCCGGTAAACTCCAATTTTGACAGTTTTTTGCTAATCCTGTGCAATAAGGGTTAAATTGAAAATTCCGCTTTGGTACATTTCTAGATTTTGTGCCCCTCAATGCGTGTACAAAACGGTTTGAAAATGGCTTCTGAATCGTTCGGACAAAATGTGTGGAAAAAAAAATAAATAAAAATAATAATAATCAGTAGAAAAACAATAGTCTTTTCCAGGGGGAAAAGCCTAATTATAAGACAAAAAATCTGGTAATTTTCTTGGCTAAAACACTCATCAGAAGTGCTGGTATACTCCAGTATTGCTGATCGATTCTATTTTTATTGAAATCGAGTTGATATTTCACCGCACTTCCCTTCAACTGATGTAACCCTTCTGACATGGGTTAGAAAGATGAAGAGTCCAACAGTTTAGTGCCATTGCTCAGTGATATTTTCCAGGTACTCCAGCTTCCTCCACCCAGTGTGCAAAATTTGAGAATGCTTGTTTCATTCGCGTGGTGGTTATGCAAATTTAAATCTATGATAACGGCTGACCAGTTACTTAACGGGTAGAGTGCTAAATTGTTTCTCACCCTAAAGATTTGTTCACATGCTTTTGTCTTGTTACAATTTAGGCACTCTCCCATAACTTGTAACAATGGAAATCAATGAAGTAATTTTTCATCCAAGACAATATGAAGGATATCCACAGAATATGAAGCCTTTTACTTTATGTACCTGGAGATCAGAATAAAGCCCAAATATGGGTTTCCAGCACTCTTCCAGTTAACCAGCCTTTCTTGTATTTCGACAAATTTTTAGACTTTTGCCTTGAAAGGCTATATATATTTCAATTCCCCCAATATATGAATACATGTACTTTTTAATGACAAAGAAGTAGTTTTCCCCAAGAATTTTTATGTAGCCAAAAGTTTGGTTAGCCATACCCAAAACCCTTTGAACCGTCAGTCGGTTGGAGTCACTTTTGAAATTTTGCACACTGCCACCTGTAAAACTGTCTGACACAATATCACCTTGGCAGTTGAAAGTGTCATTAAACCCCAATGTGCTTTAAAAAAAAAAGAGGCAAGTTTTTTTCAGGTTGCCCTTATTTCTAATTTGAACAGTCTTATTAACTTTTTGTTTATTGGGTTTTAATGATATTCTTAAAAGCCAGGATCACACCATGTTGGGCACTTGTATGGGTGTAGGAAGAAAGAGGTCCTGGAGAAAGCCACACAGGTCAGCAGATGCAAGCAAATGTCAGGCTCTCAGCTTATTAACTCTGCACAAGCAGAATTAACATCAGTTGAAGGCAAGTGCACCATTGTCATGCAGAACATCTTAGTACACAGTGTCACCGTGACCCTGCACTGGCCGCTGGGATTAAGTGTCTTTCCTAAAGACACAATGCATTTATTACTGAGCAGGATCGAACAGTCGATCATCCGGTTTCACATCCAGTTCTCCTCAGTATAGTTTACTGCTTCTCCTTAGAATAGGGCTGATAGCTCTGTTCCTATTACGGTACATAAGCCATCGCTGACCTGGACATTTGAAAAATCTAGGGGAGCTTCTACAGCTCCACTAAATCTGTGCCAGGAGAGCTATTCTATACTTGAGCCTGTTATTAATAAAGTAACTGAAGGTTTAAGGAGAGCTATTACAGCTCTTAAGGAGAGCAATTATGGCTGTCCCTAAATTGATTTTGCAGGAGCCTTGGAGGGTGGGAGCTATAGCTGTCCTCAAAAGACCAGGCCTACCATCGTTTTATACAGTTGAGACTAAAAGTCCTGTCACAATTAGTGCAGAAAATGCTCGTTAGTTAACGCACTCTTTACTGCAGAAGAATGAAGTAGTCTGAAATACACAAGAACATTTGTGCTGGGCAATGTAAAATATAATGAACCGATAAAACAAAGAAAATACTGAGTCTACAGTATGTGGAGGGTGGATTACAACTACATTACACTGGGATAGTTTTTTCACTCAGCAATTATTTACAATTTTTGAGAACATGACACAAGAAGCACTTGCAAAATTCTATCACATGGACCACCAGTGGGCCAGGTGATGAAACTTTGCAATTTGTTTCATGCTGTTATGAACAATTATAAATACTTTTCGAGTGGAGAATATATGGTGCTGCGATTAAGTAGTAATCCACTCTCTTTATTCTGTATATGCAATCAAATTTTAATATCTATTTACGTCATTACATATACATGTATGCCATTAGAGGTTAGGAATGATGTTAATGATCTCTATTTACTACTATAGAATTGTTGGATGCACTGTTTTCTACGAGAATTGAGTTATGCTAATGAGGCAGTTTGAGCTTGATCAGGACAAAAAGTGCACTTACTCAGCGTGCTACTACTTCAAAATAGTGAACAATACAGGGACCTGACTTCTAGCTTCAACTGTATTTTAAAATAAAAAAAAAAATAGAAAATTTTGAAAAGCGATGTTTTGTACATGAATATTGTTGAATTATTTTGTAAATGATAATATAAGTATTCACTTGAGCCTGCCATTTTCTCCAAAAGCCTCCAGCTCCTCGAAATGTTGGTACACCACTTTCAGCACTCACGCCTGCTCCAGTTAACACAACTAGGTGCTTGCATTTTCCAAAGTGTTCTCGAAAAGCAGCAAGGTCTGAACTTGGTTTGTTCTGTAACAGATGAGCAAAAATCTTTTCATCATCAATTTGAGATGAACTGATGGCACAGAAAAAAATAATCCGTATCACACGAGATGCCCTTTTTCCAGTCAAGAAACATGATATGGCATAATTTTATCAAGTAGAATGACTGCTTAGTGAAGGTGTGGAGTAGACCAATTCATATTTTCAACGTGCAGCCCCAAGGCTGCACGCTGAACATATTAATTGATCTACTCCCCAATAATAAGTATATACTCTTCCAATTGCTGCTATTGAACAGACATGAAAGATACCACCAGGGTTCAAAGGGTTAAATGAGTGCTGAGGTGATCAAGAAATATGTGTGCATGAATTATAGCTCTGACAGATACGGTCATTCTGTGTTTATTACATAAATACAGTAGAACCCTGTTAACTAGTAGGGAGCAAAATTATTTTTCAAAGATGATTTGTAATATGAGTTTTTTTTTCTCAAGATACCATGCCACCAGCAGGGGAAGCGTTAGTTTAGCTAAATTTTGGTCATAAAAATTGGTTTGTTTTTTTTACAATTTATCGGATGGTGCCTACTGACACTCTCCAATACATTGTAACAAAACAAGTTGATATAAATACTTTTCTTTCTACGGCCTAGCAAACAACAAGCTAATTCACACAGTATAAAGCCACTAAAGATTTTTATTCAATTAACAGGCATTTACTTTATAACCTATCTGCAATTAACAGGCCAAATTTGCACTGAAGATATGGTAAATGGTTTGGAGTTTGGATTTATAATCAATTAACAGGATTATTCTATTAAGAGATAACCAGTTAATTGGGCTCCACTGTATTTTCCAACAGAAAAATGTTAAATAAGGAAACCATAACATTTGAAGTATTTCCTTGTGCATTCTACAAAATTTAGGTTGCGATGAATTAAAAGTCAGAAAAAGTGTACTCATTCACACTGGAGACAAACAACTACAGAAGAATATAATTTCAGTAAAGCATTTTTTTTATCCTTTAATTCCGACTTTGACAAATGTTGTTTTATTTCAGTCAAAAACCACATGGCGCTTTCAATTTCATTGCGAATGGGGAGATTTTTATGATTGGTAATTTCTAGGAAAGTTTATTTATTATGCAAATACAATTATATTATGGGGCCAGTCAACATTCAAGGTCAACAAATTCTAATTTTTCATTGGTTCTCAATGTATTTAGGATGTTGTTCCTTTCCACCCATTCGCAGGTCTAACCACGCATTAGAACAACAAAATTTTTTTACTTTCCTTTTCACACAGGGCAAGCTGTTCTCAGCGAGGATGCAAGGTATTGAACAGGTCACAAAAGATGGTGGGGGGGGGGGGGGGGGGGGGGTTGCATGGCAGAAAAATATTGTGAAACTGAGCATGGAAGAGGTTAGGATCTCGTGCCCCCCTCCCATGGGTGATGGTCAGGAAGTTTTGAAACTAATTTACTTAGACCCCCTCAAATTGCATGTGGTGGCTGTTGGGGAGGGAAATAGGTTAAATTCAACACTAAATACTCTTGGTTTTCAGTAGGATGTTTTTATTAGGATGGGGGGGGGACCAATGTTCCAAGTGAACGTATATTTTCTACAGCCGGACTTATAATCTCTGACTGCAGATGCAAGCTCAAGCCAGAATTCACAGAAACTCTCGTGTTTCTGAGCCATAATTTGAAACAACAGAAAAGGTGACTAACCTGGATGAAAATGAGTTAACTTCATTAAAGTTTGAACTTTAGTTATTTCAGCCATTCAATCAATTAGAATTTTTCCAAAGTTTTAACTTGTTGTGAATTCTGAAGATAACAATGGTTGTGGTTTCTATGGCTGAATTTGATATATATCTGACAGTTCTGTAACTTCTTTTACAATAATTTTTTAGTCTTTTTTTTTTTGTTTCACTGTTGTCCAACTTCATAGAAATTTAATAATATATAATTTGTGTTGTTTATAATGACTTAAACAACAACCAATGAGTTCAAGTTCATCTGAAAAAAAACCTTTTAACTTTATCACTTTATACTTGAACATGAGTTCATTGATTCTTCACTCCCAAATCCCCAAAATTAGTTAAGAATGGGTATAGTAGAAAAAAACATAACCAAAACCGAAACCCAGGTTTTTATCACCCCCCAAAAAAACGCTGAAGTGAAAGAAAGTGTCAATGACACTGTAGCTTAACTTGACTGTGTGTCGCGTTTGATGAAAAGGATAATGTTCAATGTTTATGAAAGGTTTATGAAATAAGACAAGAAATGTGATAACTGAGAATATGTTAATTTCTGTTCCCTACATGCTATGTTTTCAATAAGAATAATTTGAGATGCTGACTGTACTAAAGAATTGAGACCTGGGTTAATGTGACCCTCACAGTTAACGTATGTCAACCAAAGTTACCAAGTTACAGTAAAATCATTCCAAAACGAGTCATTCTACAAAGTTATGAAATCCCTGTGCCATACAGCAAAACATCACAATTGATGGCATAGCTTAACAATCCCAAACTGTCACTACGGACTGGAAAATGAACTGGATATGTCAGTAAAAAATGTTCCGCAGTTTCACATTCAAGGGCATCAGCACAAATGTTAGGCAGAGGGGGCATTCCATATAAAAGGGCACTTTCTATACATAAAAGGGCAGTTCCAAAATATGAAAGAGCATCAAATGAGAAACATTTCTAATTTCAAGTCATCATTAATTTTAGTACTGGGTGTCTGCAGTTTTGAAAAAGAAAAATAAGTTTTTCAGGAAATTATAGAATATGTTTGGTTTTGGGTTGTATAAAATTCAACTATTTTAATACAGGCTGGTATTAAACACTTTGTTACTTGTTTGCAGTATCTGGGGACAAGAGGAAATTTTAGTTCAAACTGTATTTGTTTCCACATAAGTGGAATATGATAGAGTATGGAATAGAGATGAGACGATTAGTCGGTGTAACATCGGCACCTAGCCGATAAGCGCCCATCGGTTCACCATTAGCACTCGATGGCCCTCGCCGATTGTCTGAAACTCAGTGAAAGTGTTATGGATGATCTGTAACGAACTTTCTTCCCCCTTGTGGGACAACCAGTGGCAAGTGTTCGGTACTTCACTCGTCTGTTACTGATATCATGTAAGTGATGGTTCAAGAAAGAAAAGGCAGAATATTGTATTAAAGATTTTGATTGTGTAACTGTGTACCAAGTTGTTTTTTATCCATCATGTGAATACTGATGCTCTTCACTGCCCAAACTGTACTGCATTCTGCAAAATGTCACAATATTTCTTTCAACCATGCTCATTGTCTCATAAATGTATAATGGCATTCTTTATTCCCATATTGGACAGATAATTACTCCATATTAGTAATCTGTGTTAACTCTGAGAGGTTTGGGTGCCATAAGTTTAATATCGGGCCATTCAGGGTGGGATTTATCAACACGAAGCCTCTGAATGTTTCTCATGTTGAAATGTGTGGAGCATGTGATAAAAATAGATAATGCAGTGCAACGTCATGACTCGTGTGACACAATCCCATATATGGGTTTACCGAAAAGAAACTCCCACTTTAAAACATGTGGTTCCAACGACGGCTTTTGATTTTCACAAAACATTTTCTTCCAAATAACTGATAGTCTACTTCAAAGCCCGTGTAGGGGGCGATTCGGCAAAGACCTGACTCTGAAATGAATTGTTGCCAGTGTTGATGTAAACCGCATCAAAAGTTCAGAACACAATTTACCGTGATGATGCACGTGATGAGTTCTCGACTCACTTGTTAGCTGTTTATTTTAAATTGAAAATATACTACACTGATGGTGCTTCATTGACTTAAAATTAACCCTTTGATGTCTGTTATTCAACTTATTTAAGTGAGTATTAAAACTGTTTTATCTTCCGGGTTCATGGGATTAATGGCACGTAAATTAAAATTTGATTACTGTAAATCAGCCAGCTTCTGCAGTAAGCTTGAATAATAAAAAAAACATCTGACATCGGCATTCGGTATCGGCCGATTGTTGTCTAAAATAATCAGCATTCGTCTGATGGGGCTCATCTCTAGTATGGAGGAAAGGAATGTGGAGACAGAGACTGGCCTAGAGATGAACTCCTGTATAGTGATGACAGGGTAGCAGAAGGAGACCTAAAAATCACATGGCCATTTTTGCAGATGATATGGTACTTGGATTCGCAAGCGAAGAGGGTCTAGATTATTATTTATTTATATTATTTATTGGGGGTTAAGGTCACAATTTTCACATTTTTCAAAAATAGATTTCACAATTTTTCAATAAAACCATACAAATATGGATATCATTAGAACCAGCTCACCGAGCTGGTTCTAATGATATCCATATTTGTATGGTTTTACTGAAACTCTTCCAAGATATTTTAGGCTGTGGTAGGCTTATTCTGGTTAATATTCTGGCCGTCTTTGGTCGCTATGTTAGGAAAAGGGTTAAAGAGTTTGGAAACTCTGCAGAATAATGCAGGTCAATGGATAACAGGGTCGAGTAATGCTGCAGTGTTGGAAGCAAACAGGGAGGAGTTTGCGTGAGGATCAAGGACTGAAGAGACTTGGCAGAACTCTGTTATATTAATTATTTGGTAAATATCCCAACAGCCGATAGTGTAAACTGATGTTCCATAATATACAGAATTCTAATATTCAGACAGGGTACATAAGGCAGGTGAGGGAGTTAACAGAGATCACAATATCTGTTTTCCAACAGGGTCATATGAAGCTAAAATCACTACCTTAAAGTGAGGAATAGATGAGAACAATGTCTGCACAAGATATCCATGCAATATTAATTTTAAACACAATGTTATCCTTCCATGCAGACGTTTGATCCTGTTATGGCCCCCTATTATAAATGTTTTCTGAGGTAATTTTTTTTATTTAGAAGAAGCAGACTCTGGCTTGGGTGAATACTTATTTGCACAGAGTAACCTTTGAATGTACCTAACAACATGTTTACAGATACTGTTACAAAGAACCTATTTTTAGCTCATCGAACATCTCGCTCACTGATTGTTTAATTGGGTCACACCTGTTTACTTGAAATCAGACGGAAGCATCTAGAAGCTTAATGATTGACTTTATTCAGCCAATCATAATTAATGGAAAATAGAACATTGGAGAAATTTCTTATTCTGGAACTTTCTATCTGAAGACTATATAAATAATCTCTGTTAACAGAATTCAGGCATTCTTATCATATACAGGGCTTTGAGAAGTCATTTGTTTACACATTCAGCATTAATTAAACATTGGAGAATATTAATACAGGACAGTGCATTTATTACATAGAAGCAGCTGGGAATTTATTATAAATTCTTTGGAATATTTTGAGATCTGTGCATCTTTGTGTATTGGAAAAGTGTTTCCAAAAGAGAATTTTGAAGAGAATTTATTCTTCCTGTGAATGAGAATTTACTTTTGTGAATACCAGGATCCTTCTGGATTATTTTAAAACAACCTGTGGCACCAATACTAATTGAATATTAATTCCATTAGAAATTTTGCTGCTTACATTATTGGAATTTATTGGAGACTGCTGAAATTTTTCAGTGAACAGTTCATTACGATTTAATGAATACTATTTCTGCTGACACATTCTTAGGCATTATAATTCCAGCTGGAAAGTTTCTTCATCACTGGATTCTATTGAACTTTATTTTTGACTGATGTGTTTATTTATAAGAATTTCTGTTTTTATTTTTCTGTAAACCAAATAGTGTAAAAGATTTTGAATTATTTTTGATTCAAATTATTTTTGTTATTACATTTTAAAATACTAAAATTCAAGTTACTGTTGTTGATTCTCAGATTTCTTTCTGTAAGCATTATTGTTATTTTTACACTGCAACAGATCCATTTTGAACTGCATGTGACCGAGCAAATTGCAGTTCTTTGGCATCCCCTTTGACAAATCAACAACATGGGTTAACACAAACAATGCAAAACATAATATTCTTCAAATGATTGCTTGAAAATTTACAACAAACCATTTTTCTTAAGCACAAATAACAACAAGAGCTCACGTATCGCTGAAGCAATACAATGTCCCCTACCGGAGTAATGAGCATTAATAATTATACAAATGTTATAACCTAGATGTGATTAGTATGAATTCCGCTGAAGTGTTTCCAAAGAAAGCCCGGAAAACTGATATTTTGGTGCTTTTCCATATTTCCAAGGGGGGCCATAACTCACACAAGAATAATGCAATCAGCATGAAACTCAAACTTGATCTGTAAGTCATCGTTCTATAGTAGGTTACCAAGAAAGAAAAGTCTGGAAAACTAAAGTGTGACTGACAGACAGACTGACAGACTGACAGATGGACAGAGTGCAAATGAAACTTGATCTGTAAGTCATCGTTCTATAGTAGATTACCAAAAATGAAATCATTCCGTTGAAGCGTTTCCAAAAAAAGTCTGGAAAACTGATATTTTGACACTTTGCCATATTTCCAAGGGCCATAACCCACACAAGAATAATGCAATCAGTATGAAACTCAAACTTGATCTGTAAGTCATCATTCTATAGTAGGTCACCAAAAATGAAATCATTCCATTGAAGCGTTTCCAAAAAAATCCGGAAAACTGATATTTTGGGCCTTTTCCATATTTCCAAGGGCCATAACTCACACAAGAATAATGCAATCAGCATGAAACTCAAACTTGATCTGTAAGTCGTCGTTCTATAGTATACTAAAAATGAAATCATTCCATTGAAGCGTTTCCAAAAAAAGTCCGGAAAACTGATATTTTGGGGCTTTTCCATATTTCCAAGGGACATAACTCACACAAGAATAATGCAATCAGCATGAAACTCAAACTTGATCTGTAAGTCATCGTTCTATAGTAGGTTACCAAGAAAAAAAAGTCTGGAAAACTAAAGTGTGACTGACAGACAGACTGAGGGATGGACAGAGTGCAAATGAAACTTGATCTGTAAGTCATCGTTCTATAGTAGGTTACCAAATATGAAATCATTCCGTTGCAGCGTTTCCAAAAGTCTGGAAAACTGATATTTTGATGCTTTTCCATATTTCCAAGGGCCATAACCCACACAAGAATAATGCAATCAGCATGAAACTCAAACTTGATCTGTAAGACATCATTCTATAGTAGGTCACCAAAAATGAAATCATTCCGTTGAAGCGTTTCCAAAAAAAAGTCCGGAAAACTGATATTTTGGGACTTTTCCATATTTCCAAGGGCCATAACTCACACAAGAATAAGGCAATCAGCATGAAACTCAAACTTGATCTGTAAGTCATCGTTCTATAGTAGTGTTCCAAAACTGAAATCATTTCGTTGAAGCGTTTCCAAAAAAAGTCTGGAAAACTGATATTTTGGCACTTTTCCATATTTCCAAGGGCCATAACTCACACAAGAATAATGCAATCAGCATGAAACTCAAACTTGATGTGTAAGTCATCATTCTATAGTAGGTTACCAAAAATTAAATCATTCGGTTCAACCAATAAAAGTCCAGAAAACTAAAGTGTGTCTGACAGAGTGACAGACGACAGACTGAAAGACTGATGGACTGACGGACTGCTAGACTGACAGATGGATGGACAGAGTGCAAACCTATAGTCTCTTCCGGCGATGCCGGTAGGGGAGTCACCAGAGGGGGACAAATTAAAGGGATGAAAAGCTGTTCAAAAACAGAATCCATTGGCTTCAAACTGGTTGTAATATTAATAAACAAAGATTTGGAAGGACAAAGATGGCATGTGGGGGTGGCAGCATCTGCTGTAAATGGTATGGGGGCATGTTTGTTTATTGGCCAATGAAAAGTTACTTGTATATGCCAAACTATGACTCACCTGTTCGTTTCAATTCATGTGAATTGTCTGGATGCCCTAATTTGTCAGCAGTTTACCCATTTGTTTGTTTGCCTAATGTTTGTGAATGGTATATGTGAGTTTTTTTTTTGAATGACCATGATTTAGGTGAAGGGTTAACTCTTAACCTGCTGAGTATTTTCTAAATATTTTTTATGAAATCTAGTCATAGCTGCGTGTAGCAGCCATGACTAGATTTGATTAAAAATTCATCTAAATTTAACTCCAGTAATCATTGGTGAAAAACTCCAAACAATTTACAGAGGTAGAATTTGATTAAATATGTCCAAATTAGGAATGGGCAGGAATATGCACCAGCAGCATACAAGGGGTTAATTAAGAGTAAATAGTGGTGTTATTCTTACCTGTACTTGTGTTGTCATAACTGAGTTGTGAGCTAACAAACTGATAAAAGACAAAACTGAAGAAACTTGCCACTTCCTAGATCTTTGAGAAAACAATATTGTTGAAAAGGTTTTCCTTGTCACTGAACTCAGCACATTAATATCATGCCCAAGGCCAATTCTGTTTATATACAGTTTCCTGAAAGGTTTGTCAATACTATTTATGTGATGTGCTCTTCTAAATATAGCTATGATTCTCTGTGTCATTTCGCAACAAACCAATTAGATGCCAACCGGGAAGTGTCCACTGTTCATTGTTGCATATTCTTCTCTTAAACTGTAATTACATTGAATTGAATGAAATACATTTTTCAGATCACAATTTTGCACTCAATAAGACAAACAATACAGGTATTTTTCATATAAATAATATTTAAACCCTACTTAAATGGACATTATATGTACAGTACAGTCGCCGTGGTCTGGTCATAATCGTGGTCAGTGATGTCTATGCATGCGATTACCAGGTAATAAAAATCATTATCAGCAAAATTTTAATTAATGAAGCACCGGCTTGTACATGTACCTGGTGCTTCATTAATTAAATTTTTGATGATTATTCCTATAATTCGAGTTTGGAGTCCAATATTATTGTGACCGTGGAAACATTGGCCACTTGTGGAAAGCGCCCAATCCACGGCTGCCGTACTGTACTTAACCCTTAAATCCTCAGATAAATTTTACAATAATAACTATCATATATACCAGGGTTTCCGCTACCATGGCTGAGGGTCCATCAACTGGACCCATTCCCCCACTGATCATTTACTGTTGAAGCATAAAATCTGGTTGAAAAAATAAACAACACGATGTCATAAATAAAATTCTAGTCAAGATACGATCATTCTCATAACAAAGTTGACACATTTTAGGAGCACCATTTCTGGAATTGGCATTCTGCAACTTAAGGTTGTCAAGTGTCATTCAGAAACTATTGCTATTTTTGCCGTTTGCCAATTAGGTAAGATGTCATATGCCGATTGTAGTGAAGAAACGGTGATAGCTTTGGATGTTTCCCCGAAGATTTGCCATAATTATTCTCACAAAATCGTTCTCACTAAAACATGAATCCCTGTCTCAGAAGCAAGGAAATGGCCTTCCTGCAGTGTTCAATTCTAAAATTTTCTTCGCCTGCCACAAACCATGGTCAAACTAGGCAATCTGTGATTTCCCCTTCTACCGGACCCGCTTATTTATTCCTAGCGGAAACCCTGTATATACATGTGCACAGCTGCAAAAAACTGGGCGGTGTCTCTACAACATTGTTGGCTGCCTATATGGATATGCAACAATGATGTAAAAACATTAAGATAATTGCAGCTTACCAGATGAGTTTTCAAGAAAGAATACATTTGGAGGCAACTTTTTCAAAGTATATGTAATACAAGAGGCCCCAGGGGGCCTGAGGGCACTCACCTGACATGGTAGCCTAAATATCAACCCAGAGAATTGATTTCAACAAGTTGCATCTGCTCCTCCTAAGAAAAGCTTATACCAAATATCCAAAGATTCTGACCAGTGCATCTAAAAAAAAAAGAAGATTTTTAAAGAATATTCCTCATATTGAACTAAGTTATAATTTGGGCTCCCCTGGGAGCTCATATATGAACCGAGGGACTCGGCTTTAACAAACTTGAATCTCCCCCCCCCCCCCCCCCCCCCCCCCAAGGATGCCGCACACGAAATATCAAAACATTCCGACTGCTGGATCTGAAGAAGAAGATTTTTAAAGAAAATTCCTCATTTTGAACTAAGTTACAATTCAAGCTCCCACAATGAGCCCAAATATGGACCTTGGGACATGGCTTGATCAAACTAGAATCTTACTCCCCTAAGGATGCTGCATAAAAAATATCAAAAGCATTCATCTGCTGGATCTGAAGAAGATTTTTAAAGAAAATTCCTCATTTTGAACTAAGTTGTCATTTTGGGCTCCCAAAGTGAGCCCAAATATGAACCAAGGGACTTGTCTTGAACAAACTTAAATCTCAGCCCCCTAAGGTTGCTGCATGCCAAATATCAAAACATTCCGACTCCTGGATCTGAAGAAGATTTTTAAAGAAAAATTCCTCATATTGACTAAGTTATAATTCAGGCTAAAGGGAGCCCAAATATGGACCCAGGGACTTGGCTTTAACAAACCTGAATCTCCCCTCCCCCCTAAGGATGCTGCACACCACATATCAAAACATTCTGACTGATGGATTTGAAGAAGAAGATTTTTTAAGAAAATTCTTCATTTCAAACAAAGTTACAATTCAAGCTCCCACAGTGAGCCCAAATATGGACCTTGGGACATGGCTTGAACAAACTTGAATCCCCCCCCCCCCCCTAAGGATGCTGCATACCAAATATCAAAACATTCTGACTGCTGGATCTGAAGAAGATTTTTAAAGAAAATTCCTCATTTTGAACTAAGTTATAATACGTGTGCCCACAGTGAGCCCAAATATGAACCCAGGGACTTGGCTTGAACAAACTTCAATCTCACCCCCCCTAAGCATGGTGCATACCCAATATCAAAAGATTCTGCCTGCTGGATCTGGAGAAGAAGATTGTTTAAGAAATTTGCCTGAAATGCACTAAGTTCGAAATCAGGCTCCTAGGGAGCCCAAATATGAACCCAGGGGGCCGATTTGAACAAACTTGAATCAAATCCACCCTACAATGTTGCATACCAAATATTAAAAGATTCTGCCTGCTGGATCTGGAGAAGAAGATTTTTTAACGTTTTTCCCATTGCCTACAGTGTTAAAAAGTGCTGACTCAGCACTTTTTCAAAGTCCTGAAAAAGTACCTTGTGATCACACCGATAGGGATTTTTTTAACCATTCTATTCTACTGGATAAAAGTAAGATTTATACAAAATAAGAATTCTCTGTGCCGTGTAGTTTTGGAGATATGGCAGTTTTAAGGTTTTTCCTATTTTTAGCTCCCGAGGTTCCCACGGGGCAATGAGAAAAACTTTTTTGCATCAATCAACTACCTATGACCCATTATCATCTCATATCAAATTTGGTTCAAATCGACCTCACGGTTCTGAAAATAGAAATTTTAGGCGTGGCCAAAATTTTTGCCCCTCCCATAACGAAGGCAAATAATGCCCGACAAACTTCTCTTGAACAAACTTGATTCTAAACCTCAAAAGGACTCTGTATACCACATATCAAGTCTCTGCTACTGGTGGTTCATTAGAAGATTTTCAAAAAATTTGGCCATTTTTTCCCCACCCCTCTGTTCAATATGAGCCAAAACCTAATTTGCATAAAAATCAAAATGCCCCTATATAACCACTACTTACATGAAATTTAATTAAAATGTGGCCAGTGGTTTAGGAGAAAGAGGCACAAAAACCACCTTCACACAGGACGACGGACGGACGACGGACGAAGAGTGATAAGAAAAGCTCACCCTGACTTTTAGTCAGGTGAGCTAAGAAGTTGTCTACATTTTGTTTTAGGTATACATGTATTGACAAATTAAGGAAGTTAAATAAAAGTACAGCTTTTACCCTCTGTATATTGATGTCTAAAAATACAAATTTTTTAAATCACAAATTTTTCGTATCATGCAACAAAGAATTTAACTAATTCAATCTTGTTTGACAGAGTTCATTGAGCTCTGTCAAACAAGACTGAATTAGTTAAATTCCTCATTGCATAATGGGAAAAGTGATCTGACAAACAAGACTGAAATGGTTAAATTCTAAGTTGCGTTATGGAAAAAATTGGTGACTTGGTACAAAAATATTTATACCTGTAATATCAATACACACACTGATAAACTTCTGTGTCAACAGCCGTTGTAACAATTTTTAAATTATTAGACTGATAACCCCTAGATATCCCAGCTCACCAGACCCCATGAGCCTCAGTACTTTCTCTTAACCCACTGAGTAATTTAAAAATATTTTTCATCAAATCCAGTCATGGCTGTTGTGGAGCAGCCATGACAAGATTTGAAGAAAAATTCATGAACATTTGATACAAGATATCATTGGATAAAAACCCTACACAACTTACAGGGGAAAATTTGGTGAGATATCCTCAAATTTGACTTATTTTAATGGCACGATATTTCCTGTCCTGGTTGGGAATATCTGCTAGGACCCTTTCCCCCCCCCCGCTCAGTTTTCCCCCCAGGCTCTCAACAATTTTTGTTAATAATTACCTAAAGCCATAAAGAACATAAACACCACCATTAGAGTAAAGTAACAAACTTCAGATACAGCTAAATGTGGTATCCTCGTGGTTGTGTCAGCATTGAACTGGATGATTAAATGAGAATCAAAAGTGCGATACTTAGAATGGATGCTATTAATAGACATTTCATGGCTGTGTCAATGGTAGACTGTACAACTGAACAAAACCTGAAAGTAGGATCGTGCCTCGTTGTTGTTTTCTTAGAAAGCATATGACAAATATTCAATACATCACACTAGTGAAATGTGAGTATGACACTGACATTTTGTATAACACAAAAACTATGGAACGGTCACATAAATAATAGTCTATATGAAATTTTCAAGCCCTGCATGTGTTGCGACCTTGATTAATTACTGCAGTAACATTTGCATTCGGGGGGAAAAATGGGCTTTTTATACTATAAATAATATACAATATTAGCAATGTGGTTATCCTGATGACAGCTTTTTCAACTAGCCATGTTGGTAATCTGATATCTGGTGAGCCATTTCAGCACTTGGCTTTTCCACCAAAGCTTCATTAGCTGGTTGAGTACTAGAAGCTACTATCATGGCTCTATTGGAAGCCACTTTAGGGGCTTTACTCGGTATGCACTGGCTTGAGGTTTGATCAGCAGAAGAAATTTTTTTTAATATAAAATTGTTTGGTTGCAATTTATTGGCACTCTCCAATAAATTGTAACAAAACAATTATTTATGAACAAAATCATGCTAAACTGAGACGAATTGTGCTGGTAACAAGGTATCTTTGAAAAAAATACCCATGTTTCAAATCACCTTTGAAAAATAATTTAGCACTCAACCAGTTCAAAGGGACCCACCATTTTATCCCTGTCGGAAACATCTAAATTTGTATTCAATAAACAGTAGTCTACAGCTAACAGGAATTGGGTCATTTTCCTGTCTTCTAGTCATAAATTGGGCACTTATTCTGTTGTATCTTGTCTGACTGAGCTCACTGAGCTCTGTCAAACAAGATATAACAGATTAACCCTTTACCCAATGAATCGCCAGCATCCACCCACGTAATATGCAAATTCAGCAGCTGAAAAGATATTTTTCAAAAAATGTCGACAAAACCATATCATGTGACCTCTCTTTGGAACGAGCTTGTCGAGCTTGTAATTTTGAAATCGTCTGTGTTGGGTAAAGGGTTAAACACTTGCACTGAAGGTAATGAGGCACAAAATATCTATCAAGGTGGAGAATTCAGTGAATGTCAGGAGTAATTTTTCGACCAATTACAATATTCATTTTCAATTAACATAAGTCTACTCTGTAACTTATATGCAATTAACAGGTCAAATTTGATTTTGTTAAAAGTATGGTAAACAGTTTGGTCTTTGTGAATCATATACAATTAACAGGGTTATTCAATTAAAAGATATACATGTAAGTGGGCTCCACTGTATTTAATCTTTTATCTCTCAATTGCACTAGCAGAGTTAGCAGCAGTAGAAACTGAAAGCAAGTGCCACCTTTGATGTGCAGTACTCCTTAGTACTCAGCATGACCATGCCACTATGTGGGCAATCAGAATTAAGTGTCTTGCCCAAGTACTAGTCACCCATCATCTAAGTGCCGATGTTTTGGATATGAAATAGGGCAACTGTCGATGACGATGTCAAGTTTTATGTTTAATTGATGATAATCGCCAGGCAATGCACTGTGTAAACCCCCAATCCCGACAACGATTTTAGTGGTGTTGTTATCAATGTTTAGGGCTTTAATTAACGATTTAATTACTGATGAGGAGCACATTTATTTTACTAATGGATGCTGCCATCTTGCATAGTATACATAATATCTGATAAACCAGTCAAACAAAATGAAATGAAATAAACATAAACCCGAAACACTACACTTTCGTCTTACATGGAAACCCGAGCCAAAATGCATCAAAGGTAATATACACAATGTTGCAATAAAGTTCCTGCAATTTTAATGGCATCAGATTTGAGAAGCCGAGTGAAATCAGTAGGATGTATCTTTGTACTCCCCCCTTGAGTATTGACAGCGAATGTTTATTGAGTGAAGCAGGAGATATCTACAAGAGGAAGAAACAGAATCGATTGAATCCAACACAGTGTGAGATGTTACTTGTGACCCTCATGTGACCTGCCTGTGACTCTCCTAGTGTTTACAAGTCCAAATGAAGGCTATCATATTTCAGCAATTGTTGCAACAGAGTTTCCACCTTTAATGCATGATTATCCCCAAGAATTTAACACCACTAATCACACATATTCACTCTGCTTGGCAAAATCTAACGAGATCAAGTGGAACTATGAATCACTCAAGAGTTATTTCAATTTATTTATTTATTTATTTATTGGTGTTTAAGGTCATATATTTCTGCACAATGGCTAACCATAACCATGACAGTTTTACGGGTGGAGGAAGCTGGAGTACCCGGAGAGAACCACCGAGTGACGGCGAGCAGCTGTCAGCTTCCCAACATACCAACTGCTCACAAGCAGGGTTAGCATTGGTTGAAGACAGGTGCACCATTGACGTGCAGTACGCCTTAGGACACAACGTCACCGTGCCCCCACATGGGCAATGGGGGTGAAGTATCTTGCCCAAGGACACAACGTGGTTGACGCAGGTGGGATTCGAACCGAGGACCTCTCGGCTTGCAGCCTGCACCTCTACCAACTGAGCCACCGCGCCCTCCAAATATTTCAATAAAAACGTCTTAAATCTGGATGATGAATTGAGGAAATCTCAACAATTTTTTCATGTGTGATCATTGGCAAGGACCGATCCCACACCCCCGACAACCGATTGTCAACTGATGGGTGCTTATCAGCCAATGGCCAGTTGTATACTGATTAATGACCTCATCACTACTAAGTACATAACACAATTATGATGGTCTAGGCAAACTGTCGACCTTTTTGTTTAAAGTTCAATGCTCTATCCACTGTGCCACCACACTCCCATAAGTTGTGAATTGGATGTTACTTAACCCTTTACCCAATGAATCAGCCACATCCGGCCACGTAATATCAAATTTTGCAGGTGAAAAAATACAATTTTTCAAAAAATTTTGACAAAACCATATCATGTGACCCCTCTTTGGAAAGAGCTTGTTCCAATAAGGGGTCACATGATTTGGTTTTGTTGAAATTTTCTGAAAAATTTGTAAAAATGATATTTAAAATAATAAATTTTGATATCATATGCATTGGGTAAAGGGTTAAAAGAACAGTTAAAAACCCTATTTATAATTTTTTAAACTTATGATTTCTTTTCTGCAGATGTTTTTATATACTTGGTCTGTTTTATGTTTGAGCCCCAAACCAGTAATCTACAGAGACCACAGGCAAGAGTATATTTTGTTCATTTTATTTACTTTGGAAATTATCTGACATCTACCAATTAATTTTTTTGCAGAGTAATAGAGACCAGCTAACAGTCATCAAAATGGCATTAAAAGAGTTGTTTTGTTTTTTTAATCCTAAAATCCCCACTTTCCAGACCTATTGGACCTCAGTACTTTTAAGATACAACTTAATCCCTGATGTCTTGTTTGACTGAGCTCCAGAAGCTCTGTCTAGAGAGAGAGATAATATACTACTCAAAGTTTGCTAAGCACCAAGTACATCCAACTACCCGTTTTGCGTTTTAGTTGAAATATTGTAATGAAAAGTGTATATATTTTTTATTTAATTATATCTTTAATATGATAACCATGGAAAATGGATATTTTTGGTAAAAGAGGAAATTTTTCAATATGCCAAAAAGTTGACAGAGCAAGCAGGTATGGCTTCAATATCAAGTATGAGACCCATTGCTGTTAATTACAGCTTGTCAACACCTTCTCATGCCCCCAATCAGGTTCCTGGTGGTCCTTTGTGGGATGTTGTTCCATTCTTGGACCAGCATGGCACCAAGCTCCTGGACACTTCTTGGCTGGATTGGACGGACTGAAATTGCAAGCTGCAACTCATTCCAGACATGTTCGATTGGATTAAGGTCAAGGGATCTTGCTGGCCAGTCCATACGCCCAATGCCCTCCCTCTGTTGATACTCGCGACAGCACGGGCAACATGACGGGCATTGTCGTCTATCAGAATTAATCTATCACCCACTGCACCTGCATACAATCTGACATGGACATCCAGGATCTCATCAATATACCGTTGTGTAGTAAATGTACCACATTCAAGGACACAGAGCTCTGTACGTCCATCCCAGCTGATGCCGCCCCAGACCATGATTGACACTCCACCATAGCGGTCATGTTCAGCAATGTTGGCTGCATGGAATCACTCTCCTGGTCTTCTCCATACCCTAGAACCTCTGTGCGGTCAAGGCAGTACCTTGACTCATCTGTAAAAAGGATAGGTCGGCAATCTTCTCTGGTCCATTCAACGTGGTCCATGGCCCATACATATCGTCCCTGGTGGTGGTTCTGGGACAGCGGAATGCGAATACATGGTCTTCTTGATCGGAGACCACCTTCGTGCAACATTGCCCGGATAGTCTGCATTGAAACATTTACCCGTATGCTTTCTGACGGTCAGTGTGAAGCTGGGCTGCTGTGGCAAAGCGGTTCCTATGGGTCTGAATGATTAAAAAAATGGTCTTCAGTTGCAGATGTTGCCCAGTCTCTGCCACCACCATGCCGTCTTACTGGTGTGCCATACTGCGGGAATCTTGCCCAGGCTCTGGTGATCACAATATGGTGCACACCAAGGGCTTCATCAACCTGATGATGTGTAGCCCCTTGCTACAAAAACGTCATGAAAATCAAGGGGTACATGCTTTCCATGACTGTCACGAAAAGTCTGCCTGTCAAGAGAGTTAAAAACACCGGGGACCATCTGAATACATTCCTCAATCATATCCACCAAAAATATCGCAAATATGTCACAAGCAAATTTCACAATGATGTGTCAAATATTTGGTGCTAAGCAAACTTTGAGTAGTATACATGTATGTCATTTGTGATTGTTTTTATGTGGGAGATAGCTAAACTGGTGCAGTTAAAACTGGAAGTCCTGTCCTGAAATGCTCACAAATAGCATGTCGATCTGCACGTTAATCTACGTGTTATGACCATAATAAGGCTATCAAATTTTGTACATATGGCCTGTGCACAAGCAATATTTCAGCCAATGGACCTGCAGGTTACCCGGAGGTCCATTGGCAGAAACACTGCCTGTGTTTGCAATGAGTAAAAACCAGGAGAACAGGCTGTGCTTTGGATGCCATTCGATATGGCAATTATGCGCAATTCATACGTGCACTTAAGCCTAGACAAGCACACAGTTCGTGACAGGACTTCTAGTTTTAACTGTGTGTGTTCACTGGTATCGCCAAGTTCGTCTTCTATATCTACCGTCTGTCCGGCTCAGCATTCATACAGTTCTCTCCTCGACAATCGGCACATGAAGTAACACATTTCATTGCATTCTTCCTGCAAGTGCAAATATTTGTTCCACATGGGTTGTTAGATGTCATTTTGCAGTTGCAACAAATGAATTTGAGGAGGCTGTCAGGGGCACAATTCAAATCAGTCATCAGCGGCAAGTAGTCATTGTCACACAATTCCCAACCCTATTCTTGTGGATTGAGGATTTCATTGTCCAGATGCTTCCACACCATCATTTGAAAGTGAACTCGCAAACTGTGGAAAGGTGCTGCATGTTCAGTCGGTGGCAGTTTTGGGGGATCGATTGCCATTTTGTCATGAACTTAGAGTACCTCAAGCTATTAGAATCAGAATCAGAATCTCTGCCTGAATACATCTGAATACAGTGCAGCACCATTCTTTCCAACCTCAGATGGGGATACTGTGATGTCATGCATCATGTTCGAAATGTTCAGTATTTCCCAAGAGAGGATGATTTTCTTAAGAAGCTGTGTCTTTCCATGTCCATAAGTTGCTGATGTGGTGTCACAACCACTCCAGGCATGGATGAATAGAATATGTGAAGTTGAGATATCTCCAATCTTTGCAATAATATCAGGAATTGTCCATATCTCTCCACCCTTATGAGCCTTGCGTGCTTCAGATCTGATATAGAGGTCGGCCGAGGTGGGTTTCCAATGGTAAATTGATAGAACCAAAACGTTGGTATCGTCGGACACTATCACCAGATTTCTTTTCAGATGTGAGGATATTAGCACATTTGACAATTAGATTATCTGCATCTCCCCTACTGCAGTGGACTATGCGTCCGCTGTATCTGAGAGATAAGAATAGGAGATTTATGAGCTGGCTTTTGTTCTTTTCGTTGGACAAGAACAGTTCTTGTTTTATTGTGGGCAGTCATCCAAGCTTGGTGGAAGGATGCTGGGGGACCACAGCTGGATTAAAGGCTTGTAATTTAACTCACATAAGCCCTTTCCTGGTACCTCTGTATATTTGATGATTGGATTGCCTTTATCACCCAACAACTCCTGGACACCAACTCAACTTTCCCTTTTTACCAGTTTTGGTCGTGCAGTGACTGTTGTTCCAGGTCTTGGAGTTGACAATGCTATGATACCCATACCATTGAATGTGTCCCTTGCCATCTATTGTTGCAACATTATTGTCCACATTATCAGCCACCCATTGTGTGAACTCACCTAGGAAATAAGCAGATAGATAGCTGTCAACTGATTCCAACTTCATGACACCTTGCTTATATCGTTTAACTTCATCATATGTGATTGAGAATCCTAATCTAGAAAGTTCATTCACAAGCCATTTTGAACCAAACACATGGTCCATTCTACCCAAACCCAAAGAGAGTCGGTGTGATTACAGATCTTAGTCTTGCTGATTACACTATAGAATGACCTATACTGCTCACTTTGATGTCATTCGGAATCAAGCATTTCAGAAATGAGTGAAGGTATTCTGGGATCCAGCTTTTCCCATGCCCGATGCCTTTTATGTCGTCTGGTGGAGGATAGGTATCTGTGACAAACTCCATCTCTCTGCGCCTTAAACAATTTTGCAGCTGTAACAATGATTCTCTCAGCTTCGTCGCTCACATTGTCTTTCTTATCCGTGTACCATTTTTCATTGATCATATACTCAGCCATATTTCGAAAAAACATACATTTTTTCTGCCCTTTAATTTAGCAAAAAAACAAATTCCCCATAATTCTCTTCCAGTTTCTGCTTCAATCTTTTGCTCGTGTATACATTTGATTCTCCTATGAGTTCCGTCATTTTGGTATGCAATTCAGATAGTGTGTGCAACTCAGCACCAGCCTCAGATTCCAGGAAATCGCACAAGATCTCAAACCAGAAATCCATATCCTCATCTGACTTTCTCTCTGTATGCCTGCTTGTCGTTTCCAACTCCCTACCACTCAGAAATCTTGAATGACAGATAACATGATAGACAGCCTCAACAGCAACCAGGTCAATACAACTGAGCAAACGTGCTCAGACTTCTGACGCTACAGTGTCTCCTCTTAATTCATAGTGCTCAAGAATTTTATCCCGCATAGGAAGTCTCAACAGTCCTAGGAGTCTGCTTCTGTCTGGGTGACGAGTGTCAATTACAGCGGCTTTTAAAGTCAAATGTGGGTGAACTTGATCTTGCCTTCTTTGCCAATGAAGGCTTAGCTTCGATGTTGCTTGATGCAGCAGACTGTTTTGCATCCATAAAATTTCTATGACAGTCCATGTGAACCAATACCACCCCAACAGGTTTCTGTTGTGGCTTATAAGTAAGGTATGTAGTAAGCGCAGGCCTTCCTCTCATATCACTGAATTTGATTAAAGTGGAAATACCTTTCTCGGTGACTTTCACTGGCTTCTCATTCTCGAAACCTGTATTGCATATAAACACACAGGTCTTCCCCAAAGGGCTGAATCTCACTTTCCATAGATCTCCCAGAGCAAGCCATATCAAATTAAAACAACGTTGAGTTTCAACGAGATATATGAATTCGCAACACCAACATGAACTACAAGGAAAATTCAATAAGACAAGTGCATATCCAAGAAAACAACAGATCTATGATGGAACAAATCAGGGACCAAATCGATACTGAGAAAATATAAATTTTATAGTAAATTTCCTTTCTTATTATACCTACCGCAATTGTTTACTACAGGCTTGTACTACAGTGGAAGAACCTAGCTTGGATAAAATACTCTCTATTTTAATCTTTCCCAAGAGATTTGGGAAATAAATGTGGTGTAAAAACACCACAAAAAAATAAGCCAAACCTGGGTCAAGCGCCATCGGCGCACACCCAGTATAGGACGCTCTTCCATAGTACAAATCGACTTCCGTAAACCAATGCGCAGTGCGTCATCAATTCATCATTCTTTTGATTCCGACAACACAGGAGTTATGTGATAAGTGGGGAGGAAGGATTCTTACCCTAATAAGAAGATGGGAGGGCCTCCATGTAAACAATTGTGGTAGGTATAATAAGAAAGGAAATTAACTATAAAACTTATATTTCTTATCAATCTACCTTGCAATTGTTTACTACAGGCTGAATAGACAACAGGATGGAGGGAGTCACATAACCAACCCACACATAACTCAATAGCACTGGAACCGTGGACAGAGGAAGAGATCCCCAGGCCTATCAAACCAAAGCATCACAAACATTAGTAAAAGACAATGAAAGATGAGGTGTATGGTGAAGTGCGACGCACAGACAGAAAGGGCAGTAACAGCACAGAGCTGGAACTGACCCTGAAAAAAAGCTGAATGGATGGGATAGACAACAGCCTGAGCCGAAGAAAGAGGGCCCCGAGGACAAAGGTCCTCTGTCGGCTCCTGCAACTGTCGCAGATAAAAGGAGAATGTAGCATTTCTCCAGTAGGCTGCCAGTATAACATCCGTCATCCGACAACATGACAGAGTTATTAAAAGAGGAAGATAATGCACGCACCTCGGGGCAGAAAAAACAATTGGTAATACAATCACCAGTAGATAGACAAGCGGAAGCTGCACAAATAGCAAGACAAATCCATCGAGAAATGGATGCAGGAGAGATCTGGCATGTGAGAAAATGCATATCCATCCAGGATAAAGGTGCGAACGTCCCCCACCCCCAAGCAGAGGAGCGCCCAAGAAAGAGACCATCTCGGAGTAAACTGCAAAGTCCTAGGCCTTTTCAAGGCAAAGAGCTGAGCAAGCTTGGAGAGGCAAAAATGAGTGTCGAAACAATGCGGTACCACATATGAAAAAGGTTTCCGAAGCATGGACATGTACCCATTGCTGGAGACCCCCAGAAACAAACATAAACCAGAAACTCCGCAAGCGGTGTGATCGAAGGAGTGACAGAAGCAACAGAGTGATAGCACACCATCGAGGGGCTAAACCAGTGGAGTGAGTGCCTCCTTGAAGAAGAAAAGCAACTCCACTGTTTGTCTCGAAAAACCACTACGAAGGAGGCAGGACCCGATAAAAGACATGTGCGAAGGCACAATGAAGTCAGGTCAACTTGAAACCTCATCGGGCGACTTTGGCAAAAAAAGTCGCGATGTAGGGGGAGACATGCCGGAACCGTCGCTAACAGAGAGCGGAGCAGATGGATCCACACCCACCGAGGCGACGGGTGTGATCGAAAGGATTCAACGACAGCAAGTTCATATCTGGGCGAGAACCTGAGGCGGAATCGGAACCGGCAGGAAGGCGTAGCCGACAAGACCGTCCCAAAGGAGGGCCAGAGCATCCACGGCGAAAGCCAGAGCATCTGGACATGGGGACACGAAAGTGTCCACCTGATGGTTCCAATGAGTCGCAAAGAGATCGATGGAACACCGCCATGTGGAGCATCCACTCGGTGGAAAAGAACCTGCCCCGTCGGGACAGGGAGTCAGCTCCGACGTTCAGATGACCAGAAATGTGACGAACAACCACCCCGGCGGTGACATCCTGAGCGAGCAGTAGAAGATCCCGAGCCAATTCGTACAATGGAACCGAGTGCGTGCCGCCCTGGTTCTGAATGTAAGCAACCACTGTCGAATTGTCGAACAACAGAAGGACCTGACGATTCGACAGGTGAGGGATCCACTGACTGAAACTCAGAAGAAGAGCAAGTAGCTCCTCCTGGTTGATGTGTACAGATGCCCCATCCTGGTCCCACATCCTGTGAAGGGAAAGACCTAGAGGATCCAATGTCGCACCCCATCAGAGATCGCTGACATCTGCCATCAGAACGTGATCGGACGAGGGTAAGTCCAACAGGACACCCTGCGTGATCCACTGAACATTCGTCCAGTGGAGAAGGTGAGGATAAGAGATTCTGGTAACTGAAGCACCAGATCCAGAGAATCGACATTCGGCCTCCAACGACTGAGCAGAAAGTGTTGGAGAGGTCGGACAGGCAGCCGACCTAGAGGAATGAGATCCGTCACCGAACCGCAGAGACTGAGCAGCCGGAGAATACCTCGTGCTGTCGTGGATGTGGACTGGGAACAGAGTCAGAGCAAAAGCTGAGAGAATCACAGCCCTGGCCTGGGGAACTGCCACCGTATTGACCTGAGTGCGGAAGGCCATCCCCAGATAACAAAATGACTGAGAAGGGACCAGATCCGACTTCTCCTCGTTGACTCTGAATCCTAGCGATGTGAGTAAGCTCAACGGAGTGTCGACATCCAACTCCAGTAAGGCAGCATTGCAATGCCTCTGGAGGATATCATCTAGATATGCCGAAGTAGTCACCCTGGACTGTGTGCGATGGAAGGCTATCACATGCGACATCAGTCGGGTGAAGGCCCAAGGAGCCAGGTTGAGGCCGAAAGGCATGGCCTTCAACTGGTAAACTCGCCCCAGAAAAGCGAACCTGAGATACTTCCGCGGCATTCAATGAATCGGAACGTAAAAGTAAGCGTCTTGCAGGTCGAAACTGGAAGCGAAATCTCCTTGGTGAATGGAACGGCGGACCAACCTGAAAGTCTCTATGCTGAACTTGGGAGCAATGATAGACTGGTTCAGGATACTCAGATCGATAACCGGTCGGAGTCGGCTGCCCTTCTTCGGCACCAAGAACAGGTGGGAATAAAACCCCACTGACTGAATGTTCTTGACGACCTCGATCGCCCCCTTGGCCAGGAGATTGTCTATCTCCGTGGACAAAAGCTCCCGACGTAAAATGTCTGAAGGAACTGTGGTTGGAAGAGGCACTCTGGACAGAGCGGGGTGCCTTCGGAAGGATATTCGCAGCCCGGACCAAACAACATCTAACACCCAAGGATCGGATGTGATGGTGGCCCAACAGTCTGCAAACTCTGCTATCCTTCCTCCAACCTGGACGAATCGAGGTGAGGACCTTCAGTTCGAGCCTCAAAGACACCCACGAGAGGAGAAACCACCTCCTCTGCTGAATGAAGAATCCTGAGATTTCCCTCTAGCCTGCCGGCGCTTACCCTTACCCCATGAGTAAGAAGTAGAAGCGGTGGCAGAAGGATCAGCCCGTTGCTTCGCAGAGGAAGCAGAAGGGTACTTGTTAGGCTTTGAATGGTCCCTGCCTCCCCTAGAAGGCTGATCAAGCTGACGAAGCAGCAGCTGATCTTTGTAATGATGTAGGATGTCATACCGGACCGTCGACACGGAACCCATGGAACAGTACAGGACCTGCAAAGAAGCAGATCGAAGAGCAGCGCACTGCCCCCAGGAAGGGATCGATCTGTGTCCAGCACAGAGTCCCTTCGAACTAGTTCCAAAATAGCTGTGTCACAGACATGCGTGTGAGTAAGATGCACCAGCGCCTTGGACAGCACACGCAAAAGAGTGTACATCGTCAAACCTATCTGGAGGCAGATACGACGTGATCGGAGAGAGAAAGCATACCCAGCATTTCTCTCGATAAGCCCAACATGGACTCCGGAGTCGTGACGGCCGACTTGGGCTTGGAAAGCCCGAGGGAATTGGAGTCCTGATCCAAAACCGTCAAAGTCTGGCAGGCTGACGGATTGGCGAAATCGTAGAAACGATAAAGCACCGGAGGCAAAAAGGTGTCAACCATGGTGAAGAACGGAGCCTTCATAGCCTTGGAACTCAGCTTAGAGTCCAATGCTGAAAATGCTTCAACCACCTGACTGGCACGGTCGAAGACGCCCAGAAGCAGGTTGCTCCACAGGCTGTAGATGCGCGACCGATGATCACGGCCTGGCTGACACTGTCGGCTGGTTTGATGGTCGGAGATCTGGAAGGAACCCAAACACAAAGTCAAGAGCTGCGCCCAAGTCAGAAGACTGCTGGCTCTCGACATCAAGGATGTCTGACTCCTCCCTGGAGTCGGAAAACACATATCCCATTGTGGGCAAACCAGCCGACGCCTCCCATGGTGTAAGCGCCAGGGGGATCAGAAAGCGGCCTGTTTCCAATCCAGGGAGGCGGCGTCATAGGGGGCGCCTGGAAACCACTTGCTGCCTCGCTGGAAGCAACAGGAAGGCTCTTGGACAGAACCTGAGTGAGTAAGGAGAGGGCCTCCCTAAGCTCACTGCCCGTACCAGCCGGTTCTACATGGGAACGACCAGCAAAGTGGGTTCACACCTGACCCTCTTAACCAGCGAAGGGTCACGATTCTCCAATACACCCAAAGCGGGGTGACGGGCGGCAGCCGAAACATCTGAGGGCAGACGTGTATAGAGGTATGACACACCCCCAGGATCAACATAGCGGGAACTCGAGAGAGTTGCCACGGACCTCTGTGGGGCAGAAGGTCCAGGATGCAGAGAAGGCGTCGTTGGTCCCGCAAAACTGGCCGTATCACCAGAATGAGTGGACGGAAAACGCCAATGACAAAACTGTGGTACTCGACGGCGCAGAGACCACAGTAGAGGGTCTGGCCAGCAGCCACTTCCAACTTCGCCGAGTTGAAGTCAGGGAAGGCTGAGACTGATACCTCCACGTCTACACTCCCAGACATCGCTGCAGACCACTGCGGGTATAAAACTACTGTGCTCAACAGCTGAGAGGACACAGTAGGGGGTTCAGTCGGCAGCCACTTCCGACTTCGCCGAGTTGAAGTCGGGGAAAGGCTGAGGCCGACACCCCACAACCACACTACAGACATCCCTGCAGACCCTTGCAGAGATAAGCCGAGGCCGGCTAAAAACGGTGCCCAATGACGTAGACGGAACAGCAGTAGCAGCAGATACGACGGGAGCTGTTGGAATTGGTGGAAAAGTGGAGAAAGCCACCTAGCTCGGCCTCCAAAGGAGGAGTCACAACCCTAGTGACAGCCTCAGATGTTGACTGGAGAGGGCGCATAGTCCCGGAACCAGGCATCTCTTCACCAGAAATCCGACAGCTCCCGCAGTATCCACCACGGTAAAAAAAAACAAACTGCACATTCCCCACGGAAGGGGAATAACTCTCACCAGACATGGTTGAGTTGGGAAGCCCCAAAACGACAGCGTTCCGTGTCTGATGGTGTGGGAGGAGCTGCACATCCCCCACGGAGGGGGAGCAATTCTCACCAGACGTGGTCGAGTCGAGTGGCCCCGAAACGACAGCGTTCCCCACCCCATGCAGGAGCGGGAGAAGCTGCACAGAGGGGGTAAAACTCACACCAGATGTGGTCAAGTCGGGGGAGGGCCCGAAACGACAGCGTCCCCCCCCCCCCCACAGGTGTGGGAGGAGTTGCACATCCCCACGGAGGGGATATAACTCACACCAGACGTGGTCAAGTCGGGAGGCGCCCGAAACGACAACGTTCCACACCACCCGCGTGTGCGGAAGAAACAGCCACGAGAACGCACCAAGGCGAGGGCAAAAGGAATTGCCCTAAAGGAACCAAACTGGAAATAACAGAGGTGAGAGCAGTAGAAGAAAAAGGTGAACTCAACATGAACAGAAAGTAGAAGAACACCCTCAACTATGAGAGAAGGTGGCAGAAAAAAAAACGGTGGGTACACGACAGAACCCAGATGGCTGACAGGGACCGAAAAAAACAGAAATTCAGCCCTCAACAGAGTGAAGAAATCCTGTCCAGACAGTCCCTGATTGACACCTAACTCCAATAACAATTAAATTTATCAACCGTAAAATTCATTGTCGAGCCGCATTGACACGATGTCGAAAACAAAACATTCACGAAAACGGAATAGTAAATCATATACAGTGAGAATGTGGTTGAAAATATCAAAGAGAATATATAAAACACAGTCCTGTTATTATACGATCTTCAGATCCATAAACCAGTCACAGGAAAACCATTATCGATGAGTTGAATTATCACTGTTACGTAGCAAAATGGCACACATCCACCAAATGTGCGGATAATCAAAAGAATGATGAATTGATGACGCACTGCGCATTGGTTTACGGAAGTCGAGCATTGGTACTATGGAAGAGTGTCCCATACTGGGTGTATGCCGATGGCGCTCGACCCAGTTTTGGCTTATTTTTTGTGGTGTTTTTACACCACTTTTCTTTCCCAAATCTCTTGGGAAAGATTAAAATAGAGAGTATTTTATCCGAGTTAGGTTCTTCCACTGTAGTGCAAGCCTGTAATAAACAATTGCAAGGTAGGTTCATAAGAAATAATGTTTGCCTCTTGCATACTACTTTAACAGTAGAAGGAAGCAGATTAGAAAGATTAAAATTTCAAATGACACTCTATCGGTTTGACAACGCTCTTTTTACCTAATACCCCCTCTACTAAATGCGCTCCAGAAAATTTTACCCAAAGTGGATTTTGGTGGATTTTGGATATGTTATTAGAGAGACGTGTTGCTAAAAGATGACACCAAAATCAACTTGTAGCTCATTTTTTCTGGGTTCAACAATATTATAGGTTTCAACAATCAACACCTATACTATAATCACAACCGTAATGCCTGAGATATTCATATTATTGTTATATTAACACTAGGAAACAACAGAAATCAATACTATTTGAAACATCATTAAATTATATATTTACAAGTATTACATTCAATCACAGGCCTATCATCGAATCATTTACATTTACTATAACTTTTTGGAAACCCCAGGGGCAAGGGTCTAGTTCTAACTAGGAACTTTTGGTCATTACCCCACCTCCCACTTCAATTCAATATTAACTTGACTTTCTTGGGCATTACTGTTCTATAAGTGGCCTGCCAGATGGACTTCACCTCCAAACAAAATTCATACAACAACCATAGTCAGTGCTCAGACTGTGAATTGTGAACAATAAACATATACAAAACTAGAAGAATGATGGTTGACTTTATGCAGCAATAAATGTTTCTGGTTCACTGAAGTACAAGGGGGGGGGGGGGGGGGGGGGGGGGGTTAATGGGTTATATAATGTTTATTCCAAATCAACTTGGGGTCAGTGGAGCTCTATTTGCTTCACTGATTCCCAATGTTCAATCATGTTTTAGAAAGGATAGTTCCATTTGCATGCTGCCGCCATGGCCAATGAGATTTTACAGGGAATTCTGGTTACATGATCATCTTGTTTTGTGATTCGTTCACTGACAAATACGTTGAGGTGACAAGTGTTAAAAATCCTGCTGGACTGTGATTTTATGGTGGATCTTTCATGTCGGTATTCTAGTTTTATACCCTGTCCCAGAATTCCAATATGTCAGACGATGAAATGATCCATGTTCTCTTTTTAGGGCATTCTTTTGCAGTTCATCTTGCCCAATTCTTAAATCGCGAAGCAACCAGAAATGGATTTGAAATTTCACGAAGGTGGCAAGGTCGTATGCCATGTTGTTGGAAAACCAGAGACTACAATTACAAATTTTGGTGAGTTTGCCTTTCGCTATATTGCTACTTTTAAACCCAATTTGTGACTTTGCAGATCAGAGGTAACGAAGTAGGCACTTGTCACCCATGTAGTATAGGTAGAAATATAGATGATCTGGCCACTACTATTTTGAAACAGGAGAGTGTTCGCAAAGTTTTTGTTTGCCAGCTCTTACTCATACTGTCGTTTATCAACCGCGTAGTGGTCCATATTTGTCAGTTGAACGTTATTGTGCGGATGTTGTTGAGACCAATAAATATTTGGAAGAAGTTTTACCGTCCTCCTCAAATAATATACTCCCCCAAAAAAGAAAGTGTGCATGCTAAAAAATAACACTGAAAAAAAAGATATATATCATTTTCATTCATGGAAATTTTATTCAATCACAGATGAATCAATTTGTGATCAACACGAGAAATTTCATTACGCTACGATGAATACTCTTGGTGCCATGGAGAGTCAAAGACACTAAGGGTCAAACACAAAAGTCACACACTCAATATCTGGTATGACCTCCGTCTGCAACGACTACTGCTGTGCATCTACGCCTCATGGAAGCGAACAAGTTAGCATGGAAGTGTTGTGGGATGTTGTTCCATATTCTGATAAGCTGTCTTTGGAGTTCCACAAGCGTTGACGGCGCATGGGGAAGCCGGCGTAGCTGACGTTTCATTTCGTCCCATACATGCTCATGGATGAGATATCGGGTGAATTTGCAGGCCAGGGAAGAACATCCACTTGTTGTTGCTGCAGATACTGTTGAACAACACGAGCTGCGTGTGGGCGGGCGTTGTCCTGTTGTAGAATGACGCCGGGGCCGTGACGTTGCAGAAATGGGACAACAACAGGTGTAAGCACTTCATCACGATATCTGGCTGCATTGAGATTGCCATCAATAATGACCAGCTCAGTTCTGTTACGGGCAGTGATGCCACCCCACACCATGAGAGACCCTCCCCCATAACGGTTTCGCTCCACGACACATGGATCTGCGTAGCGTTCGTTTCAACGTCTGTACACTCTCTGGCGGCCATCTGATGATGAAAGATGGAAACGACATTCATCTGTGAATAAAACACGTCGCCACCAGTGTAAGGGATGCCTGAGATGTTGTCTACACCACTGCAGTCGAGCACGACGATGACGTAACGTCAAAATCGGACGAATTGCAGGTCTTCGAGGACGTAAGCCGTATTCTCTCAGCTGGTTGATTACTGTTTGAGGATGTATCCGTCTCAGGTTAGGGATGTTCCTGGCTGTTGTCGTTGCAGTTTGTTGCCGGTTCCGGAGATGGACGACACGGATATACCGATCTTGTGCAGGGGTGGTAACTCGGGGTCTCCCGGAGCGGGGTCAGTCTCGTACGTCATCATGTTGTGCATGTCGATGGACTAGCCTATCTACAGTGTTACGGTGGCAGTTCAAATGCTGGCAACCTCTCTGTGTGTTCTGCCAGCTCTAATCATACCCAGGGCAAGGAGACGTTGATTCATTGTCAATCTTGGCATGCTAATGTGGAGTCGTATTAACAGTAGCGCAAGTTTGAATGTGAACGATAGGAAGGCCTTACTTTATAGTGTTTAAATACCCAAGGATTCACACTGCTGCATGAATTTTCAGACTCTCCACGTGCAAAACATGCCTTTTCACAAACGTGCAGCACGTCATTTAACGTTAATGCAATTTTAATGGGGAAAGCTGTTTTTGTGTTCAATATAACTTATTCATGAACAGGTTAACACTCTTTATACCTACAAAATTATTTTTTTGGAGTTTGATCAATTTCTGCAATGCACACTTTCTTTTTTGGGCGAGTATATAAAATTTTGATTGCACAGCAGGTTGTACTCCACTGCACTGAAACACCTGTGCGATGGGGTTCATTTTACACCCAAGGGGATGAAAAAATACTTCTGCAGCATTTGTGGTAGCATTGTCTTTTACTTGAATAACATGCTTTAAGCATACATTATCATTTCGTGATGTTTATATGCTTTTGGGTTGTGTGCCTGGCTCGCCTGTCCTTGATAACGTTTATTATTATTTTTTTTTCACTGTTTGCATGTAGCTTTTTGCACAAGTTTTTCACCGCATTTTATGCTCTTTCACCTCAGGGTTTTTTACCAAGTTAAACTGGCCTGTGCTCTGGAATTTCAAAATTTTCAATTTCTGCCCTCTTGACTTTTGTTACGAGCATGTTGTTAGAGGTTTTCAAATTTGTGTTATGGATCGGTCATGATCCTCCGTAATTTAGTACGCACTTTGTGCCGTGACCCCTTTTGGGGCTGTGGATTGTTTGTGATCCACCGTTGTGTGTATGCATCCTACTATGTAGGCAGTCTATTCATCTGATACATGATATATGTTATCTTTAATGATTTTACGTGTTGTGTGCTTATGCAGTATCTTGGTGTATTTTTATCAGGATCGGCAAGCTTAGCTCTGTTTTCATTTTCGTATTACAACTTTTCATGTTTCAGTACTCAGTACCCCTTTTATATTGTGAAATTTCTCTTATTATTTCAGTATGTATAATCGGCCACTGGGGTTAAGATTTTTTCAACGTTCAAGTTCCAAGTGGATTAATTTACCTCACATTAGCACTGTTTCATACCCGACTGAAGCACTAAGAACACTTGCTAGAGTTTGCAAGGCTACCCCCCTCTCATCAGTTCACACAGTTTTGGGCAGCACAGCTACCACAGTGACATCAGGGTCACCTCATAAATCTGTTTCCATTTTTGACAATTGACAACCTCCCAGATTCAGACAAAAATTGATATTCCAATTATAACAACTCAAAATGCACATTTTAACATGCCTAATTCTGTTTTGTTGCATGACACTTCAGGGATTCATTTAACCTGAGGCTCCGCTACATCACCCAATTACCAAGTTTCTTCTGAACCTCTTTAGACGATTCCCCATGGTCCTTCACATCAGCAGCGATCTGGGCCAACCTTTGCCACATCTACCTGTACATCAGTTGCATCCAACCACCTGCCGTTTTCAATTTCGTCAATTCTGTCAGCTCTATCTGGTACATCAGTTCATCGACACAGTATCCTCTGCATTCACCAAACTTTACTCCAACCGTTTCCTTTACAGCAGATCGCTCAACAAATCTCTCACAGGATATTATGGGTCAGTTCAGTGGACACTGTTATGCAAGGGAGGAGAGCCGTATGGATGCTCCTTTGTTAGCCTCTATTTCCGTGGCTGTCAATTTGCCTTCTCAGTTTCTTGCTTTGAATGATAAGCCTGCCAGGGAGAAAGCGATTTCAGATGCAGTTGGAACAGCTATAAGTTCTGTCAGGACACCAGACTTCGGGCTCCATTCCATCCTCTTGTACCTCCATAGCTTTGAATCATTTTGCTTCATCTATGGGTCAACAATCATTTAGTTTTATAGGTGAAGATTTCATTTCTTCGACTCTTCCTCTCACAGTTCATGAAAGGTTAGATTTGTGCTAATGAACATGTAAATTTTGAATCTCTTTTACCCCAACAGGATGGCGAGGGGTCATACACTATGTCATTAAGGAATTCAGGTGAGAGCCCTTCCTTAATCTGGGTTCCCAAAACACCCAAGGTGATTTCTTCTAATTCACAACGGTTTATGGTTTCTGAAATTTTTTGTTCCAGTCATGTCGATAAATTTCTGGATCAAATTCAGCCCCTTCTTCAATATCAGTCTACGGTTCACCATTTAAACAAAATTAGCTATCATTGGGCGTTTTATGATCATCTCCTTCGTTTATTGATGCAGTTCAATCTGGCTTTAGCATGGGACTCCATTCACTGGGAATTGTGTTTGAAGGCATATCCTAGTGTGAGGTCTTCCACAGGTTCCTCCCATCCAAATTTTGCAGACAAACGATCTTCAGTTTGTGCTTGCCCAGTCAGCTAGTATATTCCTAAGGAATTTTGCTTCCGTTTCCATGATGGCTTCAGGTGTGTGGGCAAATGTCGTTTTTCTCATCAGTGCTTCCATTGCAATTAGGATCATAGTGCTTCCAAATGCCCTCACCGGTACAGTTTTTACGGCATAATTCAGTTTCCCAAGATCAGTAACTCGGGTGAGCAATCCTTTCGTGGGGGCTCCAGGGCCATCCTTCCAAGTCCATCAGTAGTAACCCCAATGAAAGTAGAGGCACTCAGTGAAGTGTTATTGGGTTATGAACCAGAATCAGCTGCTTCTTTAGTTGATGGTTTCCCAACATGGTTTTGTCTGTGCATTTCTGGTGCAGTTCAATGTATGGATTCGAAAAACATCCAGTCTGTTTTTGATTTTCTGGATCTTGAACAGCGGACAATTTCCACAGAAGTCCTGGCGAGTTGCTTGGCGGGTCCTTTCTGTGTATCCCCTTTTCTGAATTTAGTAGTATCGACCATTGGTGTGGTTCTCAGGCGAATGTCATATGATCCACCATCTTTCATTTCCTCAGGAAGAATCTGTGTATGATAAAGTATACCCAAAGAGGCTTCTGCAATTCATTATCAATGTATTGAAGATGCTATTGATATTATTTCTCGGTTCGGTAGTGGCTGTTTTATGGCCAAAATGGATATTCAGTCGGATTTTCGGCTAATTCCAGTTAATTCTCTTGACCACCCCCTTTCTTGGTTTTAAGTGGGATAATTTTCTTTATTATGGCAGATGTCTTCCGATGCGTTGTGCTTCTTCTTGGCAGATTTTTTTAAGTTTCAGTTCATCCCTCCATTGGATTGTAGCTGCTAAGTATTCGGTTCACCCCATACTACACGTTTTGGATGATTTTTTCTTCATAGCTGCTCGGAAAGACACCTGCCAGTTTGACATGTACCTCAGTCAGTATTTGAAGTTATGTAACACGGTTGGGATGCCAATTTCCAGTGAAAGAACTTCGCTACCACCTACATGCTTAACGTTCCTGGGTATTGCCCTTTAACATTATGGACATATCTGTCCAAGGCTCCTCACCAGAGACGAATAACTACACAGATGAAGTTGGATCTTCAGTTGTGGCTAATTTTCTTACCCAGTTTTAACGGTAAATCTCTTTTTCTCAAATGTCAGTGATTGTCTAGTGATACATTAGTTTTCCACACAGATTCAGCAGCTTCCTTGGGTTGTGGAGGAGTGTTTGGGCATCAGTGGTTCTATGGAGCTTGGACTTCATCGGACAGGGATACTAGTATTACTATATTAGAGTAATATCCCATTGCTTTGTCATTACATTTATTTTTACCATCCTCACGTAATCAGCGTGTGCTCTTCTTTTGTGATAATATCGGTTGTACAGTGTATCAATTCCCAATCTTCAAAATCTGTACATGTACCTCTTTTCCATCTGTTACGATGAATGGTTTTAGTTTGTTTACAGAACAGCATTTTGTTCAAAGCTAAACATGTTCCAGGAAAGTCGAATATATTAGCTGATTCCCTTTCATGTTTACAGGTTGCTGATTTCAAGGGAATCGCACTCACCATTTATAATTTGCCTGATCCAACTCGGCAGTTTCTTGTTAAGAAACTGTTAGCTGGAATACAGCGTTTTGCATCCATCAAGTGATATCCATCTCCTTCTCACTTTGCCCTTACTGCATCCATTGCTTTACAGTCTACCTAGTTGCTGTACTAGTGCTTATCAGTGCAGCTTGTACCAATTTTTTTTTATCATTGCATTTTTTGCTTTTGCTCGAATTGTGGAAGTATGTCCAGAAACTTCACAACACAGGTCTCTGGTTCTTCAGTTGGGGGATGTGTGTTTCCAGCCTGGGGATTTGGGCCTTAGTGTTATTTTGTCATTTTAAACATAGTCTGGGGAATACTCCCCATTATGTTACTATTAGGTCTCGTCCATATGCTGATTTTTGTCCTGTTCAGTTGTTACAATGTTGCCTATCTCTGCGGGGGGTGGCAGGTGGTCCGCTTTTTGATTTTCCCCTTTTTTTCGACGCAATTTTAATATGATCTTTAAAAGTTGCTTGAACTTCTGCCATTTAAGCTCCACGGTCTTCAAAGGACATAGTTTCAGGATTGGTATGGCAACATGGGCTGTAATGGTTATTCTGATGCACACATTCGATCTATGGGCTGTTGGCAATCAAATGCATTTCAATCCTCTATTCGCTGTCCCTCGCTACATTAAGTCTTGGACCTCTCAGGTTGGTGGATTCAATGGCACTGAAAGCTGTGTGGGGTATTTCGGTTGTTCGTTCACTCTGCGTCCAATGAGCAGTAGTGACATGACTTTTTCTTTTCTCATGTAAGATTATTCTGTCTGGTGCAGTATGTTGGTCGTTCATACAGGTGTCTCCTTCGAAAAGTGCTTGGGCATCGTTTGTGCAGATAGTTTGGAGACCTGAGCTGTAGGATCTCTGTATGTGTCTCTTGCATGCTGAATTGCAGATTGTTGTGTCTTTTTCGAGCTGATATAGCCTGAACATCGTGCTTGGGCACCGTGTGCTGATGACTTGTAGACTTGAGCAATAGGCTCTTTCTGTATGTGTATACCTTCCCTATCCTAGTGCTGATTGTTGTTTTTAATGTTTTGTATATGATACAAATGGTGCTTGGGCTGTTGATTTGCAATTTTGAGCTAGACAC
Organism: Pictodentalium vernedei; assembly: GCA_031216915.1. Taxonomy (NCBI): domain Eukaryota; kingdom Metazoa; phylum Mollusca; class Scaphopoda; order Dentaliida; family Dentaliidae; genus Pictodentalium; species Pictodentalium vernedei. The sequence goes on from CM062295.1 coordinate 272,237,280, forward strand.
TCTGTATAATTATGTGTTTATGAATCGTTATAGTTCTGAATATTTACTGAAGGTTCTGCCTGCACAGAGTGCTTGGGCACTGTGTGCACAGTTGGCTTCGAGATATGAGCTATCTGCTCTTTCTGTGTTCTGTGCATATTGTTGTGTTGGGTGTGTTTAATTTATACTGTTTTGTTTTATATCTGATTCTTTTGACCACACAGGTCAATAATGACGAATTGGCTGTGTTAGTGACTGGATGGTTCCCGAGTTATGCCCAGGCATAGTTCACAACTTTTTCCTGAGGGGTTCTGTTGGAGACCTCCCTGCTTGTTTTGTTGCAGGTGTTTCCCCATTGTTGGCTATCGTTGGCCACATTCTACAGTCGGTGGTGCCACTTGTATCTGGCTTTACAGTCTACACATTATGCTTGGTGCATGCTATTTCCGTGCAGTAGAGTTTGTATCCCTCATTGTTTAACGGTTCTTGGGCCTAGTTTGGGACTCTTTTGTACTCACTTGTTTACAGCATCAATTAATCCTGGGGGAGTTTTGACGTAGCTATTGTTTCACTTTTGGTGTTCTGTTTGTTGGGTTTTCTCCCTCTTTTGTGCTTGTGGGCAGAATGCTCCTCTCTGTGGTTGGATAGGAGCATTTTATTTATGCCACCCACTTTGCTCTTGTCTGGCTAGTTTTCCTTTCGTAACTCCTTACAACTGTAATTAACATTCATGTTCGTGAAATATCTATTTGGCTACACTGTACGTTATCCGAAATGATTTAAGTAATAAATTCTACATTACAGTGTTGTCCTTAAATGCATTTATGTGTTATTTAACTTATTTTAGTTTCTGTTCATAAAATGTATTCCCTTAGTCATATGTAGCTCTTATTGCAGCATAAATGGTTTTATTTAATTGAACTCTGATTAAAACCTTAAAGTTGCTTTTGTCTTTTAATCTTCCCATCATGATTTGGTATCAATAGGTTGATTTGTATTATATTTGTTGTTCTTCTTTCATTATGAATATTCATTTTCACATTTTCATTGTATTATCGTTCATCTATCACAATTTTTTTCTTTTTAAAAGCAGTCCTGACCATTACCTTTTAACTCATTTTCATGACTTTCTCGCCACGATATGACCTTTGTTGTCGATGTGGCGTTAAGCACCAATAAATAAATAAATAAATAAATATCAATGCAGATCGGCCTGAATTTTAAAAGATTCAATTTTAAGTTCCACAAAACTTAAGCCACTGATTTTTATCGCCTGCTCCATACAAACATTCAACTTTTAGTACCCACCTCCCCCGTCCTCATTCTGAATTATGTTCTTAAATAATGTGCTACTGGGAACAACAGGAGGCTTATAAATGTAATTTTCAATAGCTGTTTGATTCTGTTACTGGAAGATAATCCCATTGAGGCGATTGTCTCATTAACCCTTTACCCAACACAGACAATATCAAAATTTATTATTTTAAATATAAGTTTTTTAAATTTTTCAAAAAATTTCAACAAAACCATATCATGTGACCCCTCATTGGAACAAGCTCTTGGGTCATAGTAAAATTACCAGTCGCACGCACTTGGGTGGTAAACGTGGCTCTGAGAGCCACGTTTACCGCCAAAGTTGGTATGACTGGTAATTTTATTGTGACCCCAGTCAACGAAGTTTAAAATTGTGAAAAATGTTCAGTTCAATATAGTTCTTTCATGCCCTGACTTGTCTAGTTGAGCACGACATTAGAATTGGAATCGGCATCAGAATTGGCCGATAGTGAGCTGAAATAACCGGTAATTGGTTAGCAACCATTTTTGGTATTCAGTTGAACATTAGGGTCGAAATTGTCGATCGGTAAGGCAGTCATCGGGAGGGCTCTTGAGTCAGGGAAAAGAGTGGGTCAAAGTTATTGAAATTGGGTCGATATTACTTTGGTAATCGGTTGAACACAAGAGTCGAAATTGTCAATCGGTAAGGCAGTCATCGGGAGGGCTCTTGAGTCAGGGAAAAGAGTGGGTCGGCGTTACCGAAATTGGGTCGATATTACTTTGGGTCGGAATTACTTTTTGGGGTTGAAATTACCGATTTGGGTCAAAGTTACTTTGGGTCAAAATTGCAGTGGGTCGAAGTTACTGGCATTCATTTAAAAGATTTACACTAAGAAACCGGTTTCGACTTGACTTTTTTCCGACTCGAACTCGGACTAACTGTTTTAGTCACCACCTTCTTTTCGGCAAAGTATCCAAAGTTTCATCGAAAAGCAAACGCACAATGAACAGTATTTCAAGTTACGGTGAGAATACTTTGGCAAAACCCCAATCATCGCGCCAACTAAAACATAGCACAAATTTAGACCTAAAAAGGAAATAACAAGAGAAAACACAGGATTCATTTTTATTGTTTACAACTTTTACATATGGGTGATTCTGTTGTCTGTTGGCGATTCCAGTTTTGATAGAAAGGCCTCATGGAGGGGTCCTCCTGAACACTAGAATCACCCAGAATTACTCCAAATAAGACCATTTTGATTATGAGACCCACATGATGGGTCTAATTATTAGCAAATTAGAGCCTCAATAAAAAAAATCCCCAGGTACAGGACATGGAACTGGAATGCTTGCCCTTTCTTAGGAATGACGGCACACGAAATGGAATAGAGTGTTGTGCTTACTAAATGCAATGCGAGTGGTGCGTGCAAGGTGATAAATAATAACAAAATAGAAAAAAAAAATCGATGACCATTGTGTTTATCACACTCCTCTCACACTGGCATTGCATACATATAAAATAAACTTTATACAGTATATTGAAAGGTTTGCTGACAAAGACAGTGACAATAAGCCAGTTGGGTGATGCTTATGGCCAAAGCTTGTTGATGCAGTGAATCAGTGAATTCTGACGGATTAGTATTGTTTCGTACACAGGCATTTCATACACTGAATGTTTTGTATACAAAATAAGACGTTTCGTACATACAATGTATGCAGTACACGTGTTGCATTTTTTGCCATTTTCGCACCGTGGGCATGTCATGTGGGTTTTTTTGTCGTGTATACACAGCGTGACAGCGTATTAGTTGGCCACGATGATAAAACTCTTCTACTTTCCAATTACTGCAGCAAAATGATGAATTACATAACAACATGTGAATTTAAATGCTCCCAACTTCATTCCATATAATCATATTCACCCCATATTTTTGCTTCAAAAACACTGCATGTGACTCTCCCCCCATCCCCCCACCCCACCCCTCATTTAACAAGCTCATTGTGTCTGTTCCAGTGAGGGGTCATATGCTATGTATTTGATGAAAAAAATAGTTATTCAATAAATTTGTTTTGCAAGTGGCCAATGCTATTCATGCAAGTAATAGGTTAAAGTTTTGAAAAGGGACAGTGATGGGAGGGTTAAAAAAAACAATATTTTCGGAAAGAAAGAGATTTTATAATAATGATTGATCATTTCCATTACCAGGTTTTAGATTTTTACAAGCACTGTCTTGTTTTTATAATGAAAGTGTCAATGACACTGTAGCTTAACTTGTGTGTTGTGTTTGATGAAAAGGATGATGTTCAATGTTTATGAAAGGATTATGAAATAAGACAAGAATTGTGATAATTGGGAATATGTTCATTTCTGTTCCCTGTATGCTACGTTTATGATAAAAATAATATGAGGTGTACACTGTACTAATGAGCTGAGGGGTGGGTTAATATGACCTCACAGTTAATGTATGTGGCCCTCACAGTTAACGTATATCAACAAAAGTTACCAAGTTACAGTGAAATTATTCCAAAACGAGTCATCCTATCAAGTTACATTAAAATCCCTTCATAAATATGGCCTGTAGACTGTGCTAAAGGTTTTCGGGCTTTGGCCCCCTCAGCCGCCAGTTTCCCAATTGCGTCCAAAGGGGACGTTCTCATCTAGACATTATATGAAGTCAACCTACCAAGTTACAATGAAATCCCTTAATAAATATGACCTGTAGACTGTGCTAAAGGTTTTTGGGCTTTGGGCACGGGCAGCCATCATGGTTGAATGATCGCAACCAAAAGGGGACATTCTCATATGGGAGTCATCTGGAGTGATCCTACAAAGTTACAATGAAATCCCTTCATAAATATGACCTGTAGACTGTGCTCAAGGTTTTTGGGCTTCGGGCCCCTGAAGCCGTCACAGTTGACCAATTATGACCAAAAGGGGATGTCATCATCTAGGCATTATATGGAGTCAAACTTACGGGTTACATTGAAGTCCTTCCATAAATATGACCAATAAACTATGCTAAAGGTGTTGGGGTTTTGGGTTCGGGCAGCCATTAAGGCTGAATGATCACGACCAAAAGGGGACGTTCTCATCTAGACATTATTTAGAGTCATCCTACCAAGGTACAATGAAATCCCTTCATAAATATCACCTGTAGACTGTGCAAAAGATTTTCGGGCTTTAGGCTTGGGCAGCCATCATGGTTGAATGATCGCAACCAAAAGGGGACATTCTCATCTGGACATCATCTGGAGTGATCCTATGAAGTTACAATGAAATCCCTTCATAAATATGACCTGTAGAAAGTGCTCAAGATTTTCGGGCATCAGGCACCTATAGCCATCACAGTTGACCAACCACGACCAAAAGGGGATGTCATCATCTAGGCATTATATGGAGTCAACCTAACAAGTTACAATGAAATCCTTCCATAAATACGACCTATAGACATGCTAAAGGTTTTTGGGCTCAGCTCGGGCAGCCATCAAGGCTGAATGATCATGACCAAAAGGGGACGTTCTCATCTGGACACTATTTGGAGTCATCCTACCAAGCTACAGTGAAATCCCTTCATAATTATGACCTGTAGACTGTTCTAAAGGTTTTTGGGCTTTGGGCCCCTGAAGCCGTCACAGTTGCCCAATCGTGTCCCAAAGGGGACGTTCTCATCTAGACATTATATGAAGTCCACCTAACAAGTTACAATGAAATCCCTTCATAAATATGACCTGTGGACTGTGTTAAAGGTTTTCGGGCTTCGGGCTCGGGCAGCCATCATGGTTGAATGATCGCAACCAAAGGGGACAATCTCATCTGGGCATCATCTGGAGTGATCCTGCGAAGTTACAATGAAATCCCTTCATAAATATGACCTGTAGACTGTGCTCAAGGTTTTTCGGGCTTCGGGCACCTGTAGCCATGACAGTTGACCAATCACAACCAAAAGGGGATGTCATCATCTAGGCATTATATGGAATCAACCTAACAGGTTACAATGAAATCCTTCTATAAATATAACCTTTTGCCTATGCTAAAGGTTTTTGGGCTCGGGCACCCATCAAGGCTGAATGATCACGACCAAAATGGGATGGTCTCATCTAGACATTATTTGGAGTCATCCTACCAAGTTACAATGAAATCCCTTCATAAATATGACCTGTAGAATGGGCTAAAGGTTTTTCGGGCCTTGGGCTCGGGCAGCCATCATGGCTGAATGATCACAACCAGAGGGTACAATCTCATCTGGTCATCATCTGGAGTGATCCTAAGAAGTTACAATGAAATCCCTTCATAAATATGACCTGTAGACTGTGCTCAAGGTTTTCGGGCTTCGGGCACTTGTAGCCATCACAACTGACCAATCACGACCAAAAGGGGATGTCATCATCTAGGCATTATATGGAGTCAACCTAACAGGTTACAATGAAATCCTTCCATAAATATGATATGACCTTTTGCCTATGCTAAAGTTTTTTGGGCTCGGGCACCCATCAAGGCTGCATGATCGCGATCAAAATGGGACGTTCTCATCTAGACATTATTTGGAGTCATCCTACCAAGTTACAATGAAATTTCTTTATAAATATGACCCCTAGACTGTACTAAAGGTTTTCGGGCTTTGGGCCCCTGTAGCTGTCACAGTTGCCCAATCACATCCAAAAGGGGACTTTCTCATCTAGACATTGTATGAAGTCAACCCACCAAGTTACAATGAAATTCCTCAATAAATATGGCCTGTAGACTTCCTAAAGGTTTTCGGGTTTTGGGCTCGGGCAGTCGTCACGGTTGGCAGATCATGCCCAAATGGGGAAATTCTCATCTAGACATCATAAGGAGTCATCCTACCAAGTAACAATGAAATCCCTCCACATTAAACATGACCTGCAGACTGTGCTAAAAGTTTTGGGGTTTCGGGCTTGGGCAGCCATTACGGTTGATAGATCATGCCCAAAAGGGGACGTTCTCATCTGGTCATTATACAGAGGCATCCTACCAAGTTACAATGAAATCCCTTCATAAATATGACCTGTAGACTGTGCTAATGGTTTTTGGGCTCGGGCAGCCATACCGGTTGCCCGATCGCGACCAAAAGGGGACGTTCTTATCTAGACATGACCCCAAAGCTGCATATGAAATTTTGTGATGATCAGACAAGAACTGCGGGGTGTAGCCCGTGCTAAAGGAAAATGTGAACAGACATCACAGACTCACAGACAAACAGACTTCCGCACGCGTGATGGCAATAGCTTATCTTGACTATGTCAAGTTAACCCTTTACCCAATGCAGACGATTTCAAAATTTATTATTTTAAATATAATTTTTTAATTTTTTTCAAAAAAGTTCAACAAAACCATATCATGTGACCCCTCTTTGGAACGAGCTCAACGAGCTCGTTCCAAAGAGGGGTCACATGATATGGTTTTGTTGAAATTTTTCAAAAAAAATAATATTTTTTCAGCTGCTGAATTTGATATTACGCGGGCGGATGCGGGCGATTCGTTGGGTAAAGGGTTAAGCTAAAAATTACGATCTTGGGTGTGCGGTGGCTCAGTGGTAGACTGTTGTAAAAATGAAAGTGTCAATGACACTGTAGCTCAACTTGTCAAGACAAAGACATGTACATGTATAGTATGTGACACAGCAATGACAAACATCTAGGTAATGACCTGATAACAAAGGTACATATAAAGATAACAAAGGTACATATAAAGTATTGTAACGGTCTGTACATAAATACTGACCATTGCCTGTAACAAATGTATAGGTAAAGTATTGTAAAGGTGGGTGACAGTCAGATGCTAAATTAGAAAAAAATCTTTGAGCCCCAGAGTGGGTCTGACTGAACCCCAAAATATTTGTTCTCAGAGCACAGTGATAACAAAGGCACCCCAAAACACACTCGTTCCTGTCCCAAGGTGAAAACAAAGGTACCAAAGAAGTTTTGTGAAGATCAGTTCATAAATACGAGCTGTATAGAACTTGTGACAAAAAACTGATTGGACCTAATTTCGGTACAAAATGGCCACTGGCAGCCATCTTGAATTTTGGACCGCACCCAGAAACGCTAATTCTCGCCCCAAGGTGATAACAAAGGTACCCAAGAAGTTTTGTGAAGATCGGTTCATAAATACAGCCTCTACCCTGAGCCGTATTGACATGTGTGCTTACACTGTGTAAGTAGCACTGAATAAATCAAAGTTCATCTAATTTGCATAATTTCTGCACGAAAAAAAAACCCTTACAAAATGTGATGTGTTCCATGTTAATAAACATTCATACAAAAATTTATTCAAATCAGAACTTTCATACAGAAGTTCTGTACAAAAGACTGATTGCACTAATTTTGGTACAAAATGGCTGCTGGTGGCCATCTTGAATTTCGGACCACACCCAAAAACACTCGCTCTTATCCCACAGTGATAACAAAGGTACCCAAGAAGTTTCGTAAATATTGGTTCATAAATATGGCCTCTAGTCTGAGCCGTATACAAGTTGTGTACAAAAAACTGAGTAGACCTAATTTCGGTACAAAATGGCCACTGGCAGCCATCTTGAATTTTAGACCGCACCCAGAAACACATGTTCTCGTCCCAAGGTGGTAACAAAGGTACCCAAGACATTTCATGAAGATCAGTTCATAAATACGCACTCTTGCCCGGGCTGTATTGGCATGTGTACTTACTGTGTGTAAGTCGCACTGAACAAAATCAAAGTTCATCTAATTTGCATAATTTCTGCACGAGAAAAAAACCCGTATTATATGTGATGTATCCCATGGTACAAAACATTCACACAAAAAATTATTCAAATTTTCATATGGAAGTTCTGTGCAAAAATCTGATTGCACCTAATTTTGTACAAAATGGCTGCCATTTTATTTTAATTTTTTATCCCAAACTGATTTTTGTTCGGATCAGGTCTTTTCAATCACTCATCATTAATCCTTAATCAATGATGATAAAAGAACATAAATATAAATTTGACACCTACATGTAATTGTTGTTAAGTAACTCATTTCCAAATTTAAGTCATAAAACGGTATATTGACAGGATTGGTGTGTGTGTGTGTGTGTGTCAAGGCTTATTCACACCTTTTACTGTTAAAAAAAGCACTAATTGCCATCATTACTGATTGCTACCTGAAAAACTGCCGCAAATAGAGAAAAATCTCTGTTCAGACAGGATGAGTCTACATATACCGCTCCCAGTATGTTTACATCGAGAAGGATTGCGATCATCAATCATATTTATTGGTGCTTTACACCACATATGTGGCTGTCACCACAATATAGCCCAAGCTTCTGATGTAGCCTTCGGCATCAAAAAAAAAAATCCCGCTCAGGATCACAGATCCAATGTCGAGTTGTGACCTTGACCTTTGACCTGGCGAGTCCAAGGTCAATAGGGTTCTTCCTCGCACCAAGGCCAACACACCTATGAAGTTTCATGACTCTAGGTTGAACCACTATCAAGTTCTCATCCGGAAACCAATTGTTGCGATATACTATGTTCAAGGTCACTGTGACCTTGACCTTTGACCTGGTGAGTCCAACATCAATAGGGTTCTTCCTCGCACCAAGGCCAACACGCCTGTAAAGTTTCATGGCTCTAGGTTGAACCACTATCAAGTTATCATCCGGAAACCAATTGTTGCGATATACTATGTTCAAGGTCACTGTGACCTTGACCTTTGACCTGGTGAGTCCAAGATCAATAGGGTTCTTCCTCGCACCAAGGCCAACATACCTATGAAGTTTCATGACTCTAGGTTGAACCACTATCAAGTTATCATCCGGAAACCAATTGTTGCGATATACAATGTTCAAGGTCACTGTGACCTTGACCTTTGACCTGGTGAGTCCAAGATCAATAGGGTTCTTCCTCACACCAAGGCCAACACACCTATAAAGTTTCATGACTCTAGGTTGAACCACTATCAAGTTATCATCTGGAAACCAATTGTTGCGATATACTATGTTCAAGGTCACTGTGACCTTGACCTTTGACCTGGTGAGTCCAAGATCAATAGGGTTCTTCCTCGCACCAAGGCCAACACACCTATGAAGTTTCATGACTCTAGGTTGAACCACTATCAAGTTATCATCCGGAAACCAATTGTTGCGATATACTATGTTAAAGGTCACTGTGACCTTGACCTTTGACGTAGCGAGTCCAAAATCAATAGGGTTCTTCCCCTCACCAAGGCCAATCTACCTATGAAGTTTCATGAATGTGAGTTGAACCATTATCAAGTTATCATCCGGAAACCAATTGTTTAAGATTTACTATGTTCAAGGTCACTGTGACCTTGACCTTCGACGTAGCATGTCCAAAATCAATAGGGTTCTTCCTCCCACCAAGACCAACCTACGTATGAAGTTTAATGAATGTGAGTTGAACCACTATCAAGTTATCATCCGGAAACCAATTGTTTACGCCCGCCCGCCCGCCCGCCCGCCATTCACCAAACTATAAGTCGAGTTTGACTTCGTCACAACTCGACTAATAATAATCATATTTGTTCCATAAATGAGGAGCAAGAAAGTAGAATATTCAAAGGAACAACAGACTTTTGACAATTTATGAGAATTAAAACCTGACAAGCCCTCTCCCTCAGAAATGAAAGTGCAATAAGTTGAGCTTACGTGTTGGCCTACATCCACAGTTCGTTGAAGAATAAAAATATGTTCACCAAGGACAAATAAACAAGGCGGGCGTAAATGGGCGTAAACAATTGGTTTCCGGATGATAACTTGATAGTGGTTCAACTCACATTCATTAAACTTCATACCTAGGTTGGTCTTGGTGGGAGGAAGAACCCTATTGATTTTGGACATGCTACGTCGAAGGTCAAGGTCACAGTGACCTTGAACGTAGTAAATCTTAAACAATTGGTTTCCGGATGATAACTTGATAATGGTTCAACTCACATTCATGAAACTTCATAGGTAGATTGGCCTTGGTGAGGGGAAGAACCCTATTGATTTTGGACTCGCTACGTCAAAGGTCAAGGTCAAAGTGACCTTGAACATAGTAAATCGCAACAATTCCTTTCCGGATGATAACTTGATAGTAGTTCAACCTACATTCATGAAACTTCATAGGTGGGTTGGCCTTGGTGCGAGGAAGAACTCTATTGATCTTGGACTCACCAGATCAAAGGTCAAGGTCACAGTGACCTTTATTTTGGACTCGCTAGGTGAAAAGTCAAGGTCACAGTGACCTTAAACATAGTAAATCATAAACAATTGGTTTCCAGATGATAACTTGATAATGGTTTGACCCTCATTCATGAAACTTCATAGATAGGTTGGCCTAGGTGAGTTGAAGACCCCTATTTATTTATTTTGGACTCACTAGGTCAAAGGTCAAGGTCACAGTGACCTTGAACATAACTTGTTGTTCATAACAACTGGTTTCCGGACGATAAGTTGATAATGATTAAACCCACTTTTGTGCTGTCACAACTCGACATTGGATCGGTGATCCTATCAGCATTTTTAACATTCCATTAAACAATAACATTGACAACGATTGTTGGGAAGGTTTCATGGATATCTTTCTGAAAAAAAATAAAATAAAATACAAGTAAGGCAAGAGTTGTTTGACTTGATGTTCTCTTGCTATTGCCAGTATTTGAGAGAAATTTAAAAACGGCGTCCTGTGAATTATAGGCCAAATGTAACTCACCACTTGTGGAAGAGTAGGAATGTGGGGCCCAGAAAAAGTGACGTGAAGGGTAGGTCCACCCTTATCAATCATAAATTATTAACAGTTTGCCCGCCGAACCATGTAATGATGGAAATCTAAATTTTATAGTAAATTTCCTTTCTTATTATACCTACCACAATTGTTTACTTCAGGCTTGCACTACAGTGGAAGTCCCTAACTCGGATAAAATACTCTCTATTTTGTCCTTCCCAAGCAAGTTGAGAAAGAAAAGTGGTGCAAAAGCACCAATAAAAAATAAGCCAAAACTAGGCCGAGTGCAACCGGCGCAGACCCAGTACGGGACGCTCTCTCCCAAGTACAACTCCACGACTTCCGTTGCCAGTGCGCATGTACCGTCTCTAAAGACTCATTCTTTTTGAATCCGTCAACGTTAGAGTTATGTGATCAGCGGGGAGGAAAGATTCTTTACCCGTAAAGAAGACGGGAGGGCCTCCATGTAAACAATTGTGGTAGGTATAATAAGAAAGGAAATTTACTATAAAATTCAGATTTCTTATCAACCTACTCACAATTGTTTACTTCAGGCTGAATAGACAAAAGGCTGGAGGGAATCGCATAACCAACCCACACATAACCCCAGTGCACTGGAACCGTGAAGCAGAAGGAAGAGGTCCTGAGGCTTATCAACCATAATTTCGCAATCATTGGTAAAGGACAATGAAAAGAGACATATGGGCCTGTGTGACACACAGACAGAAAAAAGGGCAGTAACAGCACATGGCTGAAACTGACCTTCAAAAAGCCTAATAGCTATGGCAGACAACAGCCTGAGAAGAAAAAAGAGGACCCAGGGCAAAAAGGTCCTCCGACTGCTCCTGCAACTGGCGCAAATAAAAGGTGGAGAAAGTAGAAGCATTTCTCCAGTAGGCTGCCTGCATAACATCCGACAACTTGACGGAGTTAGAATTAGCCCAAGAGGTGGACAGTGGCCGCACCTCGTGGGCAGAAATACGATTGGTAATACAATCGCCAGCTGCTAAACGACCATAAGCCGTACGAATAGCAAAAAATGGATTGAGGAGAGATCTTCTGTCAACCCGGAATGAGAGACAGAAAAAAACGTTTCCTGCCTTTCCGTATGAAGCGTGTCCGATCAAGATAAATGCGAATAGCACAGACCTGACAGAGCAAAGGGCAATTACCCTCAACAGAAGGAAGAGCCCTGATACAGATAGGAGGAGGAGTAGTATCTGGTAACTGATTCTTGGCCAAAAAGGAGCAATCAGTGGTAAAAGTAACACTATTGGGAGAGCTCCTAAAAAAGGCCGGGTCAACCGAGAGGGCGTGAAGCTCACTAACCCGTCTGGCCGAAGCAAATGCCATCAGAAAAGCCGTCTTATATGTGAGAAAATGCATATCCACCTGGGATAAAGGGTCGAACGCCCCCCCCCCCCCCCCCCCCCCCCCCCCCAAGCAAAGCAGCACCCACGAAAGATTCCATCGTGGAGTAAGCTGCAAAGTCCGAGGCCTTTTCAAAGAAAAGTGCCGAACAAGCTTGGAGAGGTAAGGATTAGTGCCGATACGACGCTTCCCCACATAAGAAAAAGTCTCTGAAAGCATAGACCTGTAACCCTTGATGGTAACAGGCTGGAGACCCCGAGAATCAAACAGATATACCAGAAACTCCGCAGTCTGTGAAATCGAAGGATTGGCATAATCAACAGAGTGATCAGCACACCATCGACAGAAGACCTTCCATTTAGCTGCATAAGCTAAACCAGTGGAGTGCCTCCTTGAAGAAGAAATGCACTCCACTGCTCGTCTCGAAAAACCTCTACGGAGGAGACAGGACCTGACAAAAGATATGCGCGAAGGCACAACGAAGTCGGGTCGACGTGAAACCTCCTCGGGCGACCTTGACAAAAGAAGGTCGCGATGTAGCGGGAGACGTGCCGGAACCGCCGCCATCAGCGAGCGGAGCTGATTGATCCACACCCGCTGAGGCGACAGGGGAGCGATCAGAATGATTCGACAACTGAAGGTTCGAATTTTGGCGAGAACCTGAGGAAGAATCGGAACCAGCGGGAAGGCGTAGCCGACTAGACCGTTCCAATCGAGTGACAGAGCGTCCACAGCAAATGCCAGAGGATCTGGACACGGGGACACGAAAGTGTCCACCTGATGGTTCCAACGAGTCGCAAAGAGGTCGATGTGGGGACGTCCCCAGAGATCGCAAAGCGACTGGAACATTGCCCTGTGAAGCATCCACTCGGTGGAAATAACCCTGCCCTATCGGGACAGGGAGTCGGCTAGGACGTTCAGACGACCGGGGATGTGACGAACAACCACTCCGGCGTGAACATCCTGAGCGAGCAGTAGAAGATCCCGAGCTAATTCGTACATCGGAACCGAGTGCGTGCCGCCCTGGTTCCAAATGTAAGCAACCACTGTCGGATTGTCGGATAGTAGAAGGACCTGGCGATTCGACAGGTGAGGGATCCACTGCCTGAAACTCAGAAGAAGAGCAAGAAGCTCCTTCTGGTTGATGTGTAGAGCTGCTTGATCCTGGTCCCACATCCCGTGTAGGGAAAGACTGAGAGGATCCAACGTTGCACCCCATCCGAGATCGCTGGCATCTGCCGTCAGAATGCGATCGGACGTGGGTAAGTCCAGTGGAACACCCTGCGTAATCCACTGAACATCTGTCCAGGGAAGAAGGTGAGGATACAGAGAGTCCGGAAACAGAAGCACCTGATCCAGAGAATCTACATTCGGCCTCCAACGACTGAGCAGAAAGTGTTGGAGAGGTCTGACACGCAGCCGACCTAGAGGAATGAGATCCGTCACCAAACTGCAGAGACTGATCAGCCGGAGAAAACTCCGAGCGGTCGCGGACATGGACTGGGACAGAGTCAGAGCAAAAGCTGAGAGAATCACAGCCTTGGCCTGGGGAACCGCTACCAAATTGAATTTGGTTTGGAAAGACATCCCCAGATGACAAAACGACTGAGAAGGGACCAGGTCCGACTTCTCCTCGTTGACTCTGAATCCTAGCGACTTGAGCAAGCTCAACAGAGTGGTGACATCCGACTCCAGTAAGGCAGCATTGGAATGCCTCTGGAGGATATCGTCCAGATATGCCGAAGTAGTCACCCTGGACTGTGTGCGATGGAACGCTATCACATGCGACATCAGTCTGGTGAACGCCCAAGGAGCCAGGCTGAGGCTGAAAGGCATGGCCTTGAACTGGTAAACTCGCCCCAGAAAAGCGAACCTGAGATACTTCCGTGACGCCCGATGCATCGGAACGTGGAAGTAAGCATCTCGCAGGTCGATGCTGGCTGCGAAATCTCCCTGGTGAATTGATTGGCGGACCGACCTGAAGTCTCCATGCTGAACTTGGGAGCAATGATAGACTGGTTCAGGATACTCAGATCGATAACCGGTCGGAGTCGGCCGTCCTTCTTCGGCACCAAGAACAGGCGGCAATAGAAACCCACTGACTGAATGTTATTGACGACCTCGATCGCCCCCTTTGCCAGGAGATTGGCAATCTCCGTGGACAAAAGTTCCCGACGTAAAACGTCTTTAGGAACTGTGGTTGGAAGAGGCACCCTTGACAGAGTGGGGTGCCGTCGGAAGGATATTCGCAGCCTGGACCGAACAACATCTAACACCCACGGATCGGATGTGATGGTGGCCCAATGGTCTGCGAACTCTGCTATCCTTCCTCCAACCTGGGACGAGTCGAGGTGAGGACCTTCATTTCGAGCCCCGACGAGGCCCGCGAGAGGAGAAACCACCTCCTCTACTAAATGAAGAATCCTGAGACTTCCCTCGATTCTGCCGACCCTTACCTTTACCCCTTGCGTAAGAAGTAGAGGCGGCGGCAGAAGGACCAGCCTTTTGCTTCACAGAGGAAGCAGAAGGGTACTTGTTAGGCTTGGAACGGCCCTTGCCTCCCCTAGAAGGCTGATCAAGCTGACGAAACAGCAGCTGATCTTTGGAATGACGTAGGACGTCATCCCAGACCGTCGACACGGAACCATGGAAAAGTTGCGGACCTGCCAAAGAAGCAGATCGAAGAGCAGCACGCTGCTCCCCGGGAAGGGATCGTCCTGTGTCCAGCACAGCGTCCCTTCGAACTAATTCCAGATTAGCCGTGTTACAGGCATGCGTGTGAGTAAGGTGCATAAGCGCCTTGGACAGCACACGCAAAGGAGCCTGTACCTCGTCAAACTTATCTGGAGGCAGATAAGCAGCCAAAGCTGAGACGACGTGATCTGAGAGAGAAAGCATGCCAAGCGTCTCTCTAGATAAGCCCAACGTGGACTCCAGAGTCGTCATTGGAATGACGGCAGACTTGGGCTTGGAAAGCCCGAGGGAAGTGGAGTCCTGATCCAGAACCGTCAAAGTCTGGCAGACCGACGGATTGGCGGAATCGTAGGAATGATTAAGCACAGGAGGCAAAAAGGTGTCAACCCTGGTGAAGAACGAAGTCTTCAAAGCCTTGGAATTCAGCTTGGAATCCAATGCTGAAAAAGCTTCAACCACCTGTACAGGGCACATTTTTCCATATATAGGCCTATTTTGTCCCCTTCCCCTCACATAGACAGCCTTGATGGATAAAATAATTACGCATCAACATTTTTATCACAATGTTCCTTAACTAATAATGTTAACCCTGTTTAACACACAGTGGTCGAAAATAACATTGGCCACCCACACAACTTGAGAATACTTTTTTTTACATGTTTCTTAAAAACCGAAGCCAGTGCGAGGAGGAAGGGTTGTGGTGTCTATCTAAAAAAATGGCAGTTTGCCACTCATGCTTCCCTCCATATATGAATACGGATACATGAGGACTTGGGGGTTCTGCTGGGGAAAGTGAGTGTGACGGTCTTTTTGTTGATCTGATTTTCAAAATTCCCATTGAATAATTAACTTCTTGTTCAGCTTTCTCCCAAATGCATATTTTATTTTTTTACATAACACCAACATCTCTTGAAACTGAAACTTTTAAATAGCTCAGCATTCCGAATTCTTAATTCGCTCGCAACACTTTCAATACACTATCAGTTCGGTATTCTGTGAAGAGTGTTCTTTGTTTCCAACCATGCTTGCCTCTCCCATAGTTCCTCCTTAAGAATGGCTGCGATTCACAGAAGGCTAAAAATTCTCGAAATGAAAACGTCATAACTTCTGCCTTCTCAATGTTTAGAATTTTTTAATCAACCTACGTGATCTTCTCATTAATCTTCAAAAATGAAAATCACGCAATACATGTTTTTAAATACTTCTCGTATTGATGTGAACCATTTGTCATCTTCACAAATACATGTATGCACAACTAATTGACGTGCACATACATTAAACATCCAGAAATAAATGAATGCACAAAACAATATTCAATGAAGAAGTTGTTGTTCGGACTCTTTATTTTCAAATTTCAAATTCCGAAATTGAAGTGTTTTTTTTTTATTCGACAGCTGTGGTGAACTGCGGGTAGGGGCACCGGTAAGTACCCTTCCTAAGGGCCTTGTACCCTTCTCAGAAACAATATTTGAGGTGACGACATCCATAGGCAGAGCTGAAATACATGTGTTAGAAAAAAATCTATATAAAACTGAAAGTGAAAGCAGCTGCGGGACAGTTTCACAGACACTCAATCAATGTATTATCAGAATTTTTAATACTCAATAAAACAAGAGGCCCCACGTGGCCTTAATCGCTCACCTGACAAAGTGACTCTAAGAAGTATTTTAGGTCACCTTCACCATGTCATGCCTCATCAACATTAACTGGTTGAGTGATAGATTTTGTTTGAAGTTCAACATTTGTTACCTAAAATTAGTTTTATTTAAAATCATTGGTGTGTGGCCAATCTCCAATGATTTTTAATAAAGCAAATTTATCTCTGCAGACAAACTGGTTTAGCATGAAGCACAAACAAGGAATGTGAAGAGATAGCCTTGGACATCTCTCCCCAACTGTGGATATCTTCCATGTGCTACATGTATATATTTGCATGCAAGAAAACAAAAATTTTCACAAATTTTATTTTTTTTTATCATCATTGGAACAAGCTCAAACAGCTTATTCCAATAGGGGTATGGGAAGATCAGGTATATTTTTGAGACAGAAATGTGAATATATAAATAATGGTGTTTTTTTGTGAATGATGCTGGAGAATTTTGCGTAAAGATATGGTAAATGGTTTGTTCTAGATACAGAATGATGCAAAAGTATTTAAATTTGATTAGGCAAGTTGTTCCTATAATGCATTTAAAAATTGAAGTAACTGTTTTTTTGCTGACGAACTTTTAGATGTGTGTGTCTGTGTGTGTGTGTTTGTGTGTGTGTGTGTGTGTGTGTGTGGGGGGGGGGGGGGGTAAGAGTGTTCTTGCAAACAAAATTCCTGAATAAATGGAAAATTTTATTTTTTGTGTGAAAGACATAGTGCGTGAATGTTGATTGGAACAAGCTTAGAGAGCTCATTTTAATGTGAAGTCATAAAGCTGTGTTTTACGTACGAAATTCTGGAATAACTAAAAAAATTGCTTTTTTGACTCAAAAAGCATGGTGTGCGACCTCTCATTGGAATGAGCTCAAAAAGCTCATTCCAATGGGGTATTTACAAGCGATAAGTACATGTATGTTTAAGAGACAAAAATTAAAATTTGAATAGCGATTTTTGCGAAGAATGCTGACAAGTTTTGGCAGTTATGCTGGTAAAAAGGTAAGATATGCAAAGTGGTTGTTTTTTAGAGGCGACATTTAATTAAGGGGAATTAACCCTTGATTACTGAGGTAACTTCTAAAAGTACTGAAATTTCATGAAGCAAAGTGAATAACAGACAACAGTTGCCTAAAAATTTCATGAATAACTAAAATTTTTATTCCTTTGTCTCGAAAACATGGCATATGACCTTTGTTGGAATGAGCTGAATGCGTGTGTTCCAATGAGGGGTCATAAAATTTGAACGAAGATTTGTGTGAATAATGCATTAGTACTGCTAGATTTGGGTAAACGGTTCACCTTGGATACCACCCCTTCTATAGTAGATCTTTTCTGCAAATTTTGTCTAAGATTCTATCAACTTTACAAATAAATACGTTCATGAATCACAATCAGATCCACCCTACAATGTTGCATACCAAATATCAAAAGATTCTGCCTGCTGGATCTGGAGAAGAAGATTTTTAAGAAATATGCCTGAAACGCACTAAGTTAAAATTTGGGCTCCTATACGGAGCCCAAATATAAACCCAGGGGGCCGATTTGAACAAACTTGAATCAGATCCACCCCACAATGTTGCTTACCAAATATGAAAAGATTCTGAAGCTGGATCTGGAGAAGATTTTTGAAGAAATTTGCCTGAAATGCACTAAGTTCGAATTCGAGCTTCTATAGTGAGCCCAAATATGAAACTAGGAAGCCGATTTGAACAAACTTGAATCAGATCCACCCCACAATGTTGCATACCAAATATCAAAAGATTCTGCCTGCTGGATCTGGAGAAGAAGATTTTTTAATAAATTTGCCCGAAATGCACTAAGTGCGAATTCGGGCTTCTATATTAAGCCCAAATATGAATCCAGGGGGCCGATTTGAACAAACTTGAATCAGATCCACCCCGCAATGTTGCATACCAAATATCAAAAGATTCTGCCTGCTGGATCTGGAGAAGAAGATTTTTGAAGAAATTTGCCTGAAATGCACTAAGTGCGAATTCGGGCTTCTATATTAAGCCCAAATATGAATCCAGGGGGCCGATTTGAACAAACTTGAATCAGATCCACCCCGCAATGTTGCATACCAAATATCAAAAGATTCTGCCTTCTGGATCTGGAGAAGAAGATTTTTGAAGAAATTTGCCCGAAATGCACTAAGTTTGAATTCGAGCTTCTATAGTGAGCCCAAATATGAATCCAGGGGGCCGATTTGAACAAACTTGAATCAGATCCACCCCGCAATGTTGCATACCAAATATCAAAAGATTCTGCCTGCTGGATCTGGAGAAGATGATTTTTTAAGAAATTTGCATGAAATGCACTAAGTTCAAATTCGAGCTTCTATAGTGAGCCCAAATATGAATCTAGGAAGCCGATTTGAACAAACTTGAATCAGATCCACCCCACAATGTTGCATACCAAATATCAAAAGATTCTGCCTGCTGGATCTGGAGAAGAAGATTTTTTAATAAATTTGCTTGAAATGCACTAAGTTCAAATTTGGGCTCCTATACTGAGCCCAAATATAAACCCAGGGGGCCGATTTGAACAAACTTGAATCAGATCCACCCCACAATGTTGCTTACCAAATATGAAAAGATTCTGCCTGCTGGATCTGGAGAAGAAGATTTTTTAAGAAATTTGCATGAAATGCACTAAGTTCAAATTCGAGCTTCTATAGTGAGCCCAAATATGAATCTAGGAAGCCGATTTGAACAAACTTGAATCAGATCCACCCCACAATGTTGCATACCAAATATCAAAAGATTCTGCCTTCTGGATCTGGAGAAGAAGATTTTTTAAGAAATTTGCCTAAATGCACTAAGTTCGAAATCGGGCTCCTATACTGAGCCCAAATATGAACCCAGGGGGCCGATTTGAACAAACGTGAATCAGATCCACCCTACAATGTTGCATACCAAATATCAAAAGATTCTGCCTGCTGGATCTGGAGAAGAAGATTTTTTAAGAAATTTGCCTAAATGCACTAAGTTCGAAATCGGGCTCCTATACTGAGCCCAAATATTAACCCAGGGGGCCGATTTGAACAATCTTGAATCAGATCCACCCCACAATGTTGCTTACCAAATATGAAAAGATTCTGCCTGCTGGATCTGGAGAAGAAGATTTTTTAAGAAATTTGCCTGAAATGCACTAAGTTCGAATTCGGGCTTCTATAGTAAGCCCAAATATGTATCCAGGGGGCCGATTTGAACAAACTTGAATCAGATCTACCCCGCAACATTGCATACCAAATATCAAAAGATTCTGCCTGCTGGATCTGGAGAAGAAGATTTTTGAAGAAATTTGCCTGAAATGCACTAAATTCGAATTCGAGCTCCTATAGTGAGCCCAAATATGAATCTAGGGAGCCGATTTGAACAAACTTGAATCAGATCCACCCTACAATGTTGCATACCAAATATCAAAAGATTCTGCCTGCTGGATCTGGAGAAGAAGATTTTCAAAGAAATTTGCCTGAAATGCAGTAAGTTCAAATTTGGGCTCCTATACTGAGCCCAAATATAAACCCAGGGGGCCGATTTGAACAAACTTGAATCAGATCCACCCCACAATGTTGCATACCAAATATCAAAAGATTCTGCCTGCTGGATCTGGAGAAGAAGATTTTTTAAGAAATTTGCCTGAAATGCACTAAGTTCGAAATCGGGCTCCTATACTGAGCCCAAATATGAACCCAGGGGGCCGATTTGAACAAACTTGAATTAGATCCACCCTACAATGTTGCATACCAAATATCAAAAGATTCTGCCTGCTGGATCTGGAGAAGAAGATTTTTTAATGTTTTTCCCATTGCCTACAGTGTTAAAAAGTGCTGACTCAGCACTTTTTCAAAGTCCCGAAACTGTACCCTATGATAAAACCGATGGCAATTTTTTTTTACCAATCCTTTCTGTTGGTCCTAAGGAAGCTGCACACCAAATAAAAATTCTCAGTGCCGTGCAGTTTTGGAGATATGGGCGTTTTAAATTTTTTCTATTTTTAGCTCCTGCGGTTCCCACGGGGCTGCGGGAAAATTTTTTTTTGCATGAATCAAGTACTCATGACCCAATAAGCCCTCACATAAAATTTGGTTCAAATCAGCCTCTCGGTTTGGAAAATAGAAATTTTGGGCGGGGCAAAAAATTTTGCCCCTCTCATAACAACGTCAAGTATAGCCCCACAAACTTCTCTCGAACAAATCTGAGTCTACACCTCAAAAGGAAGCTGCACACCAAATATCAAGTCTCTGCTACTGCTGGTTCATGAGAAGAAGATTTACAAAGATTTTGGTGCCCCTTGGGGGTGTGGCACCACCCAGGAGGAGGGGCAACTTCATTTGAACAAATCTGAATTGGCATTAGGTAATAAACATTTAGCCAACATTTGAATAAAATTGGGCTAGTGGTTTAGGAGAAGAAGTCGATAATGTAAAGTTAACGCCGGACGGACGACGACGGACGCCGGACGACGGACGACGGACAGAAAGTGATTAGTAAAGCTCCCCTTGAGCTTCGCTCAGGTGAGCTAATAAATATAAAGTATATTACCAACACTAAAAACATGTTTTTTAGTGTTGGTAAGATATTCCATGTGTATACTTTACATAATAAGTTACATTTTGATAATACAATGACATAATACAATGGGTCCCTGTGCTCGCTAGCACACGACAAATGGTCACAGACCTCAATCAAGCTCACAATCAGCGAATATTAGGAACTTATTTCCTTTGACACAGAAATTTTCTATTGTTCTGCTCGAGCGTAAATGCCAGCCAGTGGTGTGCTGCTGCTTAAAATTTCATTTGTCGTATTCATTTCACAATGCTCTTGGTAGTGACATGATGTGACCACGTTCGTGCACGTCGTGAAAAAGGAAAAAAAAAAACTTGACGCGCGTACTGTATCAAAGGACGTTTCATGCACAGGCAATTTTATAGGGTTTGTAAGTAATTTTTTAATTGAAATAAAAGACTACTTATTTTTGTAAGGTATTATAATCCAATACAAAAAAATTCACATGTGAAATATCACGAAACGGAATTTAATATGTCCAACACCACCACAATATGTCGTACATTTAAAAATATTGTTAGGAAATAAAATGAACTTCAGACTGTAAAAACATCTTTTTTTGATGAAAAATCAAAACATTATGTGAGCTCATTGATGATTAATCAGCTTTGATCAGTTCATATGATATGAAATCACAGCGCTGTTACACTGGATTCATAACTGGCACATGATCACATTAAAATTATTATTTTTCAGTACATGTACAACACTTTTTTATTACTGCAATGTTAAATACCCAGTGTGTCACCATGTAGAGATTTCTCCCCCATCCCCCTCCCCAGTCTCACCCTAGTTTTAGTAAGACAAGTTACTGAGACGTCATGTCTCTAAGCAAACAAAGGGCAGAATTCTTGTATGTCAGGGACACCTGAGGCCCCGTAAGGCCTGGGCTGACGTGGGGTTATTTAGTCCCGCTGATGAAGTTGCGGGAAAACTAGACCAACGTGGAGGGTCGGAATCCAAGTGTCGCGAACTCGGCGCAGAGAGCTGAGTTAGACCGACGCCGTGATTCCTTCTCTGCCAAATTGGCCTGAAATAGGTTCGATTTCCGTTAGGTGTGATTCCTAATCACTTTAGGCTGTATAATGGAAAGAATGATTTAAAGTAACAACGATTCTTTTATTTACACATAAAAATAAATCCGTTTCAATATTTCAACAATCAACAATTCGATTCTTTTCACAGAAAATGGGTCGCTATGGTTAAATAATTCTAAACAATCATATAGTCATTCTATAGCCCTGTACTGGCACTATAGTCTACACACTGGAAATGTTACTACTGTGAGCTCGCCATAAGAGCTTCACCCGCTTAGGCTCAAATGTCAACGTCTGCGCGTAACTGTACCTCTGGCTGTCGGAGGGTTCCGACCAGCAATATTCGTCATCTATAAAGACACCATACTTCTGATTTGGGTCAGATATTGTCTACTCATACCTTATGTGCCTTTTGAAAGTCCTCTGTGAAAGTCCTATTGAAATATTCACTGTTCCTGGTTGAATTCACGATTCACAAATGCCCCTTTTGTGCTAGGGCGAAATTGTCACTCACACCGATCTCCAGTCGGTATTACGATGTTCCGACAGCAAAATAAACTACTCAGAACGCAATCAGGCTGACGCTTCAAAGGGTTAATACGCACAATACAATTAACCTACACTTCTGACTATTGCAGGCCGATACCTGCTACTCGACAATCTAAACTTTAACGTTCCACCTGGGGTGTTCCTTCTCACGAATTCGGCCCCGTAGCCGCCTATCAACTTTAAGCTAAATCAATCATGGAATGCCCTCTCTGGCGATTCCAGCCGTTTCAGGGTCCTGTGATCGAAGGTACCCTTATGCCAGGAAACAGAGTCCGCCTGTCCTGGACTTCACCAACGTGTGTGTGACCCCAAGTGTGTCTAATGCTCTGCTCTTCCAGGTATATATATACTTTTTACCCTAAACTGTCAGGTGGACCGACGCTCATCTGTCCACCTGTCAAAACGGTGGGAGATGACGTATATCGAGGCAGAATCAATACAAGTCATCTCACGCGTGACTTAACGCTGACTTCACTTGTCGAGAAAACCGATTCGTTCTTGCCATGATTGTTAGGTGACGATACGATAGACATTTCTATCGTTTTAGAATCTCGTTTCTTAATTGACCATGACGATATCTTGACACCAACCGATTACGTCTCGTAAGACTCCGACTACTGTAGAAACTAAACGAGATTAGACCTTATCTAACATACCGTTTCTCCCCTGGGTCCCTGCGCTAAAGCTGGATATACACCACGTGTGTTTTTCCAGCTTTGCAGAGAAGTGAAATTCATGTAGGTTTTTCGCCTTGATGCGGAATATATTTTGAACTTACAATATCTTTAAATATGAGGCCCCTTGCCCCTATATTTAGGCTGGCTTTGCCCTGACATTGTAGCTATGCACAATTCCTAGTCACCTTCCAGTTTGAGATTCCCGAGGATCTGAGCCCACTACCCTACTGCTAGTGCGTGGGTTCGACGATTTACCCCACAGAACCCCACAGAGCATGACAGGTACCCCATAGAACATCATGAGGGGTACCCCATAGATAACCCACAGAACATCATGGAGTGATAAACAAACATTATCACACCCTTCAAGTGTCAGTTACTCATTTGTTGACGGAAGTTACTTCAGTTGGTCGAGTTCTTGGAACCAAATGCGTCTGGCTCTTGGATAATGAAAATTAATCGCCAAAAATCCAATATATAAAATCATTATCAAATATTACACTTACAATCATATTATGAATATCTTATGATTATAAGTGTAATATTTGATAGTGGTCTTATATATTGGATTTTGGGCAATTATTTTTCATTAACAATAACTAAGAGTCAGATGCCAGTGGTTGAACAGGGTGGCAAAATGAAATGGAGCATGAACAAATACACAAAAACATGTTTATGGTGTTTAGTGGTTTACTTATACTCATGCAATAGAAGGAAAAGCAGAAACAAAATGAATATAAAAACAAGATTAACAACTTCAAAGATCAACAGATAAAGAGACTTACAAAAAAACTATACAAGACTTTTTTGGCTGGTTATACATGTAGTTCTTGAACAAATCTCTGCCAAACTTTCGAGACATACATGCATAGTTAGGCATAAAAAAGGAGGTCTGTGAACACCCCTCTTGTGGTTTGATGCGGGGGTAGGGGCAGCGCACATGGCACATTAATTATCATAGAATAATATAGTATTGTAGCCTGATGGGTGGGACGGGGGAGGAGGGGGGGGGGGCACAACTAAACTATTCACAACTAAATTACCAAATATTTTCAATTTTATTCTATGGGGTATTTATGGGGTATCTATGGGGTAAATCGTCGAACCGTAGTGAGCAAACCAAATAAGATTATTTATATCAATATGTTATTGCAATAAATTTGTTATTTTTATATACAGGTTATTATCTTTACTTGGCCCAAGACAGTCATAATCCTGTGTACGAAAAGTCCTATCTTGCATACGAAACGTCCTAAAAGTTTGTGTACGAAACGTCCTAAATTGCTGTGTACGAAACGCCTGTGTACAATACGTTCAGCTCCCAATTCTGACACCACAAATCTATTCGTAGTTGGGTGAATGATAAGGGGAATGGCAACATACATGTAGAACATCACTGGGTACTTTATGAGAACAGTTTTCACAACTCTGTGATTAAATGTTTAAAATAATCAGCAAAAAGTGAAAAATACGACTGCTCATAGAGTCATACGTCAAAATCGGGGAGACTTTAAAAACAAAAGGCCCCAGGGGGCCTGAAGGCGCTCACCTAACATGGTAGCCTAAATATCAACCCAGAGAATTGATTTCAACAAGTTGCATCTGGTCCTCCTAAGAAAAGCTTATACCAAATATCCAAAGATTCTGACCACTGGATCTTAAAAAAAAAGAAGATTTTTAAAGAATATTTCTCATATTGAACAAAGTTATAATTCGGGCTCACACAGGGAGCCCATATATGAACCCAGGGACTTGGCTTTAACAAACTTGAATCCCCCCCCCCCCCCCCCCCCCCCCCCTTAAAGATGCTGCACACCAAATATCAAAACATTCCAACTGGTGGATCTGAAGAAGAAGATTTTTAAAGAAAATTCCTCATTTTGAACTAAGTTACAATTCCAGCTCCCACAGTGAGTCCAAATATGCACATGGCTTGAACAAACTTGAATCTCACCCCCCTAAGAATGCTGCATACCAAATATCAAAACATTCTGACTGCTGGATCTGAAGAAGAAGATTTTTAAAGAAAATTCCTCATTTTGAACTAAGTTATCATTCGGGCTACCACAGTGAGCCCAAATATGGACCTAGGGACATGGCTTGAACAAACTTGAATCTCCCCCCCCCCCCCCCCCCAAGGATGCTGCATACCAAATATCAAAACATTCTGACTGCTGGATCTGAAGAAGATTTTTAAAGAAAATTCCTCATTTTGAACTAAGTTATAATTCGGGCTACCACAGTAAGCCCAAATATGAACCCAGGGACTTGGCTTGAACAAACTTGAATCTCACCCCCCTAAGCATGGTGCATACCCAATATCAAAAGATTCTGCCTGCTGGATCTTGAGAAGAAGATTTTCAAAGAAATTTAACTGAAATGCATTAAGTTCAAATTTTGGCTCCTATACTGAGCCCAAATATAAACCCAGGGAACCAATTTGAACAAACTTGAATCAAATCCACCCCACAATCTTGCATACCAAATATCAAAAGATTCTGCCTGCTGGATCTGGAGAAGATGATTTTTTTTAAGAAATTTGCCTGAAATGCACTAAGTTTGAATTCAGGCTTCTATAGTGAGCCCAAATATGAATCCAGGGGGCCGATTTGAACAAACTTGAATCAGATCCACCCCACAATGTTGCATACCAAATATCAAAAGATTCTGCCAGCTGGATCTGGAGAAGAAAATTTTTGAAGAAATTTGCCTGAAATGCACTAAGTTCGAATTCGAGCTTTTATAGTGAGCCCAAATATGAGTCTAGGGAGCCGATTTGAACAAACTTGAATCAGATCCACCCCACAATGTTTCATACCAAATATCAAAAGATTCTGCCTGCTGGATCTGGAGAAGACTTTTTAATGTTTTTCCCATTGCTGCTGACCCAGCACTTTTTCAAAGTCCTGAAAAAAAGTACCTTGTGATCAAACCGATAGGGATTTTTTTAATCATTCTATTCTACTAGATAAAAGTAAGCTTTATTCAAAATAAGAATTCTCTGTGCCGTGTAGTTTTGGAGATATGGCAGTTTTAAGGTTTTTCCTATTTTTAGCTCCCGATGTTCCCACGGGGCAATGAGAAAAACTTTTTTTGCATCAATCAACTACTTATGACCCATTATCATCTCATATCAAATTTGGTTCAAATCCACCTCACGGTTCTGAAAATAGAAATTTTAGGCGTGGCCAAAATTTTTGCCCCTCCCATAACTTAGGGAAATAATGCCTGACAAACTTTTCTTGAACAAACTTGATTCTAAACCTCAAACGCACTCTGTATGCCACATAACAAGTCTCTGCTACTGGTGGTTCATCAGAAGAAGATTTTCCAAAAATTTAGCCAAAACCTAATTTGCATAAAAATCAAAATGCCCCTATATAACCACTACTTACATGAAATTTAATTAAAATGTGACCAGTGGTTTAGGGGAAAGAGGCTCAAACACCACCTTTACGCAGGACGACAGACGAGGAGTGTTAAGAAAAGCTCACCCTGACTTTCAGTCAGGTGAGCTAAAAACTATCTCCTGTTTTATAAAGGGCAAGTCGATGACAATTACACAAATCACTGAAATCGTGTATGTTGTGTTTATTGCCACCTTTCAGACTTAGCTTGAATATTAAAAAGTATTCTTTACCTGTTTCTTTTTAACTTTTCATTTGAGTTTTTGTGTTTGTTGGGCAAGAAGGAGGCCCACTTATTTGGAATATCCAGAAACCCAGGATCGGGAAGATTCAGCCCTGGGAAGATTCGGCCTTGGCTTTTTCGACCCTGGGAAGATTCGGTCAGGCTGATTCGGCCTGTGTACTCAGTGATTGACTGCTAATTAGTCTATTCATGTTCTGTCTGGGGTTTTGCAATTGACAAGTGACAATATTATAGACAAGATGTTTAAGGTAATTATTAATTCTAATAACATTAGATAACATTATTTCACAACGTAACAACACAAAAACTCAAACACTTCAATTTTACATATTATATACATATATACAAAATGTCACACAAAACACTGGTGGTGGTACAAGTATAATGTTTTAAAGATATATCTGTGTAATTGCAAAAGTTATTTTTTAGTTTTTCTAAGTCTGTAAATTTTATTTGTAAACATGGAGGCATTCGGTCATTCTAACATCTATGTCTCAAAAGTTGGTCCATAGTGAATCTATTTCCTTGTCAATTGCAGTTTATTTCCTTTAATATTTGGCGTACAATGTTTCATATTCAGGATGAGTGATGAATGAAGTTTCTGCGCGCTGAAGGCGCACATTGACGATGTGGGATTTGAAATCCCTTGGCTTTGCTACCAAAATAACTTTATTTGCTTATTAATTCACCTTCGGGTTATGTAACGCTCGGTATATCATATGGGGGTCATAGAGTGAGTGGGGGGCAATAATTGTTAATGTAGTAAAGAAACAAACAAGCTCGGCAGTAACTTCCAAGAGCCACTCAACAGCAATAAAGATATCTCTGCAGAATATCATAATAAAATGAAAGTGTCAATGACACTGTAGCTTAACTTGTGTGTTATGTTTGATGAAAAGGATAATGTTCAATGTTTATGAAAGGATTATGAAATAAGACAAGAATTGTGATAATTGGGAATATGTTCATTTCTGTTCCCTGTATGCTATGTTTTAATAAAAATAATATGAGGTGTACATTGTACTAAAGAGCTAAGGGGTGGGTTAATATGACCTCACAGTAAATGTATGTGGCCCTCACAGTTAACGTATATCAATGAAAGTTACCAGGTTACAGTGAAATTATTCCAAAACGAGTCATCCTATCAAGTTACATTGAAATCCCTTCATAAATATAGCCTGTAGACTGTGCTAAAGGTTTTCGGGCTTCAGGCCCCTGTAGCCGTCAGTTACCCAATTGCATCCAAAGGGGACGTTCTCATCTAGACATTATATGAAGTCAACCTACCAAGTTACAATGAAATCCCTTCATAAATATGACCTGTAGACTGTGCTAAAGGTTTTTGGGCATGGGCAGCCATCATGGTTGAATGATCACAACCAAAAGGGGACATTCTCATCTGGGCATCATCTGGAGTGATCCTACGACGTTACATTGAAATCCCTTCATAAATATGACCTGTAGACTGTGCTCAAGGTTTTCAGGCTTCGGGCTCCTGAAGCAGTCACAGTTGACCAATCACAGTTGACCAATCACGACTAAAAGGGGATGCCATCATCTAGGCATTATATGGAGTCAAACTAACAGGTTACAATTCCATAAATATGACCTATAGACTATGCTAAAGGTTTTGGGCCCGGCCAGCCATCAAGGATGAATGATTGCGACCAAAAGGGGACGTTCTCATCTAGACATTATTTGGAGTCATCCTACCAATGTACAATGAAATCCCTTCATAAATATTACCTGTAGACTGTGCTGAAGGTTTTCGGGCTTCGGGCCCCTGTAGCCGTCACAGTTGCCCTATGGTGTCCAAAAGGGGCTGTTCTCATCTACACATTATATGGAGTCAACCTACCAAGTTACAATGAAATCCCTTCATAAATATGGCCTGTAGACTGTGCTAAAGGTTTTCGGGCTTTGGGCCCCTGTAGCCGTCAGTTTCCTAATTGCGTCCAAAGGGGACGTTCTCATCTAGACGTTATATGAAGTCAACCTACCAAGTTACAATGAAATCCCTTCATAAATGTGACTGTAGACTGTGCTAAAGGTTTTCAGGCTTTGGGCTCGGACAGCCATCATGGTTGAATGATCACAACCAAAAGGGGACATTCTCATCTGGGCATCATCTGGAGTGATCCTATGAAGTTACAATGAAATCCCTTCATAAATATGACCTGTAGACTGTGCTCAAGATTTTCTGGCTTCAGGCACCTGTAGCCATCACAGTTGACCAATCACGACCAAAAGATGTAATCACCTAGGCATTATATGGAGTCAACCTAACAAGTTACAATGAAATCTTTCCATAAATACGACCTATAGACTATGCTAAAGGTTTTTGGGCTCGGGCATCAAGGCTGAATGATCACGACCAAAAGGGGATGTTCTCATCTAGACATTATTTGGAGTCATCCTACCAAGCTATAATGAAATCCCTTCATAATTATGACCTGTAGACTGTTCTAAAGATTTTGGGCTTCGGGCACCTGCAGCCGTCACAGCTGCCCAGTCGTATCCAAAGGGGGACATTCTCATCTAGACATTATATGAAGTCAACCTACCAAGTTACAATGAAATCCCTTCATAAATGTGACCTGTAGACTCTGCTAAAGGTTTTCGAGCTCGGGCAGCCATCATGGTTGAATGATCACAACCAAGGGGGACAATCTCATCTGGGCATCATCTGGAGTGATCCTACGAAGTTACAATGAAATCCCTTCATAAATATGACCTGTAGACTGTGCTCAAGGTTTTCGGGCTTCGGGCACATGTAGCCATCACAGTTGACCAATCACGACCAAAAGGGGATGTCATCATCTAGGCATTATATGGAGTCAACCTAACAGGTTACAATGAAATCGTTCCATAAATATGACCTTTTGTCTATGCTAAAGATTTTTGGGCTTGGGCACCCATCAAAGGCTGAATGATCACAATCAAAATGGGACGTTCTCATCTAGACATTATTTGGAGTCATCCTACCAAGTTATAATGAAATCCCTTCATAAATATGACCTGTAGACTGTGCTAAAGGTTTTCGGGCTTCGGCCCCTGTAACCGTCAGTTGCCCAATCATGTCCAAAAGGGGACTTTCTCATCTAGACATTATATGAAGTCAACCCACCAAGTTACAATGAAATTCCTCAATAAATATGACCTGTAGACTGTGCTAAAGGTTTTCGGGTTTTGGGCTTGGGCAGTCGTCATGGTTGGCAGATCATGCCCAAATGGGGAAATTCTCATCTAGACATCATAAGGAGTCATCCTACCAAGTTACAATGAAATCCCTCCATATTAAACATGACCTGCAGACTGTGCTAAAAGTTTTGGGTTTCGGGCTTGGGCTGCCATCACGGTTGACAGATCATGCCCAAAAGCGGACATTCTCATCTAGGCATTATACAGAGGCATCCTACCAAGTTACAATGAAATCCCATCATAAATAGGACCTGTAGACTGTGCTAATGGTTTTGGGGTTTTGGGCTCGGGCAGCCATACCGACTGACCGATCGCGACCAAAAGGGGACGTTCTCATCTAGACATGACCCCAAACCTGCATATGAAATTTCGTGACGATCAGACAAGAACTGCAGGGTGTAGCACGTGCTAAAGGAAAATGTGAAAAGACTCACAGATTCACACATTCACAGATTCATGACTCACAAACAGATTTCCGCAAGTTAAGCTAAAAATGAACACTGACAATGAGAGAAACAACTTGCGAAGTACTGCCGAAACTAAACAAACTCAGTAGAAACTTGCAAGTCACAATAACAAACAACATTTCTCATTTAGTGAAGTCACCGTCGAAGTTAAAAAAATAATTCCTGCAGACAGTGAACAATATGTTTCAAGTCAATTGATGGAATAATTATAGTAGTGACTGGACATGCTTCGGTTTCTAATATTTTGGATTCAAATGTTGGACTTTTAATTAATGGATTACACTGAAGCAAAGAGGTAGAAATTTTTTCACAAAATAGAAAAAATTCTGATCAAAAATCCTTTTAAAAAAAATGTTTCCACAATATATATAAAATTCTCATAAAAAATCATTAAAATATATTCAAATAATAATTTTTCTAAATAAGTTAATAAAATTTAAATTTCAAAAGAATAAACTCAAGGTGAGAAGATTTGGCCCACCACCAGGGCCGAATCTTCCCAACCGAAGGAGTTATTACATTAACTACTAATCATATCATTAACTGGTTTGGTGGAACTGTGTTCCGCAGAGAACTATTCCCATATTTATTCCAGTTCAAGACTCTTGTTTCAAGACTGGAGTCAGACAAGCGGTGCTTGTCGTGATTTTAAGTTTGCTTGGATAGGCTGTACATCTGCAAGTATGTCAGCATTTTGGATAGGTCAGTTCTTGAATAGTAGCTGATGAGGCACTTTCTGGGTACTGCTGACCATATCTGTTGCACAAATCAGACCCAGTTTGATTCTTGAATAATGTTAAAGGCAAAATTGAACGTATCAATGCCCTAGACTGGTTCGGTGATGTAATATATACCCAAGTTAAGTTCTGTGTACCGGTACTCCCCCCCCACTTCACAAAACATCTTTCTTTGATGAAAAATCAAAACATTATGTGAGCTCATTGATGATTAATCAGCTTTGATCAGTTCTTATGATATGTAATCACCGCGTTGTTACACTGGAGTCATGATTGGCACATGAACACATTAAAATGATTATTTTTCAGTACAAGTACAATAGGCTTGCCATGATTATGCAAAAAGTTGACTAATCGTCGGTCGTGCCGATTGATCGACTTTAAATTTGAAAGTCGACTCCCCCACCCACCTCAAATAAATTGTCATTTTTCTAAGTACGATTTGGAAACGTTTGTGGTAATTACCTCCCACTTTAATGATTTTTTTTTGGGGGGGTGGGGGGGGGGAAATATGAAAGTTATTTTCAAGTATTACTGCTCTCATCATGTCAACAACATGTCCGTATTTTAAACAACATCGTTTCCAATAACCATTCTTTGCTCATAAATCTTTTATTTTGAACAACACAAAATGAAACTCGCTGCGTTTGATGAAATTTCAGTATTTTGCATCATAAAACTAGACTTAGCTTCCTTGGGTCACTCTTTCGTGTTGGAAATCCAAAAATCACAACGTTTCCCACCACTGATAAATTATCGTGAGTGTGTGTGCGGAAGGGGAGGGGGTGGGGGTGAGTGACTTTTTACATCCTTAGTGCCCTTACAGGGTCCAGCAGAATAGTCCTTGTAAGTTGTAAAATCCCTCTCCCTCGGATCAGGCCTAGTTCCTTCTGGCTGCTCACTGTTATGTTTCATCTGAATTTCAGGGTGTATTACTGTTTAACGGTATGGCAGATGATCGACCAACTTAACAAAATATGGTCAACGAAACGTTCATTCTGGCATTCACCAAGCCTTAAAATGTGGGAATGATGGATCATTGACTATGTCACCATGTTATTTGAAATGTACACGGCCACACACCAGGTTATACCTACCTTTAGGACCATTCAGCCATCTCGGTTTAGTCGACCCTTTGTTAAAAAAAACGTGGTCAAAAAAGTTGACTAATTGTCGATTTTGGGCTCTGATTAATCAACTATGGAATTTCATAATCGAGGCAAGCCAATGTACAACACTTTTTTATTACTGCAATATGTTAAATACCCAGTATATCACCATGTGGGGATTTCTCCTCACCCTCACCCTAGTTTTAGTAAGACGAGTTACTGAGACGTCCTGTCTCTAAGCAAACAAAGGGCAGAATTCTTGTAGTTATGCACAATTCCTAGTCACCTTCCAGTTTGAGATTCTCGAGGATCTGAGCCCACTACCCTACAGCTAGTGCGTAAACCAAATAACATTATTTATATCAATATTTTATTGCAATAATTTTGTTATTTTTACGGACAGGTTGTTATTTTTACTTGGCCCAAGACATTCATAACCCTGTGTACGAAGCGTCCTATCTTGCATACGAAACATCCTAAACGATTGTGTATGAAACGTCCTAAATTGCTGTGTACGAAAAGTCCAGCTCCCAATTCTGACACCACCAATCAGTTCGTCGTTTGGGTGAATGATAAGGGGAATGACAGTGACCCTGTGCACAATGCGTCCTATCTTGCATACGAAAAATCATAAACGTTTGTGTATGAAACGTCCTAAATTGCTGTGTACGAAACGCCTGTGGCTGTGTATGAAACGTCCAACTCTCAATTCTGACAGTACACCACAAATCAGTTCGTAGTTGGGTGAATGATAAGGGAATGGCAGCATAGAACATCACTGAGAACAGTTTTCACAACTCTGTGATTAAATATTTAAAATAATAAGCAAAAAGTGAAAAATACGACATAAAACAGGTAATTCCGAGTAATTCCGGTGTTTAGAAGGACCGCTCATAGAGTCATACGTCGAAATCCGGGCGACTTTAAAAACTATCTCCTGTTTTATGAAGGGCAAGTCGATGACAATTACACAAATCACTGAAAATCGTGTATACTGCCACCTTTCAGATTTAGCTTGAATATTAAAACGCATTCTTTACCTGTTTCTTTTTAACTTTTCATTTGAGTTTTTGTGTTTGTTGGGCGAGATGGAAGCCAACTTATTTGCAATAACCAGAAACCCGGGATCGAGAGATTCGACCCTGGGAAGAATCCGCCTTGGATTTTCGGCCTTGGGAAGATTCGGCCGGGATGATTTGGCCCGTGTACTCAGTGATTGACTGTTAATTAGTCTATTCATGTTCTGTCTGGGGTTTGGCAATTGACATAATTGACAATATTATTGACAAGTTGCTTAAGGTAATTATTAATTCTAATAACATTAGATAACATTATTTCACATCGTAACAACACTAAAACTCAAACACTACAATTTTACATATTGTATACATATTGTGACGGGATGCTCTGCGGGGATTCCTCTGTTTTTATTCTAGATCTAAATTTAGCTCCTAAATTCTGTTGTAAAATTTTAAATAACATTTAATATTTAATTTAATATCAAATGCCCCCTGTAATTTCCTATTTTAGGCAAAATTTGTCCACCCTTGTGAAAAAGTGTGGCTGTTTGTAAATCTGCAGCTTTGAGCTCTACTTCAAACGTAGTCCGTGCGTGGAGCACGGATTATTTGCAGTTGAACTCAAAGTTGGTGGCCTACACTGTCCCTATATAAGCACTAAATTTACCTTGCTCGTTTCGGACATCGGACAGCGACAGTAAGAGCAAACTTATTAACTACAGAAAAGTGATTTTAGTTGTGAGTTACAAAAAGAGTCAAAACTTAAAACAAACTGTTTGCTTTTTCTGAGTCCAGTCTTCCAACTTAATAATGCCATCACATATGAAGAAAACCACCTTCAGCACACAGGAGAGGAGAATAAGGATAGGAACAAAGAAAAGAGGGGCAAAGAAAATGCAGCCAGGAGAATGTCAGGGTAATCTTCTAGAGCAAGGTAAGTCCGAACTCTATTACTAACAATAGCTCAGGTTTAGGGTGTGACAGAATGATAGATGCATCCAATTCAGAATGCGAGGGCTATTCCACAGCCCAGTTCATGGAGGTGCTCAAAGACCTAAAAAATCAGATAGCACACCTAACAAAACAAATTGAGGAAAAGGAAGCCAAGATTGAAGAGAAGGATGCGGTCATCAGGGATTTTGTCAGGGGAACTTTCACCACACCATCACCTGTCTCACCTGTCAGGGAGATTCAGGTGGTGGCTGAGGTCCACAAAGTTCCTGCAACTCAAATTTCAACTACTTCTGCCAAAGAAAATCAGGAAGATGTGGTAGAAGTCACAGGTGTCCGGGGGCACAAACATATGCCGAGGTAGCGGGAGGGAACAAAGGGTCTCTGAATGGGGGTGCAATGGGCACCCAAGCACCATCAGAGATCACAGCTGAGGCGGTTCCATTGGATCCTGCGGATCCCCTAAACAGTAAGGCTTTCTGTCCAGACAAGGACATAATAGAAATGTTGGCCTCCCAGCAGGACTTGAATGACAGTCAGAGCCAAGCAGCCAAAACTCTCAACAAGAGAAAAAAACTAAGCCTAGATCCTGAGGTGGAAACACAGGAGTTAGTGGATGAGGATGGGTTTATCCACACGGTCGACAGAAAGACCAAAAAAGTGAGGAAATGCCTCTTCTTCCCCTCAGACTCCTCTGCTTCAGCCACCGGTTCTGGCTCCAATACTACCTCCAGTATATCAGAATCCAGTATCCCACCTCTCATGGAGAAACCTTGGAATACGGTAGTGTCCAACAGCATTGGCCAACTAAATAATACTCATCGATTAACCAACAGTCACAGAGGGAGGCGGAACCCCCCGTCCCCAGCAAAAAAAGCTAACCCAGAGAATAATAAGAAACATCCCAATGGCATCAGCCCCCTTGTATCTGCAGTAGTTATTATCAGGGTTCCCCCTGACACGCCCAGGGAGCTCATAAGTCAAGGGTTAGAAAACTGCAAATGGGATAGATTCGTGTCAAAGGCCACCGCTAAGGTAACTTGGAAACTCAAAGTCACATGCCCAATAAGGAAACAAAAGCAAAAATTTTAGCTAATGGGGTTAATATTAATGGCAGGTGGCATGCAGCGGAGGAATATAGAAGCAGCACTCCTCCGGTACAGTGCCACAAATGTCAGAAGTTTGGGCATATAGCCAATAAATGTAAAGGGAGTCTAACATGCATGAGATGTGGAGGGGAACACCTAACCAAGTCATGCAGATTGGATTCCCCCTCTTGTCCCAACTGCAAAGGAGATCATACAAGTAACTATCGCGGGTGTCCCCATTATAAAAAAGTAAAGACAAACATCGAACTTAAAAAACTAAACCTAATTAAACCTAACAACGCCTCTTCTCCCCACACTGTTTGCCCCCTAGCTGCAGGAGCACTTTACTCGGTATTGAATAAACACGTCAAAACCAATCTGTCTGACATCTGTCAAGACGTCAGCCGATCAGCGTCCCGGCTATTTAAAACTCAAATCTCGGAATCTCTAATCAAAGCCGCAATTAATGTTAATTAAAGCCATCAATTATCACTAACAAAACACCGCAACTTAAATTCAACCCCATCATGAATAAGTTACAAATAGCCGTGTGGAACGCTAGAAGTGTTAACAATAAAAAACTTCAAATGAGCCGACACTTCGAAGATACAGACATTAGCAGAAATTTCTCAATAAGTGGGTTCAGCAGTTTTAGAAGAGACCGACAAATCACTAAAGGTTGCGGCGTTGCTCTTCTAATAAAGCAGAACATCAAAACTAAAACAATAAAAATAATCACCTCGATGCAGAGGTGATTGCAACTGAAATCACAGTAGACAATAAAAACATCGCGATTGTTTGTTATTATAACGACCCAAGCAAAATTGTTTCTGACACTGTCTTTGAATTCTTTACGAGGAAATACAAACACTGCATTTTCCTCGGCGACTTCAATGCCAAACACCTGCCAAACACCTGTACTTTGGCTGCAACAAAACCAACCCGAACGGCTGAAGACCTTCATGTGGTCATGAAAGACAACTCAGCAACCTATATCAGTAACAACCCATTATTTTCATCTGATATCCTCGATCTAATTATCGCAAGTGACTCCCTGATAAACCACATCGATGACCATTGGGTCGGCGATGATGACTTAGGCAGCGATCACCTCCCGGTCCATGCCTCGCTGCAGCTAGCAAATGGCCCACTCAGGTATCCCCCCCCCCCTCTCCGCAAAAATTTTAGAAAAATTAATTGGAACCTCTACCGCGACATCATCGATGTCAAACTCACAAACACCCATCCCCCATCCAATGCAGCGGAACTCGAAACCCAATGCGAGGGCATAGAGAAAATCATTAATTCAACCCTGAATGAAATATACCCAAAAGAGGAAGAGCGCCCTTGGAGAAATACTATCCCGGGCGACACACTCTCACTAATTAAAACCAAACGGAAAGCTCTTCGCGCTCTTAAAAACGAACCTGACCCCGGCAAGAAAGCTGACCTCAAAAAAACATACAACCGCCTTCACGGCGAAGTCAAGGTAGCCCTCAAAGCTGAAAAACAAGCCAACTGGGAAAAGGTAACAGCCAATCTAAACGGGGTCCAAGATGCTAAAAAATTCTGGGACTTTTTCAAAATCCTAACTGGGCCAAAAAACAAGGGCGGCAAAGCCGCTGCCAAACCTCTTATAAGGGAAGACGGTTCCTTCACGCGCACCGACAAAGACGAGGCCGACACTTTTGCCGACCTCCTAAGAAAAACGCATCGCCCGTATCAAGGCGCGGGTAATGATGACGCTGTCATAAACGCGATTGATGACTTCATCAATGAACACCCTGAAACCTACCGTGACCCCAAATTCGATAACGAGCCACAAGACGGGGATGAACATTACCTCACCAATGACGAAATCATCAACGTCATTAAAAAATGCAAAAATTCGTCCTCCCCCGGCGAAGACGAAGTGAGCTACAAAATTCTTAAACAAAGCCCAAACTCCCTAATCGAAAAATTAAACAAACTGTTCAACGCATGCCTCACCCATGGCTACTTTCCCAAATGTTGGAAAAAAGCCATCGGTGTCATGATACCCAAACCTGACAAAGACCCCTCCGATACAACCAGCTACCGCCCAATCAGCCTACTCAGCCGCATTGGTAAGACATTCGAACGAATCCTTACCAATCGGTTTAGGAAGCACCTTGAAGACAACAATTTTTTCAATAAGTGGCAAAGAGCCTATAGAAACCGTAAAGAAGGCATCGAACATGTCTACCGACTAGTCACCCAAATGAAAACCGCGATTAACAATCAGCAAATAGGCGCAGCAGTCCTGTTAGACGTCGAAAAGCATTTGACTCTGTTTGGCACAATGGAATGCGCTACAAATTATCAAAAATGAAACTACCCAAGAAATTGCTCAGATTACTATGCTCTTTCTTAAATGATCGCGAAATTAAAGTCAGAGTGAACAATGAAATGTCTGACAGTGTCCCCCTTGAAGCAGGCACCCCCAAGGATCCGTCCTAAACCCCCTCCCATTACATCTTCTATGTAAACGACCTTAATTTCTCTGAAGATCGTGTTCAAGTCTCCCAGTTCGCGGATGACAAGGGCCTCTGGGAATCTAATAATACGGCCAATCTGCCCCAAAAACCCCTGCAACGCGCTCTCGATGACCTAGAACAATGGGGTGCCAAGTGGAGAATTAAGCTAAACGCCAATAAAACCCAACGAATCACTTTTACTCGCATGATAAGTAAACGGGATTTTGACCTAAAACTTATGGATAACACCCTCCCAGGATGCAAAGAAGCGAAATTCTTGGGCATCACCATTAATCAAAAACTGTCCTTCAACAAACATACCGACGACATGGCGAAAAAGCCACCAAACGCATTAACTTACTGAAAATGCTTAAAGGAACTTCATGGGGAGCCAACCAGTCCACCCTACTCAAACTATACAAAGCCTTTGTGCGCCCAGTACTCGAATACGGGGCCCTCCGCGCCCCATGGGACACATCCATCAAAACACTCCACGACAGGGCCGATATCCCCACCATCAAAGACCGCCTAGCCACCCTGACCGCGAAAAATCATGACCGGTTAGCCGACAGCGAACTAATCTCCGAACTTGGAGCCATTTGCGAAAGCCGACAAAAGCCTAAAAATTGCAACCAAAACTAAGACCTCTGGAAAAAAAAACAAACTAGGGAACGAGAAGGTGAACTAACAGGCAGAAAAACAGCTTAACTGTGGCCTTCTACCAGAAAGGGCTGCCATCACCGACTCAAATAAAATAACATCAGGATAAAATACTGTTAAAAAACTAAATAAATAGGGAACGAGAAGGTGAACAAACAGGCAGAAAACAGCTTAACTGTGGCCTTCTACCAGAAAGGGCTGCCTTCACCGACTCAACTAAAATTAAATCACGATTGGATACAGTAGATCTCATTTCCGGCCGGGGGGCCTCAGGCCCACACAGGACGCACGGGATACCAGGCGAGAGCGTTTTGTGTGGGCTGGGCCTCCCCGGCTGGGGGTGGGACTTGCAGTGTTTAATCGTGATCCTAAATAAACTCAAATAAATCTAAATATGGTCGAAACCAGCGAAGGGCATAACAGAAACACCCTCGGGTGTGGTTTAGTGTCTAAACCTGTTATCCCTCCCGCTACAAACTCACTATCACCCTATGGAGGTGATCTAATAGGCTGATCAGCAGCTTAACTGTGATCACAATTAAAACATAATGTGCTACTTTTATCTTTTATTCTAATGAAAACTAATTCTGCCTTCTTCTTTT
The DNA here is from genome assembly GCA_031216915.1 of Pictodentalium vernedei. Taxonomy (NCBI): domain Eukaryota; kingdom Metazoa; phylum Mollusca; class Scaphopoda; order Dentaliida; family Dentaliidae; genus Pictodentalium; species Pictodentalium vernedei. Next base: position 272,276,765 of record CM062295.1, read on the forward strand.
AAGCAGGTACACAGAAGATGCTTTTTGACCAGCACCACAATAACAGCTACGGACAGCCCAACCGTTACAGAAACGGTTACCCCCATGGTTCCTGTACATCCTCCGCTCCATCCCTTGAAGTGGTCGACCACTTTAGGGGAGGCGAGAGTTGGTCCTGCGTCCCGCCTCTGCCCCTTTTTGTAAGCACACTGCGCATCTTTTTGTCCCAACCCAATAGGATTATAATGCAGGCCTGCCCCCGAACCAGGGAAGTTCGGGTCTTCTTCTTGGAGGTCCCCGAAAGGGGTCGTTGTTGTTTTCCTTCAAAGAGTCCAACCAAACAGAGGCAGCCTGAGACAGATTATACTTGCCAGTGATGGCCATCACTCAACATCACTCAAAATCATCCTCGAAGTGGCAGACTATACTTGCCCGAAAATCCAGATCGACTGCACCCTCGGGGAGAGGTAGTACCTTTGTGAGTGGACCCAACCTCTCACACTGGTCCTCACCCGAGGGTTCAACCGACATCAGCCAAGAGACCATCACGACGTAACTGGTCACCTGCCGAGTACCTGAAGCCGTTCCTCCTTCAACACGCCTAGACATGTGAGAACTAATCATCTACAGTCACTGAGGGTCGAAAGGGGCTTGTCCCCCATACCGTCCCTGCGCGCCTTCGACGCGCGAAGCCATTCCTTTCGAATTGCTCGTTTCGTTCAATCATTCACACTTCTGATCTCAGAGCGTGAAGACCTTATTTATAACAATGGAAACCTGGAACTGCCGGATCGTCTTAGGAAAGCCATCTCAGCTCTGGGCGTCTCTTGTCCCATCTCTTGGACTATCCAGGAAATTGGCAAGAGCGTTCATCTGAACCTGGAATTTAGAGTTGAAGAAGAGAACACCACAACACCAGCCTCTTCGGGGAGAGGTAGTACCCTTGGCGAGAGGATCCCCTCTCCCACTGGTCCTCACCCGAAGAGGCACGGAGGCCCTGAAAAGAGGAAAAAAAAGAAGAGCCCATCAAGCAAGCGCAGGGACGCCCGGCGCTTGGAGGCATTCCGGAACAGGAAGAAAGAGTTGAGTGAGGGGGTGGAGGCTCTGGAGGCAGTCGCCAGTTCCTCTCCTAGTCCCACTGGTACACCCAACCAACTGCCGGCTCCTGTGCTGGTACAGTTGGATGTGGAACATCCAGTGGAGACTGAGGAGGAACTGGAAGTTGCTTTTTCACCGCCTCCCTCCCCACACTCCCCCTCCTTCACTACCGGAAAGCCCGGGAGTGGCACAGCCACCACAGCCACCACTCTCTAGGGAGGCCATAATGAGAGAAATACAGCTGGCAAGAGAAGAACGGGCAAAATCAAGAGAGCTCCGAGAACAAATCAACGCGCGCACCTCTACACCACCACCAGCCTCATCACCATCACCAAGCCAACCTTCACCTAAAAAGAAGAGCCGCAAGAAGGGCAGAAAGGGATAAACCTCTTCCCTCCTTCCTTTTCCTCCTTTGACACGCCTAGACATGCAAAAAACATCATTTACAATCTCCGAGGGTCGAAAGGGGCCTGTCCCCCAAATCGTCCCTGCGCGCCTTCGGCGCGCGAAACCATTTCTTTCGTGCTCGTCAGAAATCACATATTCTCAAACAGGTCGGAGACACATCACCAACCTTGAAGAACGCTTGTCAGTTTTCTTCCTTGCCAATCTTTGTTGCATATAAATATTCCCACTCAAGGCAAAATTTGCCCACTAAATTTCATCCCGTCCTTTATTATTTTTTTAGGACCATTATGATTAGAATTGACAGTATTTTTTTTTTTGGGGGGGGGGGGGGGGGGGGGGGGGGGGGGCTCAAAGCTGAACGTCCCCACTTTAAATTTGCACCAACTATTTTCGGCCTACTTTTCATGAAAGACGAAACTCAAGTTTCTTTATTTCTTGGTAGTCAAATTATTTCTCCCCAAGTAAATCTGCCCCATCAAAATTCGACCCAGTCTAATTTTAGTTTAAAGGGATTTCAGCACAGCCGCCCATTATACTTCACCCTTCTCAGACCATCACCATTTTGCCTGAAATAAACAACATTCAAAGATATTTAAGTATTGTTGTTTTTGCAACCATGATAATGGGATTAAAGAACCTGTAAATACAGGTGACCAGTCGTGGTCCTGTTACACATATTGTTGTATCATTGGGGTTAATTGATTTAGTGAAGATCAGTTGTCAAGATCCAGCCAGTGAACAGTGTTCACAGAAATGCTCGGGTGGTTTCTCAATGTGATTGAGATGATAGTTTGGGAGCAATTTGAGTGTGACTTTGGGTGTAAAACCGTTCGGACGTTTATTTAGACTGTGTGTCAACCTCTGTTTATTAATACTGCTGTGTGCGGTATTCCTTTTGTTATACTGCTGTGTACGGTATGCTATATTTTATACTGCTGTGTGCGGTATTCCGTCTGTTATACTGCTGTGTGCGATATGACACCTATAATACTGCTGTGTGCGGTATTCCGCCTGCTATATGTGCGGTATGCTATCTTTTATACTGATATGTGCGGTATTTACTTCTGTGTGCGGTAAGACTGTTATGATTTCCATGTCTTTCCTAATTGATAACGCCCTTAAATTTCATCCAAATTCATTGAATGTTAATCAACACAACACTGAAAATACAGCATTGGCGTCGCCGACTAAAACTTAAGAAATTCGGCGATTGAAAATCATTCCTCTAATTTTATTAAAATGTTCCTTTGGTTCAACATTTTATGAAAATGTCCATTCAAAGAGTTGTGATTTGAAGGTTATTAGCTTTCGTTCATGACAATAAACTATTTAACACCCTATTGAAGGTTAATTGCTTTCATGGGTTATATCATTTTGCTATCTATTGATTTTTTAAAAATATTTTGTACTAGTTTTTAAAATTGTAACTAATCTCTCTATTTTTAAGCAGACTGCTCTTGGTGACTATGATTTTTGCATGTCACAAGATGTATATGAATCTGAGACATTTAGCCAGACACGCAAACATGGAGGGGTGGAAGAATGGTGTAATCGGTTTGGCCACTGAGAGAAGATAGTGCATGGAAGTATGGTTACCTCCTCATTTCAACGAGGGAGAACACGGAAATAGAGGAATAGCTTGGCAACAACTGGACGAAGCCGATTCAAGTAAACATCCCAATGTCGATGATAGCTTCAGTGTTCAGCCGGACAAAGAAAATTAACGAGAAAATAAAACTGGCGCAAGTCCAAGTTACAGACGCTGATGAGAAATTGGCCAGTCTCATGATGACACAAAAGGACGCTGAAACTATATTATATTTCCGCACCGTACACAGATACTACCCAGCATACAGTTCTCAGCACCGAATTGACACTTTCTGTGCCAACCCAGTTTTCTTCAACCATGTCGACTCAGCCAAGTGATGTTAAACCTTCACAGCAAAAGCCTAAACTTGTTTATTCTTCAGTTTCGCATGTATCACATTCATCTATGGGTTCTATGCTGCCAATTCCAGCAAAATATTCGATACATGAAATAAGCATGAGAAGATTCAAAGCATCTCACCTTCAACATTTATGCGGCCATTTGCTGCATTTGGTTGGAGGAGAATGCAATAATTTTTTCAGTAAAAATAAGTTACCTAAACGCCAGCAGCTTCAACAGATTTCACCTTTACCAGACATGCGGTCATTCACAGCATCTGTTATTGGTGATGAAATTGTCCATGAAAGTGTTTGCGAAACTGAAGACTTGAGTAAACCCAGTAATGGTTGGGTTATTTACAATAATGGTTGTGATAGTGTTGAGTTGCCTTCTGAGTAAACTACAGGTTTGTAGACACATAGTGTAGGTAATCTGGTTTTCACAAACAGAAGCCAGCACCAAATAGCAACGCTGGATTAATGGACGGAAGGGCAATGATTACTTTTATCATACCAGAATACCTTCTGATACATCACTCAATCTTCTCGGGGTGAACTTGGGCATCCTGATGCTAACTGAAGTAAACTTGAAACTACACTTATGTTTTTAAAAGGAATCATGTGTGGAATCGGCTGTAAAAATAACAGCCAAAAGAAGAAAAAGAGAGAACATAATGATAACCGATGAGGTTATTGCTTCATTGATTACGAGTAATTGTGTTTTTAAATAAATTATTGTCTTTTTTATGAGTTCAACTGTGAGGTAATTCGCTTCATTGCTGAGCTACTCGTAGGACATATTTTATGGTTCTTCACATAATTCTGCAACTGCATTGTAGCTTTCTACAACAATGTTCACCTTGTTTGAAAAACTCGGTAAATTGCTAATTCGCACTTCTGCAAGACACATGGATAACTAGTTCCATTTTACACAGCCTTTCACTTCTTAAATGCGGCCTCACTTTTCAAACACTTACTTTTAACAAAACTTCTGTTCTTCGTGTCAACTCTTAATTTATCACAGCACAGCCGATGCAGTGAATCATTATTGATTCTGAGTAGTATAGCAGGAGGTTTTCGTGCCTGATTACCCGGAGCTTTGCCGGTGCAGCTAGTGTTAAATTTCCATAGGAACCGGAGCCACTGCCGGTGCAACTTTTCCGGTGCAAAATGTCGGCACCATACATCTGGATCCGATATGTGGTGTACCTGCTGCATATATAGTATACTATGGTATGTACAGTGATATAATTAAACACAAGGCTCTGTGTATATAGTATGGGTTTGTGATGGAAAATTAATGGTGAAGATGGATTTTCTTGAAAGTTTTTCCCGCGAAACGGTTGACGGTTGCTATTTACGTCGTGACGTCATGATGCGCGCGCGACGTCATAGAGATGCTGACCACTGTTATTGTTCACTATACAATCTGACATAACGTTATTCGGGTCAGTGGATGTCGGTCGGACTTCTCGTAAGTGTGTGTGTGTGGAGAGAGGGAGGGGGGGGGGGGGGGGTCTGGTAGTGGTGGTATATATCCATGTTAGTATACTATTAGCCCTTGGGTCTTCATATTATCCTATGGTCTGCTATAGCTAGATCAAGCAGTACATGTATTGTGGGATAGGGGTAATACATGGTCGCCCAGTGTGGTATTGCGAGATAGACCTTGATGGTTTAGATTAGCAGTATAGGATGAATAGTCTGTTGGCCTATTACCCTCTTAGTACTATTTACCTACCGAATCCTTTGGATTATCTTATGGCTGGTATTGGTAGTTCGTAATGCTAGGTCAGGCAGTATTATAATCGTTTGTGCAGAAGTGGGGGCTTAGGATGCATTGAAAATATCCTTGTAGGTCCCCTGTTAGTCCTCGGTATTATTAACCAACCGATTGTTTTGTATTATTCTATGACTGGTATAGGTAGTACGTTATAGCAGTTCAAGTGGTATTGTGGAGTGGGGATGGGGGTGGGGTAATGCCTAGTAGTATAGAACGGCAGTATAGTATGGACGATATATACCTCAGTTCTCCCCTGAAAGTCATAGGTGCTACTAATCGACTTAATGCTTTATGCCATCCCATGATTAGTGTAGATAGTATGTAATGCGGGGTGAGGCGTTATTGTGGGGTGGGTGGGGGGGGTAATGCCTGGCAGTATAGAACAACAGTATAGTATGGACAGTATACACCTCTGTGGGCTCCCGAAAGGCCATTAGTACTACTAATCGATCTATGCTTTATGTGACTGGTCTAGGTAGTATGTAACACCAGCCGTTATTGTGGGAGATGGGGGGGGGGGGTGGGGGGGGTAATGCATGGTAGATTAGTGTGGTAGAATAGGATGTACGCGTGCTCGCCCTACAGACCCCATGTTAGTCCTTAGTACTACTAATCCGCCTAATGCTTCATGCTATCCTATGACTTGTATAGGTAGTATGTAATGCTAGGCCAGAGGTACTGCGGGTAAGGGTAATGCCTGATGTCAAATCACGGAATCCTATTTTACGAAATCCCTTTTAAGAATCCCTTTTTGGAAAATACCTGTGGTAAAAGAATCCCATTTTTCTTAATGAGTCGAAGAGTTGTATGTCGAGTCACTCGAACGAGCAATTGCTCGCTAGCTCATTTGCTCGATGGGATTCGAGTCGTTCGAGCAGTATGTCGAGTCACTCGATGAGCAATTACTTAATAGCTCATTTGCTCGATTTAACAGCCATATCCCGTGGCACCCAAATTTCAGCACCCCCTTTTCGGAAAACAGCTGGCCTTCGACACCCCTTTTTTCTGGAATGAGGCGTCGAGCAGTATGTCGAGTCACTCGAACGAGCATTTGCTCGTTAGCTCATTTTGCTCGATACGATTTGAGTCATTCGAGCAATATGTGCGAGTCACCCGACATAAGACGGAATCCCACTTATGCAATCCCTTTTTTTTGGAATCCCTTTTTTCAAAACGCCTGTGGCTATAGAATCCCATTTTTCTGAAATGAGTCGAAGAGTCGTATGTCGAGTCACTTGAACGAGCAATTGCTCATTAGCTTTTTGCTCGATGGGATTCGAGCAGTATGTCGAGTCACTCGATCGAGTGACTCGACATACTGCTCGAACGACTCGAATACCATCGAGCAAGTTAATAAATGACACGCTAATTGTTTAACAATTGGTTAAAACAAACATTGTATTGTGAAGGTTACCTAACGCTAGTAGCAGACGACACTTGTAAAAAAATCTCGTGTAACTAAAAATTTTCATTTCTTTCTTGCAAAACATAGGTTATGATCCGTCATTAGAACGAGCGCGACGAGGGGTCATAACCTATGTCTTGGAAGAAAAAAACAACACTATAAAAAAGATTGAATATCAATTTTCGTGAATAGCGCTGGTCGGTTTTGGCCGTTACTTTAGGGAAAGGGTTAATAACCATACACTTTAAGATAGTGGCCCATAGTAACTCCCACACTTTTTCAACAGTCGGTGGGCACTGATTTGTTCTTAATTTCCCGACGGTAAAATGTTTCTGGAATTGAATTTGTTGGATACTCTTCATCCAGCTGAAACGAAAATAAAAAATTGAAACCCACGAGCGACCCCGAGCCCGTGATAATAATAATAATAATAATAATAATAATAATAATAATAATAATAATAATAATGCTTGTGTACATCTGAAAGGAGGAAATTACTGTTGGAATAGTATTTTTTCTAACCGGACTTTTTATTTTTTTAGGTTTAATGTAACTGTTCCAATCACTATAAGACTACTACGTCCGGCGACCTAATATGCTATAATAAAGTCCGGTGAATTATATAATAAAGAATATATACCTCAAAAGTCATGTCAACAGGATCGTCTGGTCGTTTTTTCTATCTAACTCTATTACAATTCCTCAACAGATTGTGATATGACGGTCTAGCTGATTCAGGCTCTCTAACATCTCCCTTTTCCTCTAATATCCGGTCAACTATAGTTTGTGCGGGTTCAAACAACTGTGAGTAGATCTCCACTTTAGTTTTTATACCGGGAAGTGCTCCATGTATGTGTGTCTTGTCATTGAGTGTAGTAAAAGTGTCTCCTTCCTGTATCACCACAACTGGGCAAGTTGTTGCTTTATTTCCTAACACTGCATCTCCAGTCGACAGAGTTTTTGTTTTGTCTTTTTAATGTAAACGTAAAACCATCACTGGAAACCAGCTTAGGTTTCCCTCGTTGAGTCCCTGTGTCAACCACACTGAAGGTAACCTCTGCCTCGACCTCTGATTCTCTCTGGGATATGTGTGCAACTTCACCTGTAAGTGAACTACAAAATGAAATGAGAAATGAGGTTAGAATAGGTATGCCATTGCATTAAATTGACACCCCCCCCCTCCTTCCTCCTCACCTCACTAACCAATTTGGTTCGCATTCACTTAAAATTGTATGCCTGAACCGACCAGTTTCAAATTTCGTATGCTTATTTCTGACAAATATATAGGGTTTAATATTCAAGAATATAATAATAATCGACTTACTTTTCTTGTATTTGAGCTGGTATGGAGAATGGAGCTGGATTGCCCAAGTTAAACGTTGACTGTTCTGTGGTGATTGGTGGCTGTTCGACTGCTGACGTTGCATTTAACGAAGCAGACATGCTTATTCTTGTACTCTCGGCATTTGGGATAAGTGTTGTAACATCTTCAGGTTGTGCTTGTCTACACTCTTGACAGATGAAATCAATTGCTGTCAATTCCTTGACCATTCTGCGGTATTGGTGCCTACTAATACCGGTATTACAGGTGCGGTGTTGCCACCTGTTGAATGTGTCACAAAGTGTAGTCTCTTGTCGAGGACGGACTGTTGCTCTACACTCTATAAAAAAACGAGTTAGTACGAAACAAGCAATAAACTTTCACACATGATTTCTGTGTGATTACTTGTTTAGTTGCAATGCAAACATTCATCACATATCAAAGTTTGTGGTGAGAAGCATTTTCATTTTACAGAATAACTTCAAAGACAACACAAGCTGTACTGAAAAGTGTTCCGTCGCATCTATTGAGTTCTTTGAGATCACATTTAATTATTTTCTTCATCATTCTTTTCTTCACAGTTGGTCCAACCTGTCTTATAGTCGTTACAACTTGTCTTGAAAGTTGGTCCGAGTTGTCTTCAAAAGTGGTCCGAGTTGTCTTTAAAGTTGGGCCGACTTGTCTTCAAAGTTGGTCCGAGTTGTCTTCAAAGTTGGTCCGAGTTGTCTTCAAAAGTGGCCCGAGTTGTCTTGGTCCGAGTTGTCTTTGGTCCGTTGTCCTGATCCCGATTTTTCGATGCACCTCCCAAATGGAGTGATGTAATTTGTTATTAGTCTGTGTGAAACACACAGACTATAGTTTTTTTATGATGGTTTCTTTTTATTTTTTTCTCCATCTTCTTATTCTCCTGGTTTCAGTATTCTAACCACACCCTTGTCCGCCTGATAACTCGAATACGAATCTTCTTTATTTTTCAGGCTTTGGGGCGGGCTAGATGGAGGGGGGGGGGGGGGGCTAATGAATTCTAGTCACTTCGGCCCCAAGTCATTTCGGCCTCAAGTCAATTCGGCCCCAATATACCAAGTCATTTCGGCCCCAATAAATATTTATTTTTAGTTCATCTTGACAAAATTCAACTAAACATGCAGAGCCCTATTGTGAGAGGGGTGGGGGAAAATGCTCCGAAAATATTTTTAAAATCTTCCCTTGAACCAGTGGGTACAGTGACTTGGTATTTGTTATGGAGCTTCCTTTTGAGGTGTAGAATCAAGTTTGTTCAAACGAAGTTCGTGAAACAATATTTGGCTTTGTAATGGGAGGGGTAAGCTTTTTGGCCCAACCCCAAATTTCTATTTTCTGAACCGATAGTCCATTTATACCCCAAATGATATATAGTATTCCTTCATACCTAGTAGATTTTCTTTCATGATGAATGAAGGAATGAAAAGTTTCAGCGCACCGAAGGGGCACATGGACGATGTGGGATTTAAAATCCCCTGCAACCTGAATAATTTTATTTGCTTATGAATCCACGAGAGTCGGAAGCGATGGTCAGTAATATTATTTTGTTTGAGTGTGCACATTGATAGTGGGGTACTGGGGTAAGACCCCCGAGGACCTTGAACTGGAAGGTGACTAGGAATTGCGCATAACTACAAGAATTCTACCCTGTGTTTTAACTGTTACGTAGAAACGTGGGCATATTTATGGTATTATCGCCGGTAGGCAGTAGGGTAAGGGGTCAGCCCCCCCCCGCCCCCCCCCCCCCCCGCGAATCACGAACTGGAAAGCACGTAGGAATTGTGCATAACAACATGAATGAATGAGCTGACTGAACTTCTCTGTACACTGTGTGAATATAAATGACTGAACATTAATTAATAAAGGTAATTACCCATTATTTCTAAACAAAAACTACGCGTTGTTGTTTAAAGATCTCTACCCTCGAAATGGGGCCGAAATGACCAAGGGGCCGAAGTGACTGGGTCGTAATGACTAGGGCCGAAATGATTTCGAGGCAGAAGTGACCAGAGGCCGAAATGTCTTGAGGCCGAAGTGACTGGATACCGTCAAAATGGGAGTCAATGTCACTGAGGTCACCCAGTGCATTTTTCCACATTTGCTGGAAATCACATTTAATGATCTCCTCGAGCATCTCCGAAGTTCATACATGCATTTTTACACTCATAAATTTTGAAAGTGGATCACACTCATATCACAACAATGGTTTCAAAAAGTCACGAGATCAATGGTGGTTGCACACTGAAATTTTCGCTCCTGCTTTCAAAGTCGTTTTTTTGTTGTTTATTTTTGTATTTGGTGGATCTCTTCGCTGGACATTATGCCATAGTGACCATAGTGACCAAGAGATGAACTCTCATGGATCATTTGTAAATTTCATGCAAGTATGGTTGGAGATTTTCTAGATTCTGTTTGAGTGTAACTTTTCATGTAGTTTATCAATGGAGGATTGGGAATGTTTACATTGACAACGATGCCTTCTTTTATCGGTGCCAGTGTCAACCCTGAGTATTGAGTATTGTATCCTAATATTGTATCCTAATGCTGATGTAGATAATTTCTGATTCCTGACTTCTGATTTTTACAATAAGAAAAATAAGAAAAAACTTGTTATTTGATTAAAACGGCTGTATTGGGAATGTATTATTCAACATTCACTAGAGCTTGCTACTATTTTTGCCGTAGCTGTACTGTGATGAAAACCTGACTCGGCTGTGTGATGAGATAATTCATGCGTGTAATTCCTCTGTGAGTTACTATTCATCGGTCATTTGACTCTGTGCGTAAACTAAATACTGTTGAGAGAGCTGGAAAAAAGAACTCTTAAGATCTGATTAGAGAATACACCTAAATAAATATATAAATAAATATATAATTTTAATATATAATATAAGACACAAGTATAAGACACAAGTATGGATGATTCTAACTCCAACACAGATGTTTCTGCCAATGGAAATCACGAACCGATTGACAACGTAATCGACAGTAATAAGAGAACTTTGGCGGATATTACTACGACCCCCTCCCCAGTTGGTATCAAAAAGCAACGTGAATACGCTAGCTCCGACGAGGAACCTGATTTGTTTGCATTTTGGAATCCTGACGCCTCAAGTACACAGCGGACAAGCCATTTGAGCCAAGACGACCGAATGACTAATGCATTCCTGAAAGTGCTTCAAAACCCGTCTGTCATGCAGTCACTCAAGTCTGTATTTCTTGAGGCTTCCAATGAGCGCATCAGCAAATTGGAAGAGACAGTAGAGACAATGAAAGTCGAATTAGAATCGAAAGATAAAAAATTACAGGAGTTGACTGATAAGATCGATGATCTTGAACAATACGGCCGACGAACTAATCTACGACTCTCGGGTGTTCCCGAGAATTCAGGGGAGAATACTGACAAAGTTGTTGTTGACATTGCCAGGAAAATTGGTGTACAGTTGTCAGTTGAGGACATCTCCCTGAGCCACCGAGTTGGACCGAGAGTTGTGAATGGGAAGCCAATCGAAACACGCCCTATTATTTTTCGACTCAACAGTTACAGAACACGCAACGCCTTGTTTCGTTCACGGGCCAAATTAAAAGCAGTCAAGCCTGCTGAGCTTGAGTCAAATCGTCAGTGATCAAACCATCCTGGTATCTTTATAAACGAAGATTTGACCAGGACTCGTGCATCCATAGCGCGCAGAGCTCGGCTTATGGCTCGTGAGGGGAAGCTACAGGACTCGTGGACCTTTGATGGAGTCATCTTTGTCAAACGCAGAGATGGCTCCGTTGAAAGGATCACGAGCCTTTGGCAAATGGACAACTTAGAAAACAAAATGCGAATTGTGCAGAAAATTAATCTGAATGCATCACAGTCCGTTATTGTGCATTAGTTCTCCATATAGTATCTGTTAGGTATACTCATTTTCATTTGTTAGGTATCCTCACCAGGCCTTCAACCAGGGCGGAACTCCAGAGGGAGCGGTGAGACATGTAGGGGGGGGGGGGGGCACCTCCTGGACATAATCCCACTCATTTCAATATTTTGGAGTCGGCCATAGGCCTTCCTCCATGACATACACACATGAAGTAATTCAGATGACTAAAAATAATTCAGCACTCCACCAGTTAATAACTTCTCCTTATTCCAATATCAACATCCTAACTGCACATTTGTGGTGTGCATTAATCTCGGATAGGTAAATTCAAACGGATGACGACTGTGTCGCAATCCGATTGAAGTTATCTTTCCGCTTTCTTTCTGGTATCATTTCGGCTTTTCATTCACTTGGAAAAAATATTGTATCTGCCCTGAACGGTGACAACGCCAATGAAAATATTTAGTGTGTCTTGCTAGGTCAATCATTTATAACCCCCCTCCCCCCCCCCCCCCCGGTTTCCTATTCAGCAGAACAAATATTGTATTTGCACTGTACACTTGTGGTGTGCATTAATCGCGGATAGGTAAATTCAACCGGATGACGACTGTGTCGCAATCCGATCGAAGTTATCTTTCCGCTTTCTTTCTGGTATCATTATGACTTTTTACTCACCAGAAAAATATTGTATCTGTCCTGAATTGTTACATCGCCAATGAAAATGACGACTGTGTCGCAGTCCGATTGAAGTTATCTTTCCGCTTCCTTTCTGGTATCATTACGGCTTTTTATTCACCAGAAAAAAATACTGTATCTGCCCTGATCTCTGACATCGCCAATGATAATATTTAGTGTGTTTTGCTAGGCCAATCATTTACACCCCCCCGGCTTCTTATTCACCAGAAAAATATTGTATTTGCCCTGAACATTTGTGGTGTGCATGATTCGGGGATAGGTAAATTCAATCGGATGACGACTGTGTCGCAATCCGATTGAAGTTATCTTTCCGCTTTCTTTCTGGTATCATTACGGCTTTTTATTCACCAGGAAAAATATTGTATCTGCCCTGAACTGTTACATCGCCATTGAAAATATCCAGTGTGTATTGCTAGGTCAATCATTTATACCCCCCCCCCCGGCTTCTTATTCAGCAGAAAATAATATTGTATTTGCCCTGAACATTTGTGGTGTGCGTTAATCGCGGATAGGTAAATTCAACCGGATGACGACTGTGTCGCAATTCGATTGAAGTTATTTTTCCGCTTTCTTTCTGGTATCATCACGGCTTTTTATTCACCAGAAAAAATATCGTATCTGCCCTGAACTGTTGCATCGCCAATGAAAATGACGACTGTGTCGCGATCCGATTGAAGTTATCTTTCCGCTTACTTTCTGGCATCATTACGGCTTTTTATTCACCAGAAAAAAATATTGTATCTGCCCTGAACTGTGACATCGCCAATGAAAATATTTAGTGTGTCTTGCTAGGTCAATCATTTATACCCCCCCCCCCCCTCCCCCCCCCCCTCGGCTTCTTATTCACCAGAAAAATATTGTTTTTGCCTTGAACATTTGTGGTGGGCATTAATCGGGGATAGGTAAATTCAATCGGATGACGACTGTGTCGCAATCCGATTGAAGTTATCTGTCCGCCTTCTTTCTGGTATCATTTCGGCTTTTTATTCACCAGGAAAAATATTGTATCCGCCCTGAACTGTTACATCGCCAATGGAAATATTTAGTGTGTCTTGCTAGGTCAACCATTTATACCCCCCCCCCCGGCTTCTTATTCACCAGAAAAAATATTCTATTTACCCTGAACATTTGTGGTGTGCATTAATCGCGGATTGGTAAATTCAACCGGATGACGACTGTGTCGCAATGCGTTCGAAGTTATCTTTCCGCTTTCTTCTGGTATCATTACGGCTTTTTATTGACCAGAAAAATATTGTATCTGCCCTGAACAGTTACATCGCCAACGAAAATATTTAGTGTGTCTTGCTAGGTCAATCATTTATCCACCCCCCCCCCCCGTGTTCTTATTCACCAGAAAAAAATATTGTATTTGCACCGAACATTTGTGGTGTGCTTCAATCGCGGATAGGTAAATTCAACCGGATGACGACTGTGTCGCAATGCGATTGAAGTTATCATTCCGCTTTCTTTCTGGTATCATTACGGCGTCTTAATCACCAGAAAAAAAACTATTGTATCTGCCCTAAACTGTGACATCGCCAATGAAAATATTTAGTGTGTATGGCTAGGTCGATAATTTATAACCCCCCCCCCCCCCAATAATGCATTGGTGTGTCTTGCTAGGTCAATAATTATACCCCCCCCCCCCCCTCAGTAATGCACTGGTGTGCTTTCAACCTTTCAACTATCGCGAAAGAAATTTAGCGTGTCTTGCTAAGACAATGATTTATATCCGCACTACACCATATATGCATTGGAGTGCTCCCAACCGCGGTCAGGTAAATGCGATTGAATTTATATTTCATGTGCGTTAATCGCGGATAGGTAAATTCAACCGTATGACGACTGTGTCGCAATCCGATTGAAGTTATTTTTCCGCTTTCTTTCTGGTATCATCACGGCTTTTTATTCACCAGAAAAAATATCGTATCTGCCCTGAACTGTTGCATCGCCAATGAAAATGACGACTGTGTCGCGATCCGTTTGAAGTTATCTTTCCGCTTACTTTCTGGCATCATTACGGCTTTTTATTCACCAGAAAAAATATTGTATCTGCCCTGAACTGTGACATCGCCAATGAAAATATTTAGTGTGTCTTGCTAGGTCAATCATTTATACCCCCCCCCCCCCCCGGCTTCTTATTCACCAGAAAAATATTGTATTTGCCCTGAACATTTGTGGTGTGCATTAATCGGGGATAGGTAAATTCAATCGGATGACGACTGTGACGCAATCCGATTGAAGTTATCTGTCCGCTTTCTTTCTGGTATCATTACGGCTTTTTATTCACCAGGAAAAATATTGTATCTGCCCTGAACTGTTACATCGCCAATGAAAATACTTAGTGTGTCTTGCTAGATCAACCATTTATACCCCCCCCCCCCCCGGCTTCTTATTCACCAGATAAAATATTCTATTTGTAGGTAAATTCAACCGGATGACGACTGTGTCGCAATCCGTTCGAAGTTATTTTTCCGCCTTCTTTCTGGCATCATTACGGCTTTTTGTTGACCAGAAAAATATTGTATCTGCCCTGAACAGTTACATCGCCAACGAAAATATTTAGTGTGTCTTGCTAGGTCAATCATTTATCCACCCCCCCCCCCCCCCCGTCTTCTTATTCACCAGAAAAAATATTGTATTTGCACCGAACATTTGTGGTGTGCTTCAATCGCGGATAGGTAAATTCAACCGGATGACGACTGTGTCGCAATGCGATTGAAGTTATCATTCCGCTTTCTTTCTGGTATCATTACGGCGTCTTATTCACCAGAAAAAAACTATCTGCCCTTAACTGTGACATCGCCAATGAAAATACTTAGTGTGTATTGCTAGGTCGATAATTTATACCCCCCCCCCCCCCAATAATGCATTGGTGTGTCTTGCTAGGTCAATAATTATACCCTCCCCCCCCCCCCCCCTCAGTAATGCACTGATGTGCTTTCAACCTTTCAACTATCGCGAAAGAAATTATTTAGCGTGTCTTGCTAAGACAATGATTTATATCCGCACCACACCGTATATGCATTGGAGTGCTCCCAACCGCGGTCAGGTAAATGCGATTGAATTTATGTTTCAGCTTTCTACATTATATTTACATTATGGCGTATTTTCCATCGGCTATACTTTTTGCACTTGCATCCGAACTTATACACCCCTAATGCACACTAGTCGTGTGTTTTACGAATGCATTTATCATTATTTAGGCCTGTCCATCTTATTATGCAATGAATTGCGTGACTGGAATCGCGGATGGGTAAATTCAACCGGATGACGACTTTGTCGCAATCCGATTGAAATTATCCGTCGGCTTTCTTTCTGGTATCATTACAGCTTCTTCTTTTACACCAGATTAAATATTGTATCTGCCCAGTACTGTGGCATCGCCACCGAACATATTTAGCGTGTCTTGCTCTTTGAACACAGGGCAGCCTGTACACCGTGTAAGTTAATGTGTTGGTTCAATATTATGATTACCTCCGCTCTAACCCCACCCATCAACATGCAGTGTTATAGTTCATAAACTTCTCTGCAGTCCCCATGCAATGGCCCGATTTCAATCGCCGACAGATGGGTTTGATCGGGTGGCGATTGTGTTGCGGTCCGAACAAAGTTATCTCTCCGCTTTTCACCTTGTATCACTTCAACATTTTACTCTACGGTACAGAAGTTATTGTGTAAACCGTGACAACCCTCATCGCAACAGTGTCGCAACCCGTTTGAACTTTTATTTCTTGTTGTTCTTAAATTCGGTATTGTGTTTCCGTCATGGCTTCAGTGTTATGGTAAGTTATGACAGCCTGGTTGCGACATAATATCGGAATTATCTCTTTTTGAACATAGGACAGTCTGTACACTGTGTATGTTAATGTGTTGTTTCAATATTATGATTACCCCCGCTCAGACCCCACCCATCCACATGCAGTGTCATAGCTGCAAAGCCGGATGGAAATCAGTAGACAGAACCAGCAGAACCAGCAAGACAGAACCAGTAATTGGCCTTGCTGGTTCTGTCTACTAACCTCCATCCACCAATATCAAGTGCTATAGTTGCAAAATGGAAAACCTCCGTTTTTCTCCCGAAAATACTGTTGCAGGTTTTGACTTCTGACTGTATTAGGGAAATATTGAAAACAGAAAGTGTTGTTCGAACCACATCAAGAGAATTGCAGGTTTGCGTCAGACTCATCAACTATAGGTGGGACGCCCTTGTTTTCTTCTTGTAAATGCTTTTATTGTTCTCATCCCTATTCACTTTGAGACATCTGTTGCAAGATGAACCTTTTAACATGGGTTGGTCCCCCTTCTCCATGCCATTATCCATACCATTCTATTACATAGGCGTAGAACTTCCTTCCAGCCAACTTTCGACACCTTTCGTGGCAGGAAGGATTTGTTTCTCCTTTTCACTTGTGACACGTTTCTGTGCTAATGGTATTTAATCCCTGATGAATCCCGCGCAACACATACTTACCATAAACAGTTCACTTCTTGTATTACATCAGTCACCAGTGGTCCAATGAGTATTTTTTTGCAGTGAGTACACCGGGTCAGGTGTACCATCCTTCACTGATTGTCAAATTGTTCTTAAACTGATACAACGAACATCATCCACGTGTCAAGGGTAATCTTTGGCTTTGTATAAGCAGAACTACAACCCATACCTATACATAGCACAGTTATTTTGTATATACTTACTTATCCTCGTCTCCTTTTTGTTTATTGACTCTTGTATCTTCTACCATCAACTCTAATATTTCAACACCTTATATTCTACACTACATTCTTTCTCAATACAACTTGAACTCAGTTTGTTCCGGAAATTAAATGCATTTACAATGTGTGCACTGGAACTATACCGGTTAAAGCATTGCTTGCTAAAAGATATATCTACTTGTATCCTGTTTTACTTACTCTTGCGTCTCAGTGGTGTTGACCTGCACGATAGCTTTACTGCTATGTCTGCTCTGTTTTTCGTGCAATCCAGAGAAACTGATACCTCCCTCTTAGATAAGTCTGCTGAAACATTACCAAGCCGTTGCAAGTCTCCGAATCACCAGAAGGCTACGTCAATATTGAAAGCAGTAACCACGGCTATCCTGTTCACTTCGTTTTCCCTCTATGTGATCATAAACCTATTATTGTCCGCAGACATTGAAACCAACCCTGGTCCAACCACTCTTAATTCAGATCACGACCGGAATATTCTAAAAATTGTTCATCTTAACATCCAAAGCCTTAAACCTAAACTTGATATTGTACAATGTGAATTTGCACCATCTGACATTTTGGCTCTAACCGAGACATGGCTGAAAAATGGCGATCCAACTTCCGATCTTCAACTCCATGGCTTCCATGAACCATTGAGATACAATCGCTCGTCAAAGGGAGGTGGGGTTGCCATTTATATTAAAGACGGTATCTCATTTCGACACAGACCGGACCTTGATACACCGAATACAGAGTGTCTATGGGTCGAAATATTTACAAGACAGAGCAGGTCCTTACTGTTAGGGGTATTTTACCGTCCACCTAATAGTCCTCCAGACTCATGGGATGCCATATCAGCATCCATCGAAAAAGCCAGAGACACGTTAATTAGTAACCTAATTATCACAGGTGATTTTAACGACAACCAAATGGTATCTTCGAAAAGTAGCTTTTCTGAATTAACCAGTTACTTTCACCTCAAACAGATTGTGAGTGAACCAACTTGTTTCACCGAAACATCAGCTACATTGTTAGACCTCTTTGCTATCAGCGACACAATCAACGTGAAAGCATGCGAGGTCCTTGAACCACTTATTCCAGACATGATTCGCTACCATTGTCCAATCTCAATTGAAGTCGAATTCTTAAAACCTAACCCTTCCTCTTTTAAGAGAAGGATGTGGCTTTATTCTCAGGGCAATTATGAAGAATTGAACCAGGCTCTCTCCAACACCGAATGGAACTCTGTCTTTGATAATCCATGTCTTGATACTATAGTCTCTAATCTCACCGACAAAATACTTGACACTGCATCCAAACATATACCGAACAAAATAGTTACATCGAGAATGGGCCAACCGAAATGGATGCATAATGAAATAAGACTTCTGATAAGACAGAGAAAACGCTTGTATCGCACTGCTAAACGAACTAATCACCTGCACGCCTGGGATAAATATAAACTTAAACGGAATGAAGTTATATCGGCTATTAGAAAGGCCAAAGCCCTGCATCTTTCTAAAGTCCAGTCCACATTGAGAAGCAACGAAACCCCAGCATCACTGTGGTGGAAGACCCTAAAATCACTAATCAGTAGCAGTAACGCAACAGGATTTCCTACTTTGGTCTATTCAAATAAAATGTACTCATCAAGTGTTGAGAAAGCTGAAGTGTTCAACGAATATTTCAGTTCTATCTCAACAGTTGATGATTCGAATGCTTCCCTTCCAGACCCACCACCACATGCTTCACAACATATTGATAGTATCACCCTACAGTGCAGCGAGGTATATGCTGCAATGAAGTCGATAAAGGTGTCCAAGGCGTCTGGTCCTGATAAAATAAGCCCGCGTCTCCTTAAGGAATGTAAATCCTCTCTATGCGAACCACTCTCAATCTTATTTAATATACTTCTGAAAAATTCATACTTTCCTGCACTCTGGAAAAAAGCAAATGTTACCCCTATCCTAAAAAAACAACCTTCCAACTCAGTTACTAACTATCGTCCTATATCATTGATCAGCTGTGTTGGCAAAATATTCGAAAAATGTGTTTTCAAACGCTTGTGGCAGTTTTTGATTGAAAATAATATTCTTAGTCAATTTCAGTCAGGTTTTACACCTGGAGATTCAACTGTCCTCCAACTGACTGACATATATGATGAATTTTGTCGCGCACTCGATGAAGGCAAAGAAGTAAGGGTAGTTTTCTGTGATGTTAGTAAGGCCTTCGACAAAGTATGGCATGCTGGTCTTATCTACAAGCTGGAGAGTATTGGTGTCTCAGGGGATCTACTGTTGTTTTTAAAATCGTATCTGGCAGATAGATCGCAGAGAGTTGTGATAGCCTCGGAGACATCTTCATGGAGACCCATCAATGCCGGTGTTCCCCAGGGGTCGATACTTGGGCCTTTACTGTTCTTGATATACATTAACGATATAACCAGAGACTTACTTAGTTGTATAGGCCTGTTTGCAGATGATACTTCCTTATATCTAATCATTGAGAACCCAGAGCAAGCCTCAAACATAATCAACCATGATCTGGCGTCAATTGAGCATTGGGCCAAAACATGGTTGGTTGAGTTCAATCCCAACAAAACAGAGAGTATGCTAATATCACGCAAAAGCAATCCCAACTCTCATCCACCTTTATATCTGGGAAGTTCTCAGATATCGGAAGTTACCGAACATAAACATCTGGGGGTCATACTAAATAGCACATGTACATGGAACGACCACGTTGACCACATCTGCGCGAAAGCCTGGTCTCGCCTAGACATGCTGAGGAGACACAAATTTTATCTCGATCGAAGTGTCCTAGAAAAAATATACTTTGCCTTTATTAGGCCCCTTCTGGAATATGCGGATACTGTCTGGGACAATTGTTCTGTATCCAATATTGCGGACCTAGAAAAAATCCAAATTGCAGCACCCGAATCGTCACGGCAGCAACAGTCAGTGCTAGTAAATCTTTGCTGTATTCGGAAACACGATGGGACACCCCACAAGAAAGACGCCGCAAACATAAATTAATTCAGTTCTTCAAAATGTATCATTGCATGTTACCTCCACATATCTCCAACAAAGTCCCCCCACTCGTCTCCGAGACGAGCTCGTCACTTAGTCTTCGCTCGAGTCATAACCACCGCGTTCCCTTTTGCCGAACCCAATTGTATCAGTCATCTTTCATCCCAAACGTTACAGATCAGTGGAACAAGCTCCCCTTACCTGTTCGCGAGAACACATCACTGACCAACTTTAAAACTTTTCTGAGCGATGGGAACCAAAGACCCCCAAAGTTCTTCAGTAACGCGAAATCTCGCGCGGCTCAAATATATCATTGCAGGCTGCGACTGCATTGCAGTAGTCTTAACTCTCACCTATATGAAAATCATTTATCACCCAGCCCCTCTTGTCAGTGTGGCGAGAGCGAAACTACTGATCATTTTCTCCTTCATTGTCCAATGTTCTCAAACGCTCGTAACTATACGATTAATTTACTCCCCTTTGAAGTAGACTCATCCACACTCTTGTTTGGCTCTGAGTTCTTGAATAATGAGGACAATCGCCTTATTTTCGAAGTGGTCCATGATTTCATTCTATCAAGCAAGCGATTTCATTGAGATGCAACTCAATACTACGTCCCACCAGGCCCCATCGGGAGTTCCGTTCTGTCCACCTGGTAACATAGGATCAAATGACCAATATCATGAGTGGAAGGACCCTTCACGCGTTATGGCTCGACACCACTGAGGCTAGTATGCAAAACGCTTATCAAAGGAACTAAAAGTAAGAATCAAGTCGCGTAGTTATTACGGTATGAAGTTTTAAGTCAATATATCCTGTATTCAAGTTGGCGGAAATAATTGTGTTCTGTTCTTTTCTCTGAACTTTCTCTTCTCTTCCTTTTTTCATCGTTTATTCCGGGACTTTCTTGTCTTTTCCCATTCAACTTGAAGTCTAAACAATCCCACGTATCGTTGCCGGACGGCCGAGGCGGCCCTCGTCTCGTATTTAAATATCATTGGCTTCCAGCAACTTTATCTAGATTAGTGTAGATTGAAGGGGAACATGGGGGCCTCGGCCTTCATGCAACGATACGTGAGCTCTTTTGCCGATTTATACCACCTGAACGAGTAGTTTTTTAATGCGTTAGGGAGACGACTTATATAAGCTTTAAGCTTTCTGTCGAATCCCTTTTCTACACATCAACTATCTTTACTACTTCTATTTATTGGTTTCTTGTATACTACTGTATTTTGTATCTTGATAATTTATTTTTGGAACAAGTATTGTGAACTGTATACATTTAACTTATTCTTCAATAAATACTGTTTAAACTAACAATGGTTTGACCTATGGACCTAGGACCAACACTAAATGAGTCAAAACTCGATGAAGGTTAAGAATAGGTGTCATGGTCATTGAGGTCACCCTGGTGTCACTGAGCGTATTTTGACAAAATTGCCGGAAATCGCATTTTATGACCTCGAATGCATTCCAGAAGTTCGCACGTATTTTAACACTCGAAAAGAGGGCAGAACAACAACAACAAAAATTAAAAGTGGTTCATGCTCATATCTCAAGCATGGTATGACATATGGACCTCGAACCAAAACCACCTGAGGCGAAATTCAATGGAGGTTCAAAATATGTGTTAAGGTCACTGAGGTCACTGGGGTTATTGAATGAATTTTTCAGAATTACTCGAAATCGCATATTATGAGTGGGGTTGGGTCACGCTCTTATCGCAAGTATGGTATGACCTACAGACCCGGGATTAACATCAAATCGAGTCGAAACACCACAGAGGTTCAAGATATGGGTCAAGATCACCCGGGGGTTATTGATTGCATTTTTTAGAATTGCTGAAAAGTCCATTTTATGACACCATAAAGCATCCACAATGTTCATACATGTATTTTTGCATGCAAAAAGTGGGCGGGACAAAAAGTTTGTAAATGGGTCACACTTATGCTACTCAAAGTTTGGTAAGCACCACATATTGGACACATCATTATGAAATTTGTTTGTGACATATTTGCGATATATTTGGTGGATATGATTGAGGAATGTCTTGAGATGGTCCCCAGTGTTTAAATTAGCTCCCTCTGCAGGCAGACTTTTCGTGAGTCATGGAAAGCATTTACCCCTTGATTTTCATGATGTTTTCGTGTACTGTCTACATGTACATGACATGTGTAGGGTATTCAATCTTCATTTTAACACAAACCATTGTGATTTAATGATAGAATATGGCGAATGCAAATGTAAGAAGATATTTGTCTGAAGCAGAAATGTGGCTGGCTGTTGGGATGGTGGAGCAAGGAGCTACGCATCGTCAGGTTGGTGAAGCCCTTGGTGTGCACCACGCGCTGATCAACAGAGCCTGAGAAAGATTTCAGCAGTATGGTCCACCAGTAAGTCGGCATGGTGGTGGCAGAGACAGGGCAGCATCTGCAGCTGAAGACCGCCTTTTGATCATTCAGCCCCATAGGAACCGCTTTGCAACAGCAACCCAGCTTCGCAGTGACCTTCAGGATGCATCCGGGGTAAATCGACGCAGACTATCCGGGCAAGGTTGCAAGAATGTGGTCTCCGATCGAGGAGACCATGTATTCGCATTCCTCTGTCCTAGAACCACCGTCAGACACGATATGAACTGGCTATGGACCATGTTGGATGTACCAGAGAAGATTGGCGACCTGTCCTTTTTACAGATGGGTCAAGGTACTGCCTAGACTACACAGATAGGCGTTCTAGGGTATAGAGAAGTCCAGGAGAGCGATTCCATGGAGCCAACATTGCTGGACATGACCGCTATAGTGGAGGGTCAATAATTGTCTGGGGCGGCGTCAGCTGGGATGGACGAACAGAGCTCTGTGTCCTTGACCGTGGTACATTGACTGCACAGAGGTATATTGATGAGATCCTGGATGCCCACGTCAGATTGTATGCAGGTGCAGTTGGTGATAGATTCATTGTGATGGACGATGATGCCCATCCTCATGTTGCCTATACTGTCCGGGAGTACCGACAGGGGGAGAAGATTGAGCGTATGGACTGGCCAGCAAGATCCCCTGACCTCAATCCAATCGAACTTGTCTGGAATGAACTGCAGCTTGCAATTTCAGCCCGTCCAGTCCAGCCAAGAAGTGTTCAGAAGCTTGGTGCCAAGCTGGACCAAGAATGGAACAACATCCCACAAAGTACCACCAGGAACCTGCTTGGGGGCATGAGAAGGCGTTGTCAAGCTGTAATTAACAGTCATGGGTCTCATACTCATGACCCATACCAGTTCGCTCCGTCAACTTTTTGGCAAATTTGTATATAAATTTATAATAATAACACTTTGGCCAGCCGCTGATTTGTCGCGGTTCTCGGACGAGAAGGCCATGGTTACCCTTGAACTCCCAACTGCTTCCCTATTCCCACGCTTCTCCTCTCCTCCCAACACTCGGAGACGAACTGCTTGATGACATCCCTTGCCCCATTCTTCCCAATCTCTCCGATTAGCATATTAACCCTCTCCTTTGAGTCTCCCCCTAACCACATGTCCTTCATTCTCCCATCCCACTTCCCCTTTATACTCACAGTGAATCTCATTCTTTTAGACTGATACTTTGGGCATTCTAGAAGACAGTGTTCCAGGGTGTCCACCATGCCCAAGTTACACATCTGGCACTCCCCTTCACCGTCTTTACCAATTTCCCCCCTCAGCTCCAGGGATCGCGACCTCAGCTTGAACAACAGTGACCCCCCCAAAGGTGCCATCAAGGTACTCTTCAAAACCTGGCCTCTCTTTATCACGTGGGCCACCCAAAGACCTCTTTGATTTGACCCCCTCTCGCCAATTACGGTTACAATCCTCCATGACCCTTTCTCTGACGATTTTTTACCCTGGTTTGCCAAAACGTCCAGATCCGAGATCTCCAATGAGTAGTTCTCTACTAGCTCCCTCACTTGGACTATCCACCCCGTTTTGATTTTTGAGCTGAAAATTCTCAGGAACATTACTTTACACCATCGGCTGTCGGGGAGATTTACCAAATAATTAAGATAACCGAGTTTCAACAGGTCTATCCTATCCTTGATCCTCATCCACCCAAGCTCACCCCTGATTGCTTCTAGCGCTGCGGCATTACTCGACTCCGTTATCCATCGGCCTGCATCGTTCTGCAAGATTTCCAAGCTCTTTACGGCCGTCTGGTTTAGGGGTACCACTTCCGTACCGTATGTTATACTTGGCAGCCCCACCATTTCCCAATCGATCTATGCTTTATGTGACTGGTCTAGGTAGTATGTAACACCAGCCGTTATTGTGGGAGATGGGGGGCGGGGGGGGGGGGGTAATGCATGGTAGATTAGTGTGGTAGAATAGGATGTACGCGTGCTCGCCCTACAGACCCCATGTTAGTCCTTAGTACTACTAATCCGCCTAATGCTTCATGCTATCCTATGACTTGTATAGGTAGTATGTAATGCTAGGCCAAGAGGTACTGCGGGTAAGGGTAATGCCTGATGTCAAATCACGGAATCCTATTTTACGAAATCCCTTTTTAAGAATCCCTTTTTGGAAAATACCTGTGGTAAAAGAATCCCATTTTTCTTAAATGAGTCGAAGAGTTGTATGTCGAGTCACTCGAACGAGCAATTGCTCGCTAGCTCATTTGCTCGATGGGATTCGAGTCGTTCGAGCAGTATGTCGAGTCACTCGATTGAGCAATTACTTGATAGCTCATTTGCTCGATTTAACAGCCATATCCCGTGGCACCCAAATTTCAGCACCCCTTTTCGGAAAACAGCTGGCCTTCGACACCCCTTTTTTCTGGAATGAGGCGTCGAGCAGTATGTCGAGTCACTCGAACGAGCATTTGCTCGTTAGCTCATTTGCTCGATACGATTTGAGTCATTCGAGCAATATGTGCGAGTCACCCGACATAAGACGGAATCCCACTTATGCAATCCCTTTTTTTTTGGAATCCCTTTTTTCAAAACGCCTGTGGCTATAGAATCCCATTTTTCTGAAATGAGTCGAAGAGTCGTATGTCGAGTCACTTGAACGAGCAATTGCTCATTAGCTTTTTTGCTCGATGGGATTCGAGCAGTATGTCGAGTCACTCGATCGAGTGACTCGACATACTGCTCGAACGACTCGAATACCATCGAGCAAGTTAATAAATGACACGCTAATTGTTTAACAATTGGTAAAACAAACATTGTATTGTGAAGGTTACCTAACGCTAGTAGCAGACGACACTTGTAAAAAAATCTCGTGTAACTATAAATTTTCATTTCTTTCTTGCAAAACATAGGTTATGATCCGTCATTAGAACGAGCGCGACGAGGGGTCATAACCTATGTCTTGGAAGAAAAAAACAACACTATAAAAAAGATTGAATATCAATTTTCGTGAATAGCGCTGGTCGGTTTTGGCCGTTACTTTAGGGAAAGGGTTAATAACCATACACTTTAAGATAGTGGCCCATAGTAACTCCCACACTTTTTCAACAGTCGGTGGGCACTGATTTGTTCTTAATTTCCCGACGGTAAAATGTTTCTGGAATTGAATTTGTTGGATACTCTTCATCCAGCTGAAACGAAAATAAAAAATTGAAACCCACGAGCAACCCCGAGCCCGTGATAATAATAATAATAATAATAATAATAATAATAATAATAATAATAATAATAATAATAATAATAATAATAATAATAATAATGCTTGTGTACATCTGAAAGGAGGAAATTACTGTTGGAATAGTATTTTTTCTAACCGGACTTTTTATTTTTTTAGGTTTAATGTAACTGTTCCAATCACTATAAGACTACTACGTCCGGCGACCTAATATGCTATAATAAAGTCCGGTGAATTATATAATAAAGAATATATACCTCAAAAGTCATGTCAACAGGATCGTCTGGTCGTTTTTTCTGTCTAACTCTATTACAATTCCTCAACAGATTGTGATATGACGGTCTAGCTGATTCAGGCTCTCTAACATCTCCCTTTTCCTCTAATATCCGGTCAACTATAGTTTGTGCGGGTTCAAACAACTGTGAGTAGATCTCCACTTTAGTTTTTATACCGGGAAGTGCTCCATGTATGTGTGTCTTGTCATTGAGTGTAGTAAAAGTGTCTCCTTCCTGTATCACCACAACTGGGCAAGTTGTTGCTTTATTTCCTAACACTGCATCTCCAGTCGACAGAGTTTTTGTTTTGTCTTTTTAATGTAAACGTAAAACCATCACTGGAAACCAGCTTAGGTTTCCCTCGTTGAGTCCCTGTGTCAACCACACTGAAGGTAACCTCTGCCTCGACCTCTGATTCTCTCTGGGATATGTGTGCAACTTCACCTGTAAGTGAACTACAAAATGAAATGAGAAATGAGGTTAGAATAGGTATGCCATTGCATTAAATTGACACCCCCCCCCCCCCTCCTTCCTCCTCA
This sequence comes from Pictodentalium vernedei, assembly GCA_031216915.1. Classification (NCBI taxonomy): domain Eukaryota; kingdom Metazoa; phylum Mollusca; class Scaphopoda; order Dentaliida; family Dentaliidae; genus Pictodentalium; species Pictodentalium vernedei. The sequence continues at coordinate 272,303,432 of CM062295.1, forward strand.
CCTCACTAACCAATTTGGTTCGCATTCACTTAAAATTGTATGCCTGAACCGACCAGTTTCAAATTTCGTATGCTTATTTCTGACAAATATATAGGGTTTAATATTCAAGAATATAATAATAATCGACTTACTTTTCTTGTATTTGAGCTGGTATAGAGAATGGAGCTGGATTGCCCAAGTTAAACGTTGACTGTTCTGTGGTGATTGGTGGCTGTTCGACTGCTGACGTTGCATTTAACGAAGCAGACATGCTTATTCTTGTACTCTCGGCATTTGGGATAAGTGTTGTAACATCTTCAGGTTGTGCTTGTCTACACTCTTGACAGATGAAATCAATTGCTGTCAATTCCTTGACCATTCTGCGGTATTGGTGCCTACTAATACCGGTATTACAGGTGCGGTGTTGCCACCTGTTGAATGTGTCACAAAGTGTAGTCTCTTGTCGAGGACGGACTGTTGCTCTACACTCTATAAAAAAACGAGTTAGTACGAAACAAGCAATAAACTTTCACACATGATTTCTGTGTGATTACTTGTTTAGTTGCAATGCAAACATTCATCACATATCAAAGTTTGTGGTGAGAAGCATTTTCATTTTACAGAATAACTTCAAAGACAACACAAGCTGTACTGAAAAGTGTTCCGTCGCATCTATTGAGTTCTTTGAGATCACATTTAATTATTTTCTTCATCATTCTTTTCTTCACAGTTGGTCCAACCTGTCTTATAGTCGTTACAACTTGTCTTGAAAGTTGGTCCGAGTTGTCTTCAAAAGTGGTCCGAGTTGTCTTTAAAGTTGGGCCGACTTGTCTTCAAAGTTGGTCCGAGTTGTCTTCAAAGTTGGTCCGAGTTGTCTTCAAAAGTGGCCCGAGTTGTCTTGGTCCGAGTTGTCTTTGGTCCTTTGTCCTGATCCCGATTTTTCGATGCACCTCCCAAATGGAGTGATGTAATTTGTTATTAGTCTGTGTGAAACACACAGACTATAGTTTTTTTATGATGGTTTCTTTTTATTTTTTTTCTCCATCTTCTTATTCTCCTGGTTTCAGTATTCTAACCACATCCTTGTCCGCCTGATAACTCGAATACGAATCTTCTTTATTTTTCAGGCTTTGGGGCGGGCTAGATGGAGGGGGGGGGGGGGGGGCTAATGAATTCTAGTCACTTCGGCCCCAAGTCATTTCGGCCTCAAGTCAATTCGGCCCCAATATACCAAGTCATTTCGGCCCCAATAAATATTTATTTTTAGTTCATCTTGACAAAATTCAACTAAACATGCAGAGCCCCATTGTGAGAGGGGTGGGGGAAAATGCTCCAAAAATATTTTTAAAATCTACCCTTGAACCAGTGGGTACAGTGACTTGGTATTTGTTATGGGGCTTCCTTTTGAGGTGTAGAATCAAGTTTGTTCAAACGAAGTTCGTGAAACAATATTTGGCTTTGCAATGGGAGGGGTAAGCTTTTTGGCCCAACCCCAAATTTCTATTTTCTGAACCGATAGTCCATTTATACCCCAAATGATATATAGTATTCCTTCATACCTAGTAGATTTTCTTTCATGATGAATGAAGGAATGAAAAGTTTCAGCGCACCGAAGGGGCACATGGACGATGTGGGATTTAAAATCCCCTGCAACCTGAATAATTTTATTTGCTTATGAATCCACGAGAGTCGGAAGCGATGGTCAGTAATATTATTTTGTTTGAGTGTGCACATTGATAGTGGGGTACTGGGGTAAGACCCCCGAGGACCTTGAACTGGAAGGTGACTAGGAATTGCGCATAACTACAAGAATTCTACCCTGTGTTTTAACTGTTACGTAGAAACGTGGGCATATTTATGGTATTATCGCCGGTAGGCAGTAGGGTAAGGGGTCAGCCCCCCCCCCCGCCCCCCGCGAATCACGAACTGGAAAGCACGTAGGAATTGTGCATAACAACATGAATGAATGAGCTGACTGAACTTCTCTGTACACTGTGTGAATATAAATGACTGAACATTAATTAATAAAGGTAATTACCCATTATTTCTAAACAAAAACTACGCGTTGTTGTTTAAAGATCTCTACCCTCGAAATGGGGCCGAAATGACCAAGGGGCCGAAGTGACTGGGTCGTAATGACTAGGGCCGAAATGATTTCGAGGCAGAAGTGACCAGAGGCCGAAATGTCTTGAGGCCGAAGTGACTGGATACCGTCAAAATGGGAGTCAATGTCACTGAGGTCACCCAGTGCATTTTTCCACATTTGCTGGAAATCACATTTAATGATCTCCTCGAGCATCTCCGAAGTTCATACATGCATTTTTACACTCATAAATTTTGAAAGTGGATCACACTCATATCACAACAATGGTTTCAAAAAGTCACGTGATCAATGGTGGTTGCACACTGAAATTTTCGCTCCTGCTTTCAAAGTCGTTTTTTTGTTGTTTATTTTTGTATTTGGTGGATCTCTTCGCTGGACATTATGCCATAGTGACCATAGTGACCAAGAGATGAACTCTCATGGATCATTTGTAAATTTCATGCAAGTATGGTTGGAGATTTTCTAGATTCTGTTTGAGTGTAACTTTTCATGTAGTTTATCAATGGAGGATTGGGAATGTTTACATTGACAACGATGCCTTCTTTTATCGGTGCCAGTGTCAACCCTGAGTATTGAGTATTGTATCCTAATATTGTATCCTAATGCTGATGTAGATAATTTCTGATTCCTGACTTCTGATTTTTACAATAAGAAAAATAAGAAGAAACTTGTATTTTGATTAAAACGGCTGTATTGGGAATGTATTATTCAACATTCACTAGAGCTTGCTACTATTTTTGCCGTAGCTGTACTGTGATGAAAACCTGACTCGGCTGTGTGATGAGATAATTCATGCGTGTAATTCCTCTGTGAGTTACTATTCATCGGTCATTTGACTCTGTGCGTAAACTAAATACTGTTGAGAGAGCTGGAAAAAAGAACTCTTAAGATCTGATTAGAGAATACACCTAAATAAATATATAAATAAATATATAATTTTAATATATAATATAAGACACAAGTATAAGACACAAGTATGGATGATTCTAACTCCAACACAGATGTTTCTGCCAATGGAAATCACGAACCGATTGACAACGTAATCGACAGTAATAAGAGAACTTTGGCGGATATTACTACGACCCCCTCCCCAGTTGGTATCAAAAAGCAACGTGAATACGCTAGCTCCGACGAGGAACCTGATTTGTTTGCATTTTGGAATCCTGACGCCTCAAGTACACAGCGGACAACCCATTTGAGCCAAGACGACCGAATGACTAATGCATTCCTGAAAGTGCTTCAAAACCCGTCTGTCATGCAGTCACTCAAGTCTGTATTTCTTGAGGCTGCCAATGAGCGCATCAGCAAATTGGAAGAGACAGTAGAGACAATGAAAGTCGAATTAGAATCGAAAGATAAAAAATTACAGGAGTTGACTGATAAGATCGATGATCTTGAACAATACGGCCGACGAACTAATCTACGACTCTCGGGTGTTCCCGAGAATTCAGGGGAGAATACTGACAAAGTTGTTGTTGACATTGCCAGGAAAATTGGTGTACAGTTGTCAGTTGAGGACATCTCCCTGAGCCACCGAGTTGGACCGAGAGTTGTGAATGGGAAGCCAATCGAAACACGCCCTATTATTTTTCGACTCAACAGTTACAGAACACGCAACGCCTTGTTTCGTTCACGGGCCAAATTAAAAGCAGTCAAGCCTGCTGAGCTTGAGTCAAATCGTCAGTGGTCAAACCATCCAGGTATCTTTATAAACGAAGATTTGACCAGGACTCGTGCATCCATAGCGCGCAGAGCTCGGCTTATGGCTCATGAGGGGAAGCTACAGGACTCGTGGACCTTTGATGGAGTCATCTTTGTCAAACGCAGAGATGGCTCCGTTGAAAGGACCACGAGCCCTTGGCAAATGGACAACTTAGAAAACAAAATGCGAATTGTGCAGAAAAATAATCTGAATGCATCACAGTCCGTTATTGTGCATTAGTTCTCCATATAGTATCTGTTAGGTATACTCATTTTCATTTGTTAGGTATCCTCACCAGGCCTTCAGCCAGGGCGGAACTCCAGAGGGAGCGGTGAGACATGTAGGGGGGGGGGGGGGCACCTCCTGGACATAATCCCACTCATTTCAATATTTTGGAGTCGGGCATAGGCCTTCCTCCATGACATACACACATGAAGTAATTCAGATGACTAAAAATAATTCAGCACTCCACCAGTTAATAACTTCTCCTTATTCCAATATCAACATCCTAACTGCACATTTGTGGTGTGCATTAATCTCGGATAGGTAAATTCAAACGGATGACGACTGTGTCGCAATCCGATTGAAGTTATCTTTCCGCTTTCTTTCTGGTATCATTTCGGCTTTTCATTCACTTGGAAAAAATATTGTATCTGCCCTGAACGGTGACAACGCCAATGAAAATATTTAGTGTGTCTTGCTAGGTCAATCATTTATAACCCCCCCCCCCCCCCCGGTTTCCTATTCAGCAGAACAAATATTGTATTTGCACTGTACACTTGTGGTGTGCATTAATCGCGGATAGGTAAATTCAACCGGATGACGACTGTGTCGCAATCCGATCGAAGTTATCTTTCCGCTTTCTTTCTGGTATCATTATGACTTTTTACTCACCAGAAAAATATTGTATCTGTCCTGAATTGTTACATCGCCAATGAAAATGACGACTGTGTCGCAGTCCGATTGAAGTTATCTTTCCGCTTCCTTTCTGGTATCATTACGGCTTTTTATTCACCAGAAAAAAATACTGTATCTGCCCTGATCTGTGACATCGCCAATGATAATATTTAGTGTGTTTTGCTAGGCCAATCATTTACACCCCCCCGGCTTCTTATTCACCAGAAAAATATTGTATTTGCCCTGAACATTTGTGGTGTGCATGATTCGGGGATAGGTAAATTCAATCGGATGACGACTGTGTCGCAATCCGATTGAAGTTATCTTTCCGCTTTCTTTCTGGTATCATTACGGCTTTTTATTCACCAGGAAAAATATTGTATCTGCCCTGAACTGTTACATCGCCATTGAAAATATCCAGTGTGTATTGCTAGGTCAATCATTTATACCCCCCCCCCCCCCCCCGGCTTCTTATTCAGCAGAAAATAATATTGTATTTGCCCTGAACATTTGTGGTGTGCGTTAATCGCGGATAGGTAAATTCAACCGGATGACGACTGTGTCGCAATCCGATTGAAGTTATTTTTCCGCTTTCTTTCTGGTATCATCACGGCTTTTTATTCACCAGAAAAAATATCGTATCTGCCCTGAACTGTTGCATCGCCAATGAAAATGACGACTGTGTCGCGATCCGATTGAAGTTATCTTTCCGCTTACTTTCTGGCATCATTACGGCTTTTTATTCACCAGAAAAAAGTATTGTATCTGCCCTGAACTGTGACATCGCCAATGAAAATATTTAGTGTGTCTTGCTAGGTCAATCATTTATACCCCCCCACCCTCCCCCCCCCCCCCCCCTCGGCTTCTTATTCACCAGAAAAATATTGTTTTTGCCTTGAACATTTGTGGTGGGCATTAATCGGGGATAGGTAAATTCAATCGGATGACGACTGTGTCGCAATCCGATTGAAGTTATCTGTCCGCCTTCTTTCTGGTATCATTTCGGCTTTTTATTCACCAGGAAAAATATTGTATCCGCCCTGAACTGTTACATCGCCAATGGAAATATATAGCCCCCCCCCCCGGCTTCTTATTCACCAGAAAAAATATTCTATTTACCCTGAACATTTGTGGTGTGCATTAATCGCGGATTGGTAAATTCAACCGGATGACGACTGTGTCGCAATGCGTTCGAAGTTATCTTTCCGCTTTCTTCTGGTATCATTACGGCTTTTTATTGACCAGAAAAATATTGTATCTGCCCTGAACAGTTACATCGCCAACGAAAATATTTAGTGTGTCTTGCTAGGTCAATCATTTATCCACCCCCCCCCCCGTGTTCTTATTCATCAGAAAAAAATATTGTATTTGCACCGAACATTTGTGGTGTGCTTCAATCGCGGATAGGTAAATTCAACCGGATGACGACTGTGTCGCAATGCGATTGAAGTTATCATTCCGCTTTCTTTCTGGTATCATTACGGCGTCTTAATCACCAGAAAAAAAAAACTATTGTATCTGCCCTAAACTGTGACATCGCCAATGAAAATATTTAGTGTGTATGGCTAGGTCGATAATTTATAACCCCCCCCCCCCCCAATAATGCATTGGTGTGTCTTGCTAGGTCAATAATTATACCCCCCCCCCCCCCCCCACAGTAATGCACTGGTGTGCTTTCAACCTTTCAACTATCGCGAAAGAAATTTAGCGTGTCTTGCTAAGACAATGATTTATATCCGCACTACACCATATATGCATTGGAGTGCTCCCAACCGCGGTCAGGTAAATGCGATTGAATTTATATTTCATGTGCGTTAATCGCGGATAGGTAAATTCAACCGGATGACGACTGTGTCGCAATCCGATTGAAGTTATTTTTCCGCTTTCTTTCTGGTATCATCACGGCTTTTTATTCACCAGAAAAAATATCGTATCTGCCCTGAACTGTTGCATCGCCAATGAAAATGACGACTGTGTCGCGATCCGTTTGAAGTTATCTTTCCGCTTACTTTCTGGCATCATTACGGCTTTTTATTCACCAGAAAAAATATTGTATCTGCCCTGAACTGTGACATCGCCAATGAAAATATTTAGTTTGTCTTGCTAGGTCAATCATTTATACCACCCCCCGGCTTCTTATTCACCAGAAAAATATTGTATTTGCCCTGAACATTTGTGGTGGGCATTAATCGGGGATAGGTAAATTGAATCGGATGACGACTGTGACGCAATCCGATTGAAGTTATCTGTCCGCTTTCTTTCTGGTATCATTACGGCTTTTTATTCACCAGGAAAAATATTGTATCTGCCCTGAACTGTTACATCGCCAATGAAAATACTTAGTGTGTCTTGCTAGGTCAACCATTTATACCCCCCCCCCCGGCTTCTTATTCACCAGATAAAATATTCTATTTGCCCTGAACATTTGTGGTGTGCATTAATTGCGAATAGGTAAATTCAACCGGATGACGACTGTGTCGCAATCCGTTCGAAGTTATTTTTCCGCCTTCTTTCTGGCATCATTACGGCTTTTTATTGACCAGAAAAATATTGTATCTGCCCTGAACAGTTACATCGCCAACGAAAATATTTAGTGTGTCTTGCTAGGTCAATCATTTATCCAGCCCCCCCCCCCCCCGTCTTCTTATTCACCAGAAAAAATATTGTATTTACACCGAACATTTGTGGTGTGCTTCAATCGCGGATAGGTAAATTCAACCGGATGACGACTGTGTCGCAATGCGATTGAAGTTATCATTCCGCTTTCTTTCTGGTATCATTACGGCGTCTTATTCACCAGAAAAAAACTATTGTATCTGCCCTTAACTGTGACATCGCCAATGAAAATACTTAGTGTGTATTGCTAGGTCGATAATTTATAACCCCCCCCCCCCCCCCAATAATGCATTGGTGTGTCTTGCTAGGTCAATAATTATACCCCCCCCCCCCCTCAGTAATGCACTGATGTGCTTTCAACCTTTCAACTATCGCGAAAGAAATTATTTAGCGTGTCTTGCTAAGACAATGATTTATATCCGCACCACACCGTATATGCATTGGAGTGCTCCCAACCGCGGTCAGGTAAATGCGATTGAATTTATGTTTCAGCTTTCTACATTATATTTACATTATGGCGTATTTTCCATCGGCTATACTTTTTGCACTTGCATCCGAACTTATACACCCCTAATGCACACTAGTCGTGTGTTTTACGAATGCATTTATCATTATTTAGGCCTGTCCATCTTATTATGCAATGAATTGCGTGACTGGAATCGCGGATGGGTAAATTCAACCGGATGACGACTTTGTCGCAATCCGATTGAAGTTATCCGTCGGCTTTCTTTCTGGTATCATTACAGCTTCTTCTTTTACACCAGATTAAATATTGTATCTGCCCAGTACTGTGGCATCGCCACCGAACATACTTAGCGTGTCTTGCTCTTTGAACACAGGGCAGCCTGTACACCGTGTAAGTTAATGTGTTGGTTCAATATTATGATTACCTCCGCTCTAACCCCACCCATCAACATGCAGTGTTATAGTTCATAAACTTCTCTGCAGTCCCCATGCAATGGCCCGATTTCAATCGCCGACAGATGGGTTTGATCGGGTGGCGATTGTGTTGCGGTCCGAACAAAGTTATCTCTCCGCTTTTCACCTTGTATCACTTCAACATTTTACTCTACGGTACAGAAGTTATTGTATTTACATGTAAACCGTGACAACCCTCATCGCAACAGTGTCGCAACCTGTTTGAACTTTTATTTCTTGTTGTTCTTAAATTCGGTATTGTGTTTCCGTCATGGCTTCAGTGTTATGGTAAGTTATGACAGCCTGGTTGCGACATAATATCGGAATTATCTCTTTTTGAACATAGGACAGTCTGTACACTGTGTATGTTAATGTGTTGTTTCAATATTATGATTACCCCCGCTCAGACCCCACCCATCCACATGCAGTGTCATAGCTGCAAAGCCGGATGGAAATCAGTAGACAGAACCAGCAGAACCAGCAAGACAGAACCAGTAATTGGCCTTGCTGGTTCTGTCTACTAACCTCCATCCACCAATATCAAGTGCTATAGTTGCAAAATGGAAAACCTCCGTTTTTCTCCCGAAAATACTGTTGCAGGTTTTGACTTCTGACTGTATTAGGGAAATATTGAAAACAGAAAGTGTTGTTCGAACCACATCAAGAGAATTGCAGGTTTGCGTCAGACTCATCAACTATAGGTGGGACGCCCTTGTTTTCTTCTTGTAAATGCTTTTATTGTTCTCATCCCTATTCACTTTGAGACATCTGTTGCAAGATGAACCTTTTAACATGGGTTGGTCCCCCTTCTCCATGCCATTATCCATACCATTCTATCACATAGGCGTAGAACTTCCTTCCAGCCAACTTTCGACACCTTTCGTGGCAGGAAGGATTTGTTTCTCCTTTTCACTTGTGACACGTTTCTGTGCTAATGGCATTTAATCCCTGATGAATCCCGCGCAACACATACTTACCATAAACAGTTCACTTCTTGTATTACATCAGTCACCAGTGGTCCAATGAGTATTTTTTTGCAGTGAGTACACCGGGTCAGGTGTACCATCCTTCACTGATTGTCAAATTGTTCTTAAACTGATACAACGAACATCATCCACGTGTCAAGGGTAAGCTTTGGCTTTGTATAAGCAGAACTACAACCCATACCTATACATAGCACAGTTATTTTGTATATACTTACTTATCCTCGTCTCCTTTTTGTTTATTGACTCTTGTATCTTCTACCATCAACTCTAATATTTCAACACCTTATATTCTACACTACACCATTCTTTCTCAATACAACTTGAACTCAGTTTGTTCCGGAAATTAAATGCATTTACAATGTGTGCACTGGAACTATACCGGTTAAAGCATTGCTTGCTAAAAGATATATCTACTTGTATCCTGTTTTACTTACTCTTGCGTCTCAGTGGTGTTGACCTGCACGATAGCTTTACTGCTATGTCTGCTCTGTTTTTCGTGCAATCCAGAGAAACTGATACCTCCCTCTTAGATAAGTCTGCTGAAACATTACCAAGCCGTTGCAAGTCTCCGAATCACCAGAAGGCTACGTCAATATTGAAAGCAGTAACCACGGCTATCCTGTTCACTTCGTTTTCCCTCTATGTGATCATAAGCCTATTATTGTCCGGAGACATTGAAACCAACCCTGGTCCAACCACTCTTAATTCAGATCACGACCGGAATATTCTAAAAATTGTTCATCTTAACATCCAAAGCCTTAAACCTAAACTTGATATTGTACAATGTGAATTTGCACCATCTGACATTTTGGCTCTAACCGAGACATGGCTGAAAAATGGCGATCCAACTTCCGATCTTCAACTCCATGGCTTCCATGAACCATTGAGATACAATCGCTCGTCAAGAGGAGGTGGGGTTGCCATTTATATTAAAGACGGTATCTCATTTCGACACAGACCGGACCTTGATACACCGAATACAGAGTGTCTATGGGTCGAAATATTTACAAGACAGAGCAGGTCCTTACTGTTAGGGGTATTTTACCGTCCACCTAATAGTCCTCCAGACTCATGGGATGCCATATCAGCATCCATCGAAAAAGCCAGAGACACGTTAATTAGTAACCTAATTATCACAGGTGATTTTAACGACAACCAAATGGTATCTTCGAAAAGTAGCTTTTCTGAATTAACCAGTTACTTTCACCTCAAACAGATTGTGAGTGAACCAACTTGTTTCACCGAAACATCAGCTACATTGTTAGACCTCTTTGCTATCAGCGACACAATCAACGTGAAAGCATGCGAGGTCCTTGAACCACTTATTCCAGACATGATTCGCTACCATTGTCCAATCTCAATTGAAGTCGAATTCTTAAAACCTAACCCTTCCTCTTTTAAGAGAAGGATGTGGCTTTATTCTCAGGGCAATTATGAAGAATTGAACCAGGCTCTCTCCAACACCGAATGGAACTCTGTCTTTGATAATCCATGTCTTGATACTATAGTCTCTAATCTCACCGACAAAATACTTGACACTGCATCCAAACATATACCGAACAAAATAGTTACATCGAGAATGGGCCAACCGAAATGGATGCATAATGAAATAAGACTTCTGATAAGACAGAGAAAACGCTTGTATCGCATTGCTAAACGAACTAATCACCTGCACGCCTGGGATAAATATAAACTTAAACGGAATGAAGTTATATCGGCTATTAGAAAGGCCAAAGCCCTGCATCTTTCTAAAGTCCAGTCCACATTGAGAAGCAACGAAACCCCAGCATCACTGTGGTGGAAGACCCTAAAATCACTAATCAGTAGCAGTAACGCAACAGGATTTCCTACTTTGGTCTATTCAAATAAAATGTACTCATCAAGTGTTGAGAAAGCTGAAGTGTTCAACGAATATTTCAGTTCTATCTCAACAGTTGATGATTCGAATGCTTCCCTTCCAGACCCACCACCACATGCTTCACAACATATTGATAGTATCACCCTACAGTGCAGCGAGGTATATGCTGCAATGAAGTCGATAAAGGTGTCCAAGGCGTCTGGTCCTGATAAAATAAGCCCGCGTCTCCTTAAGGAATGTAAATCCTCTCTATGCCAACCACTCTCAATCTTATTTAATATACTTCTGAAAAATTCATACTTTCCTGCACTCTGGAAAAAAGCAAATGTCACCCCTATCCTAAAAAAACAACCTTCCAACTCAGTTACTAACTATCGTCCTATATCATTGATCAGCTGCGTTGGCAAAATATTCGAAAAATGTGTTTTCAAACGCTTGTGGCAGTTTTTGATTGAAAATAATATTCTTAGTCAATTTCAGTCAGGTTTTACACCTGGAGATTCAACTGTCCTCCAACTGACTGACATATATGATGAATTTTGTCGCGCACTCGATGAAGGCAAAGAAGTAAGGGTAGTTTTCTGTGATGTTAGTAAGGCCTTCGACAAAGTATGGCATGCTGGTCTTATCTACAAGCTGGAGAGTATTGGTGTCTCAGGGGATCTACTGTTGTTTTTAAAATCGTATCTGGCAGATAGATCGCAGAGAGTTGTGATAGCCTCGGAGACATCTTCATGGAGACCCATCAATGCCGGTGTTCCCCAGGGGTCGATACTTGGGCCTTTACTGTTCTTGATATACATTAACGATATAACCAGAGACTTACTTAGTTGTATACGCCTGTTTGCAGATGATACTTCCTTATATCTAATCATTGAGAACCCAGAGCAAGCCTCAAACATAATCAACCATGATCTGGCGTCAATTGAGCATTGGGCCAAAACATGGTTGGTTGAGTTCAATCCCAACAAAACAGAGAGTATGCTAATATCACGCAAAAGCAATCCCAACTCTCATTCACCTTTATATCTGGGAAGTTCTCAGATATCGGAAGTTACCGAACATAAACATCTGGGGGTCATACTAAATAGCACATGTACATGGAACGACCACGTTGACCACATCTGCGCGAAAGCCTGGTCTCGCCTAGACATGCTGAGGAGACACAAATTTTATCTCGATCGAAGTGTCCTAGAAAAAATATACTTTGCCTTTATTAGGCCCCTTCTGGAATATGCGGATACTGTCTGGGACAATTGTTCTGTATCCAATATTGCGGACCTAGAAAAAATCCAAATTGCAGCACCCGAATCGTCACGGCAGCAACAGTCAGTGCTAGTAAATCTTTGCTGTATTCGGAAACACGATGGGACACCCCACAAGAAAGACGCCGCAAACATAAATTAATTCAGTTCTTCAAAATGTATCATTGCATGTTACCTCCACATATCTCCAACAAAGTCCCCCCACTCGTCTCCGAGACGAGCTCGTCACTTAGTCTTCGCTCGAGTCATAACCACCGCGTTCCCTTTTGCCGAACCCAATTGTATCAGTCATCTTTCATCCCAAACGTTACAGATCAGTGGAACAAGCTCCCCTTACCTGTTCGCGAGAACACATCACTGACCAACTTTAAAACTTTTCTGAGCGATGGGAACCAAAGACCCCCAAAGTTCTTCAGTAACGCGAAATCTCGCGCGGCTCAAATATATCATTGCAGGCTGCGACTGCATTGCAGTAGTCTTAACTCTCACCTATATGAAAATCATTTATCACCCAGCCCCTCTTGTCAGTGTGGCGAGAGCGAAACTACTGATCACTTTCTCCTTCATTGTCCAATGTTCTCAAACGCTCGTAACTATACGATTAATTTACTCCCCTTTGAAGTAGACTCATCCACACTCTTGTTTGGCTCTGAGTTCTTGAATAATGAGGACAATCGCCTTATTTTCGAAGTGGTCCATGATTTCATTCTATCAAGCAAGCGATTTCATTGAGATGCAACTCAATACTACGTCCCACCAGGCCCCATCGGGAGTTCCGTTCTGTCCACCTGGTAACATAGGATCAAATGACCAATATCATGAGTGGAAGGACCCTTCACGCGTTATGGCTCGACACCACTGAGGCTAGTATGCAAAACGCTTATCAAAGGAACTAAAAGTAAGAATCAAGTCGCGTAGTTATTACGGTATGAAGTTTTAAGTCAATATATCCTGTATTCAAGTTGGCGGAAATAATTGTGTTCTGTTCTTTTCTCTGAACTTTCTCTTCTCTTCCTTTTTTCATCGTTTATTCCGGGACTTTCTTGTCTTTTCCCATTCAACTTGAAGTCTAAACAATCCCACGTATCGTTGCCGGACGGCCGAGGCGGCCCTCGTCTCGTATTTAAATATCATTGGCTTCCAGCAACTTTATCTAGATTAGTGTAGATTGAAGGGGAACATGGGGGCCTCGGCCTTCATGCAACGATACGTGAGCTCTTTTGCCGATTTATACCACCTGAACGAGTAGTTTTTTAATGCGTTAGGGAGACGACTTATATAAGCTTTAAGCTTTCTGACGAATCCCTTTTCTACACATCAACTATCTTTACTACTTCTATTTATTGGTTTCTTGTATACTACTGTATTTTGTATCTTGATAATTTATTTTTGGAACAAGTATTGTGAACTGTATACATTTAACTTATTCTTCAATAAATACTGTTTAAACTAACAATGGTTTGACCTATGGACCTAGGACCAACACTAAATGAGTCAAAACTCGATGAAGGTTAAAAATATGGGTCATGGTCACTGAGGTCACCCTGGGGTCACTGAGCGTATTTTGACAAAATTGCCGGAAATCGCATTTTATGACCTCGAATGCATTCCAGAAGTTCGCACGTATTTTAACACTCGAAAAGAGGGCAGAACAACAACAACAAAAATTAAAAGTGGTTCATGCTCATATCTCAAGCATGGTATGACATATGGACCTCGAACCAAAACCACCTGAGGCGAAATTCAATGGAGGTTCAAAATATGTGTTAAGGTCACTGAGGTCACTGGGGTTATTGAATGAATTTTTCAGAATTACTCGAAATCGCATATTATGAGTGGGGTTGGGTCACGCTCTTATCGCAAGTATGGTATGACCTACAGACCCGGGATTAACATCAAATCGAGTCGAAACACCACAGAGGTTCAAGATATGGGTCAAGATCACCCGGGGGTTATTGATTGCATTTTTTAGAATTGCTGAAAAGTCCATTTTATGACACCATAAAGCATCCACAATGTTCATACATGTATTTTTGCATGCAAAAAGTGGGCGGGACAAAAAGTTTGTAAATGGGTCACACTTATGCTACTCAAAGTTTGGTAAGCACCACATATTGGACACATCATTATGAAATTTGTTTGTGACATATTTGCGATATATTTGGTGGATATGATTGAGGAATGTCTTGAGATGGTCCCCAGTGTTTAAATTAGCTCCCTCTGCAGGCAGACTTTTCGTGAGTCATGGAAAGCATTTACCCCTTGATTTTCATGATGTTTTCGTGTACTGTCTACATGTACATGACATGTGTAGGGTATTCAATCTTCATTTTAACACAAACCATTGTGATTTAATGATAGAATATGGCGAATGCAAATGTAAGAAGATATTTGTCTGAAGCAGAAATGTGGCTGGCTGTTGGGATGGTGGAGCAAGGAGCTACGCATCGTCAGGTTGGTGAAGCCCTTGGTGTGCACCACACGCTGATCAACAGAGCCTGAGAAAGATTTCAGCAGTATGGTCCACCAGTAAGTCGGCATGGTGGTGGCAGAGACAGGGCAGCATCTGCAGCTGAAGACCGCCTTTTGATCATTCAGCCCCATAGGAACCGCTTTGCAACAGCAACCCAGCTTCGCAGTGACCTTCAGGATGCATCCGGGGTAAATCGACGCAGACTATCCGGGCAAGGTTGCAAGAATGTGGTCTCCGATCGAGGAGACCATGTATTCGCATTCCTCTGTCCTAGAACCACCGTCAGACACGATATGAACTGGCTATGGACCATGTTGGATGTACCAGAGAAGATTGGCGACCTGTCCTTTTTACAGATGGGTCAAGGTACTGCCTAGACTACACAGATAGGCGTTCTAGGGTATAGAGAAGTCCAGGAGAGCGATTCCATGGAGCCAACATTGCTGGACATGACCGCTATAGTGGAGGGTCAATAATTGTCTGGGGCGGCGTCAGCTGGGATGGACGAACAGAGCTCTGTGTCCTTGACCGTGGTACATTGACTGCACAGAGGTATATTGATGAGATCCTGGATGCCCACGTCAGATTGTATGCAGGTGCAGTTGGTGATAGATTCATTGTGATGGACGATGATGCCCATCCTCATGTTGCCTATACTGTCCGGGAGTACCGACAGGGGGAGAAGATTGAGCGTATGGACTGGCCAGCAAGATCCCCTGACCTCAATCCAATCGAACTTGTCTGGAATGAACTGCAGCTTGCAATTTCAGCCCGTCCAGTCCAGCCAAGAAGTGTTCAGAAGCTTGGTGCCAAGCTGGACCAAGAATGGAACAACATCCCACAAAGTACCACCAGGAACCTGCTTGGGGGCATGAGAAGGCGTTGTCAAGCTGTAATTAACAGTCATGGGTCTCATACTCATGACCCATACCAGTTCGCTCCGTCAACTTTTTGGCAAATTTGTATATAAATTTATAATAATAACACTTTGGCCAGCCGCTGATTTGTCGCGGTTCTCGGACGAGAAGGCCATGGTTACCCTTGAACTCCCAACTGCTTCCCTATTCCCACGCTTCTCCTCTCCTCCCAACACTCGGAGACGAACTGCTTGATGACATCCCTTGCCCCATTCTTCCCAATCTCTCCGATTAGCATATTAACCCTCTCCTTTGAGTCTCCCCCTAACCACATGTCCTTCATTCTCCCATCCCACTTCCCCTTTATACTCACAGTGAATCTCATTCTTTTAGACTGATACTTTGGGCATTCTAGAAGACAGTGTTCCAGGGTGTCCACCATGCCCAAGTTACACATCTGGCACTCCCCTTCACCGTCTTTCCCAATTTCCCCCCTCAGCTCCAGGGATCGCGACCTCAGCTTGAACAACAGTGACCCCCCCCCAAAGGTGCCATCAAGGTACTCTTCAAAACCTGGCCTCTCTTTATCACGTGGGCCACCCAAAGACCTCTTTGATTTGACCCCCTCTCGCCAATTACGGTTACAATCCTCCATGACCCTTTCTCTGACGATTTTTTACCCTGGTTTGCCAAAACGTCCAGATCCGAGATCTCCAATGAGTAGTTCTCTACTAGCTCCCTCACTTGGACTATCCACCCCGTTTTGATTTTTGAGCTGAAAATTCTCAGGAACATTACTTTACACCATCGGCTGTCGGGGAGATTTACCAAATAATTAAGATAACCGAGTTTCAACAGGTCTATCCTATCCTTGATCCTCATCCACCCAAGCTCACCCCTGATTGCTTCTAGCGCTGCGGCATTACTCGACTCCGTTATCCATCGGCCTGCATCGTTCTGCAAGATTTCCAAGCTCTTTACGGCCGTCTGGTTTAGGGGTACCACTTCCGTACCGTATGTTATACTTGGCAGCCCCACCATTTCCCAAATGGTTTTCCCCACGAAAACCTTATTGAAACTGTTTCTCCCTATAAGTTTCATTTGGTTAAGGATTCGCTTCCCCTTCAGAATCAATTTATTTGTGTGGTTTCGGTAGATGCCTCTTCCTGTAATGTTTATATTTACCCCCAAATACTCGTAATCACCTGTATCTCCTACACTGAGGAGTTTGCTGCTCCTTCCGGAATGCAGAACTCACCCACTCTCCACCTTCGAGTGGGGTCCACTTTGCGGCCCACAGGTATAACTTTGCTCTTGCTTTCATTAAGTTCGAGTCTCCATTTGCTCCCATATTTCCCAAGAATTCCCAGCATTTTCGTTAGCCCCTACTCGCTTTCTGACACTAGAACCATATCGTCTGCAAAAAAATAGCCCTCGGATCTTCAAGTCCCCAACTACTACCCCCTCGTCGCTACGCAGGAGTTCATCTCCTAAACCTTTGATGTACAATGCAAACAAGATTGGCGAAAGGATACACCCCTGTTTTAGGTCTACCTCCATGGGCACACGTTTTATTGTAATGTTTCCCAGGCTAAGTTCACTCTGTACATCTTTATATAATGCTTTCATAATTCCAACAAACTCGCCTCCTAAGCCCAGAGCCTCCAGCTTGAGCCACATACTCTCCCTCCATACTCTATTGTTTGCCTTTTTGACATCCAAAAAGGCCATAAACATCTTTTTCTTTTTTGCTTTCGCAGATTCTATCAGTTGGGATAGCGTGAAAAGATGGTCAGTTACTCTCCTTCCCTTCCTGAAGCCATTCTGGATTTCTCCCAAAAACCCTTCTCTTCAATCACCTCCTCTAGTCTCCCATAAAGGACTTTACAGAAAACCTTTCCAATATTGCTAATGACAGGGATCCCTCGATAGTTATCCAAAACGTCTTTTTCCCCCTTTTTGTGAATAAATGTCACTTTGCTTTCTCTCCACTCCTTTGGGACCTCTTGATTTTCTATGGCTAGATTGAATAGGGCAGTTAGGCTTTCCACGAGTTCCTCTCCCCCTTTTTTGATAAACTCGTTAGCAATTTCATCCACTCCTCCCGCTTTTCCATCCCTTAATTTTGATATCACCTTTCGCGCCTCCTCCGTTTTAATTTCGCTGCACACGAAGTTCGATAGGTTTTCCTCGGCCTGATTCGGACACTCAGGTGGGCTCCCCATGCCCCATCGCTTACCTTTTCCCAGTGCTTGACTAGTTCTGATACGACTTGATCTTGCTCGTCTGTAACTCTGCCATCTACTTTAATACTCTGTGGGTTACTTCCTTTGTTACGTATATATTCACCCATTTCCAAAATACGTTCCAACTCGACCCCCTGTCGTTCTTGTCCTAATAAGACTGCCATTTCGTACTCTCCGATTATCGTCTTTATTCTTATTTACTTTATTTCGTGTTTGGTGGTATTCTTCCTTTGCTACTGTGGCCTCGTTGCTTTCCGCCCCCTTAAGTTTTCTATTTCTCCTGGAGGCTGCACATTTAGCTTTTCTTCCCTTTATGGCCCTTTTCAGTTCTTCATTCACCCTGTACCCAAGTTCCCGTGTTGGCACCCTGACCTTTCCTACACTTTCCTTTCCTGCCTCCACCAGGCTCGCAACTATGACGTCGGCCATCTTCTGGACACTGCCCCTCTTGGGCACGGTTGCAAGCTTTGGTTTCAGTTTTTCATTGAACTTCGCTCAGTCAGCATCTTTTTTGAGTTCCCAAATCTCCTTAGAGCTTCCTTTGCTTTTTACTAGAGTTTTGGCCCTGATCGTCACTGTAATCACGTTGTGATCACTATCCACCTCCATTTTACCCTCATCATCCACTTCTACCCCTATCACCCCCTCCATAAATTAATATCTGTGAGGATGTAGTCGATTATTGATTTTCTGTCGTTCCTCTCCCAGGTCCATTTCCCCTTACACCTCGCGTCCCTGTTCAGAATTTTCAGACCGAGCTCGTCTGTGAAGTTCAACAGCTTCCTTCCATTCCTGTTGACTTTATTGTCCCCACTTTCTATGCCTTCTTCTTCATTACCTATGTGGCCATTAAAGTCACCCATCAGAATTCTACCGAGCCCCTTGTTTCGTAGTTCGGTGATATTACCTTAGTGTTGAGTATATCGAATCATTCCATTCGGGTTTGCTTCCCTCCACCGCACAATACACAACCCCAAGGGCAATACTTTTGTTTTTCATACTGATCCTTACCCATACAATTTCTTTCGATACCTCAGCCGGGAAGCTGATGTTTTCCAGGTCTGTGATCAACGACGGTTTTAAATCCTCTTTAATGTACATGCCTACCCCTCCCCTTTTTTTCTGGCCTTCCGTTCACCCTACACCTATCCATACGTACTCCCTTACTTGGTCTACCCGTTCCTCGTGTCTTACCCACGTTTCGCTTAAGCCCATGACGCCAAATTCCTCTGCCTCGATCAATGTAGCAATTTCACTTACTTTCCAGTGGAGACCCTGGATGTTGCTATAAGCCACTTTCAGGGTATCAAGGTTCCATGGCTTCCGCCTACTGGTCCCATTATTATCTAGTCCCTGTATGTTTGTATATCCTACTTTGTGTACCTGTGCTTTCCTTGGAAAGCTATTCCTATTGACTTGGATTTTTGGTCCCTTTTCCTTATCCCCTTGTCCCATTTTTACAACTATGGTTCGTGACACATTTCCTGTGTTCATTCCCCCCTCCACTGATCCCCCTCCCCTCCCTATACCAAAAAAGGCTCCACCACCTGCAACATATTTCTTCCTAAAACCTCTGTACCCCTTGGTCTAAGATAGAGACCATCCCTTCCATATAGGTCCTTCCTGCCCCAAAACGATCCCCAATTGTCTAGAAAGGGTATCCCAAGTTCCTTACAATACTCCACCAATTCCTCGTTGGTCCCAATGATCCGCGAATTAGGCTCGCCCCCACCACCTAGTACTGGAGAAGCCCCGAAACCACTACCTGTGCATTCTTGGCATTCAGTTGAGTTATTAAGTCCTTGTAAGTCTCAATAAACTGAACTGATTTTCTCTCCCAGATGTTGTTGGTCCCCACGTGTACAACAACCACTGGGTCTGGGCCTGACCCCTTTACTAATCCACCCACTCTGTCCCTTAGGTCCTCCAACCTAGCCCCCGGAAAGCACAAACTGGTCCTGTTGACACTGTCGGGCCCACACACCACCCTATCTAACCCCCGCACTATACTACTTCCTGCAACCACCAACTGCCTCTTTCCTGTCCTTTTTCCTGTCCTACTACCCCTGTTACCACCTCTGTTCCCACTGGACCGGCTCGCAATCTTGCACTCCGTCACACTAACCTCCATGCCTACCTCCACCTCTTCAGACCCAACCTGCTCCTCAGAATTCTCGAAATTACCTAACACACTGAATCTATTTTGGACACTGCACTCCACCTTCTGCCCACTCCCACTACAAGCCACCTTGTCCTCGTTTACTACCTTCCTAACTTTCCCTCTGACTCCTGCCCTGACAGACTCCACATGGTCATTGCTATGTCCCTCACTGTCCGATTCGAAACGAATACGCCTTTTCGCCCCCACCCCCCCCCCCCCCTGACTCACCCTACTAGCCTGGGAATTTGACACTCTAGCCCCTACTTCTCCCCTACCCTCAACCCGACGCACCTTCCTATTCCCAAAAGACCCACTATCCACGTCAAAAGTCCGCTTCCTACTACCCACCACCTTCCATCCCCCATCGAATGCCACCCTAACTGGGGTAACACCAGACTTTCCTGCCTTCCCCAATTTCCCCCTCACCACCTGCATCTCTTCCTCTAACTTTACATATGCCTCTAGCAGCTGCATTGACTCTACGCAGATGGCACACATCCCCAACTCCCCCAGCTCACGCCCATCCACATACACCATATCACAGTGCCTACACACATCCGACCGCTGGCCGTCCCTTGGTAACTCACTAGCACCCCATGAGCTGGCCTCAACCACTCCCCCCACCTGTACACCTATACTAACCGTCTCTACCCTGCTGGTCTGAACCTCTCGCGTCACGAAACACTTACCATCCAAAGCAACCATAGCCAAAATTAGAATGAGAAGCTTGAATTTTGAAAAACCGGTCGAAATCGTAAACAAAACAAAAAACAAAACACCGAAAATGACCCGAGCGAAGATAGGGAACACGCCTCTGATATCCGACAAAGAAACTAAACAAAACACTAATATAACTATCTTTTATTAAAAATCACATCTATACAGCACTAAAACAATATATATATATATCTACAGAACACCTGGAAGAAAAATATAGATACTTGAGCTAACGTTTGACAACTGAGTCGAAAATACTCCCTGTTGGTTTGGATATGGACACCGACACCAATATTTGGTGCTTAGCGAACTTTGAGCAGTGTATTTCTCAAGCTTGGTATGACCTATGGACCTTGGTCTACCATCAAATGAGTCAAAACTCAATTGAGGCTCAATATCACAGCGTGTACCCAGGGACCATTGGGTGCATTTTCAGAATTGCTGGAAATCGCATTTTCTAACCCCCAAATGCATTCTCGAAGTTCATACGTGTATTTTTACACTCAGAAAAGTGGGCTGGATCAAAATTTTGAAGGTGGGCCATGCTCATATCTCAAGCTCAAGCATGGTATAACATGTGGGCCTTGGACCAACACCAAATAAGTAGAAATTCGCTGGAATCTCAAATTACGGGTCAAGGTCACTGGCGCACATTAGGTGACTGGGGGAATTTTTCACAATTGCTGGAAATTGCATTTATAATCCCTTGATGCATTACATTTACATGTATTTCATCACACAGGAAAGTGGGCTGAGCCAAAAATTTTGAAAGTACCCCATTTCTAAATTTTTACCCAGTCCACATTTAGAGCATGGTATAATCTTAGGTTAAAACAAAGGACAGGGCATACATTTTGAAAGTTGGTCATGCTTATATCTTCAGCATAGTATCACATAATCAATTTGGAATCTTCGAAAATCTAGTTTAAACTCAGTGGTGATTCAAAATATGTGCCAGGGTCTTTCGAGTCACCCGTGGTTATTGATTGCACAATGCAAACATCAGACCACCTCTTGCTTTCCTATTGGTCATATGTAGATTTAAATACCCAAAAAGTGGAGGTTGCCAGAAATTTTGAAAGCGCGACCACGAGTTAAAACTTTGAAAGCACAAAACACTTGCATACCAGACATATTGCCCTGGGTCCAATACGAGGTTTGAAATATGAGGGGGTGTTCCCTCAGTGCAGAATTTAGTTTTGTTTGTAGTACAACAATGCATTTCTGACTTCATCAATATCCAGTTTCTGATTCCTCTACAGAACATATTAAATGCGATGCACAGACGTTTTTTCCATTTTTAAAAAAATATTTTATCTGATTACTGCATAAAATCCTTAAATGCTCTTTGCAGAAAACCTATTCAATAAGTCAATTTGAGTTTAAGATAGTTTAAATAAAACTTGAGGAGTGATACTATTTTTGATTTCTTCAGATATATACTCAACGTCAAAAAAGAAAGTATGATAGAAACAAATGTGAAAATTAGCATAAAGGGTGAAATATAATAATTCTAATGTTGCATGTTTGTGAACAAGAAGTCGTACAAAGAGTTTAATGACATGTTTGGAAGTGCACCCACCCGTATGCAATTTTGTTACGGATTTCAAAATAGCACGTGCTACCCGAGAATATCAAATTGAATGGGTGACCGGCGATTTTCTTTGTGTTATGTTGTGCTAGAGAGCCTGGGTTATTGAGAAAACACGCTAGTTTTTGTTTTCCGACATTTAAAAAAAAATGCCAAGGTTAACCAAAAATCAGAGATTGCGTGCCATTGGTATGCATGAGACTGGGATACCTCCAGATGAACTCGCTGCTGAGAACCACAGGATCTACTGCCGACCGACTGCGTTCGGGTCGAGCAAGGCACAAGACCCTGCTACGAGGACAGCAGCAATTACTCCTGGTAGAACTAACAATAGAATTATTGCACAAACTGTCCGCAACAGACTCGCTGAACACGGCAACCGAAGTAGGCGTCCATACCACGGACCAATCCTTCAGGAGTGGCACTAGGGATTTCTCGACATGGGGGCTGACCTCTCCGACAGGGGGGCTATAATATTTGACCTCCCAAAAGAAAGAAAATGAGTGAAAATTGGTAAATTGGAGAACCAAAATAGAAGCAAATTGAGTATGTTTGTTGATTATTTAACGTAAACATACACCGCACATTACAGCGGGACGCCATTGTTGTTTAGATTGCGATAGATTCCAAACTTTTGCGATGACGATAACCGATGATTAGGTATGGAAGTAATGGAACGCCAGTTGGATAACAACTGCCATAATGCCTTACAAAGAAGAACCATATACCTCGTTCTTGATCGACACAAGACGAGATATCTACATTCAATTGTCGGAAATTTCTCGTGAAGTCGGGTTTACGAGACTCTCCGACGGAGGGGGGGGGGGGGGCTGGGCCTCTGCGACGGGGGGGGGGGGGGGCGGTCTATTGCCCCCTGACCCCCCCACCTTCTTGGCGCCACCACTGCAATCCTTACCCAACGTCATCGTACCGTCAGAATGGAATGGGTACGTCAGCGTGTTAGCTGGACTCAGCAGCGTTGGAGCACAGTTATTTTTAGTGATGAATCATGATATTGTCTACGGCGCGCTGATGGTAGGGCAAGAGTGTATCGCCGACGAGGAGAACGGTTTTCTGATGCTTGCGTGCGGAAATGCGACCGTTTCGGCGAGGGTAGTGTAATGGTTTGGACAGGCATTTCCTTGCACCATCGACCGCAGTTGATCTTAATCGATGGTTATCTGAATGGACACCAATATAGGGACGAAATTCTTAACGCTGTCGTTGTCCCGTTCAACGATAACGTCGGATTGTAGTTATTGCAGACAATGCCCGATGTCACGTGGCGCGTATCTGTCGGCCCTTTCTTGAGGAGCAGAGCACCCGACTTCTTGCTGGCCCCCACTTTCGGCAGATTTGTCGCCAATCGAGCATCTTTGGGCTCATTTGGACCGTCGGGTACGACATCATGACTTTCAGACGTTAGGCGATCTACGAAATGTTCTAAGGCTGGCGTGGAACGCAATACCACAGGGTGACATCCGGAGACTTATCAGGTCCATGCGCCGTCGATGTCTTTCCATCCAAGAGGCAAACAGTGGACATACACGCTATTGATTGCATGTGCGAACTTTTCATTTTATCCTTTGTCTGAATTGCGACGTCCTGACGTGACGCTGGCAACAGTAAGAACATGAAATTATGCAAATTCATACAGCTAGACTCGAAATATGAATTTACAATAATTTGTTTAGGATTGAAGTCGATAATACTAAAAAATTGCTCCTCGAAGTTTATTATACTTTCTTTTTTGACTCAATATATTTTACTCTTGAAAACTATAAGTTTCCATAAATAATCTTGTGTTGTTTAGGTCTGATGCTTTGACCATTTTCACATAGATTAGAGTTTACTGATCACAGAAAATTCAGTTTCTCCAGTTTCTCCAGTTTTTCCATTTTATTTTTACCTCCATTTACCATGGTACGGAAAGCCGGCTTTGACATGCTTTTTGCGAAATGCTTCATGCCAAAATAGCAAATGCATTTTTCGGTTTTCGAAGTGCGAAATGCTTTTTGCTAAATACGAAATGCTTTTTGTTAATTATGAAACAGTGAATATGCGGATATCACTAAACTTGAAGTGTTGTCTGGACTGACGCCGCCTGTTTTAGTTTAAACAACGTTTTATATATCTTTATATTTATGCAAGATCCAATTCTGAAACTATTTTTATGTTTTTAATTCAACAAAATCTAAAACATACGGAAGCCCTGGAGGGACATTTTTTGTTACTAGTTATTACTTACTTGTTATTACAAATAAGAAATAACAAGTAAGTAATAACAAATAGCAAATAAGTAATAACAAATAAATAATAACAAATAAGTAATAACAAATAAGTAATAACAAATAAGTAATAACTAATAAGTAATAACAAATAAGTAATAACAAATAACAAATAAAAAGTCAGTAATAACAAATAAGTAATAACAAATAATAAATAACAAGTAAGTAATAACAAATAAGTAATAACAAATAACAAATGAGTAATAACAAGTAAGTAATAGTAAATAAGTAATAACAAATAACAAATAACAAATAAGTAATAACAAATAAATAATAACAAATAAGTAATAACAAATAACAAGTCAGTAATAACAAATAAGTAAAAACAAATAAAAAATAACAAGTAAGTAATAAATAAGTAATAACAAATAACAAAGAAGTAATAACAAGTAAGTAATAACAAATAAGTAATAACAAATAAGTAATAACAAGTAAGTAATAAAAATAAGTAATAACAAATAAGTAATAACAAATAACAAATAAGTAATAACAAATAATTAATAACAAATAACAAGTAAGTAATAAAAATAAGTAATAACAAATACGTAATAACAAATAACAAATAAGTAATAACAAGTAAGTAATAACAAATAAGTAATAACAAATAAGTAATAACAAATAAGTAATAACAAATAACAAATAACAAGTAAGTAATAACAAATAAGTAATAACAAATAAGTAATAACAAATAAGTAATAACAAATAACAAATAACAAGTAAGTAATAACAAATAAGTAATAAAAAATAAATAATAACAAAAAGTAATAACAAATAATAAGGAAGTAATAGCAAATCAGTAATAACAAATAACAAATATTAAATAAGTAATATTATTTGTTATTACTTATTTGTTATTTGTTATTACTTATTTGTTATTTGTTATTACTTATTTGTAATTACTTATTTGTTATTTGTTATTACTTATTTGTTATTTGTTATTACTTATTTGTTATTATTTATTTTTTATTACTTATTTGTTATTACTTACTTGTTATTTGTTATTACTTATTTGTTATTTGCTATTTTTTTTATTTATTTGTTATTACTTATTTGTTAATACTTATTTGTTATTACTTATTTGTTATTTGTTATTACTTATTTGTTAATACTTATTTGTTATTTTTTATTACTTATTTGTTATAACTTTTTTGTTATTACTTATCTGTTATTTGGTATTACTTATTTGTTATTTGTTATTACTTATTTGTTATTTGTTATTACTTAATTGTTATTTGTTATTACTTATTTGTTATTTGCTTTTACTTATTTGTTATTTGTTATTACTTATTTGTTATTGCTTACTTGTTATTACTTATTTGTTATTACTTACTTTTTAATACTTATTTGTTATTACTTATTTGTTATTACTTACTTTTTAATACTTAGTTGTTATTACTTATTTGTTATTTGTTATTGGTAATAACAAATAAGGAATAAGTGCCGAACACCCTCCCTACTATGGGCAGGCTGCAATTTTTATTACTTATTTGTTATTACTTACTTGTTATTACTTATTTGTTACTTATTTGTTATTACTTATTTGTTATTACTTTCTTGCTATTACTAATTTATCACTTATTTGTTATTACTTATTTGTTATTTGTAATAACAAGTAAGTAATAACTAGTAACAAAAAATGTCCCTCCGGGGCTTCCATAAAAACATGTATTTTACTGTTTTGAATCAAAGCGGAATAATCTGCCATTCTGTTCTAATTCTGGATTAAGTTAAAATAAAAAGAATGAATTCTGTTACATTAAACATGGACAATTCCCGAAACGCATTCATAAAAAGGCATTCCGTAAACCGGAAAAATGCATAAAATGATAAATGATAATGATATTTTATTCAACAATTCACCTTACTCACAAACATCGTAAGGGATATTATTACATCACGTAAACAGTCAAAGAAAAAAAATATATTCAGATGGTATTGGAACATTACACACATGAAATCAAATACATTATGAATGTGAGGGGCGCATTGTTTGGAGACGCCATAGCCAGATTAGCTGTCTTCCTGGCATCTCCATGTTTCTATGTTGGATACTATCACCCGGAGCAGACTTTTTGCGGCAGGCACAATCCTTGTTTCAACTATCGAGTTGGAGAGTTGGAACCCAAGTTTTATGTCAGGGCAAGTGCAATAAGTTCATGTTGGGACATGGTGGATGAGATATCGGAATTTAAATAAATTTTCACTACCACAGACAGACCACGATCTGCCAAACACACACATAATCTGTGGTTTAATAATCAAGAATTAGGGAACAATTAGTCTGCAATATACCTTTAGATTGTTTGTGGATTTGAACTGCTTGGTCTGCAGTCCGGGCACAGTGTGTTAACACATGTTGAAGTAAGGGAGTAGTTTGCAATAAAGTTTTGGTAAGTATACTTTTGAACAGGGATCTGGGAGTTAATGTTTTGAGGCTGCTTTCTAACTCATTCCAATTTTTAGGGAAGTTATGTTTGGGTAGATTTGCCGAAAACTGTGTTCTGGCCTTGCACTCTCTAATTTGTCCAGCTTGTCTTGTATGCGTGCCAATAGGGGTGTGTATACTAAACATGTTATCAAAGGATTTGGGTAGGTTCTTATTTTGCCAGTCGTACATGAATAATAAGACATTCAGTTTATACATGTCCTGAAATTTCAATATTCCATTCTTTTTAAATAAGGGGTCTGTGTGGCTGTTGTATTTCTTTAGATTAATCGTGCGCAAGGCACGCTTCTGTAGAAGGGCTAATTTTCCAGTCGCGAATGCATTCCCCCAGATTTGAATGGCGTATGATAGATGACTGTGGACTAGTGCGTAATATAATGATTTTAGCGCGTCTTTCGGGAGAATGTTTTTTACCTTGTTAATGAAATATATTGCACCAGAAATCTTTGAACATACATTCGATATGTGGGTTTTAAATTTCAAGTTTTCATCAACATGTACCCCTAAGAATTTAATCGTTTTTTCTAACATAGTATTTCCAACTACTGGCATTTCGTTATTGTTAAGAGACAGTTTGAGTTGATTGGCTTTGAACGTATTATTTTGTGGGTGAAGTAGAATTATCTTAGATTTTGTAATGTTTATCTGTAGCTTATTACAACAACACCAATCAAATACTTTTTCCAGTTCCTCGTTTCCTTTGGCTTGTAGCAGTTGCATATCGTGGTCAGACGTATACATCGAGGTGTCATCTGCAAAGGATTGTAGATGTAATGTGGTACTGTTACAAATGCCATTCACATAAATTAGGAATAAAATAGGACCAAGTACTGATCCTTGTGGTACTCTACACCTGATACTTAATTGGTGAGATCGGTACGAGTGGTATTGAACATATTGGCTTCTGTTAGACAGGTAACTACGAAACCAATTGTTACAGGTTCCCCGGATCCCATAGAATTCCATTTTCTTAAGTAGAGTTTCATGGTTGATTGTATCAAAAGCTTTTGAGAGATCAATAAACATGGCCAGGGTAGAATCTTTTGAAGGTTTATCATTGCTTTCTACTACTCAGTTAAGAAGTTGTATAATCGGGTGAATAGCTGAAAGTTTTTTTCGGAATCCATATTGGTGTTTGTAGAAGACATTAAATTCAGTTAGGAAGCTTGTTAACCTCGTACACATGATACGTTCGAGTAGCTTGGAGAAGACAGGTAAAATACTTATTGGTCTATAATTTCCTAATTCTTGAGCATTACCTCCCTTAAAGATAGGAACAACCTTAGCTATTTTCAGGTTATCTGGAACAATTCCATTCATGAACGATTGGTTGAATATATGGCATAGGGGTTGTGCGACTTCAGATATAGTTTCCTTCATAACTTGGCTAGAAATGTTATTGAGGTCAGCGGTGGTTTTCCCTACAATTTTATTAGTTACAAGGATAATTTCTTGCTCTGTAGTTGGAGCAACAAAGAAGTTATTAGGATAATTTCCTTTTAGGAATTCTGTGAAGTCACTGTCGGTGTGTGAAACACCTTCGCCGACGTTTTTACCAATACTTGCGAAATAAATGTTAAATCTTGATGCTATCAGTTCGGGATCCGTTATCTCTACTCCGTCTGAAATAAACGTCCGTGGTAAGGATTGTGAATTTTTTGGACTTATTTATTACATTACATAAAATTTGCCAAGTTTTCTTCAAGTCTTGTTGATTTTCCCGCAAGATATCATTATAGTATAGTGCCTTACTTTGTCGTTTAACTTTATTGAAGATCGCATTGAACGCTTTATAATCTTGAATATTTTTTTCCGTGGGCATTTTTAACTTTTTTATGTAAAGGTTGTTTTTTTTAAGAGATGACTGCAAAAGCCCAAATGTCATCCAAGTGTTACATTTGATAATTTTTTTGTGTTTATTTATAACTCTTTTTAGTGGAAATGCTTCATCAAAGACATGTAGGTAAATATTCATGAAGTGTTCATATGCTGTATGTGGGCAAGGTGTTTGGAAGACCACGTCGAAGTTGCAGTTTTGTAGCAAGTTCTTAAATTTCAGAACGTTTTGTCGACTAAATGATCTTCTAAATGTAGGATTACTTACTTTAGGGATATCGGACTCCTTTCCAACTTCTTCTATATAAAATGTTGCAAAATGATCGGAGACGTCTGTGATAATAATTCCAGCTTGGTAGTTTGGCGGAACCTTATTGGAATAAATATGATCAATTATCGTTGCAGAGTGATCAGTAATTCTTGTTGGTCGAGTTATGACCGGCATGTACCCGTCACCGAACATATTATCGATAAAGAAGTTAGTTTTGCTGTGACTTTCTATGTTCAGTAAGTCAATATTGAAGACCCCTGTTAACAGCGCCTTTTTGTGTGCTGCATTTATTTTTATTAATATATCACTAATGCAAGACGTGAAAACGTCGATGTTTGCCAAAGGTGCTGAGTTGGGTCTGTAGATGCAGCCCACTATATACGAATTTCTTTTCCTATGGTTGACCTCGATAAATATAGTTTCGAACACGTGGGGAATAAAGATCGCTAGGTCAGGCCTCAATTTAAATGGAATGTTATCAGATACAAAAATACCAGCTCCACCCCTCCCATCATCCGATTCTGGACGGGTGTTATATACAAATGGATGATACTGTAATACCCTGTGGGTATTACATATTTATTTAAAGATGGCTCATGGCAAAGCGAACATATTTCTGAAATTTCCCCAACTAACTCAGTGACAGTAACTGGACAAGAAATAAAAGATTTAATTAGATGTACCACGCCCAGTATTGATTTTGGGACACTTGGTGAAGAAACCTATGTTATAATAAATTATTGGTACGCCAAAAAGCATATTTCGGCCAAAACCAGTACTTTCGTTTTTAACGATTTCCCGGTAGCTTTGCCTTGACCCTTCTCTAATCTAAAACTCGGTCAAGATGCACAGAAAGTGCAGCGAAATTAGGCATACACAGTTTCGATGAGGGACCTCATGTTGTAAATTATTACCCACTAATGGATGTATTAATTGTGTGGACGTAGTTGTTACTACATTTGGATATCTGCGGGAATTAATCATTAACGTACGATTGCAGCCGCATTCGCACATGTGCTCGAACATTATATTTCTGACCCAGTGCATTTTTGCAGACGAATTTTCTCACAATCGATGCTGTGTATCGGTCAAAAACACAATTTGTACGAAACGTCATTTTGTCATGCCTATTGATACTAAATCACAAAATCCTCATCCAACAAGTAATGCCCTTTTCATGGCGTTTCAATACTTTATTACCGCGGAACTTAGAAAAGACTTTTGCGAGAAATACTGTGTATTTCCTCAGCATCTTCACCCTTGCGCAATTTGTTGCCGTGTTGATATCACGTGGCACTTCCATATTTGGAAAATCTATATTGCATTCCAGATTAATCATTTCACAAGAACAAAAACACATTAGGTAACCCTCCTACGGAAGTATTTTAGTGAAATTGTTGTGTGAAACATTTTATTTAAGTAAATTCAGTATTTTCGCAATCAGTACGTTGTTAAACGCAACTTATTCTGTTATGCAATTTGGGATTCATTTTAAAGCCTTCTTGCAAAGCTTTGGTGTGTAAGTACACAGTATTCGCTATTTCCAGACGACCACTTCAAGTTTTAAAGTCACTTTCTTTAAAAGCTAATTGTAAGTTAAGTACTATAAGGTCTTCCAAAGGTATTTTATAACAATTGGCAATTTGTAGAGCAAAGTAAAAAGCAGATTTTATGCTTGTTTTAACCTGTTCAGTGGCTTTGGGTACCAGTCACCGGATTCCTGGGAGATTCCAACGGATTCCTGACGGATCTCACAGGAAAACGGCCTCCGGTACGTAACGCCATTGGGTAAGGTACGTCACGTGGTACAGTCCCAAAACCTATAAATTCGACGCCGGCAGCGTTTTCTGGCATTCTGGTCTTGACCGTCAAACTGTACAGTACGTTATAAGAAAAGGAGCCTCCTAAATCCAACTAGGGTAATTTTACCATCACCAGACCAGAATCACACTCCCAATTAGGGCCATGGTTATGAAAACTTATTGAAAGCCCATTCCCCATCATTTCCAATTAGGTACCACGGACAAGTCCTCGGGATTTAACCACAAGGCACAACGTAAAGCATATGTGTGCACTAGAGTAGGCTAAAAAGACTGTTAAATTATTGTTGTTATCAGTACCTGTTAAGACTGATGTAAAATGTCGTTAAAATGAAAAGCCAATAAAAGGCTATTGTTTGTACATAACTTCCCCATGTACTGAAATAAAATAACAGAAAAAGAAAGCATCTCTTCAGTTATAGTTATTGCACAGAATTAACCCACAGCCAGCCCTGGATATCCTGATATTGACCATTATCCAGCTACCAACCTCCAGGTATTAACCCACAGCCAGCCCTGGATATCCTGATATTGACCATTATCCAGCTATCAACCTCCAGGTATTAACCCACAGCCAGCCATCAGCATCCAAACATTAACCACCACGAGGCCATACTGTTACAATTGGTGTCAGAAGTTGAGGGATAACTGATAGAAAAATCAACCTCAAGAGGGCGAACCCAGGCCTATTGAGTACATTATTGACCACGATGGCAGAATCTCCTGATACAGAGGTTCAGTTTTCAAAGAAACTGAGATTCCATGGAGGAGAGGGAGATCAACAGACTGAAAATTTTGATGAGATCACAGATGACTGCGATGGAAATGAAGGTGATGTGGGTCACATACAGCAGGAGGATAATTCAGTACATGGGAGAATAGGTGCAAATAATGGCATGTCCGTGGTGCATAATAACCACATGACCATGAAACCTGAATCATTTAGTGGGGTGGAAGACTGGGGCGAATATATATCACACTTTGAGGACTGTGCAGAGCTTGGGAGGTGGAGTGAACGAGACAGAGCCCTATGCTTGGCTGCCAGTTTACGTGGTCCCACCCGCACCTTCTACATGAGCTTAGGTACAGTGGAAAGGCGGCAGTATACCCTTTTGAAACGAAGGCTAGGTAAACGGTTTGGGGGCACCCACCAGCAACTCTGGCTTGCCAAATTTGAGTCCAGGCGTAAACGACCGAATGAGAGCTATGCAGCATTTGGGGATGAACTGAGACTGAGTGCACGTAGAGCATACTATAACCTTGATACGGGGGCGCAAGAAATGCTGGCCTTAAATCAATTATATAAGAACATAAATGGGGAAATAAAATACAGATGCATGGACAAGGACTGTGAAACTGTATCGGATGCCATTGCCGAGATCGAAAAGTATGAAGCAATACTTGGTACTAATGAGAGGAGGGGTAGTGCGATACGTCAGGTTGCAGAAGTGCAGTATGGTGATGCACCAAATGGTGAACATAAATCAACGGAGGAGATGCTACAGAAAATAATGAGGAGGCTTGAGAGACTTGAAGGTAGAATATCGCAGCCCACAAGGCACCAGAATCCTTTTCCCAGAAATAACCAGGTAGAAAAGAGGGACAGAGCCTGTTTTCGGTGTGGATCAAAGGAACATCTATATGCATCGTGTCCCCTAGTTAATCAGGCTGGACTGAAGAGGGATAATAGAAGAGATGTGAGACCAGCCGCAAATGCTCACCACAATGTGGGGTCCTGGATGTCTCCACATACAGAAGAATCGTTACAGGGAAACGCCAGAATAGTGTCTGCAAGGGACGGGAGACACTAATCACTGAAAGGCATAACCAAAATAATATTACAGAGAACAAGAGTACTGGTATTATGAGGGCAGGACAAACTGGAGAATCACTTGGGAAATGGGACAATGGATTCTATGTGAGCGGATATGTATATGGCATTGCATGCAGCTATCTGGTGGACACAGGAGCTTCATCATCGATACTCTCAAGAAAGATATATGAGGCCATACCCGAAGAGATACGCCCAGAATACCGATCTGATCCACGAACATTGAAAAATGTCAGTGGGGGAAAAATGGATATTCTTGGTAATATTGAGGCAGACATTGTCTTAAGTGGAATACCTATTAGGAATGACCTGGCTGTTTGTGAAATTGAGCCTGATGGAATACTGGGACAAGATTTCCTGCTGCAGAATATCACCCGAATTGAATATAAGAAGCTGATGATGTATACAGATGATGGTGAGATACCATTATGGATAGGCTGTGAGGAGAATATGGTGTGCAGAGTAGAAGTCAGAGAAACTATTATACTACCTCCACGGTCATCGAAATTGGTTCCAATCAATGTACCCCATGCTGAACACCTAGGTGACAATGGATTAATCGAGGCTTCCCTGGTGGCAGTGAAAGATAGGAAGGTTGCAATGCCTAGGGGCCTTGTCAATAACAGCGAGAACAATAAAGCAATCCACTTAGTAAACCTTGAAGATGAGCCTGTTACCTTGCATGCGAAGACAGTTTTAGGAAGATGTGTGTCCTGTGAACTGCCTGAAGACATTGTTGTCAGGGATATTACAGACGCTTGCATTAGGGACACTGAACCTAATGTAATTTAGATGACACCCAACAGAAATTACTTGTGTCAATTCTGATTGAATACCATGATGTCTTCTCCAAAGGACCTGATGACATGGGCCGCACCGATCGGGTTCATCATGCAATACATACCGGAGATGCACTACCTGTTCGACAACCTCCTAGAAGACAGCCGATTGGAAAACGAGAAATTGAAAAACAAGAAATCCACAATATGTTGGAACGAGGGATAATTGAACCATCAAATAGCCCCTGATCCTCTCCAGTCTGTATTGTTTTCAAAGCTGATAAATCACCCAGATTTTGTGTAGATTATAGAAAGCTTAATGAGCTCACGAAGACTGATGCCTACCCAATTCCAAGGGTGGACGAATGCATTGACGCACTTTCTGGGAGTAAGTGGTTTTCCACAATAGATCTTCTCTCAGGGTTCTGGCAAACACCCATGGCAGAGAAAGACAAGGAGAAAACTGCCTTCAGCAGCAGTCAAGGATTACACCACTTTGTTGTTATGCCCATGGGATTGAAAAATTCTCCTGCAACATTCGAGAGGTTAATGGAGGATGTTTTGCGTGGGCTACAATGGGACCAATGCCTATTGTATTTGATGACATTGTGATACCAGCACCTAGTATAGAACAGTCAATGGAAAGATTGCGAGCAGTTCTAAGCAGACTGAGGGGTGCCAACTTGAAACTGAAACATTCCAAGTGTACTCTCTTCCAGAAAGAAGTTAAATTCCTAGAACACATTGTTTCTGAAGAGGGAGTAGCCACTGATCTAGCTAAGATATCAGCTGTAGCCGAATGGCCAGTGCCCAAGACCGCCAAAGAAGTACGCTCTTTCCTTGGGTTAGCAGCATACTACAGACGATTCACGAGAGGCTTTGCAGACACAGCTCGACCCCTTTATATGATAAGTGCCAAAGGCTCTAAATTTCAGTGGACAGATGAGTGCCAGAATGCCTTTAACCAGTTGAAAGAAGCACTGACAACGACCCCAACACTCAAGTACCCCGAGCCAGGAAAGCAGTTCATCCTTGACACAGATGCTTCGGACAATGCTGTGGGTGCAGTGCTGTCTCAAGTCCATGATGACAAAGAGCATGTAGTAGCATACATGAGTAAAGTGATGAATGTCCATGAACGGTCCTACTGTGTAACCAGGAAAGAACTGTTAGCTGTGGTACAAGCTCTAAAAAAATTCCACAGTTATTTATATGGACAAGATGTTCTCCTACGTACCGACAATGCAGCTGTATCATGGATGAGAAATCTCAAACAACCGACTGGGCAAGTGGCGAGGTGGTTGCAAGAGTTGGGCACATACAATCTAACTGTCATCCATCGTCCCGGTTTGAAGCATCGAAACGCTGATGCCCTGTCGCGCAGACCATGCAGTAACTGCAGAAGACAGCAGATGGGAAACGAAGAAGAGCAGGGTGATTGTTGCAAGGCTGAGAAAGAGAAACCATGCCCTGCACCTTGCACAACTTCCACAGATACCACGGAAGAACATGAGTTGAAAACCCTACTCGTGGGCACAAGCATTCGAGCCATTACACGCACACAAGGCAACACCTGCTTATACAAGAACCAAACCTGGCTGAAAGGATGGGACCCAAATGAATTACGAAAGCAGCAGCTTGAAGATCAAGACCTAGCATCAGTTATGATCCCAAAAGAAGATAAAGAGCCACGCCCTGAATGGATTAATATCTCCTACAGATCCAGTGCTGTCAAGACACTATGGGCCCAGTGGGAGAATTTAGAGCTGATTGGAGGAATACTGTACAGGAATAAACAGAAGGAACTTGGTGGAAAAATAGTCAAACAATTGGTTGTTCCATGCAATTTGAGACAAGAAGTCCTGAAATATCATCACGACATTCCAACCAGTGGTCACCTTGGAGCAGAAAAAACTGAGCGAAAAGTGAAAGAAATGTTTTATTGGCCTGGTATGAGAGGTGATATCAAGAATTATTGCAACAGCTGTGATATGTGTGCAGCAAGAAAGACAAATAAAGCCACTAAAGTACCTCTAGGTCAGTACCTAGTGGGTGAGCCGATGGAAAGAGTTTCCATTGATGTTATGGGACCTCTTCCTATAACTCAGCGTGGTAACAGATTCATATTAGTCATGTGTGACAACTTCACTAAATGGGTTGAGGCAGTTGCCATACCTAATCAAGAAGTGACAACAGTGGCAGAAGCATTTGTCAATGAATTTGTATGTCGGTTTGGAGCCTGTTTCCAACTGCATTCTGATCAAGGTACATCCTTTGAATCTGAGGTCTTCCAGAAAATGTGTGATTTATTTCACATCGACAAAACTAGGACCACCTGTTCGAGACCACAGAGTAATGGACTAGTAGAAAGGATGAATAAGACCATAGAACAAATGCTATCAATGTATGTTGAGAAAAATCAAAGTATTTGGGATAAATATTTGCAGCAAGTCAGGATGGCATATCGGTCTTCCGTACATGCATGCACGGAACAAACACCAAATATGATGATGCTTGGGAGAGAAGTATTCCTACCCATGGGGATAGTCACAGGACAACCTATCGAGAGGGAAGATCAACATTTATCTGCAAATGAATTTGTGACCAGGCTGCAAGAAACTCTAAAGAATGTCCATGAGATAGCCAGAGAGAATCTTAAGAAAGCCACTCGACGACAAAAGAAAAACTATGATATAAGGGCCAAGCACAGAAATATCCAACAGGGGCAAGCTGTATGGCTTTATGACCCAAGGCGTAAAATTGGGGTATGCAGCAAACTGACTTCCAGGTGGAAGGGACCTTTTATTGTGGTTAAATGCAGAGGAGACGTTACCTGTTTTGTACAGAAGTCTACAAGGGCAGCACCAAAAGCTTATCACGTTGACAGACTAATTCAATACAGGGGACGTCAGTTGCCAAAATGGATAAAGAACATGCAGGCAAAGTTATCAAAAACGGAATGAATTCTTGGGTTAATCCAGTTTATATATATATATAAAAAAAAAAAAAAAAAAAAATAAAAAAAAAATTGGAGTCACAGTCACTCAGTCCTGTCATGGTCAGTGGGTTAACCAGGAAGTCCTGAGCAGTTACTGGGTAGTCGAACCGGTTGCAGAATGAATCAATGCCATATCTCCATAATGTAGAACTTGTAATACATGGGTGCCAGTGCAGTAACGATGATAGTTGAGCAACCAGATGCTTGTCTGGGTAAGGAGGCTTGCCCAGTCTTTGTGTGAGGTTAGGAATGAGACTACGAGATGACCCCCTAACCCCCTCCCTCGGACTCGGAGATTTCCTGTTGACTTTGAGAAAGGGTTTTGATCTGATCAATCAAAATGTTTCTCTGATGTGCAATGAACAAAGGTTCATTTCCTTGGGATTTAGAGAAGTCCCGCAGAAGTTACTGATGGGAATGTTACTGAACACCAACCATGTAGATGTAGATGTTTGGGGGAGTGTTTGATAAACCCCTGTTATGGAAGGGAGAATGGGCTAAGGAAAAAACATTGGGTATGACTATGAAGACTGCTCATGACATCCTCATAATTGCCTAGGAGTGACTGTTGATTAAGAATATCCAGGATGGCCTGGGGTGCTACAATTTCCTTTCTGCATTACAGAAAATGACGAAGTATGGCTGTTGGCTGTGTGACGAAAAGTGTGAAGAAGAGAAAATGTTGCGGAGGCATATAGGATCTAGGGCTCACCACTGCTTGACCGTAATATGCCCTTATTGCAGGAATGAGCAGAAGACGTTCTCGAGAACAAGTGATCTCAAGGTGCACATGCAGAAGAAACATCCTGCACATTTTGAAGAATTGCCGGAAGATTTCTTCCGAGAAGCTAATGGGTTCTGGTTATCATTACACCCAGCTCATTACAGATATGTGGCCAAGCCATCACCCAAGGATTCAAGAGTGGCCATAAGAACCCGGGTGGCAGTACTGGAGTGGCTATCGAACCTTCGACGACCAGCAGGGACCCG
The DNA here is from genome assembly GCA_031216915.1 of Pictodentalium vernedei. NCBI lineage: Eukaryota > Metazoa > Mollusca > Scaphopoda > Dentaliida > Dentaliidae > Pictodentalium > Pictodentalium vernedei. The sequence goes on from CM062295.1 coordinate 272,341,061, forward strand.
GTCCAGGGCAGCCTGGCAAGCCGGATGGGATGCTCCAGCCAGTAGGCCCAGAATAATACCTGAAAGTGTGGCTGTTGGTCAAGAAACCCTGGAAGAAGAAACCTGCTACGTCAACACAGAAGTGGAGATTACAGAGGCTTATTCCCCATCGAAGGCAGAGTTCGACCGTCGTCAGATAGATGACTCAAGGCTAACCATAGTGAAGGTGGGATTGATGCCAAGGGATGTGCATGCCGTATTAAGAAGAGCTGGGCCACCTGTAGTGCACTTTAAAATGCAACTTTCAGACACCATATTTGGAAATCCAAGGCAGCTCAACAGTCTCACCAGAAGGGCAATCACCATAAGAGAGACACCCACCTTACCAGATGGCCATCTCACCTTGGTGACAGATAGCAAACTGCTTAAAACTACAGCCAGTGTGCAGTTGAGCATCCCTGTAGAAACAATACTTTCTGTATGGGAATATCCAAGTTTACCCACAGCTGTTAGACGAGTTCTTGCTGACTCACCAGTGTCTACAAAGGACAACAGCCCAAGACAGGAACTCGAGAACCCACCAAAACGACCACGCTTAAGTGAGGCAGCCGCAGTCAAAATTCCATCTGAATCGGCAGAGATAAATACTGATTACTGTAACCTTCCAGAACCAGCTGCTATACCTAGTGCATCAACCTCAGAAGTCACTGTGCCAGCAACACCAAAACCAGCCTGTTTGCCAGTTGTCACAACCGAACTACCGGATACCAGTAGCACAGCTGAAGATAGAGAGTCTGAGAGCCAGGAACAAAAGCAAGCTATCAGAATTTTAACAACTGGAGCTATGCCACTCCTTCCACCAGCACCTAGACAATGGGGCACTGACACAGTAAATTTGGTTGCTGGTCTGTTGCTTTTAGAATGGCCACCCAAGAACTGGATGCAGCTCACAGGAGATCAACGAAGGCTCCAGTTTGAATTTACGTCCATGGTCATGGAAAAACATATCAATCCTGAGGGATGGATAAATGCCACACGGCCAGACCTATCTGACAAGTATAACATGTTAATACTCCCAGGAACACCAGCTCTACCAAAATACAAGAAGTTCTCCCAGGCTGGAATTGTGGCCAGATACCATAATTACAGAGTTTTAAGAGATATTGCACTGGGTGAAGTTACAGGACCAGATGCTCAGCAGCTCCTGAAGCAATTTTCTGCCATGGCTGAAACAAGAAACAGAAGTACAGATACCATCTGTCAGACTTTGGAAGAATCAGGAATCAAGCTGCGGCTGAAGTGAAAGAAAATTAAGGATACACTGACTGGAGAGCGAATCGGAGAATATGGTGGAAGATCCAAATGGTGCGAGAAGTAGGCCAATGACCAAGAACTGGGTACTTGGGATGTCAGTGTGGGAGTGGTAGTACCTCTCAGGGCTCGTCCAGGAAAAGCTCACATTGGTCCACCCCCCCCTGGCAACTGGGTGCTCAGTGATCTCTAACTTCTCAATTTTAGACTCAGAAACAATCCAGAGAACCCATACTCCAGAGAACTTGTACCAACACCACCCAAGAACTGACGAAGCGGCTAGATGACCCACCCTGACCTTATGCAAGAGATGCCCACAGTACAGATGAAACCGTTGATGTCACAGAACCACAGATTTGGTAACAGACTATTTTCTTACAGAAACCTAACATAAATTACACTCACTGAATACTGGAGTATTCAGGTCTTTAAGGTGGGGGGATTGTAATACCCTGTGGGTATTACATATTTATTTGAAGATGGCTCATGGCAAAGCGAACATATTTCTGAAATTTCCCCAACTAACTCAGTGACAGTAACTGGACAAGAAATAAAAGATTTAATTAGATGTACCACGCCCAGTATTGTTTTTGGGACACTTGGTGAAGAAACCTATGTTATAATAAATTATTGGTACGCCAAATTAGCATATTTCGGCCAAAACCAGTACTTTCGTTTTTAACTATTTCCCGGTAGCTTTGCCTTGACCCTTCTCTAATCTAAAACTCGGTCAAGATGCATAGAAAGTGCAGCGAAATTAGGCATACACAGTTTCGATGAGGGACCTCATGTTGTAAATTATTACCCACTAATGGATGTATTAATTGTGTGGACGTAGTTGTTACTACATTTGGATATCTGCGGGAATTAATCATTAACGTACGATTGCAGCCGCATTCGCACATGTGCTCGAACATTATATTTCTGACCCAGTGCATTTTTGCAGACGAATTTTCTCACAATCGATGCTGTGTATCGGTCAAAAACACAATTTGTACGAAACGTCATTTTGTCATACCTATTGATACTAAATCATAAAATCCTCATCCAACAAGTAATGCCCTTTTCATGGCGATTCGATACTTTATTACCGCGGAACTTAGAAAAGACTTTTGCGAGAAATACTGTGTATTTCCTCAGCATCTTCACCCTTGCGCAATTTGTTGCCGTGTTGATATCACGTGGCACTTCCATATTTGGAAAATCTATATTGCATTCCAGATTAATCATTTCGCAAGAACAAAAACACATTAGGTAACCCTCCTACGGCAGTATTTTAGTGGAATCGTTGTGTGAAACATTTTATTTAAGTAAATTCAGTATTTTCGCAATCAGTACGTTGTTAAACGCAACTTATTCTGTTATGCAATTTGGGATTCTTTTTAAAGCCTTCTTGCAAAGCTTTGATGTGTAAGTACACAGTATTGCGCTATTTCCAGACGACCACTTCAAGTTTTAAAGTCACTTTCTTTAAAAGCTAATTGTAAGTTAAGTACTATAAGGTCTTCCAAAGGTATTTTATAACAATTGGCAATTTGTAGAGCAAAGTAAAAAGCAGATTTTATGCTTGTTTTAACCTGTTCAGTGGCTTTGGGTACCAGTCACCGGATTCCTGGGAGATTCCAACGGATTCCTGACGGATCTCACAGGAAAACGGCCTCCGGTACGTAACGCCATTGGGTAAGGTACGTCACGTGGTACAGTCCCAAAACCTATAAATTCGACGCCGGCAGCGTTTTCTGGCATTCTGGTCTTGACCGTCAAACTGTACAGTACGTTATAAGAAAAGGAGCCTCCTAAATCCAACTAGGGTAATTTTACCATCACCAGACCAGAATCACACTCCCAATTAGGGCCATGGTTATGAAAACTTATTGAAAGCCCATTCCCCATCATTTCCAATTAGGTACCACGGACAAGTCCTCGGGATTTAACCACAAGGCACAACGTAAAGCATATGTGTGCACTAGAGTAGGCTAAAAAGACTGTTAATTTATTGTTGTTATCAGTACCTGTTACGACTGATGTAAAATGTCGTTAAAATGAAAAGCCAATAAAAGGCTATTGTTTGTACATAACTTCCCCATGTACTGAAATAAAATAACAGAAAAAGAAAGCATCTCTTCAGTTATAGTTATTGCACAGAATTAACCCACAGCCGGCCCTGGATATCCTGATATTGACCATTATCCAGCTACCAACCTCCAGGTATTAACCCACAGCCAGCCCTGGATATCCTGATATTGACCATTATCCAGCTATCAACCTCCAGGTATTAACCCACAGCCAGCCATCAGCATCCAAACATTAACCACCACGAGGCCATACTGTTACAATACCCTTCAAGATTGTAGCTTACTTGATCATGTATTTTAAAAATTTCTGTGAGCCCAATTATGTCAAATCTGTTCTCGTTCTTTTGGATATCACTCAAAAAGTCGCAGAAGGAGTCCCAATGTGCATTAAGACTTCGGCAGTTGAGGCCAAGCAGAGACACATTCCTGTTCTGAACGGGAATTTTCTCCAGAAATTGCGAAGGTGAATAATAGTTACAGTAGTGTCTATGCAAGGAGAAGGGTGTTTCAGATGCTTCTTCTGAATTATTATTTATATAAGCATCATACTTGGATGCAAAGTTGTGACTCTCCCCATCAAATATCTCATCCATCGAAATAACTTCATTGCCCGCCATGACTTGGGTGCATAAATGGTAATTGATTTTGAAACAAGGACTGTGGCAGCCTGCAGTGTGTACTCTTTTCAGTGAGCAACATTATGTTGAGAAAAGTAAGAATAATAGAAAGTGTTCGGAGTGACAAAAAGACAAATATAATTCACTATTTGAGATCTAGCAATGATCACGGTACACTTTCTAAGGAAGTGGATATGGTTAATTGTCGGGGCGGAGAGGGAGGAAGTTCGGGGGGGGGGGGGGGTTTGAATAAGATGTGCGTTATACTATGTGAAGCCGGGGGAAAAAACGTCGATTTAGTTCGTCCGTTCATACCTTAGTCACAAACATCCACACACGCACGAACACGCCTCATTTTTCTTCACCCCCGTGATACACACATCCCACCCCGCACATACCCAAGCCTTCATAGTTCGGTATAATATATGCTCGCACAAATAGAAGAAAAGGAGTAATTCCATCGTGATTTGAGGATAATTAACTACAGTATTAGGGATGCTTCATTCCGATCATGGCGCATTTAAGGAGCCATAAAAGTGACGGCAAGTGACTGATTTGTCTTGACATTGTAGGAAATCAAATTTTGAAATATTTTCTCTACTCTCTTCCGTTTTCCCCTTCCGTATCTATGGCAGTCCTTTACATAAAGGTGATTTTAAAATTGGGCAAGAAATAACGCTCCTGGTGTCCTCTTAACATAATAAATCATCAGCATTTTGCTCTTTTAATGCCTTTTGCTATTCGCATTTCCTTTACAAGCATTTTGCTATTCGCATTTCATTGTTAACAAAAAACATAAAGCAATTCATCTTTTCCAGTCGGAATTCCATAATTAGAATATCTGAAAGGAAGGCATTGATTGGTTATTCTCGAAACGCTATTTTGAAAGGTCAACATAAGCAAAAAGCATTTCGCAAAAAACATAAATATTTGATAAGAATTTTCTACAGTGCTATATGTTTATAATTTACTTTCATTTTACTTTACATGATCAGTGCATGAATGATGCTTGTGTTAATTATTTACTGATATATGTAATTCACAATACATTCTTAACAAATTCTAAATAAATTCAAAGATGAAATAGATTATTAGATTTTTCAATTTAAAAATTTATTTAACTTGAGAAATTATTTTAATATTTATTGTCCGAATCATCCACAGCCCGAGAACTGATTCTTGTAAATATTGCAATGATGCATTATATACATAACAAACAGAAGTGTAATGTTTCTGGGAAAGGGGAAGAACAACCCTGTGATGTGGAATTTCTAGTCTCTAAAGACAAAGTACAGTTCTGGACGGAGAAAATTAATGAGGTAAGTGGTGTTGACTATAACAGTGTATTTAAAAAGGTCTCACATACCTACAGATAACTCCATTAACTCAAACAAGATGGATCGAAATTCGTTTGTGTCAATGTGTATCATACGGGCACCATCTTGATTCAAGGTATTGATAATTGTGTTAAATGGCTTGACGACCATTTTAATAACAGTAAATCTGTTTTTTTGCGATAATTTGTGTTCGTCACCAAATTCCGAGGCAAATGCTGATCTCAATAAAACAATTAATGAAACCAGTGAGATTAACGCAACCGTTAATGAGGATTATGTGATTTTGTCAACTTATGATGGCTTGTCAGCCTTGGGGCAAACAAAAGATTGCACATCCACTTCAGAAACTACACCAGTTGTGAGGAAACAAAAAAGCAACCAAGGTTTGGATCATAAGTTGGATTCTGGTTCTCCAACACCCCATAGGAAGGTTGAACTTAGGGAGATGGCAGAAAAGCTAGCCCTAAAACATGAAGGGCAGTTTCTAACAATAGAATCAACGTTGGCACAAATTGTTCCTAAACTGAGTGACCTATCGACTGTGCGCGGAGAATTGAGAAATATGTCAAAACTACTTTCTACCCCCCCCCCCCAGACGAATAGTGTAATAAAGTAAATAACCCTCCAAAATCGGATCAGGTTCTGATACGGCAATGGACGGAAAATGTGACGGAAGAATTTGAGAAAAAAACTAGACAACTCGCTGGAACATCAACTCACAGACTTAATTGATTCCAGACTTAACCCACTACGTGACGCGCTAGAGACAACGTGTAATAAAGTGAGTGTATTGGAAGATAAGGTAGATTTCTTGAACTCTGAAGTTGGTAAACTATCGCCTGCAGTTGTCTCAATTACTTACGAGGAAGGGGGTGGCAACACCAACTCTGTGAAAGGTGATGGTATGAAAGCACAAGAATTTAGCATTAACGGCAACAAAATAACAAGTGATTTGTCACAAAATCACACCAACAACACTGACAACAGATCGAAATTTTATTCAGATGTTATGCAGCCAGCTATCACAGGGAACGGGCAACCGGATCCATGGCACAGCTCCGATATCACGAAAAAAAGATGAGCTTCGCTTTTCGCCAGCTCAAAGAAGGTCGGCTCGCCATTCAGGGGGTTTCCGTGGAGTAGCTGTCAACACAAATGTTATATTAACAAACTCTATCGCAAAACGTATAAAGTGTAAACGACTAGACTCTTCTGGCAACACATGGGTGGAATAAATTCCAAATGGCTTGTCAGGAATAATAAAGTCAGTGGAATCGAGTAGGGTATCTGAAACACGTGAGCGCATTGTAATCGTGTTTCGTAGCAGTGTAAAACAGAAGGACGAACCGGAGAATGTAAGTGAAACATTTTCTTGTGCAGTCACAGCATGTCGTGAACACTTCCCTAATGCGGAAATTAATGTATGCGTTGTAATTCTCAGAGCAAGTCATGGGACAATTAACTCAAGCACAGATACACCGAACAGTCGTTTAACCCTTTACCTAACATGAAAAGCAGACGACACTTGCAAAAACAATTCTTGAATAACAATTTGTTTTCATTTTTTTGTCTCAAAAACAAAGGTTATGATTCCTCATTGGAACGAGCTCGTTCCAATGAGGGGTCATAACCTATATTTTAGAGACAAAAAATGAAAAAAATAATGAAAATTAATTAGCGATTTTTGAGAATAGAGCTGGCGGGTTTGGGCCGTCACGTTAGATAAAGGGTTAAGTAATATAATTATCATTAATAATGAAAAGTAACAAACAGAGTAATCGCTTGACTGGACTGGTTACGTGAAATAATACATTTGAGGCGAGGGACTATATTGTAAAACACTCGTGCGCATTCGCTCACTCGTGTTTGTACAACGTCCCTCACGATTCTTGAATTATTTCACGTGACCAGTCCAGTCAAGCGATTACTCTCTATTTATCGACATGGACTCTTTTTCAAAAGCTAAGAATAATTTGCTGGAACATTCATGGTATTAAGGATTCGCTGGGCCAGTACAAATTGACATCCGATAGATTTGTAGAAAAATTTGTGAAAAGTTTTGATGTTGTAACATTTTTGGAAACGTGGTCCGACGACTCTACCCCTATCATAAACATCAAGGGTTACACATACTTCCACAATAACAGAATGGTTAAAAAAAGGGAGGACTCCTTTGTGTACTATAAATCAACGTTTACCAGTGCTATCCAACAGCTGAAGTCAGATAGCGATGATATCCTGTGGCTTGTATTATTCAAGGAGTTCTTCAACGCCGACAACGATATATTCATATATTCCTCTGTAATGTATATTGCCCCCCCCCCCCGGGCAATCCATCTGTCTCCGGGGTTACAGTGAGGACACACTTGATATATTTCAAAAGGAAGTTGCCGTTTACTCAGCACTTGGAAGCGTTGTCGTACAGGGAGATTTAAACAAGAGTACTGCAAGTATTTCGGATTAATTAACTAATGACGAAAACTCAGATAAATTTACCCACATTCCCAACTACACCACAAATAAGGTAATATCTCCGCGAAACAGCTGTAATCAGAAATCTACGGCAGCGTATTGGCGCCACGCAGTAGTTAGTTACTAACTCGTTATAACGAGCTAGTCACTGACTTTTTTCCTTGCAACGATTCAGTTTAGTCGTTGTTACGATTTAATAACTAACTTTTTTTCTTGTAACGATCTCGCTAACTCGTAATAACGACTTAGCTAAATAAATTTGTTCGTTGTTACCGTTCAGTAAATCCCCCATGATTTCGGATACTCGTTTTGCCCATTTGAGCCATAGAGAAGAGTAAAATATATTTCTGAAACTCGTAACGATTTATTAACTAACTTTTTTCTTGTAACGATCTCGCTAACTCGTTATAACGAGTTATTAACATATTTTTTTCTTGCAGCGATTCATCTAAGTCGATATAACGAGTTACTAACTTTTTTTCTTGAAACTATTCAGCTAAGTCGTTATAACGACTTAGCTGAATCGTGGCAAGAACAAAAGTTAGTTAATAACTCGTTATAACGAGTTAGCGATATCGTTGCAAGAAAAACGGTTAGTTAATACGTCGTTATAACGAGTCACAGAATTATATTTTCGTCTTCTATGTGGCGCCAATGGGCTAAACGACTATCCGAAAGCACGAGAAGGATTTATTGAACGGCAACAACGAACAGATTCAGTTAGCTGAGTTGTAATAACGAGTTAACTAAGTCGTTATTACGAGTTAGCGAGATCGTTACAAGAAAAAAGTCAGTTACTAAATTGTTATAACGACTTAGCTGAATCGTTGCAAGGAAAAAAGTCAGCTACTAACTCGTTATAACGAGTTAGTTACTAAATACTGCGTGGCGCCAATGCGCTGCCATAGAAATCAAGTAGTCATGGTAAATTCCTAACTGATTTGTGCATACAATTCCTAATGGTAGAACACAAGGCGATTTTATGGGAAAATATACATCCTTCCAGCCGCCTGGCTGTTAGTAGGTGAAAAAGGCGGATACCAGCCCACTTTTTTTCTTGTACATGTACATGTACACGTACATGTACCCATAGAGTTCAGTGTTAAAATGTACAAGAAATGTACACGTACACGGTTTTGTGCATCTGAGTTGGAATTCGCACTAGATGGCCATCGTGAGTTAGACATTTCAATCAACCGTTGGCGAACGAGTGCGGATTCCAACTCAGTCCACGCGGGAGAAATCGACTCTAAAATTGTCCCAACGTTCGCCATCGTGAGTTAGACGTTTCAATCAGTCTTTGGCAAACGCGGTGTGGTTTCCAACTCAGCATTTAAAATGTCGAAAAAATTAGAATCAATGAAAATTTTTCCAAACGTTCATCGTCGCGTTCTAGAGCATGGTGGGTGCGATCCAGTCACTGACGGACGATTGTGGATTCCAACTCAGAAGAAATCGGAGTTTGGAAATCCTCGATCATTTGCCGTCATGAGTTAGACGGTTCGATCGGTCGTTGGCAAACGCAGCGGTTTTTCATGATAGAAATGCGAAAGATTAAGAAAAAAAAATTAGAATCTCCAAAAATTTTTCTCTCTATGTTTGTCATCATGGTCTAGACGGCGCGATTGATCGTGGATGAACGGTGCAGATTTCTAGAGGAGTGACCAGATGAAAAAACCCAAATCATTAGGAGTTTTGAGATAAATTGTAACAAATCACTTTTGTCGAGTTTCTTTTATTTCCACTTAATCGTTTAACGATGCGGATGTAAAATGAACGGTTTTTCATTCAATAAGTCAATGGTGAAAATTGTGAGGAGTTTAAGATAATTGTAAATAAATCAGTTTTGTCAAGTTTCTTTCATTTCCACTTAATCGTTTATCGATGCAGATGTAAATGAGTTTCATTCAATAGGTGAAAATGATGAAGTGTGTGAATAGTTATGATAAATGGTCTGTTTTCAAAAAAACGTTTTGTCAGTGTTTCTCAAAGCGAAGCGAGAGAAACATTTTTTTTTGTGAAAGTATGCTCTTTGTGTAAAATCTATCTGTTTTTTCTTTGTAGGTGTTATTCTTGCTTTGAATAAACTATTTACTATTAAAGGTTGAGAATACTTTTAATCAAAAAAACGTGTCAATAACTCAAACACGATTCTGTTTTTTAACGATATTAAGTTTGTTTAACTGAAAAACTGTTCTAAGGATGAAAAGCTGAGCAGTTCAAAGATTAACTCCGAGTTGTTCTCATTGTGGGTAAATAACTGCTGATGTGATTTATCGCATTTTGAAATGATGCATTTATCGATGTTTTATTTTGGGATTAATTCCGAGTTTCTCACCGTGGAGAAAATAATCGCAGATGTGATTTAACGCGTTTTGAAGCACTGCATTATTGATGTTTATTTGAGATTAACTTTGAGTTTTTCATTGTGGGAAAATAACCGCTGATGTAATTTAACACGTTTGAAGTGATTCATTATCAATGTTTTTATTTTGAGATTAACTCCAAGTTGTTCTCACTGTGGGGGAAATAACTGCCGATGTGATTTAACGTGTTTTGAAGCAGTGCATTATCAACGTTTATTTGAGATTAACTCTAAGTTTCTCATTATGGTAAAATAACCGCCGATGTGATTTAAAGCGTTTGAAGCGATGCATTATCGACGTTTCATTTGTAATGTTTTTCTTTTCTTTCCAACTTGTTTTAGTTATATATATTGAAGACATAAAATTTTATTTATTTAAAAACATAAAAATAATCACATTTAATTTTGTGAATAATAAATAATCGACGTTACCACACTCTAAAAAGAAATATTAATAATCGAGAGAAAAAAATGTTTTTACACATCAAAGATTCCAAGCGAAGGGACAAATTCCTCGATGAATATGAACGGGTCAAGAAAAGCATTTGATCCGCTGACAGAAGCAGACGATTGGGGGAGATGGAATTAAGACAAGAGACCACCAAACTATTCAAACCCGTGACGGAGGTTCAGGAACGAAGCAAGAAGGAGATCATCTAGGAACTGAAACCCATAAAAGAGAGTTCTTTGAAAACGGGTTCGTTGCCTGGTAGTTTTACAACATAGTTTTCCATTCAAAGATCTCCATCGGATTACGTTCCCATGAGAATCGAAACTCATGTGAGCGAGAGCGATGAAACAGCTTCAACTATTACCACTAGTAGCGTGGCATCATCCGACGATGGTGGTAAGAGAGATCTGTTGTATGGAATTTACAGGGATTCCAGTGGTAGGTCTTTCGTGGGTGACACTGAAGTGCGAGGGGATGATGAGGATTTAATCGTCGGTTCGAATAGGTATGCATTAACTCCTGGACTGCGCAAATTGCCCCTTTTCGACAAGCCTAGAGATTACATGGATCAGGATTTCGACAATTACGGCAACATTCTGGTTCAGACCCACGCCATGAAGAGGAATAATGGCGCCAGAGAGACGAGACCCAAGGCTAACAGAGGTTACAAGTGGACGAAGGTGGTGAAACCCATATGGGATATAAATAAGAAATTCATCGAATCGGTGACTGGAAAGGGAGGGACAACCACTTTTCTTCCATGTGATTCTGATGCTCTGTTCGAGAGATTGAAATTGTTGATGGCTAGTTGGCGCGCTGGTAATACTGGAGTGGATAATCAGATAGTGAGTATATGGGACGAATTGTTGAGGCAAAAGGTTTTGGATAGACGAGATTATAAAAGGTTGATGAACGAATTGAAGGATTGATAATATAGTAAGTAGAGAGAAAAAACAAAAATAGATAAATAAAAGTATATCTACACTAAAAATAATAAAAGTATTTAAACAAAAAAAAAACGATTTATGAGTGAAAAAACAAAATATATATAAAATAAAACATGCTGGTGATAAAGAACAGGGGATATGTCAGAACCTATGTATCGTTGATTCCATAAAGTGAGCATTCACGAGTGATGCAGGTAGAAAATTCGCATCGACTGCGCTTGAAGTCGGTAAGAAGACAGCTTTGGATGCTGGTAAGAAAGCCACTTGCAAAGCTAGTGGTAGGATCGCTTCGGTGGCTGGCAAGATGGCAGAGGAAGCATTGATTGATAAATTGATCAGTCCACTGGTGAAGTGAGTTACTTTAGAGTGATCGCCGAAAAGTTGGAAAGATTTTAAGGATGCTGTGGTACCCATACAAGTTCTGGCCAAAATGACGAGTGGATCTGGATTGAAGAGAACTCGCGACGGTGTCATATAAATAAATAATAATAAATATATATAAACTGAGTTTGAAAAAATAAAAAAAATTGAGTTTGAAAATCTAAAAAAATAATAAAAAAAAAAGATGAACATCAAAGATATGTCTTGGAATGACGCCGCGACCAAGAGGTCGAATAACAAGTTCTTTCCCAAGAGCATAAGGGGTTTGATAGTGAGAAAATTGAATTGTGGAAAGACCAATCTGTTGATGAATCTGTTGTCACAACCCGGCTGGTTGGATTACGACAGATTATTCGTGTTCGGCAAGAGCCTGTTTCAACCTGAATACAGATTGCTTTGAGAGTGCATGGGTCGTAGATTGCCCAAGGACGTCATAGCCAGAATCTTCAACAGTAGGGAGGAATTCGACAAAAGCAGAGCTTCTCTTTCAACCATCTTGAATGGTGCAGCGATGGAATTGATGAAGAGAAATGCATCTTCAAATGTCGAGTGTCGATTTTACAAGAACGCGAGCGACGTTCCGGTTCCCAGGGAATTGAAATCGGAAAATAAGAATCTCATGATTTTTGACGATCTGCTGTTGGAGAGACAAAACCGATGTGAATCGTATTACGTTAGGGGTCGTCACAGCAATGTGGACTGTTTCTACCTGTCTCTGAATTATTTTCGACTGCCCAGACAGACGATAACTGAGAACGCTAATTTCCTGTGTCTCTTTCACCAGGATCTCAAGAATCTCAATCACATCTATGGAGATCACATCGCAAATGACATGAGCAGAGAAGAATTCAGGAGATCCTGCCAGAGGGTTTGGGATGGAGGACTTCACTATTTTGTTGTGATCGATTTGACTAGTGAATTTAATCGTGGAAAATATCGGAGCGGATTTGACAAGTTTTATGTTTCCGATGATAATAATAAAATAGAGAGCGAAATAATAATAATAATAATAATAATAATAATAATAATAATAATAATAAATCATCAATAATTTACTTTTAAAAAATAAAAAAAAATAAAAAAATAATGTTCGAACAAGGAGAATTGTTAGAACGGATAGTCGAGAATATGGCTCCAAAACAGTCCATTCAAATCGTGGTGAGTGGTGATTCGACTCGATTCACAATGAAATTCGAACCTTCCATCGAATTAAATAGGGAGAAAAGATACGTGATGGCGATGGTGAATCTGGAGACTTATTATTCCTTTCCCAACGTCACTGAAAATAATAACTCGTTCAAGTATTCTGATGGAGTGTATTGAATGGAAATTTGAATTCCCAAAGAAAGTTACGACAAATAAGATTTGAACAATTACATTCAGATGCGAATGAAGACGGATGGAAAGGGAAGCAACAAGATCAGACTCGCTCCTAACCCTAATACCCTAAAGATGATGTTGGATTTGGAAGATAATTTTCGAGTGGATTTCAACATGGACAATTCGATCGGCAAGATGTTGGGATTCGATCGAAAGATGTATCGAGGCCACGCTGCATCCGAAAATATGGTTGACATTCTCACCGTCAATAGTATTCTGGTGAATGTGGACGTGATTGCTGGAAGCTATGTGAATGGTAGCACACAACCGATGATCTATTCCTTCTTTCCAAATGTGTCGCCGGGTTATAAGATCGTGGAACGACCTCGAAATTTAGTTTATCTACCCATGATTTTAGACACATTGTATAGTCTCAAAACTACGTTGACAGATCAAAATGATGAGCTGTTAGATCTTCGTGGAGAGAGGGTGATGATACGATTTCATATAAGAGAAATATAAAGCAAAAAATAAAAAAAATAAAAAAAAAAATATTGTGTATATATATATAAATAAGAAAATAAAAGAAACACAATATTAATTTATAAAAATTATTTAATATATAATTATCATTAAAACAAAAAAAAACAATTGAACAAAATATATTTAAAAAAAAGAAAAAGGAAATATGACTCGAAACGTGGTTAAAAACGTGAACATATCCGAAAGACAGAGGGACAAACTTCGGAGAGCGTTAACTCGAGGTGAGACGGTGAGATTCAAATTCACTCACCAAGATCTGACGAGTGGCAGTTGTGATCCGATTGCCTGGACCAGAACTCAAATCAAAATGATGGAGAAAGTGATTCATGATGGAAGAGGGTTGACGGTGAGACTGAGTCCTGCTCAAGTGGATTATAATAAGAGAATGAAAGGCAGTTTCCTACCGCTGTTGGGGATGCTCAATGCAAAAGCATTGCCCATTCTCACAAACACCGTGTTGCCAGCTCTTGGTGTGGGAACTCTCTTGGGACTCGCGAGTTCGGGAGCTCAGAAATTAATGGGTGGTGGACAGTTTTTGAAGAAGGGAGGAGTCGTGTGCCGTGTCGACACAGACGGCAGTAAAGGATTGTATCTAAAACCCGTGAGAGGTGGCAACCTTTTCGGTGGAAACAGTCTCTATCTGAAGAGAGGACAGAACGTGGAGTGACTCAGTAAGTGTTTGCTGTTTAGTCCGCATTCACCATTTAAGAATGTACCACTTTTGAGTATGTTATAAAGTAAAAAAAAAAAAAATTATATAATTATATAAAGTATAAAAATATAAATTATATAAAGTATAGAAAAAAATAATATAAAAAATGGATAAAAAGGATTACAAGACCTTTTTGAATGATAATGATGGATATTTTAGGAAAGAACTGGAAAAAGAAGTGAAAAAAATAGGGATAGATTGTGGAAATTAAAAAGAAGAAGAAGAATGAGTTGCTTTCCACCACCACCACCACCACCACCACCACCACCTTTTGAAGAGAATAATGATGTGAGTGTTGCCAAGAGATGCACCACATTCATTCATAAATATGATAAAGGGAATGAAATGAGTTATTATAAAAAATGTAATATATCAAAAAAAAGAAAAGAAGAATAAATAATGAAAGTGAAGAAAAAGGGAAAGGTTATTACAATATATATGAGTGATAGTGAAGAAGAAGAAGGAAACAAAAAATAAAATAAACTAAAAAATAAAAAGTAATGAGATTTAGAAAGATGTTCAATCTCTCTAGATCTCATTACTTTTTATTTTTTCCCCCTTCTTCTTCACTTTCGCTCTCTCTATTGTCTTTTTATATTTCCAAGTCCGTTATTAGCATGTTAATGGTTGTGTCTTCTCCTTTTTCGCATATGTGTTGAATGTTTTTCTTTATTTTTGTGAGTTTTTTTACTTTGGTCAATGCGCTCTCACCACCCGATTTGTCTATGAGTTTGAGAGATATTTTTGGATATATGTAACTTCTATAGGGTAACGACAAATCGCTCTTATCAAATTCTTTGTCTTTGGCAATGACGATATCCTGTAGATCGCTTTCGTACTCGTAAAACAAATTGAACGTGGCTTCGTCCAATTTCAAAGGCATGCTATATTTCTCGTATTTGTGGTGTAAGCCCTTCATCTCGACCCCATCCAATTCGATAGCATCATGTTGTTGTCATCTATTGATTTTACAACCGAGTTTCTTGCACGTTTCGACTCATTTCAATTTCAATTCGCATCTTTTAGGTGTTGTTCTCATGGTTGAATATTTTTTGGTTTTATGAATTATTGCAAATAATAATATATCTTGAATTTTGTGTTCTTTTGTTAAATAATAATTTTTGTAAAAAGTTTTTCTGTCTACATATATACAGAAAGTTTTTTAAATTTAATTTTTCTTTAATGTGAAAATTTTTTTTTGTGAAAGTTTTTTCTCTCTCTCTATATATATACAAAAGTTAAAATTTTTAATTTCCTTTATTTGTTGTTGTATTAATTCAATTTTTTCCACATTAAGGAAATAAAAATCGATCAATCTCACAAAAAAAAAAAAAATTGAAGGGAATTAAAACAAATATATAAGAGACTATTCTAAAAACTTTTTTACAAAAATTATTATTTAACAAAAAAAAAAAAAATTCAAAATATATTCTTACAAATAAAGCAAACAAATAAAAAAAAATGGAAAATTTAGATAAGTATACTGTATCCCGGGTAAATGATATTTGTAAAGAATTAAAAATTCCAAATTTCAGAAATCATAGAACCAAATCAAAAAAATTTAAAGCCATACAGGAGTATCATTCACGAGGCAGTGGAAAGGAAATCGAAAGATCGAAAGTAAACTTAAATAAACTCGAACTGCAAAAAATAAGCCGATGACAGTAACACCTGATGATAGAAAATGAAACGCGGTAGTAGTGCAGAATGATTTAAAACTTAGAGAGATCATATGCAAGGAGTTACGTAGTTTGTTCGATGAAAAGGGAAACATTCCGGTTGTGAAAAATGAGAAGAAAAAGATGGCAAAGGGAAATGAAATGCTGATGTAAAAAAAAAAAACGTTCCGGTTGTGAAAAATAAGAAGACGACCAAACGAAAAGCCGTCAAAGAACTGCAAGTTTAAAAAAAATAAAAAATAAAAAAATAAAAATGAGTGACTCGGTTCAGAATCGAGACGAACAACATATATTGAACGAAATTCAATGAGCAATCGACGAAGGGAAAGGAGAAGAATGTGTAGGATGAATCGTCACAAAAGCATTCTAATTGATTCCCGAAGAACGGGAGAGTGCGATCAAAGGCATTTTTAAAACTTTCGATGTGGTTCCCTCGTTCAAAAAAGTCGGTCCCAAATTGTTCATGGAATGGGTGAAGAATAAAGTATTGGATTTGTTTCGCGAACACATGGATGTGAGACTAAAAATTGTGATGATACTCCATTGCGTGATGAATAAAATCGACGTGAACTCTGGCGAGAGCATCGTGAGAGATGCATATTTCAAATCTGGCATCCAGCCTATATTTCGAGGTTACAATTTATCAGATATTTTCGAAACGATGAAAGACAAGATGTTGACATATGTCGCAAATTATCAACATGGAGGTAGTAATTGGATGTTCGAAGAGGTGTTGAATCTCGAAATTCACGTGACCAAAAACAATCCGTTGAAAGTGTCTTCCTACGTGGAATTACCATATTTCCTAGCTAAAAAAACTGCCATGATCAACGTGAGAAATAAAGATGATCTGTGTTTTAAATGGGCAGTCACCTCTGCTTTATATCCCGTCAAAATCAACCCAGAGAGAGTTTATCGTTACGAGGAGACTTGTAAAAATCTTGATTGGACCAGAGTGACTTTTACGACAATGGATGTTCCAGAATCGGATGCTTCGAAGCTCCAAATCCCACCATGGCGGTGAATGGCTTGGGATATGAAGTATAAAAACAAATGATCTATCCTCTCAGACAGACTTCGTATATCGGAAGAGAAAATACGATTATTTTGTTATTAATTTTGAATGGTGACAATCGTAATTATTGTTGGGTTAAACATCCGAGCCGATTACTGTCAAGACAGAATAATAAACATAAAAGTATGATATATTTATGTTGCAACTGCATGAACACTTGCAGCGAAAAATCGTTAGCGAAACATCAGGAATATTGCAACGAAAATCAAGGCATCACCATCGGAATGCCCAAACCCAACTCCATCGTGAACTTTTGCAATTACAATAGAAGGTTAAAAGTGCCATTCGTACGCCGATTTTGAATGCTTTACCATGAAAATGAGTTCCTGCCAACCTGATGCTCTTCGAAGTTACGCCGAAAGATATCTGAATCACATGCCTTTGGGTTATTGCATTTACGTGAAATGTGCTTTCGACTTGCAACACGACATGGGTCCCTTCACCTACACGAAACGGTGTGAAGATGACGACGTGGCTCAAAGATTCGTGGAAGAGTTAGAGTCGACAATTCAAATTTTATATGGCAAATTCAAAACTCTGGCAAAAATGATCATCACGCGAGAGCAACAGGACAAAAACAACAGAGCCACCGAATGTCACATATGCAGACAATTGTTCGACGAGAATTTGCAGGAAAATAAGAAGGTTAGAGACCACAATCATTACACGGGTTTGTATGATGGTCTGGCCCACAGCAAGTGTATTTAAGATATCGAGACGCCACTTTCTATCCAGTGATATTTCACAATTTCTCAGGTTTCGACAGTCATCTGAAAAATTTCGGCAACTCCCATGAAGAATTAAATTGCATCGCGAACAGCGAAGAAAGATACATTTCCTTCACAAAATGGAAGGTTGTGGAGAAGAAGAAAAGAGTAATCAATGAAGAGACGTCGGAAGAAAAAATGGAATCCATTCATAGAGGCATACGTTTCATCGACAGCTTTAAATTCATGTCGACCGGTCTGGAAAAATTAGTTGATAACATGGGCAAGGATAAATTTAAAATCATGAGCAAACACTTCGGAGAATGAATAGACATCATGTTGAGGAAAGGAGTCTATCCTTACGATTACATGAACGATCTAAAGAGATTCGACAACACTGCGCTACCTTTGAAAGAAGATTTTTATTCAAAAATATACAAATCTGACATTTCTGACAAGGATTACGAACACGCCAAAAACGTGTGGAAACCGTTCGATATGAAAACCATGAGAGATTATCACGATCTCTATCTGAAGACCGACGTTCTACTCATGGCAGACGGGTTCGAAAATTTTCGAGACGTCTGTCGTCGAAATTATGATCTGGATCCGGCTTGGTATTTCACTACACCCGGCCTGACGTGGGATGCTCTGTTGAAGACCACCAAAGTCCAATTGGAATTATTATCTGACATGGACATGTTGCTCATGTTCAAAAAGGCCCCAAGGGGTGGCGTCTCGATGATCTCCTACAGATATTCTGAAGCCAACAATCCCTACATGAAAGAAGGTTTCGATTCAGAATGATCGAATAAATACATACAGTATTGGGATGCTAATAATCTGTACAGTTGGGCCATGAGTCATCCTTTACTGATTGGAAATTTCAAATGGGTGACGGAACCGGAAGAGATACAAACATGGAGAGACTATCCTTGTATTTTAGAAGTCAATTTGAACTATCCAGAAGAGTTACATGACCTGCACAACGATTATCCGCTGGCTCCCGAACGAATGGAACCAGTCGAAGGAAACGATGAAAAACTTGTTCCCAATTTATTTAACAAACGTAAGTACGTCGTCTACAGTGAGAATTTGAAACAATATGTCGATCACAGGATGAAATCACTCGACATACATTACGTCATTAGATTTGACAAAGAGCCTTGGATGAAAAAATACATCGATCTCAACACAAATCTCAGAATTCGAGCCGAGAACGATTTCGAAAAAGATTTCTTCAAACTCATGAACAACTGTGTGTACGGTAAATCGATGGAAAACATCAGGAAGAGAACCGATATTCGACTTGTCACGTCCGAGAAAAAAGCTAAACATTTAGTGGCGAAACCCAATTACAGACACCAAACCATATTCAACGAAAATCTAGTGGCCGTTCACATGCAAAAGACGCACCTGAAGTTCGACAAACCCTATTATCTTGGACTGATCATCTTAGATATCAGCAAGCAATTGATGTACGAGTTTCACTACGATTACGTCAAACGAAAATTTGGCGAGAAAGCCAAACTACTGTTCACCGACATGGACAGTTTGGTTTACGAGATAGAGACGAAAGACGTCTACCGAGATATATCTGCAGACGTCGGCACATGGTTCAACACGAGCAATTATCCCGTCAATCACCTGTCCAACATTCAATCGAATGACAACAAGAAGGTGTTGGGTAAATTTAAGGGCGAGAGTGGCGGTAAACAAATCATCGAATTCGTGGGTTTCAGACCCAACTGTATGCTTATCGCCTAGAAGGCAAAGAGATCAAGAAGTGCAAAGGTGTTCAAGCATGCGTGGTGAAGAAAAACATCTCTTTCTGAGAGTATAAAGATTGTCTGTTTGGAAGTGGGCCAGTGTAAAAGACTATGAAATCAATTCGAAGCGACAATCACAACTTGTATACTGAAATAATCAACAAGATTTCGCTGATGGACAACGACGATAAGAGATTCATATTAGATGATAAAATAAGTACTTTGGCGCATGGACATTGGGTTTTGGATATGATTAAGGACGAGAGGATTCCAGAAAATCAAGAAGAATTAGATGAATACAACACTATGGAAATCGATAGAGACATCGAGAGATTTAGTTTAAAAGAAAAAGAAAAAAAATTAAAAAATAAAAGTTTACACCATTTAGTGAATTTTAATAAAATAAATAAATAAAAAAAAATACACATTTATGAATAAGAAAATATGGATATCCGTAGAAGGTGTCGTCTTACCTAACGAACCCTTATCCAACATCGATCTGTCGAATGCGTTTGATGAACGTCGCGAATCCCATAGATTCAACCGATGCCATGACTAAGAAATACATGGATGACTCTCACGCGTGATTCATTGAACACCTGAGAGGTAGATACATTCAGAAAACGATACAATCAGAATTGAATGCCAATTCTAACAAGATAACGAATCCCAAGGACATGGTGACCAAATACTATGTACACCTGGAACAGAGAAAGACCAGAAATGAAATTGGATCTGAATGCGGGATTCAACAAGATATTGAATCTGTTGAGGATCGACGACGTGGATGAGGACTCTACCGTGGTCAACAAGGGCTACGTGGATTCTGCCGTGACGCGATCTCAAAAATACATAGAATCGCAAGTGGATGATCTCTATTTGAACAAACAATCCGGCGGAACCATGAAGGGTGGCATCAACATGAACGGTCAGAATTTATTCGGTCTCGATCAATATCCCGAATTTGATTCCAGCGCAGTCAGCAGGCAGTACGTGGGTGACAACTCGGTCTGGAGAAAGGGCGACATCATGGAAGGTAAACTAGACATGGGCGGACACACGCTCACGAATCTGCCGGATTCCGTGCACATGTCGGATGCCTGCACCCTGATTTCGGTGGTGGAGAAAGTCAAATACGCCAGGCAATTGATCACCGTGTGGGCCGAGGAGAGCAGCGCATTGGGCGAGGGAAAAGCCGAATGGTCTTTCGGAAATGGAGGTAGCAGATTTCAACATGGTCAGGTAGGATATCCCATGCCTTTGGGAGGTGAAATCATTCGAATGTGTTTGGCATCCACGGATTTGAACAACAGAGCGGTCGTGAATCTCATGGTGAACAGAATAGAGAGCGATAAAAGATACAGCATTGAAAAGACCGAGAATCAACACTCGAATGTCAGCACATTCGGCACACCTCTCAAAGTGAATGCCAGAGACAGGATTAATTTCATTACGAAAACCAATAATCCTGAAGCCGCCAATTCTGTGGTGAGCCTACTGACCGAACTAGATCCTCTGAACAAACAGTGAACGTGTGGAAATAATTAATTAAAAATAATGAGTAATTATTAAAAACAAAAAAAGTAAAAAAAAAAAAGTAAAAAAAAAATAAAAAGTAATGAGATTTAGAAAGATGTTCAATCTCTCTAGATCTCATTACTTTTTATTTATTTTTTTTTTTAGTTTTAAATGATGAATCCTCAAAATGTTATATCTCTCAATTCAAGTGGAAATCTAGATGGTGAGAACGATATGTATCATTGATACTTAACAGTACATCACGTAATATTAGTGTGGCCTGTTTTGCAACTCTTCCCACTATTCTTTCTTTCAAATCTCTATCTCTCACGATTATGAGAAGTCTATTTCCTTCAGTGTAAAACACTCTGAATCTATCTTCACTCGATATCTTCTCGACTTCTTTCACCTTTTTAAAAATCTTCTGACACATCTCTAGTAATGACTCATTTTTCTTGTTGCGTCTTTCCAAAGAGACGGTTAAATAGATATCGTCAATACTGACGACAATAATCATTCCTAAATTTATGAGATCTTCAAATCCCAACTCCACATCTGTAAATATTTGCAATTTTCTTTTGATTATATATGACTTTTCTTCTTTCATAATCATTGTATTAAAATGTTTTTTTTATTTTTTTTTAAATTTTTTTTTTAATTTTTATTTATATATTTTTTTTCTTTCTTTTTTTCTTTTCTTCACACACATGTCTCTCATCGAGTGATCAACATCTTATTTCCATCCAATTCGAATTGTAATTGTCTATCCGACAGGACCAAGGCAAAGGCCTCGGGTTTTGTTGGCACGTTTTCATCGAACAGCATCTTGATCTGAATGTCTAAGACGCTACTCTTGAGACATTTGCTCTGTTTACTGATTTCGAATATGAACATGGGATACATGAACTTGTATTCGACGAGAGATATATTAGGGTTGCTCATCAATTCGTTCAGACGGTAATACTTCTTTCTAAAATCCGTGGCGCCGCCATACAGTCTATACAAATCATTCTTGTCGAATGACGCATTGTAATCGATTGCGAGATATCTCGTGGCGTTCAGAAACACTTGCATGTTTCTCAAATTGCAGTGATCGAACTGTGACAAATTCTTTTCTTGAGACCTGTCCTTGTTGGTCTGAAACGCAACCATGATGAAATGTGGTCTCTCGGAAGCGGATTTCACGGCCAATCTCCAATCGAAGTGATTCATGGAGGGCAGAATGCTAGCCGTGTCACACTGTCTCATTCTAAATCCCACGGGTAATTTACTTTATGCATTTTTTCCATGGTTGAAGGCTGCACATGTGGAACGAACCACGATATCTTGTGTAGAGTTAACTTAGCTGCATCGGTTGCGGGGAATCTCACTATCGCTTCATCGTTTCCCTTTCGAATCAACATCAGATTGTGTTTGAATCCATACATGATCTTGTTGTAATCGTTCATGAATCCGAAGATGTGTTTCAAAGGTATCCTGAACAAAAATGTTCCTTTGGGTTTGGACGTCTTGACGACATAGTCGAATACCATAGTCGCGCCAGTGTTAGCAGGGCCGATGGTGTCTTTCACCCACAACTGATTATGTCCCTTGGATTTCGAAAAATCATCTGGATACATCAAGAGTCGGAACATCGTGGTGGCCTGACCAGGATGAAACACGGATTCCATCTCTTGTCCAAATAGCAAGTATTTTATATGCCATTATTGGCTAGAGTGTCTGTGTCATCGTCGGCATGAACGAATAGATCTTGGGTTTTGACGTTGATTCTTATCTCTCCCACATTGTTCAAACTCGTTCCGGTTATTGGTTCATATTCATGAACCTCGTATTCCTCAATACTTTTGTCTTTCGGTATGCCTTGTGTGATATCTAATATATTTACCATTTTTGAAGGTTTTGGTTTTTTTTGTTTATTAATTCGTTTGCTTTTTCTAAAAATAGTTTTTAATTATTTTTATTATTATTATTTTTTTTTCCTTTATATATATGTGTGTAAACAAGAAAATGTTAGAGAGAGTAATTATATATATTTTTTTTTATTATTAAAACTTCGTCTTCTGCAGTTGTTGTTCGTAAAACTTTCCGATGATCTCTTCACCACCCAAAGCTTCGATTTCGTAAGTCACCAGATTGGTTGTGAAATATTCTGATTATCATGAAGATTTCCGTGGTCCATCGAGGAGTGTAACCCTTTTCAAAGTGCCTCTTATAAGCATAGATCATCACTCGATCGCCGACCACAAATTTCGGCGGTTTAGACTCCTTCCTGATCTTAGATCTCTCGGGATATAGATTTGTATAAGCCCGTTTTTCGTTTCGAGGATCGCTAGCTTCTGCGGGGTCATCTTGATCAATCTGTGTCGCGTGTTGTTGTAATCTTCGTCCAGACCGTCCAGAGCGTATATGTATATCTTGGTCGAATTCGCCGTGAAGTATCTGTGAACCTTTTCCTTCATCGTTCGATTCCAACGTTCCACGACGCTAGCTTTCTCTTCGTTTTCGATCCGATAGAGACTGACCAACTGACGAACGTCCTTGTTGTAGAATTCCTTCCCCTTGTCCACCCACAATTTATTCGGTTTTTGAGAAGACGAATCGAACACGCTCTTCAGAGCCTTGGCGACGCAAGGTCCTGATTTATTCTTCAAGGCTCTGATCCAACCGTATTTGGAAAACATGTCGATGACCATCAACAGATACTTGATGCCCTCATTCCACCTTGAAAACGATCTCATGTCGACCAAGTCGGCAGACCAAATGTCATCCAGACCCTTCACAAACACCCTTCTCTTTCGAAATTTACACACGATGGGCTTGTGTAGCTCCTCGGCCAATTCGCTCATCAATAGTCGCTTCTTCTTCTTTTCGGAGACATTTTTTTTTTGAACGCACCATCCGAATTGACATTTTGTACTGATCACATTGCCGACCAGTGAACGTTTGAGCTTCTCTCTTCTGGTCGGATTTGATATGTCTCTCAATTTCATCAACATGTTTTTATCGCAGACGTCATTGCGAGTCTTGGTGTCGAGATGTCTGGCATAGCACAGATCGTGATCGTACGCAACCGCGTACACCCTATTCATGTGTTTGCTCCAGGATTTAGGAGTCAGATCGGGGTTGAGTCTCTTGTTCAATTTCGTTCCGGGTCCCGTAAAACTGTTACCTGGCAGATGCATTTCGAAAGGTAGATTATTGATCATTTCATTCGCGATGCCTTCGCCTGTCATCGTTTTTTTTTTGATGAATTGAGTCTTGATCGAACCACACACAAATTCCACAAAGCATTGGTCTGTCATTTTTAGTTTGTACTTCTCGAGAATTACCCGTCTCAGTAACTCTCTTACACTTTACGCAATACATTTTTTTAGGGTTATTTAAATGATTTCATGTTTATTTTTTTTTTAATTTTATATATATAAATTAATATATTTTTTTCTTTAAAAAATTCTATTCTTATTATATATATTATTTCAATCGTTGCTCTTGAGTTCTATCAACTTACTGAATTCCTCTCTGGCCTCTTTCCTCTCCCTCTCCATGAGAGAATCCTTCATCTCTTTCTTGATGATCTGATGAGTCTTGATTCTCACGGCTTCTTTCATGGCATCGTATTTTGTTTTCTCACTCAATATCGTACAGTATTCTCCGTCCGATATCCTACCGTCTTTCAACGCCATCGAGATCATTTCGGATATCGTGTCAATCTTGGAGTCAGCCAAGAAGTGAATCTTCTTGTGTTTCCTAGCCTTCAGATATAATTTCCTACGCAAAAAGTTTCCGACCATGCTAAACAATCCGGCGACGAGAGCCACTCCTTCTATGGTCAGCACGATCGGAAGACCAGCCACGGTCGACAACAATCTGATGCCGGCCATGTGTAAACCCATGGAAATTGTGATGAGTGTCTTGTCAACCGCTTTGACGAATTTCATGAGGCACGAATACTTCTTCTTGAGACAATGACGAGAGTCTCTCTCTCGAGTCAGATACAATTGGATTCTACTGATTTGATCGATGTGGTAGCTCTCTCCTCTTTCTTTTTCTTCTAGCGACGGCACCGTTGGCAAAATGCTGTTCGGCTTCTCATCCTCATCGTTATATAATGACGGATACAACTTATTTCTGGTTTTCATTTCTTGTGTTTTTTTTCTATCTTTCTAATTTTTATCTATATTATTTACGCGTGTATTTATTTATTTTTTTTATTCTCCCCCTTATTTATATCAACAAGAAAACTTAGTCGTGTCATATGCTCCCTTCAGCAATAATTTCAAGACGTATCCCTTGTCTTCTAAAGTCAGACTTCTATGCACCAATTTCATTTCTACCGAACCGATGGGCTTGTCTCGCCCGCTACAGAAGACTAATCTCCTCCAAAACTTGATAACGTCGTCGATTTGAACGTATTCGAATGCGAGTTCGAAATACTTGATGACCATATCTTCCCTTTCCATCGTCAGACACGAATGATCCTCGTGATCGAAGTCTAGATGATCCCGACACCCGACACATCGTTCTAACAAGACGCGAGCTAGTTGTTCACGCAGAATGCATAGGCTCTCATGAGCGCCTTTATAAGAAACGATGCTCTCATAATCTGAGAATCTTCATGATTTACGTATATTTTATTATCTATTCGATTCGATATTTTATTTATTTTTTAAATAACTATTTATTTATATAATTTTTTTCTCCTATATATTATATCAATCGCTTTTTTTATTTCTTCTCGCAGATCTCGTGATTCTGTTACGATTTATCTCAAAACTCCTAACGATTTATTTTTTTTTCATCTGTTCCCTCCACTAGAAATCCTCACCATTCATCCACGACTGATCGCGCCGTCTAGACCACGATGACAAACGTAGAGAGAAAAACTTTCGTCGATTCTAATTTTTTTTCTTAATCTTTCACATTTCTATCCTGAAAAACGTCTGCGTTCGCCAACGAACGATCGAACCATCTAACTCACGACGGCGAACGATCGAGGATTTCCAAACTCCGATTTCTTCTGAGTTGGAATCCGCAATTGTCCAGTAGCGACTGGATCGCACCCACCATGCTCTAGAAGTCGAAGATGAACGTTGTGAAAAATTTCGTTGATTCTAATTTTTTCAACATTTTAATGCTGAGTTGGAAACCGCACTGCACCGCACCGCGCCGCTCCGCGTTCGCCAACGACTGATTGAAACGTCTAACTCACGATGGCGAACGTTGGAACAATTTTAGAGTCGATTTTTCCGGCGCGGACTGAGTTGGAATCCGCACTCGTTCGCCAACGGTTGATTGAAACGTCCAACTCACGAAGGTCAACTAGTGCGGATTCCAACTCAGATGTACAAAACCGTGTACGTGTACATTTTTTGTACATTTTAACACTGAACTCTATGGGTACATGTACATGTACGTGTTCATGTACATGTACAAGAAAAAAAGTGAGCTGGGTATCCGCCTTTTTCACCTACTGCTGTTCAGTGGTAGATAGCGAACTCCTCATCCCAAAGGCCTCGTCCTTCCACGTGGAAGATCCCACAATGCATTCCAATCATTCTCAATTGTGGTTTATGATTACAGAAGGTAATTTCACGAGAATCAAGGGTAGGCGTTCATAGGTTAATATGAACCGCTGAAACATTTAAATGGTCGCAGTCAGCAAAAGATGCTTTTGTATCAGCGTTCGAGTCCGATGATATTAGATCAAATTTGTCAGGTATATTAAAACGGGAAATTTCTGATATAAATGTATCTATTACAAAGTTGAACTGTCTATTTAGGCTTGCGTCGGTGCTTAGCCTGAAACATAAGCGGACAAAGAGACGTGGACATTCAAAACAAAACCCTATGCCCTGGTACGATAAAAGCTGTTGTGATCTCAAAAAGCACCTCATATCATGCAGAAAGCTGTTGATCACATACAGCAATGACTCAATAGTACGAGGTCGCTATTTTACTGAAAGAAATCAGTATTACAGATCTTTTAAACTAAAACGGAGGAAGTATAAACAACAACTTTTCGATAGCCTCCCCCAAATGAATAACAGCAATCCTAAAGAATACTGGGATTTATTAGCAAAGATGAAATCAGAGTTTAACCATCTGTCTGAACAATCCTCTGTCATTCATCCAGATGCGGAATTTTATGAGCACTTCGGAAATCTCGATCAACCTCCCAATTCATCAGAGTTTTTAAAAATGTGAATTTCCGGAAAGATATCTCCGCTAAGCTATGCAACCTGGAGCGCAAATTGTCTCGTAACGACACCCTTGACTATCGTGTTACTGAAACTGAAGTAAGAAAGACACTCTCAAAGTCAAAATGTGGTAAAGCCGAAGGAGAAGATGGTATAAAGGCTGAAATGCTTAAATCAACCCGACATATCATAGTACCCGTTCTGATAAAAATGTTCAATGATATTCAGATATCAGGGATATTCCCTAAAGCACGGACTGCTGGTTATATTGTGCATATTCCAAAATGCAATAACCCGATAAATGCCGATCAATTCAGGGGTATAACTGTCACCAGCATTCTGGGTAAGGTGTTTCTCAATATCTTGCTTGAGAGATTAACACTATGCACAGGTGAGCCGGAAGTTCCACCCCAATATCAATGCGGTTTTCAAAAAGATCATAGGACAGCAGATAATCTCTTTATAATCAATAATCTAATAAAACGTAGTAATGAGAAAAACAAACGTCTTTATACGTGCTTTGTTGGCTTTAGTAAAGACTTTGATAAAGTATGGCGAGGGGTTATTCTATCGCTTGGCCGCTCTGGGGATCGGAGGCAATATGTATAAAACTATTAAGAATCTCCTGAGTGATACCGAGTCAAGTGTAAGGATTGGTGATAATTTAACCCAATACTTTTTTTACATCTCGCGGTGTGATGCAAGGGAATATCTTCAGTCCGTTATTTTTCCACTTTTTTTTATAGATTACATCGTTAATGAACTTCTAGACCAGAATAATGATTTATATGAAGTCATGGGTACACCAATTCCGTGTTTGATGTATGCCTATGACATCATGATGATGTCAGAGACTGCGAAAGGTTTACAAAGCATGATAGACAGATTGCACTCGTTCTGCTGTACTGATTGGCAAATTACCGTTGTTACGGAAAAAACAAGACAGTAATATTTAATAAAGCAGGGAGGAAATTAAACCAGGCCCTTTAATTTGGCAACACAATTTTAAGTTCATCTTAGGACTATAAATATCTTGAACTAAATCTGCCAGCCTCGAGTTATCTCAGTAATGCGATATCAGATTTGAAGAACCGGGCATGGAAGGCTGTTTTAATGTTTAGAATTCACTTGGAGGCAATGATGTACCCGTCCCCATCATTACGAAATTATTTGACACATGCATTAAGCCGGTGTTAAACTATGGCTGTGAGGTTTGGGTTGATCGATGTTTTCTGATGAAAACAGATAAAGTGGAAAACTTCCATGTCCGATTTTCTAAACGCGTCTTGGGTGCACATCGCAATGCATCAAATGTGCATGCCTTGCTGAACTTGACAGATTCTCTATCGGATTTGAAATTCTGAAACTCACAATTAAATATTGGCTCAGATTAGATTCACTGCCTCCGGACAGGTTATTATATAAAGGCTACATGGACACGAAACAGTGGAGTGGCCCGCAATAGCTCAATCTTATAAGAGGTAGTCTTTTTCAAATACGGCTTTGGTAATGTGTGGGAAACACCCTCCATGGTAAACAAGGAAACGTTCCCAGATGTCTTTCTCACTAGGCTTCATGATAACTATTAACAGACGTGGAAAAATGTAATCATTGTTGGGAAGTCGCAAAGCAGCGTCAAATTGGGGTTCTACTTTGATGTGAAAACTAACTACATGAGGGCTGCATACCTTGATTCTCTACCCCTGCAAAAAAGAAAACTAATAAGTAACATTTTATACTCAGCTGTCATAATCTAGAAATAGAGAAGTGAAGGCATCATAGACACATGCCAACACCCGCTGAAGCAAGGCTATGTAAGTTGTGTGATCAGAACGAAGTTGAAGACGAGAAGCACTTTCTTCTCAAATGTCCTCGATATTTTGACCAGCGTGCTACACTGTGGTCATCATTGAAGTCTGTATGGCCAGGTTTCAGATCGCTACACTCTGCACATCAACTTATTCTCATTATCGGAGCGAACATACCCCATGTCGGAAATATTTTCAGTACATATATCGATGAATGAATGAGAATAAGATCTCCTGCTCGAGAAAATAAATAAATTAATAAATATCGGTTGGACCATAGAAGGGCCTAACCTGAATTCGGGTCAGGCGGCCAGCCGAGACATGGTTTATTTTGTGGGGCACTGCCGATCACTTTTCCTTTTTTGGTCTGCTGTTGACTTGGAGGTGATTTAGTAGCAATTACCCTCAAAATATGGCAAAATCAGATGCTGACCAAAATAGGCACTCGAACTGACGCTCGATAAACGTAATGTATATGTATACAATAGCAGGTGGTAGTCAGTTGTTAAATTATTCTGAGCCCACTATATATACGAGTGCGTGATGGTTGATTAGGTTGTATGCGAGGATGTGTGTGTGTGGGGAGGGGGTAGGGCGAGGAGCGGGGTGTATTGAGTGCTTGTGTTTGCATCTTGCAGCTATATAAATCGATTTGCATATCATTTGTGTGATTGTTATTCTTGTATTTTATTGTTTTCGAAATGTCATACCCATTCTTTGTAATGTGGTTGTGCAATAAATTATATTCTATTCTATATTCAATGTTTGAAAATATGAAGGTCCAAATCGTCCATGGTCGAGGTTTGAATCATCCAACGGTTCACACTCGAGGTCCGAATCGTCCAATACTCGTAGTCCGATTAGTTCAAGGTCCTGATCGTCTTAGAATCGAAGGCTCGATCGTGCGTATCCCACTCTTCTCAAGATGCCAAAGCGTTGGTAGGATTTTCACAGAGTTGCCCATATTCGTGGGTTCGGTTCGCTTGAATCAAGACACTGATAATTCGTGATTCAGTGACGGATGGATAGCCTTGCTACTATCTAAATCGCGATCATTAAACAATCCTTTGATCTTGTTAGAAGCTAAGCCTACAAGCTTATGCGCAGAACCTCAAGATATGCACAAAGTCAGTAAGCTACCCAAGTGTTGTTTTGAATTAGAGACTGAAAGTTGAGACTGTTGACTATAATGTACGGCACTAGTGGTGAAGACAGCGCGTATTTATTACTTGGACTCGGATATTATTGCATATTCGGGACAAACATTTGGAGTGTTCGACTTCATTCTTTTTCTTTACATTTACGGAGTGAAGAATAAAGAGTTACAGTGATATCAGTTTCCACAGAGGAAAAGAAATTCGTTGTCAGGCAGACATAATGGGAGCTGTTACATTTTGTAGTTCCGCTATTTGGATATCTTATTTCTGTTGGATGTGCCGAGAATGGGTCATTATACGTGATGTGATGTCTATGTGTAACACGACCGTTGCAAACAGATCAAAATCAATGCATGGGCAATTAATGCTTCCATGCTCCACATACAATAAATCTCTAGCATAACACACAGACGTCACCAGAAAATCCTTGATTAGTAGGTCACCAGGCGGGACTGGCGCCTCTCTCCGACAATTCCTTACTGATAACTACTGTTCAGTAATTACGAGAAACCCTCGAGACAGCATCACCAACTGGCACGCGGACTCTGATTCGTCTTGAATGGACATGCATGATGTGACCTCGTTGGGGATTGGTCTACAGGAATAAGACGTCAGCGGAATCATAGGGAACATAAAACACTTACGATGAAGGAGATATATTTTTCCAATTGAGACTGGGACATGGATCCAAAGAATCAGTCGGGGGTGATATATGCACACATGTAAAGTGTAACTCAATAAGTCAGTTCGAGTTTAAGATAGTTTAAATAAAACTTGAGGAGCGATACGCTAGTAAAACTGTTACATTTTTACTGTTTTGATCAGTACCAAGCAGTACACACAGAACGTTTGGTTAATTTGGGCAGGTTGGGATAGTACTGAGTAGACTCAAAAGGGTGGGTGATTTATATTACAAGTACAAGTGTAGGCCTATTGCGAGTAAAAGGAAAACAAAATTGGGTTGCGCACAGAGCAGCTATCACAGACAAAGCGATCTATACTGCACTTGTCTTAGCAATGAAACTGTAACATAAAGCAACATAATCATCGGCAAATTTTCAATTAGTGAATCACCGAGGATGACTTGGTGCTTCTTTTATTGGATATTTGCTGAGAACTACTGTTAGCTGATAAAAAGAACACATGCCGGCAGCATCACCCATATACAGACTTCTCTCCCCCGTGGCAGTCGCACTGCGCGGCTTTACTGTGACACATTTGAG
Source organism: Pictodentalium vernedei (assembly GCA_031216915.1). NCBI lineage: Eukaryota > Metazoa > Mollusca > Scaphopoda > Dentaliida > Dentaliidae > Pictodentalium > Pictodentalium vernedei. The sequence goes on from CM062295.1 coordinate 272,372,704, forward strand.
GACATACTGCACCCAACTGGATCAAAAATGGCTACTGTCTACAGTGAGTGCGGACCGCCGAGTGGAGGCCAAGCTGGACACTTCTCAGCAATGCCTCCGACTGCAGCAAGTGATTGGTTATCAGTACAGTCTAAACATAGTACGGGGATAGTGACTCTATATTCTTAAAGAATTGAGCTAGGGTGGGCCAATGTTGCTTTTTGAGAGACTTGTATAAAACACAACCTTCAATAAAGAAGAGTATTTTCGGGGTGGGATGGGGCATCTTGCACATATGTGGAACCACTGTCGAGTGTAGTTGACCGATGTGGGCCAAGTACGTTGTCTATTTGGTCCAGGGATCCTTCGCGCGGACACGCTGCCCCCATGTCTAGTCTGGAGAGTCAGTGTCAAGACCCCACCGCGGCCTGCAGAACTCGACAGGGGCCCATATACAGGTAATATACGTAACGATCCCAGTTTCCGATTTAAGATACACGAATTCAAATTCCTACAAATATACACGGCGGGCAACCGTCTATTTAAGGTCACGTTCAGCGTCTTTGACTATATCGTGACCGGAACATGAGAATGGAGAACAGTTTATCCACATATTTAACCCTCTTCCCAAAGGCACACAATACGACAATTGTTATTTTGATTTTATTTTTTAAATGTTTCAAGACATTTCAACAAAACCATATCATGTGAACAATCACTTGGACGAGCTCAACGAGCTCGTTGTAACGCTTGGCCACATGGAGATGGTTTTGCTTCAATATCTAAACGTTGTTTTCTCAACTGCCCAATTTGTAAATGACGCGAACAGATAAGGCGATTCTTTAGGCAAAGGGTTAAACATATGCTTCTCATTTTAGAGACTTCACACCCTGGACATTGGTTACCGAGTCCTACTGCCGAAAACTTTTCGCTTTCGTTGCATTTGTTTTTCTATCATAATAGTCCATCCCAGCCATTGGGATACAGGAAAATTATTGCCAGGAGCCTCCTTGAAGAAACTGAGTCCGCGAAGTTAGCTGACATTTGGCAGTCGACAATGCTAAGTGTGAAGTCAGCTAATAGTTGACAATTCAAAGTGTGATGTCAACTGACAGTTGACAATTCGAAATGTGAAATCAGCTGACAACTGATAGGTGACAATTAAGACGTGAAGCCAGCTGGCTGTTGGCAATTTGGAAAAGTTTTCTTTTTGAGTTCACAGTCTACTCGCGCGTATTTTGAAATCTCGAACTGCGAATTGGCAGCTAGCTGACTATTCAAAGTGTCTTTTACGCGCGCGCGCATATTTTGAAATTTCGAACTGTCATCTGGAATCTGGCTGCTAGCTGACAATTCAAAGTGTAGGTTATGCGTGCATATTTTGAAGTCTCGAACGTTCAGGAACGAACTGGCAGCACGCTGAAAATTCAAAGTGACTTATACGCTTCGCGGGAACATTCAGATGTCTCGAACTGCTGCCTGCTGCGAACTGGCAGCTAGCTGACAATTGAATATGTCTTGCAGGCAACGTGTGCATATTTTGAAATCTCGGTCTGTCATCTACGAACTAACAGCTAGCTGACAATTCAAAGTGTTTCATACGCTTGAATATGTTGAAATCTCTAACTGTCAGTTGCGACCGGGCAGCTAGCTGACTATTAAATACCTATATATCCTATTTTAGAGGCTTCACACCATGGTCATTGGTTACCGGGCCCTGTTATGCCAGTGATACAGAATCTGTTTAACAAAGCGTAGATACAAGGATGTGGACAAGTTACCTTCCCACAAAAAGGCTTTGCGACAAAACATTTTTCGTTGCGGATGGATTTGTTTTCCTTAAATATTAGACCATTCTCGCCATTGAAAGACATGAAAATGATTTCCTGGAACCAGACTGAAAAAATGGGTCCGTGAAGTTAGTTGACAGTTGACAATACCATGTGTGAATTCTACTGACAGTAACTGTTGTCAATTCTAAGAGTGAAATTAGATGACAGTTGACAGTTAAAGACTGACAATTCAGCTATTGTTAAGGGGGGAGGGGGACTGTCAGTGCCAGTAAAGCTCTATTATACTCTGAAACCTGCTGAGATACCCTCCAAGACAAACACAGGAAGCACAAACTAATGAAGTTTGTTTTAAGATGCACCACCGCAGAACGCCTCAACTCATTGCTAGTAAGGTCCTGCCATTAATGTCGGCGATCAATACGACACATTATCTCCATTCTAGTGGTAACTTCAGAATCCCCTTCTGTCGAACCAATTTGTACCAATCTTCTTTCATCCCAGAAGTAACTAAACTATGAAATAATATACCATTACCAATAAGAGAGAACGATTCTTGCAGCAACTTCAAGAATTACTTAAATCATAATAGCCGACGGACGCCATCCTTCTTCAGTAATGCTAAATGTCGTGCCTCACAAATTTACCATTGCAGGTTGCGCATGGGATGCAATAACCTCAACTCACATTTGTATGCCAACCACATATCCCCGTCACCTTACAATCAATGTGGGGAGATTGAGTCGTCCGAACATTTCCTGCTAACGTGCCCACTCTACTTCAATATCCGTGATCGTACCATTGGTCAACTACCATTTACTCCAATTGTGTCGACCTTACCCCATGGCTCCGACGTTCTAAGCAATGAAGATAATAACGCAGTCTTTGATCTCGTCCAAGATTATATTGCTACAAAGGGCTTTCAGTAAGTGTATATATATATTCCAATTTTTGAAACAGTGCAGCTTTTTTGCGCGGGCGTTTCGGCGGTCGCTGTAGTCTTCATCAGGGCGATTGTAGCCAAATAATCAATTTAAATTGGTGAAGTTACCCTGGGAAGGGCGGCTACGGTGATCGGTACTTTGGTATGGAGAGCTGTGCTCTTTTAGGGAATGGAGTTTGAATTTAACAAAATAATGTGTACGCATGCCGTGCTTGTAGTTGGCTGGTTTCGTCAACGGATCTGCACCCTTGTTGGCTTCCTGCTTTCTCTCTTCATACGTAATTCTCTTCTTATTCTTCGACATCTCTGACTTTAATGAGCATAGTTTAAACAATAGATATGCAACTTTGTGGCTATCATTGATCCGTTATATTGTTATATTGTAAATGTTGTACAGTGGAGCCTACTTAATTGGATATCTCTTAATTGTATATCTCTGTTAACTGAATATAATTTTCAAACACAAAACCATTTACCATATCTTCAGTACAAATTTGGTCAGTTAATTGCATATGGGTTGTAGAGTAAACTCCTGTTAATTGTTTATAAATTTTTGTAATATGTCGAAAACATTACTGTGACACGCACAAAATTCCCCTTCTTTATCAACCTTTTTGGCCTCACTACACCCAATACAGGCATTTATTCTATTATATCTTGTTTGACAGAGCTCTATGAGCTCTGTCAAACAAAATATAACAGAATAAATGCTCAGTTTACCTCCAGAACACAGGAAACTGACCAAATCCCTGTTAAATGTACACTCCTGTTAATTGAATAATTTTCACTGGCAAAATGGATATTCCATTAAGAGGATTCTACTGTATTTAGAAACGACCTTGTATGAGCTATTTAGCTGTCTGTCGCATCCACCATCTACTACGTTGTATAATTTATATTACTTGAAATATTTTGAATAAATATTGGTTAAACTAATTCGGAAAAGTTTTCTTTTTCAGTTCACAGGATACGCGCGCATATTTTGAAATCGCAAACTGTCAGCTTCAAACTTGCAGCTAGCTAACAATTCAAAGTGTCTTGTACGCATGAATATACGTTGAAATTTCGAACTTTCAGCTGCAAACAAACAGCTAGCTGACAATTCAAAGTGTCTTGTATGCGCGCAATGTGTTTTCTGTATCGTCTGGTATTCTGTTAAAAACCCATTTCTTTGTTTCAGTTGACAGTAACTGTTTCGCTTCGTATCCTGTTTAAAACCCGTTTCTTTGTTTCAGTTGACAGTAACTGTTGACAATGGAAATGAGAAGTCGGCTGACAGTTGACAGTTCGGAAAGTTTTTTTTTAAAATTCCCATTATTCAAAGTTATATCTCTGTTACATGCCATACCCGCGCATATTTTGAAATCTCGAACTGCAAGCTGACAGTCCAAAGTGTCTTGTACCCCGTCTCGTATCCTGTAAAAAAACTTTTCGGCGTTTTCAAAGGTACAATTGTTTTTTCGCAAATCTGTCTCTGCTGCATTTTCTTACAAACTTGTTAGGTTTTCATTCAATCTGGTATAACGTTAGTTCAGACAAGCATAACATGGATATTTTGCTTTTTTATTCCTCTAATGAAGTAATGAAGTGTGTGAACTGTCATCTGTGAATCGCCATCTGGCTGACAATTCTGGCGGCTATAACCCTAAACTAATTGTGTTAAATTTAAACTTATTATGCAATATAAACTTATAAAACTATGCCACGTGAACTCAAATACATTCTTGAACAATATCATGTGAACTTTAAACGACTTCTCGTCTTGCATACTGGAATATTCCGACGTTTCCAAATCGTCAGCTCTCTGCCAACTCGGCGTGTTAGTCCAATGTGCCAGTGTTAGTATTTTAAACTGTTTTCAAGATTGTCTCAAGCTTTGCGAGAAAGTTTAAATGTGGTCACTGGAGTCCCTTGGTTTGTTCTTATTTATACGCCCTGTCATATACAGAAAGAAGGTCATTTAGTGGAGACTGTACTGTCCGTTTGGAGCAAAGAATCGTTTGCTGGCTTCCAATTCGGAATGTTAGTGAAATGTTCAGTGTGGATGGATATTTTAAACTTTAATCTTAAACTGATGATGCCCTTTTCTTATTTAAGTACAATGACAAGTTAAGCATTACAAAATAGCATACGACTGTTTTATTTTCATTGCTAAACAACCATGCTAGAAACATCTAATAATCAAATGAGAAGCTTAAAAATACATTCCGTCGCATATTTTTTTTCAGTCTCCGTAACAGTTTCACTGAAAGATCTGGTTACAATAAAGTAAATGTGAATGATACCATATCTGCTTCATATGCCGCATTCCTCACTTTTTAGATAAAATAGTGTCTCAATTTGACAGCACACTGAAATAAAATAAGACAAATTCATAATGAGAAAAACTTTATAAGTTACTGTGATGAATTGATGATAACATGGTCAGAGGTTATGTTCAACCGAGACGTGAAAATGTTTTCTTTTTTCCAATAACCTACCCAAAGCCACACCGTGTAACCTAAAATCCGATTTTCGGCGACAACAACCCGCTTTCCGGCGACAACAACCCGCTTTCCGGCGACAACAACCCTCTTTTTGGCATCAAATCAGTTTACAACGCCGCTCGCGTCGTTTCTTTCGAAGCGGGGACAAACAAAAGGACTAAATTCAGCATGTTCAATGGGTAAATAACACAAAACTCATTAAAATTAATAAAAATCAGTTTTTCTTCAGTCCGTATATTCATTATTTAGTCATGAAAACTGTTTAGAAACCAAATTTTAATGCGATCGAAATTTCCCTATATTCGTGCAAAGCCAGTTTTTCGTCGTAAAAACTCGATTTTTCATTAAGTAGGCGATGCATTTGTCTGTTTAATATAATATTTTTGTTATTTTTGGTATAGTGTTTGTATAGATTTCAAAAAGTGAACCGTCTTTGATAGATCTACAGATAAAATCAAAGAAATATTCTCGAATTTTTTTTTTACAAAATCCGACAACGCCGCTAGCGGAATCGTACAACACCGCTGACCGGTTTTGGTAAAGATACAATGTGATTTGTGCCTTAAGCAGTTTCATATTATATTTATTTTTCGCGATCCTGTGCGTTCTGCATGTTCTTTCGGGGGTCGATGAGGACAGTTTATGGTGAATAGCTGTCTTAGGGTACTGTCAGATAAGCTAGTAACAAGCCCACCCCAAGATTGATGATTATAGTGAAACTTGTTACCTGGAAAATACCATTAGGCCTACACAGTTAAAATAGATTTATAGGGTTTTTAAAACATAGCTCAAAGGCGAATGGGCCGGGGAAGGGTGCGACTTTTGACCAAAAACCCATCCTCACCCAAACAAAGCATATCATTATCAAACAGTTCATGAGTTCGATGTTGAATTAAACCACGGTTGCTGTTAAGCAGATATACGTGAATTTGACATTGAATCCAAGAAACTGCTCATTGATGAAAAGATCAACTGGTAGAATACTGTAATATTTGCACCTTTAAAAATTGTACTTCCCGCTGCAACATGCACAATTATGATTATAATTACATTTAGAGACCTATTGTTCATAAAGGTTACACTGCTCCATTTTATTGGAGGATGACTACCTGCATTTTCCAATAAAACGAAACAATGTGATAAGATACACGCCGAATCTACAAAATGAATGTATTCTGGTATGTTGTAGTTCTATTCGCCAAGCCCAAAGGTTTTAACTCTTTACCTAGCGTAACGGTCAAACCAGCAAGCGCTATTCTCAAAGATCGCCATTCAAAGTTTATTATATTTCAATATTTATGTCTCAAAAACATAACCTATGACCCCTCATTGGAACGAGGTCGTCGTGCTCGTTCCAATAAGGTGATAAGTTATGTTTTTGAGCCAAAAATTGAAATTATTTAATTATTCAAGACTTTTTGGTACGTGTCTGATACCCGTGTTGGGTAAAGGGTTAAACAGAACTGACTATTCGACGAACGATTGAGAAAGGGACATTCCACCTAGGACACTACTGTGGTGTAACAAATACAAGAAAACTTTATTTCGTGATGCAGACATTGGAGGTTCACGACTTGTTAGTGCTTATTTTTCTCATGGTTGTGTAGGCTAGCGCGATGGCTGTATTGCTTGCTACATTTACAACATTGGCACTTCCCCGAAGGGTTGTGCAAATGCATGTGCTCTTTTAAATATTTTATGGCTTTAAACTGGCTTCCACAAATATCGCACTTAATAATATCTGGAACCCTTCCGCATGTTTTCACATGGAATTTGTACGACCTCTCGTGAGCAAAATCGTGATCACATTTTGAACATTTGTGTGGTCTCAGACCGTGGTGTTTGTTAACATGGTCAGAAAACCCTGTCAGGTAGTTGAAACCTTTCTCGCGCAAATCTGACATTTGTATTTGAACTTGTCACCGTGTTCGTATGTGTGCTTCTTTAACCCACTCTTTGTCATAAAAGATTTGGTGCAATCTGGAAAGGAACAGGGGTACCTCATACCCATATGCACAGATCGCCTATGCTGGTTCAGATCATTTATGTCATAAAATCTCCGATGACATGCAGAACAGGACAACAGGGTACCACCATTCTTCTTCTTGTGTCTAATAAGAGAGCTGCAGCTTGAGAAATACATTTGGCATGACGATTCGGCGGACTTGTAATTGATAACCAGCTGGTGTGGTCTCAAGGTTGTGCTTACGCCTTTTAGAGACCCTTGACTCAAGATTACTGGCAGTGTCTTGATCAACAGCTTTTGAGGTGGTATCGTCCTCGATAATGACATCAGACTCAGTAAGCGGACTGCGCCCTAAGTCATTCAATTCAGAACTGAAATGAGATAAAGAGGATTTCTAACTATTATAACTCATCGTACTAATAAGCCATTTCCAATTTAGGTATGCTTACTTGATACACCCGTGGCAGATACTAGATTTGGAAAACATGGAGGCACCCCTTCAAAGCATAGTGGCATCAATTACAGATATCACAATTGAGGTGAGAAAGTTTACGAAGCAACACAGTTACGTTAGATTTTAAGCAACCGCTAAACCTCGATCCGTTCCACGACATTGTGAAATTCCGATCTGAGCGTTGTAAAATGTAAAATGATCGATGAATTTGGAGGTGATTATTTTTGGCAAACATACTGGTTAACTCTGACAAACAACCAAACTGGTTAAGACAAGTCTGTATCCGCTTGTACAAGCCAATATTTGCCAGGAATTTATAAATTATGACATGTATATCCTCGAACAATTGACAGGGAATAGTGAGCGAGTAATTCATTTGGGATATTCTGTACTTGAAAGACAAGTGAAAAAGGTAAAAGTTTGCTCGATTTGATGTTAAACGTCTACGTGTTAAAATCATCTAATTGGGGATCTATTTATATCACTTGATTGCGAAGCGTCCGCACGTGTGCCATTTTGGTTGAATAAAACAAACGGAATGCGTATGTAGCCGTTCAGGAAAGCGGGTATCTCTTCGTTGCGCGGATTTTAGCTTACATGGTGTGCCCAAAGCCCACATCGTAAAAGAACAAGGCTGCTTCAATGAACAAGACAACTTTAACGAAAATAAATTAACATAATAAACCCCTCGTGTACCCCAGGACGTCACTGAATAAAAAAATAATAATGAATATAAATAACTTAGATGAAGGTTGCGGTTACAGCATCTCAGTTTAAATCGTGAGATATAGTAACATCGACTTTTTATAAGTGGGTTGTGAGTATACATTCATGGAATGATCAATGGCCTCGAAAAATACAATACGATTTTATAGGCTGCATGAAATTTGGACCTCCGCCCATTGTTATCATCTTTTCAAATATCTCACTTAGTGACGTCAGACGGAAACATATGCCAATGGAGCCGTAAATATAGAAAAAACTATGCGAGTTCTCGTCCATTCAGAGGGCGATGATTTTAGTCTTATTTGAACATAACTGGATATTTCCGTGCAGCGCCTTTGCTGTTACTTATGAATCTAACCTACTGGGTGTTTACTTTCTCGTCTTGGGTAAAATGGTTTTTGCAGTTTGAATTATCCATATGAGCTGATTGCTGTACACTTAATGGCTTTTGTCCAGAACTTGACTCTGGAAATATAACAGATATAGACTCACTGCCTTCTTTATTATCTTCTGATGAAGGTATCTAAGCATTTTCAACAGGTGTTTCAGGCTCTATATTTTCCAAAGATGGACATTTCCATGGAGAGACAGAATCTGCAACGATTCCCCTGGAATGAGAATCAAAACGATTTTTTTCATATTTTAAAGGCTGATCTTGAAGTACTCCACTTTCCACTTGTACAGCGTAAATTACAGAGCTTATTCTTCGTACAACTATCCCTTTTAGCCATTTACTGGAACCATACGTGTAATTTTCATCTAAAACGGTTTGCCCAAGTTTCAAACCCATGACAACTCGTTTAGATTGATAACATTCTTTTACTGTTTGATTGTTTCCTTTCAGCACTCCAGAAAAGATTAGATTTGATAACGCTTAAAGTAGTTAGAGGACTTTTTCTAAGAAACAATTCAGCAGGGGTAGTTCCTGTAATTGTATGTGGCATTTTCCTGTAAGAAAATAGAAAGTTAGATAACTTGTGTTCAATACCAAAGTGAGCATAATTTCGGATCAAAGGTTTGCTTTAACATTGCATTTGTAAGGTTATGTGTACTCCTTTCATCTGACCCGCTGGTCTATGGGTAATAAGGTTGAGACCTTAAATTTTCAATGCCATTCAACTTAATATATTCATCAAACTGAACGCTGCTAAATTTTGGATTACTATCGAAACTATCTATTCCATCAGCCTGCATCTTATCATATCCCTCAAACAAACTATGGTTTCAGTTGTGGTTGTACTCTTCATGCGATATATTGCTGGCCGTTAAGAGTAAACATCAACTGCACCCCAAAATTGTTCGGCAAAATCTACATGCACTCTTTCTCAAATTCTCTGGGGACATAGCTGTGACTGCAATGGTACTTTAGTATGGGGCGCCATCCCTCTATTTATTCCTTATTTAATGATATCATTAAATGAATTAGTGATATCACTATTTCATTTAATGATATCACAAATTATTTAGTGATATCACAAAATGAATTAGTGATATCACTAATTCGATTTTGTGATATCACAAAATGATTTTATGATATCAATAAATCGATTTACTGATATCACTTAATGTTGTCGATTTAGTGACATCACTTATTTGATTTCGTGATATCACTAAATCATTTTGTGATATCACTAAATCATTTTGTGATATCACTAAATATGAAAACGGCATATCAGCCCATTTCATTATCTGATTTAGTGATATCATTAAATCGAATAAGTGATATCACTAACTCGACAACATTTAGTGATATCATTAAATCGAATTATTGATATCATAAAATCATTTTGTGATATCACAAAATCGAATCAGTGATATCACTAAATCATTTTGTGATATAACCAAACTGAGTGAATTAGTGATATCACAAATTCGATTTAATGATATCACTAAATCATCCGATTCCATGCAGTGGCCATCACAGTACATATTATAAAATCAGTTTTGTGATATCATAAAATAGTCAGAATTAAATGATATCATAAAATCAGATTGTGATATCACTAAATCGATTTAGTGATATCACTAAATCATTTTGTGATATCACTAAATTCAGTTAGTGATATCATTAAATCCAAGTGATTATACATATTAATAATTCGATTTTATGATATCACAAAATATTTTATGATATCACAAATTATTATTCATATTACAAAATAGTAACTTCCACACGAATTATTGATATCACGAAATGATTTAGTGATATCACTAATTCGATTTAATGATATCAATAAATCATTTTATGATATCACTAAATGGATTTTGTGATATCACTAAATAGAACGGAATCAGTGATATCATAAATTCGATTTAATGATATCATTAATTCATTTCATGATATCACTAATTCATTTAATGATATCATTAAATAGGGAATAAATAGAGGGATGACGCCCCATACTTTAGCACATACGTTCCTTACCATGGAACATGCTGTCTGCACGTTAACTCTTCCCTCTATACATTTATCTAAATTAGGCCAATCTACAAAATGTCTGGCTAATAACGTCATTCTACAGATACCGAGATATTCCTTATGTAATCCATCTAAAAGTAGTTCAGGAATCACAACCCTTAAAGCCCACAACACATAATGATTCGCCATTGATAGTTCTGATCTTCTGTTAAAATAAGGATTTAATGTGATGTTCTCATTATAGTTTGACCAATCAAATTTGACTGCATCTAAAATCCTGCTGAGAAATGGGCCCCTTAAAGTAGCGATCCGACCTCGTCAATTCGACGGAATACGACAAACCAGACCACTTTACTGTCACGATAATCTCTATGTACATCATACTGCATAGTGATATGCAGAAAGTACCACTGCCCATCTGTGCAAACATGCTGCGGATAAAGTTGAAATTGATGTGTGTGGGTCAAAAATTGTTACCAATGGCTTATGGTCAGTGTCCAATATAAATCGTTTAGCATACAAAAATATTTATGACACTATTTGATAGAAACAAAATGATGCCAACGCTTCTTTCTCTAAGTGAGCATAGTGTCGTTCAGCATATGAAAGTGTTCTGGATACAAATGCCATGGGTCTAGCTCAGCTATCCCCCATAATGCGAGATAGCACAGCGCCTATACCACGTGGGCTTGCATCATAAAACAATTTAATTTCTTTCTTTCCATAATAATGAACCAAAATGTCACTTTTCAAAAGGAAGTCTTTACACTCATCAAATGTCTTCATTCATTTAGAATTCCAGTTTCATCTTTTATTTTTCTGAAGTAAAGAATTCAATAGATGCAAAACCGTTGAACGATCTGGAAGGAATCAATCATAATAATTCAACATACCATGTCATGACAACAACTCTGTAACATTTGAAGGATATGAAGCATTTAGAACTGCCGATACCCTTTCCTTGTCTGGGCGTATACCCTGTTTGCTTATAATATGCCCAAGATGTTGTACTTTGTCTTTTAAAAATCCACATTTGTCTTGTCTTAATTTGACATTATACCTTACAAGCCTGTCTAAAACTTCAGATAATACAACGTTACACTCTCCAAGTTACAAACAGTTTTACCACTGATCAAAATTTCATCTAGGAAACATAACACATTCTCAGTACCTGTAAGCATTTTTCTCAAAAGTACGTTAAAAATAGCCGAGGCAGAAGTTACACCAAAACTGAGTTTCTAAAATTGATACAAGCCTTTGTGAGTATTGATTGTAAGGATGGCTTAGAATTCTCATGCAAATGATGGAATGCACTTCTAAAGTCTAGCTTCTAGCTTGCTGAATAAAGCTGAGCAAGTAAAATTTGCGAACAAATCTTTTACATTGGTTAGTGGGTACTGGTGGAATTTTAAATACGTATCGATTGTTGCTTTGTAATCTCCAAACATTTTAACTTCACTGATTGTTTTGGCAACAACTACAATCGGAGATGCCTATTCACTAAATGAAACATTAGAAATGACACCCAGTTCGTCAAGTTTTTCAAGTTCCCCACCGACTGTCTCCTTCAGTGCATAAGGAACTGGACGAGCTTTAGAGATTATAAGGCAAGCATTTTTTTTCATGTAAATTACTTTTCCATGTCCTTGAATTGTGCCAACATTAAGTTGAAAATGCACTGTTGTGTCCAATAATTATCAGTAGGTAGTAAAGGCGGATTCTGGACCACTTCGTACATGTACCGTACACGTACATGGTGCGTTTACCGTCATAGGATTCAGTGTTAAATCACGTGCACGTATACAAAAATGTTTTTTCATGGTGGTCCAGAATCCGCTATTGTTTTTGAGGCTCACAGATCGCACTTTTAACGTTCAAATACCGTTAGCGAACGCGTACATTCGACACGTCGCTCAAAAAAGTGAAAAATGTACGAAATTGTACATAAAAATTTTCTTAAAAATTTTTGTCGACGTTCCCATCGTGGATTAGACCTTCAATTTATCGTTGGTGAACGTGACCAAAAAACGCTTTGCGGATTCTGGACCAGCATCAAAAAACGGTTTGCGGATTCTGGACCAGTGGTCCAGAATCCGCTATTGTTTTTGAGGAGGCTCAGAAATAGAGTCGACTATAAAGATTGAATTCGATAAATTCTATCACAATAGACACTCATGTTTTTGTTTCGGTGTGAATGAAAAGTTTTCGTTCAAAAGAGTCGACTATAAAATTGAATCTGTTATAATAGACATTCATGTTTTGTTTCGGTGTGAATGAAAGGTTTTCGTTCAACGGATGACATTGAAAAAAATTGAGTTTTAGAAAATTAAAATCGATGGAAAAATCGTTTGTTTACGTTTTGTCACTGCGAATTTTGTGAAATAAATCTTAATAAAACACTTTGTAGAATTTGTTTCATTCAAATAAAAATAGTTTGTAGAATTGTTTCATTCAAATAAAAATTCTATTATAAAAACCTTTTTCACTTAGATGAATTTTTAAGAGATAAAACTATCATAAGAGACACTCATGTTTTTGTTCTGGTGTGAATGAAAGGTTTTCGTTCAATGGATCGTTTTAATAATAGACAATAAAAGCGTGTTTCCACTCAATCAGGTTTAAGAGGTAAATTTAATTTTTAATATATTCGTGATAATGTTCGGAGATATGAATGAACCCTTTCAACGGATGTAATTATTCTCAAATGCGTTAAATCAGAAACCAGTTTCTTATGCGCTAAAACTTTCAAACTTTTCAAAGTTCTCCAGTTCGTCACTGAGTGAATAATCTGTGATGCGATTTTTAACGCGTTCAGAGGCAAAACGCATTTATAGAGGTTTTATCATGTAAAATGTTTTTCCTCAACTGGTTTTTAGTTAAAGACAGAAGATTTTTATTTACTTAAAACATAAAAATAATTATACATTTAATTTTGAAAATAATAAATAACTCACATTAGCATAGCAAAGGAAATATTAATAATTTAAAAACGAAAAAAAATGTTTTTACAGATGGATGCCAAACGCCGAGATCAGATTTTAAACGAATATGAACTTGCCAAGAAGAGCATTCAATCGGCTGACAGAAGCAGACGGTTTGGAGAAGTGGAACTGATGTGCGAAGCCAAAAAAATATTTAAACCCATGACAGAGGTTCAGGAACGAAGCAGGAAGGAGATAGTTGAAGAATTGAGACCCATAAAAGAGAGTTCTTTGAGAATGGGTTCGTTGCCCGGTAGTTTTACAAAACAGTATTCCTTTCAATCTACACCGGATTACGTTCCCATGAGAATCGAAACCGATGTGAGCGACAGCGACGATACAGCTTCGACTATCACCACTGATAACGTCGCATCGTCCGAGGATGGTGGTAAGAGAGATCTGTTGTATGGAATTTATAAGGATTCGGACGGTAGAACTTTTGTGGGCGACACAGAAGTGGAAATGGATGATGATAATTTAATCGTTGGTTCGAATAAGTATGAAATAACTGATGGACTGCGCAAATTGCTCCTTTTTGACAAGCCTAGTGATTACACGGAACAGGATTTCGACAATTACGGCGACATTCTGGTTCAGACCCACGCCATGAAGAGAAATAACGATGCCAGAGAGACGAGACCCAAAGCCAACAGAGGTTACAAGTGGACGAAAGTGGTGAAACCCATATGGGATATGAATAAGTTCATCGAATCGGTGACTGGCAAAGGGGTGAAAACCACTTTTCTTCCGAGCGATTCTGACGCTCTGTCTCAGAGATTGAGTTTGTTGATGGCAAGTAGACATGCTGGTAACACAGGATTAGATAATGAGATAGTTAGTATATGCGACGAATTGTTAAGACAGAAGGTTTTGAATAAAAACCATTATAAAAGGCTGATGAACGAATTGAAGGATTGATGTATATAATAAGTAGAGAGAAACAAACAAACAAACAAAAATATATAAAATAAAAACAGTAAATTTTACACTAGAATAATAAAAGTATTTAAACAACAAACGATTTACCAGTGAAAACAAAATATATATTATAAAATAAAAATATGTTGGTGATAAAGAACAGGGGATACGTTAGAAGTTACGTTCAAGGTGGTTCTGGCATCGTCGATTCTATAATGCGAGCGTTCACGAGTGATGCAGGTAGAAAACTCGCATCGACCGCGTTTGAGGTTGGTAAGAAGACGGCTTTGGATGCTGGTAAGCCGAAGCCAGTGGTAGGATAGCTTCTGTGGCTGGCAAGAGGGCAGCCGACGCGTTGATCGACAAGTTGATCAGTCCACCGGCGAAGCGAGCTATGTTAGAGCGAACGCCGAAAAGTTGGAAAGATTTTAAGGATGCTGTGGTACCCATACAAGATTTAGCCAAAATGACGAGTGGATCTGGATTGAAGAGAACTCGCGACGGTGTAATATAAATAAATAATAATATTAAAAAAACTGAGTTTGATAAACATAAAAAATTGTGTTTGAAAAAATCTAAAATAACCAAAAAAAAAAATAAACAAAGATGAACATTAAAGATATGTCTTGGAACGACGCCGTGACTAAGAGGTCGAATAATGAGTTCTTTCCTAAAAGCATAAGAGGCTTGATAGTGGGAAAATCGAATTGTAGAAAGACCAATCTGTTGATGAATCTGTTGTCGCGACCCGACTGGTTGGATTACGACAGATTGTTTGTGTTTGGCAAGAGCTTGTTTCAACCCGAATACAGATTGCTTCAAGAGTGCATGGATCGTAGATTGCCTAAGGACGTCATAGCCAGAATCTTTGACAGTAGGGAGGAATTCGCCAAAAGTGAAGCTTCTCTTTCAACCATTTTGGACGGTGCAGCGATGGAATTGATGAAGAGAAATGCATCTTCGAACATCGAGTGTCGATTTTATGAGAACGCTAGCGACGTTCCGGATCCTAGAGAATTGAAATCGGAAGATAAGAATCTAATGATTTTCGACGATCTGCTTTTGGAGAGACAGAACCGATGTGAATCGTATTACGTTAGGGGTCGTCACAGCAACGTGGACTGTTTCTACCTGTCGCAGAATTATTTTTGATTGCCCAGACAGACGATAAGGGAGAACGCTAATTTTCTATGTCTCTTTCGTCAAGATCTCAAGAATCTCAATCACATCTACAGCGAGCACGTCGCAAACGACATGAGCGCGGCAGAATTCAGGAGATTCTGCAAGAGGGTTTGGGATGGAGGACTTTACAATTTCGTCGTGATCGATTTGACTAGCGAATTTAATCATGGAAAATATCGGTGCGGATTCGGCAAGTTTTATGTTTCTGATGATAATAAGACAGAGAGCGAAAATAAAATTAGAAAATAATAAATCATCAAATAATTTAGTTTTGAAAAAATAAAATAAAAATTAAAAATATAATGTTCGAACAAGGAGAATTGTTAGAACGGATAGCTGAGAATACAGCTGCAAAACAATCCATTCAAATCGTGGTGAGTGGCGATTCGACTCGATTCGCGACGAAATTCGAACCTTCCATCGAATTGAATAGAGAGAAAAGATACGAGATGGCGTTGGTGAATCTGGAGACTTATTATTCCTTTCCCAACGTCACCGAAAAGAATAACTCATTTAAGTATTCCAACGGAGTGGATTGGTTGGAGATTCGAATTCCCAAAGGAAGTTACAACATAGACGATTTGAACAATTACATTCAGATGCGAATGAAGACGGATGGAAAGGGAAGCAACAAGATCAGACTCGCTCCCAACCCTAATACCTTACAGACGATGTTGGATTTGGAAGATAATTTTCGAGTGGATTTCAACACGGACGATTCTATAGGCAAGATGCTGGGATTCAATCAAAAGATGTATCGAGGCCATGAGGCGTTTGAAACTATGGACGACATTCTTGCGGTCAATAGCATTCTGGTGAACGTGGATGTGATTGCTGGAAGCTACGTGGATGGTAGCGCTCAACCGACGATCTATTCCTTCTTTCCAAACGTGTCGCTGGGTTATAAGATCGTGGAACGACCTCGAAATTTAGTTTATTTACCAGTGATTTTAGACACGTTGTATAGTCTCAAAACCACGTTGACGGATCAAAATGGTGAACTGTTAGATCTTCGCGGAGAGAGGGTGATGATACGATTTCACATAAGAGAAATATAAAAGCAAAAAAAAAAAAAAAAATATTGTGTATATATATAAATAACAAAATAAAATAAACGCAATATTAATTTACAAAAATTATTTAATATATATAATTACCATTAAAACAAAAAAATACAGTTGAACAAAATATATTTAAAAAAAAGAATTATGACACAAAACGTGGTTAAAAACGTGAACATATCTGCAGGACAGAGGAAGAAACTTAAGAGAGCATTAACAACTCGAGACGAGGCGGTGAGATTCAAATTCACTCACAAAGATCTGACGAGTGGCGGTCAGGATTCGATCGCCTGGACCAGAAGTCAAATCAAAAGGATGGAGAAAGTGATTCGTGATGGAAGAGGGTTGACGGTGAGATTGAGTCCCACTCAATTGAGATACAATTTGAGAATGAAAGGCGGTTTCCTACCGCTATTGGCAGGAATCGCTGCAAAAGCATTACCCTTTGCCGCAAAAGCATTACCCTTTCTTGGAAAGACTCTCGGCGTGGGAGCTCTCTCGGGACCTGGGAGTTTGGCAGTTCAGAAATTAATGGCTGGCAGCGGACTGTTTTTGAAGAAGGGAGGAGCCGTGTGTCACGTACACGTAGATGACAGTGGTAAAGGATTGTATCTAGAACCCGTTAGAGGTGACAACTCTTTGAATGGAAACAGTCTCTATCTAAAGAGTAGACGGAACGTTGAGCGACTCGGCAAGAGTTTGTTGTTTGGTGAGAATTCGCCATTTAAGAATATACCGATTTTGAGTATGTTATTATAATGTAAAAATTATATAATTATATAAAATATAAATCATAGAAAGTATAAAATAATATAAATGGATAAAAAGGTGGAAAAACAATTAGACGATAATGATGAATATCGCGAGATAGAGTGCGAAAAAGATGTGGAAAAATGATTAGACGCTAATGATGGATATCTTAGGAAAGAACTGATAAAAGAGTTAAATAAAGATCGGGATAGATGGTTGAAATTTAAAAGAGTGAGACGTTTTCCACCGTCACCACTACCATCTGAGGAAAATGGTAATGATGCGAGTGTTACCCAGAGCTGCACAACATTCATTCATAATTATGATTCGGATAACCAAAAATGTTCTTATAAAAAAAACGTAACATATCACAAAAAAAAGAAAAGAAGAATCGACGCTGAAATTTGAGAAAAAAGGAAACGTTATTATAATATATGGGTGATAGTGAAGAAGGAAAACAAAAACAAAAAAAAAAAACAAAAAAAAAGTAATGAGGTCTAGAGATGATCAACCTCCCTAAATCTCATTACTTTTTTTTCCTTCTTCTTCGCTAAAAAATCAATCTCTCTATTGTTTATATTTCCAAGTCCATTATTAGCATGTTGACACTCGTGTATTCTCCTTTTTCGAAAATGTGTTGAATGTTTATCTTTACTTTTTTTGAGTTTTTTTACATCGGTGAACGCACTCTCACCATCCGATTTGTCCACGAGTTCGAGTGAGATTTTTGGATATATGTAACTTCCATAGGACAACGACAAATCGTCCTTGTCAAATTCTCCATCTTTGGCGATGACAATTTTCTGTAGATCGCTTTGGTAGTCGTAAAACAAATCGAGCATGGCTTCGTCCAATTTCAAAGGCATGTTATATTTGTCGTATTTGCACTCTAAGCCCTTCGTCTCAACCTCGTTCAATTCAATGGAGTCGTGTTGTTGTAATCTATAGATTTTAAAACCGAATTTCTTACACGTTTCGACTCATTTCAATTTCAATTCGCATCTTTTAGGTGTTGTTGTCATGATCGATTATTTGTTTTTTTTGTTTTATGAATTCTTGAAAATAATGTATATTTTAAATTTTGTATTTAATAATTTGTTAAAAAAGTTTGTTTTTTTTTTACTCTTTATATATGTATATAAAAAAGTTTTTTGTTTTAATTTTCTTTAATGTTTAAATTTCTTTTTGGTAAAAGTGTTTTTTCTCTTTATATATATAAATAAAAAGTTAAATTTTAACATCCTTTTTTCTCATATTAATTCAATTTTTTTCACGTTAAGGAACATAAATTTTTTTATTAATTTCATTAAAAGAAAAATTTTTTTGAAGGAATTAAAACATATATATATAAAAACAATTTTAAAACTTTTTAACAAATTATTTAAATACAAAATTCGAAAAAAAATATTCTTACAAATGGAGCAAACAAATAAAAAAATGGAAAATTTAAATAAGAAAACCATACCTCAGTTAAACGAGATTTGTAAAATATTAAAAATTCCACATTTCAGAAATCATAGAACCAAATAAAAAAAAACTGAAGTCATACAGGAATATTATTTGCGAAACGATGGAAACAAAAAAATCGAAAGATCGGAAGTGGATAAACTTAAACAGTCAAAAAATGCATCGGTTGTGAAAAATAAGAAGACGACTAAATGAAAAGCCATTGAAGAACTTCAAGTTTCAAAAGAAAAGAAAAAAAAACTAAAACGAAAACAAGTGATGTACTTCAGATTCTAGACAAACGAGATATATAATATTCCAATCGAAGCCTGTAGAATGGGAGAGTGTGATCAAAGGCGTTTTAAAAACTTTCGATGTGATTCCCTCGTTCAAGAAAATCGATCCGAAATTGTTCATGGAATGGGTGAAGAAAAAAGTATTGGATTTATTTCATGAACACATGAATGTGGGCCGAAAAATTAAGATGATACTCCATTGCGTAATGAATAAAATTGATGTGAAGTCCGGCGAGAGCATCGTGAAAAATGCATATTTCAGATCTAAAGTCGAACTCATATTTCAAGGTTCAGATTTATCGGACATTTTCGAAAAGATGAAAGACAAGATGTTGACGTCTCTCGCGAATTATCAACATGAAGGTAGTAATTGGACGTTTGATGAGGTGTTGAAACTCGAAATTCATATAACTAAAAACGATTCATTGAAAGGGTCTTCCTATGTGGAATTACCGTATTTCTTAGCTAAAAAACACTCCGTGGTCAACGTGACAAATAAAGATGATCAGTGTTTTAAATGGGCAGTCACCTCCGCTTTATACCCTGTCAAAGTGCACTCCGATAGAGTTTCACGTTACGAGGAGACTTCTAAAAATCTCGATTGGACCGGAGTGACTTTTCCAAGGCAGTTAAAACACATCGAGCATTTCGAGGCTCAAAATCCCACCATAGCGGTGAATGTCTTGGGATACGACAATGAAAAACGAATGATCTATCCTCTCAGACAGACTTCGTATTTCAAAAGAGAAAAGATGATTATTTTATTATTGATTTCAAATGGTGACAATCGTCATTATTGTTGGGTTAAAATTCCGAGCCAATTACTGTCGAGACAAAATAATAAACATAAAGGAAAGATATGTTTATGTTGCAACTGCATGAACATGTTTCAGAGTGAAAAATCGTTAGCGAAACATCAGGAATATTGCAACGAAAATCAAGGTGTCACCATCGAAATGCCAAAACCCAAATGTGTACGCTGATTTCGAATGCTTCACCGTGAAAATGAGTTCCTGCCAACCCGATGCTCTTCAAAGTTACATCAAAAGATATCAAAAACACATGCCTTCGGGCTATTGCATTTACGTGAAATGCGCTTTCGATTCGCAACATGACATGGGTCCCTTCACCTATATGAAACAGTGCGACGACGTGGCTCAAAGGTTCGTGGAAGAGTTAGAATTGAAAATTCAAATGTTATACGATAAATTCAAAACTACGGCAAAAATGATCATCACGTGAGAGCATCAGGATGAAAATAACAGAGCCACCGAATGTCACATATGCAGACAATCGTTCAATGAGAATTCGGAGGAAAATAAGAAGGTCAGAGACCACGATCATTACACGGGTCTGTATCGCGGTCCGGCTCACAGCAAGTGTAATTTAAAATATTGAGACACCGTTTTCTATCCGGTGATATTTCACAATCTCTCGGGTTACGACAATCATCTGTTCATGAAAAATCTCGGCACCTCCCATGAAGAATTAAATTGCATCGTGAATAGCGAAGAAAGATACATTTCCTTCACAAAATGGAAGCTCATGGAGAAGAAAAGAGTAATCAATGGAGAGACGTTGGAAGAAAAAACGAAATTCATTCGTAGAGGCATACGTTTCATCGACAGTTTTAAATTCATGTCGACCGCTCTGGAAAAATTAGCCGATAACATGAGCAAGGATAAATTTAAAATCATGAGCGAACATTTTGGAGAACGAGTAGATGTCATGTTGAGGAAAGGAGTCTATCCTTACGATTACATGAGTGATCTAAAGAGATTCGACGACACTGCACTACCTTCGAAAGAAGATTTTTATTCGAAATTATATGAATCCGACATTTCCAGAATTATTATCCGGCATGGACATGTTGTTCATGTTTGAAAGGGCTACGAGAGGTGGCGTCTCGATGATCTCCCACAGATATTCTGAAGCTAACAATCTCTACATGAAAGAAGGTTTCGATTCGAATAAATACATACAATATTGGGACGCTAATAATCTGTACGGTTGGGCTATGAGTCATCCTTTACCAATTGGAAATTTCGAATGGGTAACGGAACCAGAAGAGATGCAAAAATGGAGAGACTATCCTTGCATTTTAGAAGTCGATTTGAACTATCCGGAAGAATTACACGATCTACACAACGATTATCCACTGGCTCCTGAATGAATGGAACCGAACGAAGGAGATGAGGAAAAACTCATTCCCAATTTATTTAACAAATGTAACTACGTCGTCTACAGTGAGAATTTGAAACAATATGTCGATTACGGGATGAAATTAGTTGACATACATTGCATCATTTGATTCAACGAAGAGCCTTGAATGAAAAAATACATCGATCTCAACACGAATCTCAGAATTCGAGCCGATGGAAAACATCAGGAAGATAAATGACGTTCGACTCGTCACGTCTGAGAAAAGAGCTAAAAAATTAGTTGCGAAACCCAATTACAAACACCGAACCATATTCAATGAAAATCTAGTGGCCATTCACATGCAAAAGACACACCTGAAGTTCGACAAACCGTATTATCTCAGACAGATCATCTTAGATATCAGCAAGCGATTGATGTACAAGTTTCACTTCGATTACGTCAAACGAAAATTTGGTGATAAAGCCAAACTACTGTTCACCGACATGGACAGTTTAGTTTATGAGATAGAGACGAAAGATGTCTACCGAGATATATCTCTGGACATGGCCGCGTGGTTCGACACGAGCAATTATCCCATCAATCACCCGTCCAACATTCAATCAAACGACAACAAGAAGGTGTTAGGTAAATTTAAGGATGAGAGTGGTGGTAAACAAATCCTCGAATTCGTGGGTTTGAAACCTAAACTGTATGCTTATCATCTAGAAGATGAAGAGATCAAGAAGTGCAAAGGGGTTAAAGCGTGCGTGGTGAAGACAAACATCTCTTTCCAAGAGTAGAAAGATTGTCTGTTAGGAAGTGGTCCGATGTATAAGACTATGAAATCGATTTGAAGTGAAAATCATGACTTGTATACCGAAATAGTCAACAAGATTTTGCTGACGGCTGATGACGATAAGAGATTCATGTTAGACGATAAAACAAGCACTTTGGCACATGGACATTGGACTTTGGATCTAATTTTAGACGATAGGATTTCAGATATGATTGAGGATGATAAGATTCCAGATATGATTAAGGATGATGGGATTCCAGAAAATCAAGAGGAATTAAACGGATTCAAGATTATGGAAGTCGAGGAATTAGACGGATTCAAGATTATGGAAGTCAATAGAGTTAGTTTAAAAAAAAAAAGAAAAAAATAACATCATTTTAGTGAATTATAATAAAATAAATCAATTAAAAAAAAAATACACATTTATGAATAAGAAAATAAAGATATCCGTAGAAGGTGTCGTCTTACCTAACGAACCCGTATCCAACATCGATCTGTCGAGTGTGGCGAAGGATTTGAAAATCAAAGATTTTCTAGGCGTGTTTTCCAGAGATGCCTTGCTGAAGAGAAGACCTTGACAATCGGAATGCAGAATTTTAAATCTAGATGATTTATCGGGTGAAGGCACTCACTGGGTGGCGTGGTTCAAAAACGGGAAGAAGAATTATTATTTTGACAGCTACGGAATCTCACCGCCGAAAGAAATAAAGAACTATTTCAATAAATCGATGGTTCATTACAACACAGAACGAGTGCAATTGCCAGATCAAGTGTTTTGTGGTCACCTGTGTCTCTACATTCTCAAGAGATGGTCTGAAGAAGATCGGTTTCAAGACATTCTCAATGATTTACATTAGAGAGAGATTTTTTTATAGTATATATAAGGGTAAAAAAATTATTTAAAAAATTTTAATTGAATAAAAACGAAAAATAAAAATAAGTGAAATAATTCATTTTAAATAAACTGCATTTGAAATATATTTTAAAACAAAAACCTGAAAACAACATGCCAGTCGATAAATTTGGTAGAAGTGACGACGAAAGTCAACCCAAAAAGAAGAGGAAGACGCTCAAAGTCGGTGATGGTTACGATGTTGCCAACTTGGACGAACATTACGTTCGGAGATACGAACCTTGAGAGGAACCTTTGAACATGAACGATAAGAAGCTCTACAATCTTCCCGAGCCAATAGATCTTGCAGATGCTGCGACTAAAAAATACGTCGACAGGGGGAATGCGGATTTCGAATGAATCATGTTAGATAATTACGTGATAATGCCATGACCAATGATCTCGATCTGAAATCTAAACATTTGGTGAACGTCGCAAATCCCATAGATCCCACCAATGCTGCGACCAAGAAATACGCTGACTCTCACGCGCGATTCAGCGAACATCTGAGAAATAGATACGTTCAGAATACGATGCACTCGGAATTGAACGCCAATTCTAACAAGATCCCAAGGACGTGGCGACCAAACACTATGTAGATATGGAACAGAGAAAGTCTGACAGACGAGAAATGAAATCAGATCTGAATGCGGGATTCAACAAGATATTGAATCTGTCGAAGGTCGACGACACGGATGCCGACTCAACCGCAGTCAACAAGGGCTACATAGATTCTGCTGTGATATGATCACAAGAATACATAGACTCGCAAGTGGACGATCTCTACCTAACAAACAATCTGGCGGAACCATGGAGGGTGGTATCAACATGAACAGTGAGAATTTATTCGGTCTCAATCATGATCCCGAATTCTATTCCAGCACAGTCAGCAGGAAGTATGTGGATGACAACTCGGTCTGGAGAAAGGGCGACATCATGGAAGGTAAACTAGACATGGGTGGACACGCGCTCACGAATCTACCGGATCCCATGAATATGACGGATGCCTGCACCCTGATTTCGGTGGTGGAAAGAATCAAATACGCTAGACAATTGATCACCGTGAGGGCCGAGGAGGCCGGCATGTTAGAGGAGGGAAAAACCGAGTGATCTTTTGGAAACGGAGGTAGCGGATCGAAACATGGTCAGGTGGGATATCCCATGCTGTTAGGAGGTGAAATCATTCGAATGAGTCTGGCTTCCTCGGATTTGAATAACAGAGTGGTCGTCAATCTCGTGGTGAATGGAGTAGAGAGAGATAAGAAATACAGCGTCGAAAAGACTGAGAATCAACACGCAAATGTTAGCACGTTTGGCACGCCTCTCAAAGTGAACGCCGGAGACAGGATTAATTTTGTTACAAAAACCAATAATCTTGAAGCCGCCAGTTCTGTGGTGAGTCTACTGAACGAACTAGATCCTTTGAACAAACAGTGAACGCGTGGAAATAATTAATTAAAAAAAATAATGTCTGATTATTAAAAACAAAAAAAAAAAAGTAATGAGATTTTTTTTTTTTGTTTTTAATAATTACTCATTACTTTTTTATTTTTTAAAAATTTTTTCACACACGTCTCTCATTGAATGATAGACATCTTATTTCCATCCGATTCGAATTGTAATTCTCTGTCCGACAGGACCAGAGTGAAGGCTTCGGTTTTTCTCGGCATGTTCCTATCGAATTGCATCTTGATCTGAATGTCTAAGATGCTACTCTTGAGTCGTTCACTCTGTTTACTGATGTCGAATATGAACATGGGATACATCAACTTGTATTCACAGGGAGATATGTTAGGGTTGCTCATCAATTCGTCTAGACCGTGATACTTCTTTCTAAAATCAGCGGCGTCACCGTACAGTCTGCAGAAATCGTTCTTGTCGAACGACACGTTGTAATCAATTGCTGGATATCTCGTGGCGTTCAGAACACTTGCATGTTTCTCAAATTGCAGTGATTGAACTGCGACGCATTCGTTTCCTGAGACCCGTCCCTATCGGTCTGAAATGCAACCACGATGAAACGCGGTCTCTCAGAAGCAGATTTCACCATCAATTTCCAATCGAAGTGATTCGTGGAGAGTGGAATGCTAGCCGTGTCACACTGTCTCATTCTAAATCCCACGGGTAATTTAATCTTGGATTCTATGATCTTGTAGAGATGCACTTTTTCCACGATCAAAGGCTCCACATGTGGAACGAACCACAATATCTTTGTAGAGTTATCTTACCCACATCGGTCGTGGGGAGTCTCACTATCCCGTCATCATTTCCCTTTCGAATCAACGTCAGATTGTGTTTGAATCCGTACATGATCTTATTGTAATTGTCCGCGAATCCAAAGATGTGTTTCAAAGGTATCCTGAACGAAAACGTTCCTTTCGGTCTGGACGTCTCGATGACGTAGTCGAATATCGCGGCGGCGCCGGCGTTAGCAGGGCCGATGGTGTCTTTCACCCACAACTGATTAAGTCCTCTGGATTTCGAAAAATCATCTGGATACGTCAAGAGTCCGAACATCATGGTGGCCTGACTGGGATGAAACACAGATTCTATCTCTTGTCCAGATAGCATGTATTTTATATTACTGAATAGATGCATGATGCCATTATTGGCTAGAGTAACCGTGTCGTTGTCGGCGTAGTCGCTCCCATCTTCCTTGGTGAGACGTCCCTGCACCACTATGTAACTCTCGCTAGGATGTACGAATAGATCTTGAGTTTTGATGTTGATTCTTATCTCTCCCGCATTGTTCAAACTCGTTCCGGTTACCGGTTCATATTCGTGAACCTCATATTCTTGAATACTTTCATCTTTCACTATGCTTTGTGCTATATCTAGTTTATTTGCCATTTTTGAAGGGTTTTTGTTTTTTGTTTATTAATTAGCTTGCTTTTTTATCTAAAAATAGTTTTAATTATTTTTTATTATTATTTTTCTCTCCTATATATATATGTGTGTAAACAAGAAAATGTTAAAGAGAGTAAATAAAAAAAAATTGTTTTCTTTATCAAAACTTTGTCTTCTGTAATTGTTGTTCGTAAAACTTTCCGATGATCTCTTCTCCATCCAAAGCTTTGATTTCGTAAGTCACCAGATCGGTGTGAAATATTTTGATTATCACGAAGATTTCTGAGGTCCATCGAGGAGTATAACCCTTTTCGAAGTGCTTCTTATAAGCGTAGATTTCGGTGTTCTATACTTCTTCCTAATCTTAGATCTCTCAGGATATAGAGTCACGTAGACGCGTTTTTCATTTCGAGGATCGCTAGCTTCCACGGGAGTCATCTTGATCGATCTGTGTCGTGTGTTGTAATCTTTGACGAGACCGTTCAGAGCGTATATGTATTTCTTGGTCGAATTCGCCGTGAAGTATCTATGCATCTTTTCCTTCATTGTTCGATTCCAATGTTCCACCACGCTAGCTTTCTCTTTGTTTTCGATCGAGTAGAGGTCGACCAATCGATGAACGTGCTTGTTGTAGAATTCCTTCCCCTTATCCACCCACAATTTATTTGGTTTTCGAGAAGACGAGTCGAACACGCTCTTCAGAGCCTCGGCGACGCAAGGTCTCGATTTATTCTTCAAAGCTCTAATCCAACCGTATTTGGAAAACATGTTGATGACCGTCTATAGATATTTGACACCCTCGTTCCACCTCGAAAACGATCTCATGTCGACCAAGTCGGCAGACCAAATATCATCCAAACCCTTCACGAACACCCTTCTCTTTCGAAATTTACACACGATGGGTTTGTGTAATTCCTCAACCAATTCGCTCGTCAATAATCGTTTCTTCTTCTTTTCAGATGCGCTTTTTTTTTGAACGCCCCATCCGAATCAACGTTTCGCACCGATCAAATTGTCGACCAACGAACGTTCTATCTTCTCTCTCCTGGTCGGATTCGATATACCTCTCAATTTCGCCAACATGTTTTTATCGCAGACATTGTTGCGAGTCTTGGTGTCGGGATGTCCGGCGTAGCATAGATCGTGATCATACGCGGCCACATCCACCCTATTCACAGGTTTGCTCCAAGATTTAGGAATCAGATCGGCGTTGAGTCTCTTGTCCAATTTCGTTCCAGGTCCCGTGAAACTGTGACCAGGCAGATGCATTTCGAAAGGTAGATTATTGATCATTTTATTCACGATGCCTTTACCTTTGCTCGCGTTCTTTTTTTTGACGAATA
This sequence comes from Pictodentalium vernedei, assembly GCA_031216915.1. Taxonomy (NCBI): domain Eukaryota; kingdom Metazoa; phylum Mollusca; class Scaphopoda; order Dentaliida; family Dentaliidae; genus Pictodentalium; species Pictodentalium vernedei. Next base: position 272,400,121 of record CM062295.1, read on the forward strand.
GAGTCTTGATAGAACCACACATGTCGCAAATTCCGCGAAGCATCTGTCTGTCGTTTTTCGTTCGTACTTCTTGAGAATTACTCGTCTCGGTAACTCTCTTACACTTTACGCAATACATTTTTTAAGAGTTATTTAAATTAATTTCGTTTTTATTTTATATATAAATTTAATAGTCTTTTTTAAAAATTCTGTTCTTATTATATATATAGTTTTTTTTCAATCGCTGCTCTTGAGTTCTATCATCTTACTGAATTCCTCCCTAGCCTCATTCCTCCCCTTTTCCACGAGAGAATCCTTCATCTCTTCCTTGATGATCTGACGAGTCTTGATTCTCACGGCTTCTTTCATGGCTTCGTATTTCGTTTTCTCGCTCAATATCGTGAAGTATTCTCCGTCCGATATCCTACCGTCTTTCAACGCCATCGAGATCATTTCGGATATCGTGTCGATCTTGGAGTCGGCCAAGACGCGAATCTTGTCGTGTTTCCTTGCCTCCAGATATAATTTCCTACTCAAAAAGTTTCCGAGCGTGCTAAACAATCCAGCAGCGAGAGCCACTCCTTCTAACGTCAACACGATCGGAATACCGACTGCGGTCGACAACAATCCGATGCCGGCCGCGTATAAACCCATGGAAATCGTGATGAGTGTCGTGTCGACCGCGTTGACGAATTTCAAGAAACGTGAATACTTCTTCTTGAGAGAACGGCGTGAATATCTCTCTCGAGTCAGATACAATTGGATTCTACTGATTTGATCCATGAGATACCTCTCTCCTCTTTCTTTTTCTTCTAGCGATGGCGCCGTCGGCAATACGCCGTTCGGCTTCTCATCCTCGTCGTCATCTAACGTCGGATACAATTTATTTCTGGTTCTCATTTTTGTGTTTTTTTCTTTCTAATATTAGATAAAAAAATTTATGTGTGTATTTATTTTTATTTTCTATTCTCCCTTATTTATATCAACGAGAAAACTTAGACGTATGCTTCATTGAACAATAATTTCATGATGCATCCCTTGTCTTCTAAAATCAGACTTCTACGCGCCAATTTTAGTTCTTCCGAAACTGTGGGCTTGTCTCGATCCTTACAGAAGAGTAATCTCTTCCAAAACGTGATCACTTCGTCGATTTGAACGCGTTGGAACGCCGGTTCGAAATACTTGATGACCATATCTTCCCTTTCCATCGTCAGGCACAAATGATTCTCATGATCGAAGTCTAGGTGATCCCGACATCCGACGCTTCGTTCTAACAAGAGGCGACCTAGTTGTTCGTTCACACAGATGCGTAGGCTCTCATCAGCATTTTTAAAAGAAACCTTGCTGTAATAGTCTGGGAAGCGTTCATGATTTACGTATTTTTTTATTATCTATTCGATTTGATATATTTATTTTTTTAAATAACTATTTATTTATTTTTTTTCTCTCCTATATATATCAATCACTTTTTATTTCCTTACTATTTTTATTTGAATGAAACAAATTCTACAAAGTGTTTTATTAAGATTTATTTCACAAAATTCCCAGTGACAAAACGTAAACAAACGATTTTTCCATCGATTCTAATTTTCTAAAACTCAATTTTTTTCAATGTCATCCGTTGAACAAAAACCTTTCATTCACATCGAAACAAAACATGAATGTCTATTATAACAGATTCAATTTTATAGTCGACTCTTTTGAATGAAAACCTTTCATTCACACCGAAACAAAAACATGAGTGTTTATTATGATAGAATTTATCGAATTCAATCTTTATAGTCGACTCTATTGTGAGCCTCCTCAAAAACAATAGCGGATTCTGCACCACTGGTCCAGAATCCGCAACCCGTTTTTTGATGCTGGTCCAGAATCCGCAAAGCGTTTTTTTGCTCGCGTTCACCAACGATAGATTGAAAGTCTAATCCACGATGGGAACGTCGACAAAAATTTTTAAGAACATTTTTATGTACAATTTCGTACATGTTTCACTTTTTTGAGCGACGTGTCGAATGTACGCGTTCGCCAACGGGTATTTGAACGTTAAAAGTGCGATCTGTGAGCCTCAAAAACAATAGCGGATTCTGGACCACCATGAAAAAACGACATTTTTGTATACGTGCACGCGATTTAACACTGAATCCTATGACGGTAAACGCACCATGTACGTGTACGTGTACGGTACATGTACGAAGTGGTCCAGAATCCGCCTTTACTACCTACTATTATCCTATCAACTGCGGAGTTACTACCCTTTTTGAAGGTGATTTACACGAAAAAATATTTTCTCCGTTCAATTTTATATTTCGCAACCAATCTCTTCCTATTAGCTGCACATTCTAAAATTTTGTAACATACAAGGTGAGATAATAATTTTGCTTATGGTAATTAACACCAACAAATATCTATCCAACGACATCTAATTTTTGTCCCGGAGCCATTATTATAAAACCTCTGCAATTTGTTTCAAGAATTGTATCTTCAACCTATTAAAATGACTGTCTAAAGTGAATCGCTACCATTTTAAAGATATGGCAATTTGCCAACAAGCACATTGCCACATCTTTGAAAATGCTAATGGCTCAGTTCAACCCATTTACAGTTATAATAAGAACATATAGTTCTAGAACCTACAATTGTAATTTTTTTTTATAGTATTGGCCCCTGGGTATGTTTTTAATGTTATATCTGACTTTAAAAAAAAAAAACTACTTCCGAAAAATGTTTCAGATAAACATCATAAGAAATCAGTGACACAGCAGACCCTGTATCAATTTTCGTGCTGACAATTTGTCCATTATTCTTCATCTCTGAAAAATTAGCATTTTTAGTATACGCTAAACGATAGATTATCGAAGAAATTGTGGAAAGATAGAAATCTTATCCCCCTCTAGATATAGAAATTTTCACTTTCACGGTATCGTTCAAAATGGCGGCTCGTTCCAATGAGGGATCAAAACCTATGGTTTTGAGACAAAAATTGAAAAAAATTATGAATATTAATTGGCGATTTTTGAGAATAGCGCTGGCAGGTTTTGGCCGTTACGTTGGGTAAAGAGTTTAGAGCAACATCAACAGCACTTTCCAACGTAAAGTCGGTTTCTATCAAAAGTTTGTTTTGAATTGCCTGTGAGCTTAGTCCACACTGACAACGGAGTCTATCACGATGTGCTTCCTCAAGAAATCTGTCAAAATCACAGTGTTTGGGAGTTTTCTAATTTCAGAAATAAATTTGGATAACTTTTCTCCTTCTTGTTGCCTTCTCTGATAGAATTTAAATCTTTCGGCTATAACAACTGGTTCAGGATTTAAATGCTGTTTTAAAACTGCACACAAGTCTTTAGAGAATCTGGCTTGTTAGGAGATAAAATTGTTTTGAAAAGACTGTACGTCCGCCCACCAGTAACAATAAACAATACTGCTCTCTTTTTGTTTTCCGTGACAATGTCATTTGCAATTTATATATTTATTTAATTATTTATTTATTGGAGTTTAAGGTCACAGATTACTCCACAATGGCTAACCATGAACACGATAGTTTTACGGGTGGGGGAAACCGGAGTACCCGGAGAGAATCACTGAGCAACTGGCAGTTCCCCACACAAGCAGGGTTAGCATTGGTTGAAGACAGGTGCACCATCGACGTATAGTACGCCTTAGTACACAAAGCCACGATGCCCCCACGTGGGCAATCGAGGTGAAGTGTCTTGCTCAAGGACATAACGCAGGTGGGATTGGAACAGAGGACCTCTCGGTTCGCATCCTGCACCTCTACCTACTGACCCCCCCCCCCCCGCCATTTGCAATAAAATATTGCTCAACCCGTTCCATATACTCAGATCCGTCCTGCCCTTCTTTGACCTCATCACGATTACCCCCCCCCCCACCCCAAGTAACCAGTCCGAACACGTGTGTGCAGAGTTACCATACCTTTGATAAACAAGCCAACACATCGTAGATGCATCAATATATAGATAAATGTTTCCGCTGACGAAAAATGTACAACTCAAAGGAGAGGGTTAATATGCTAATCGGAGAGATTGGGAAGAATGGGGCAAGGGATGTCATCAAGCAGTTCGTCTACGGGTGTTGGGAGGAGAGGAGAAGCATGGGAATATGGAGGCAGTTGGGAGTACAGGGGTAACCAAGGCCTTCTCGCTCGAGAACTGCGACAAATCAGCGGCTGGCCAAAGTGTTATTATATTATTATTACAACAATCTTGACTTTGGTAGTGTAACCTGAATTTCACTCGACCATTAATGTTCGGGAAAATGATGCCGATTCATTTTATTCATCTTATTGACTTGTTGAAGCCTTCAGTCGCCATGATCTTGTTTTGGGAGGGGTGGGGGACTCTTGTTGTTGTTAATGTGTTATACTTATGGCTTACAAAACAGAATAGTCTGATCACAGTATTATACCCTTCATGTTAACGCAGTTTTCATAAGGTGGTATTATTTTGGATTGTCAGCCAGAAAACGTCACCTTGTCAACTCGTCCACTGAGTTCCAGTGTGTTCTGCTGGCACATAGTACACATTGGAACTCAGAAGACGAACTGTCTTTAGGGCCTAATATTCACAGACACATCAGTAATTTAAATGAAAATTCAAGTGCATATTAATAAAAAATGAACCTGGGAGACCAGGGAATAGAATACACTGCATAATAGAATAGCAAACAACAGTCATTCGGCGTTAGAATGAAGCCCTGCCAAAACGGCGAACTGGCAACCAGCAATCGATTCGAAGCTAACAGTTAACAAATAACTCCAAACGGACAGTCTAGTCTCAACTAAACAATCTACGTCTTGCATATGTCAGGGTATATGAATAAGAACAAACTAAAAGGCACCGTGGATCATACTGAAACCTTTTTCACCAATACTAAGAACCCCCCGCCCCCCCCCCCCCCCCCCCAGGGGGCGCGGTGGCGTTGCGGTAATCGGTTCTCGTCAGATCACCGAAGTTAAGCAACATCGAGCCCGGTTAGTCCTCAAGTGGGTGACCGTCTGAGCGATCGATTCGGACTCCCGCGTTGTGTCCTTGGGCAAGGCACTTAACCCCGATTGTCCACATGGGGGCACGATGACGCCGTGTACTAAGGCGGACTGCACGTCGATGATGCGCATGTCTCAACCAGTCTAACCCTGCTTGTGCTGCAGTGCGGAGTTACGGTGTTGGGGAGCTGGCAGCTGCTCGTGGTTCTCACCGGGTACTCCGTCTTCCTCCACCCATAAAACTGTCACGGTCATGATTAGCCATATTGCATAAGTATGCGACCTTAAACACCAATAAATAAATATAAATATCCCCCCCCCCTCCCCCCATAAAACAAACCAAACAAACAAAAAAAAAACAAGATCCAAATCATCTCAGTTATGCTGGTCGGAATTAAATGTTATAGTAGTCTTTCAATTATATTTTGTAACGTATTCAGCAGACACACAGATTTACGAAGAAAATTGTACTTTTAAAAACGAGACGACCTACAAGACCTTTTAAATTGTCAGGTAGATGCAACATCGCAGCCGACAGACACTTTCAATTGTCAGCCAGCTACCTGTTCGTCGCTCACAGTTCGAGATTTTAAAATATGCGTGCATTCTGGACACTTTGAATTGTCAGCTAGCTGCCTGTTCGTAGCTGAGAGCTCGAGACTTCAAAATAAGCGCGTAAAGAGTCCACAAGCCAGTTTGAAATGTCAGGTAACCGCCAGTTCGTAGCTCACAGTTCGAGACTTTATAAGGGCCCCGGGGCAATGTGTAGAAGGGGCTTTACGGGCGCTGTGAGCGTCGAAGACGCCAAGCGATAAACGGGGCTCTGGGAGTCCTCCTCCAGAAACCATTTTATTAGTGCTTGAAGAAGCATTCTTTCTTGACAATATCTACTCAATTATTTTCTTACAATTTGGGTACTTTATTACTTATATTTCTGTGTGTGGTGGTGCATTTTTCTCCAAAGATACTTGTGACCATCACGATGCAGGAAAGACCGGTGGAAAACCAACAAACGGGAACAAGCGGAGTTTTTTTATGAATGGAACCTGGTCAGTAATGCAACTACGTACTCTTGCCACCTCCATCAGCGTCGGGGGCCCGAACCGAAAACCTTCTCGCGACTTTCTGGCCCGACGTAGCGGTAGGGCAACCTACACCTTTTAAAACACCAAAAAACCTCGGGGCACCCCTCCCCCTCTCGCCGCACGTTCAGGACTATTTGAATTGTCAACTTGCTGCATTTTATTTTCGAAGCTGACAGTTTGAGACTTCAAGATGTGTGCGCGCAGCCTACAGAACACTTTGAATTGTCAACTTGCTGTCGTAAAGCGTAACTTTGGGGAAATTAGCTCAGTAAAAACGCTTGTCAGCTTTCCTTATTTATTTACACTGTATGGCGGAATCCTGCCGTAGTCCGTTCACAGTCGACATCCAGACTGCTGCATTCCGAAAAATAATACAATATATACAGAACAGTTACTCGTAACAACGGTTACTAGTAAACACTTATATCCGAGACAATAATTAACCTCTTTTAAAATACATGATTAACCAAGCAGCGTGTGCCGTTATGCAAATGGGCTAATCAGGGATTATCAGCTTATGTAAACTCTGATATTGGACCACTAAACAAACTCAAAACAATTAGCACTTATGTTTCCTTCAATCATTTAAAAAAATATAATTATTCATCTACAAAAAAACTAAAAAAGGAGCCTATAACAGCACACCCTGCCTGAAAAATCTTTGGTCCCCCAAAGAGAACTCAAAATAAAATTATAAACCAGCGTCCGCTCTTTGAATAAGTTAACACGGTCAAGTCCTTCTCAGCCCGAAACTCGAAACTGCTGAAATAAAAAGTTTGGTAAAACGAAATTTGTACTGAGAAGTACTTGCGGAGCTGGAATATCGTTCAATGTCCGAGAAAGAAAATCTCATGTTTGTCCACAATGTCTTGTGGAACTAACTCTAAAGGCACCTTTTGATCCCGGGAACCATCATAATAATCAGCACAAACCCAAAGTTCTCCTCGTTCTCGGTATCCATACACAATATTTTGAATTTGACTGGTGTCCTGTGTGTAGTCTACACGGAAGTTTCTATTTTGCTGCCGAGACCGCTGCCGTTTGTAAGTTTCAACCTTTTATTGCCAAGCTCTGGCACGATCATAATTTTCTCTTTGTTGGTTTACCTTGTTTACTGAAAGGAATTTAACACCATGATCATTATTGTCACGCTTTTTCAGTGATTTAGACATTGAACTTGGACCAGGTATTCTATGTTTGTTTTCTTTAATATACTGACGTGCCGCGTCATCCAAATCTTTATCATGAACCCAGGAATTTTTGCTTGGTGGAAGGTCTCTCCATTTTATTAAATATTCAAGTCCAAAATCGACAGTCATGCAATATCTTTCTACCTTCTCCGTCACCCTTTTAGGCTCAGTACAATGTTTTATGCTGTTATCAAGACATGCAATTTTGGGCTCTTCTGGGTTGGTTTGCGTGGAAATAGTTGCCAACTGTGGCACACATTGAACAGATGTATTTGCGTGTTCAGGTTGAACCGTTGTGCCACAATCAGTTTTTGATACATAAAAGGTTTGTGTACTCACATGTTCTGTTGTTTTCTCCTCCTTTTTCGAAACTAAATTACACAATTCCGAATTTTTAACTTTGCTGTCAATAAAAGTCGCATTTTCCCGTTGTTTCCTTTCAATGAATTCATCCAAACGTTTCCTGTCTCTACACAAATTTGAGTTTGATTTGAATTTTCTGAAATGATCTGATGCTTTCCTCCAAGTTAATGTCAGGCGGGTTTCGTAAGCTTCTACCTGAAGTCCCCATGATAGACGAAGTTGGTCCAGGTTTAGAGTCCGTAACAAGTTTTGAACATTAGAAGGAATTAAGTTTTCCATGTTGATTATCTTTAGAAAAATGTCTTTTCTCCAAGATCGCGAGTGAGAGTAAAAAGTCACTCTGCCGCGGATTCTGCATCAAGTGTCGTAAAGCGTAACTTTGGGAAAATTAGCTCAGTAAAAACGCTTGTCAGCTTTCCTTATTTATTTACACTGTATAGCGGAATCCTGCCGTAGTCCCAACGGTTCACAGTCGGCATCCAGACTGCTGCATTCCGAAAAATAATACAATATATACAGAACAGTTACTCGTAACAACGGTTACTAGTAAACACTTATATCCGAGACAATAATTAACCCCTTTTAAAATACATGATTAACCAAGCAGCGTGTGCCGTTATGCAAATGGGCTAATCAGGGATTATCAGCTTATGTAAACTCTGATATTGGACCACTAAACAAACTCAAAACAATTAGCACTTATGTTTCCTTCAATCATTTAAAAAAATATAATTATTCATCTAAAAAAAAATAAAAAAAGAGCCTATAACATTGCTGCCAGTCCGTGCATTCATCATTCATTTTCACCATTCGCCATTTTTGATCATTCGCACCTCTGAACTCAGAGTGCGAGCATCCTAATCAACACCTTCATTATGGAAACACTGGAACTACCAGCGCGACTGAAGAGAACAATAGCAGCTCTGGGCATCTCTTGCCCCGTCACCTGGACTGTCCAGGAGACAGGCAAGAGAGTCCATCTGAACTTGGAGTTTGATACTGAAGAGCAAAACACCACCACACCTTCTTCGGGGAGAGGTAGCACCTTTGATGAGAGGATCCCCTCTCACACTGGTCCTCACCCGAGTAGGTCAGGAGGCCCTGAAAAGAAGAACAAAAGAAGAAAGAAGAGCCCGTCCACCAAGCGGAGGGATGCCCGCCGCATGGAGACTTTTCTGGAGAAGAAGAGAGAGAAGGGTGAGGAAAAGGAAGAGCAGGAGACAGCCACCATTTCCGCTCCCACTCCCACAGAGGCACCCATCCTGCCTCCAGCCCCACAACTGGAGACGCCGGATGTGGAAACCTCAGTGGAGACTGAGATGGAAATGGAAGCAGCCTTCTCGCCTCTTCCTGACCCCCACTCGCATCTTCCTTCTAATCCAGAATGCCAGGACGCGGGCGACAGGATAAAGAACATCTTACGGGAAAACAAGATACAAGGGGACCTTCACAGACAACAGATGGACAGGCAATATGAATTATTTATGCAAAAAGTCGAAGAAACCAAAAAACTAATAGACGCCAGAAATCTACAACAACAAAAGACTCAGCAATCACTCACAACCACTCCAGACTCGGCTAGGACCAGACCCTACAAAACTCAGCAACCACCATCAGGCAGCCCACCAACAACACCAACTACCACTGTCTCTCCTTCCAAACCTCCACCTCTGAAAAAGAAGCTGAAAAGACACAAGCGCCGCTAACAACCCGCAACTTCTCCTTTAGGTATCGCGGAACTAAATATTGAAATTAGAGTGAACCGCCTTAAAATGTTGCACTCGGAAATGACGCAATCTCTAAAAATAAACAGCCTTGGGAAAATCCGTTGTTTCAATAAAAGTTTGAAACATTCTATTGACATCTTGCATTATTGTTGAATATTCCTGATAAAAAAGAGGGTGATTTGATGACTTTTGGACCTAAAAAATACAATTTACTTTTTGTGTGTTTTTGTAGGGAATTCCCTGAAAAATATGTGCACGTGACCGGTACTTCCCTTTGTGTCAGTTTTTCTCTCTTATTTGTTGCATGACCCCCTGTTTTCAGATCAGAAAAAGTTGTCTGAAGGGCTATACTTGACAGAGATATTTGAATGCCAAAATTAAAGTGATGCGATCATATTTTTTTCCACCTGAACGTTATAATGGTCGCCTATGGGAAAATATTTAGTTCTGTGAGACCTATAGGAAATATGTTTTTTGGCTTCCAGGCCAGATTCAGTTATTATTTTGGGGGATTATTTCACATTTAAATATTTATTTGGGGACCATACACCTTACCAAACCATTTTATTGTTTTGAGAAGTTACATTTTTGTCACAGTCAGCAATTAAAGCTATATATTTCCAAAACTAAGGCTGTTCATGCAAGAAAATTCACATCTTGAGCAAGTGTATTCCCCAGGAGCACACTATAACCTCTTGCAGCTGCTAACTAACAGCCTATCTTACCCTATTAACATATTTATTTAAACCATGGTTTCTCCTCATATTTCTAGGGGCAGGGAGGATTCCAAATCTTCCAACCCCCTCCCAAATCACCATTCAAACACAGACAGAAAACCTACTCTGCCCTTCTATTCACTATTATTTAGAAGTTTTTCTCTTCTATATTATGCTCTTCAAAATGTTGGAAAACAATTCCTTCATTGAAAGAGTATCCTGGAACACAAATTTGAGGAAGGGGTGGGGCTACAGTGGAAAATAACATAATAAAATTACAAATGTGAGTGAATGGCATTTGTGCATAGCTACCAATATAGTTGTCTAGTACTAGTGCTGCCATGGTTCCCCTGATACAGCATAAATTTACAGTGACAGTTGTGAAATATTGCTCTTTCCCTGAACCAAGTCCTCTCTCCCACACATATTTAACCCTTCTGCTGATGATAAACATTTGGAAAGACTGAACAGCATGTTTTTAGAGACTGAAGTTAGTATCATACACTTTCAGTTTCTTATGATTTACTTTGAGGCTTCAACACTCATGGTCCACTGAGTTATTTTTCAATTTAACAACCTTGCCCTGGCTCTTCCACTATATTTTTCATTGTATGCCATTCAGTACTCTCATGTAGACCTCCTACATGTGTGACTGGGAGCCTATCTGGTTGTCTGTCTGTCTGTGTGTCTGTCTCTTCATCAGACATGGTGTTTCTTTGCTTTTCACTTGCCTGGATCTACATTTTCAATAATTGGCAGCTGACTAACTTTCACCCCACCCCCCCCCACACACACACAAGTATATTAAACATCAAATACCACTATATTCTTGAAGCAAATGTCTGATTCATCCTCTTTGGAAACATGTTTTCAACAATTTCAATCTTTTTGCCAGAATGGGTGTCTGTGGGGATTAAAACAAAGGTTATGAAAGTGCACTTATGGGAACTTGCAGCATAAGCATAGCACTATAGAATCAATATTTGATGGTTTTAGGCATCTTACCAGTTTTATGAGATATCACAGTAGCAGGTACTGGTCATTCTTTTGGAAAAAAACACTGTTTTATGTTTTGCCAGTGCCATACCAATGACTCTATGTGCCTTTACTGAGAAAACTGAGGCTTTTCCTTTACAAAAAATGCAAAATATTCATCAATACAATGTGAAATGTCTTCAGAAGCCAGACTGTGATTTAAAAACTATTACAGATGGGAAAGTTCATATCACAGTAGGTTTGTTTTGGGTCAATATCAATTAAATTATGAATTATATCACATATTTTGATGAAAAGGGGCATACCGGGGGGTCCTATTCAGGGCAAAATTTTACTACATCAGATGGTGGAATAAAATTTGACATCAATTGTTAGGATAAACTGGTAGAGTCCTCTCATATTGGTGAAATATATAGCTGCATCCCCAGTTTTGGAAACAAAATTGACATCCATATTGTTCCATGGGGGTTGGGACACTGTTTTGCTTGCAGTATGGTTAAATGAGACAGATTTTTTCTAAAAATATTTTGTGCTGATGCAGATGTTAGTTTTATTTTGGGATCAGGGTAGTTTTTTAAAGAAAGCTGTAAATTCTCATCCTTCTCAGTTAATTTATAAAGTAACAGGATAGAAAAATCTTTTGGAGGCAATACCAGTTTTCAAGCCCACTTGACAAAGTTTGGACACTTTTCCTTAAAAGAGCAAATTTTCCATGTTTTTGACTCAGCCAAAGCCAAAAGTTGGATTCTAATGCAGAAATGACTCTTTTATCTCATGGAAGTGGTAAAATGTCTCTTTGGTGGGGTTGGGGATGATTATAGGTATCGCGGAACTAAATATTGAAATTAGAGTGAACCGCCTTAAAATGTTGCACTCGGAAATGACGCAATCTCTAAAAATAAACAGCCTTGGGAAAATCCGTTGTTTCAATAAAAGTTTGAAACATTCTATTGACATCTTGCATTATTGTTGAATATTCCTGATAAAAAAGAGGGTGATTTGATGACTTTTGGACCTAAAAAATACAATTTACTTTTTGTGTGTTTTTGTAGGGAATTCCCTGAAAAATATGTGCACGTGACCGGTACTTCCCTTTGTGTCAGTTTTTCTCTCTTATTTGTTGCATGACCCCCTGTTTTCAGATCAGAAAAAGTTGTCTGAAGGGCTATACTTGACAGAGATATTTGAATGCCAAAATTAAAGTGATGCGATCATATTTTTTTCCACCTGAACGTTATAATGGTCGCCTATGGGAAAATATTTAGTTCTGTGAGACCTATACCACGGTTTGACACTTTCAAATTCTACAGCTAATGAGGGTCGAAAGGGGCTTGCTCCCCATATCGTCCCTGCGCGCCTTCGGCGCGCAAAACCATTTGATTTGATTGCTGCCAGTCCGCAGCTGACAGTATGAGTTTTCAAAATATGCACGCGTTGCCAACAGAACACTTTGAATTGTCAGTTAACAGCTAGTTCGGAGCTGACAGTTCCAGATTTCAACATATGAACGCGTACGAGGTACTTTGAATTGTCAGCTAGCTTCCAGTTCGAGACTTTATAATAAACGCGCGTACAGGGTACTTCGAATTGTCAGCTAGCTGCCGGTTCGACATTGACAGATTGAGACTTCAAAACATGCGCACGTCGTCTACGCGGAACTTTGAATTGGCAGCTAGCTGCCAGTTCGTGGCTGACAGTTCGAGACTTTATTATAAGGGTGCGTAAATGCCACTCTAAATTGTCAGCTAACTGCCAGTTCGAGACATCAAAATATGCGCGCGTAGCCCACTCGGGACTTTGAATTGTCAGTTAGCTGCCGGTTCGTAGATCACAGTTCGAGACTTCATAATATGCGCGCATTCAGGGCACTTTGAATTGCCAGTCAGCTGCCAGTTCGTAGCTGGCAGTTCGAGGCATCATAAATTGTGCGCGTAGCTTACAAGACACTTTGAACTGTCAACAAGCTGCCAGAGTGCAGTTGACAGTTCGAGATTTCAGAATATGCGCGCGTACAAGACACTTTGAAGTTTGAATTGCCAGCTAGCTGCCAGTTAGCCTCTGAGTGGAAAAAGAAAACTTTTCCGAATTGTCAACTGTCTTCGCAACTGAATTTTTCAACTGTCAACTGTCAGCTGACTTCACACTTCTAATTGTCAACTGTCAGTGACTTCGAACTTGAAATTGTCAACTATCAACTGTCGCGGACCCTATTAAACAGTAAATTCCCAAACTCTGTAAAAGTGTATTACGCCAAAGCGCATCCAACTTTGTGAAGAGCGTCTGTTACACTGTAATATGTTATTGTTTACAACATGGAAAAAGTACTTACAGTAAGCTATCGGTACATTTCCCGTAAAATATTACAGTGCAAATACCGTATTGAATTAATTTTGGTAATGACGACCGTTTTTTATGTTCGATCTTGGTGCAAAACCAAGGAACTACTATTATGTGGGTTCTCTTTATTGGATAAGGATGTTGATTTGTCACAGAGACAAGGTCAGTTAAACAGAGAGTAATGGCTTGACTGGACTGGTTTCGTGAAATAATTCATGAGAGGTGAGGGACGTTGTACAAACACGAGTGCAATATAGTCCCTAGCCTCGAATGAATTATTTCAAGTAACCAGTCCAGTCGAGCGATTACTCTGTTTATTACTTTTCATTATTAACGATAATTATATTATTTAACCCTTTACCCAAGGTAACGGCCAGCGCTATTCTCAAAAATCGCCAATTAATTTTCATTATTTTTTCATTTTTTGTCTCTAAAACATAGGTTATGACCCCTCATTGGAACGAGCCAGTCGAGCTCGTTTCAATGAGGGATCATAACCTATGTTTTTGAGACAAAAATGAAAATAATAGTTATTCAAGATTTTTTTTTGCAAATGTCTGCTTTTCATGTTTGCTAAAAAGTTAAAAAACAAACAAACAAACAACAAAAAAAAAACAAAACAAAAGACAATGAAGTCCCCATTGCACTCACGGGAAAGCGTCTTCGTTTGCGCGCACGGATACATGACCCAATTGTTGATTGCATAATTCACTTGTGAAGTTATTGTTTATAATCAAACCCGGAAATCCCAGTAAATCACACTTTGGAAAGTAATAATATCCTAAAATATTGATTAGTCTACCTCGAAAATTGACTTTTCCAAAACCAGGTAACATTTGATATGGATGATACCATTTTGCAAAAGCAGGAATTACGGAGCTAAATGTGTTCCTTCTTTGGAAAAAAACTCTGTTCCACTGTGCACGAACATTGTTCTATAAGTTTTCATATGGTAAAACGTTAACCCGTTTCAGTCATTACGGTGAATTTACAGTACAATTAATTGCAACTTGTTACCAAAACTTCTGCCGTAATTTTTATGGTATTCTTCCCAGGTCACATGAATGCAGTTTTAATGCATGTAAATGGCGTTGGGTAGAACAGACGTACATGTACATGTATGATCACTATGAGAACTATGAGAACAAAATGTGTCCATCCAACAGAAGTTGTCATGCTTGAGATTATTGAAGAATAGCCTGTCAGTTCTATACCAATAACGCGTGTTTAGAAAATGACGTGTGAAATCCAAATATGTGCACCGGAAGAGGGGTGGGGTGGGGGTGGGGGGTGGGGGCATCTTGAGACCCTAACACACTCCGTAAGAATTCCAAGAGTCAATTTTGTTTTTGCAAGGGGATGATGGGGGAATTTGAGACCCAAACAGTATAAAAATGACAGGCGTAACACACAGCACTATTGAAAGTGTACCCTCGACCCAAAAAATCTAAAAACGACTGGCATAACAAAATTAAATTAATCACCCTGTGGAACGTGTACTTCCTATCCTGTTAAAATAGTTGTCTTATTAGACAGTTGGCTACGAGTTTGAGTAGCAAATACCACTCATTGCGAAACATTTCCTACAGGAACTCCCATGGTACAATATTGGGTCTCAAGTGCTCTACTTTGCAAAAAAGTTGCGGTAATATAGGAATTCCGGTAGGGAACGCATCGATCTCAGGTGTCCCCTCCCCCAATAACTACTGTGAACGTAGTGTGGACATGGAACATAGAGTCCACAGAGATAGTGTCTGTGATGTGTCTTTGTGTTGTCATTTTTTTGTAGTGACATTCTCAATCAGTGACATTCTACGTACTACGGAAGCCTATTAGCTTCACGTCGTTTTTAGTTATTAAATAAATTGTACCTACAATGTAGCTGGGGGGGGGGGGGGGGGATTAAAAAGAGTGTTAGATAGAAATGGGATGTAATATGTGTAGCCTAGGAAACACGGAAGCCGTGGCATTTTTGGGCGATAGCTTAAAATTGGCTCACTATCATAACACTCAGACCGGCAGGATTTGGGTGTTATAGTACCGGTAGTGAGAAAAAATGCGTCCCAAAGAGGGTAAGCGTTTTGAGGATGTTTTCCCGACCCGGAAAAATTTCAGTCTTTGAAGTCACTCCCAGCTCCAAAATGCTTGAACATTTGTAAAGGAAAACCAACATTCTCAATTGGTAAAATATGATAGCATGGAGGTCATCCTCAATTCGAGTTAATTCCATAAGGATACATACTGTTATGATAAATTTAGGGGTGGTGGTGAATCACTGATAGACGGCTTGACTTTTGTGCTTGAGGTTCTGTGTTCAAGCTCGGTAAGCCATAAGAGCGACCCTCATTGTTTTATGGACAAGGCATTTCATCCCAGTGCACACATTGGGCACGATGACCCTGTGTATTGAGGTATATAAACCGCTATCGACTTACTTCTGTTGTCAATGGCTCCAACCATGACCTATATGCTGCAGGGTGGAGTTATGATGTTGGGTAGCTGGTAGGTGTTCATCGTTACTAGGTGGGTCTCTCTGGGTACTCTGGCTTCCTCCATCCGTAAACCTGTCACCGACATAACACAACACTGGTCGTTGAAAGTGTCATGAAACCACAATAACTAATTAGGCCTAACACAATTAACCTTCTTATCACTTGTGAGGTTTGCAGTTGTTTTATGAATGTCCTGGTTGTACGCGGAGGGAATAAAGCCAAGGTATTTCAAACCATGGGAGTAGATTTTGGCGCCGAGTACTTTAGCTCGGATCGAACCCAGAAATCGGGGATGTATGTGACTAAGATGTGAAATCATGAACTCGCCGGGCGAAACCAAGCTATCTGCATTTCGTCAGCAGTCAGAGGCGGGGCACACGGGTATCAGAGCACCTCTATCCACATGGGAGGGGTGACACGGGGTTGTTCAGTCTCGTCATTAAAATTATTGGGGGACGAGCCAGAACTAGGAGGGTCGGAATCCGGGCTCGGCTCACTGAGCTGAGTTGGGACCGCACTATGATTTTCTTCCCTGTCGAGTGAACTCGAAACATAGGTTCGTTCTTGGTTAGGTGTGATTCCTAATCACTTCAGGCTGCGGAAAGGAAACAATGATTAAAGTAACAACGATTATTTTATTTACATTCAACATAAACTCATTTCCATATTCCACACATTTAACAATTTGAACAACATGGTAGAAGATTTATCACAGGGGTTAAAAGTTTTTCATCAAATTCAGTTGATCTATAGCCCTGTACTGGTGCTATAGTACACTCTCAAAGTGTCACTGTCGCGGGCTCGCAACAGGAGCTTAAAGCACCGAGTCTTAATCTGTTGCGTCTGTGCGCGTTTGCAGCTCTGGGTGCCGGGGGATCCCGACTAACAAAGTCAGTTACTTTGTGGCAACACAGTTCTGATTTGGATTCCGTTAGCAAGTCTACGTCACATACCTTATTCATGTGTCCTTTGATAGAACTCTCCTTGAATGTTCCTGTCCTTTGAAATACACACAGTTCATGCGGAACTCACAAATTCAATAAGCGCTTCGAGCTTGCGCGAATTGTCACTGTCGACCCTGAGTCGATACTCACAAAACTCTGATACTAAACAGGCTACTACGCGACCAACATCTGCGTGATTCAAGGGGTTAATAGCACAATACAATAGCCTACACTTTGAGACAGCTGCGAGTCGATCCTCGCTAATGACATCTAAACTTAACCGTTACTTGGGTTCGTAATCTACTCTCTAAATCCGGTCTTCTAGCCAGCGCTCTTACTTCAACCTAATCTGATAATAGAGGCGTACAACGGAGCTTCGTGGATTGCCCAACAATTCCACTCGCACGAGACCCTAGGTGGTGTCTCACTCCTAAATGTTCGGAACCCAAGTCTCTCTCCTAAACGGTCGGAACCCAAGACACTCCAATAGCTTGTTCCCCACACTTTTTATCTCGTCTAGTGATGGTCAGATAGCAATATGTCAAGATGTCCAAAACTGGCAAGCCACATTTCTACTAACAAGCGTATCCCGAGAAATAATATACTTGATAACCGTGATGACTGAAAGTGTCGGTCACTTCAATATTAATTGACTTTAGATAGCATGGAAACATAACATGCTGACTAGTAATATTCCAGAGAAGTATCCCACTGTGAATCGCCTAAGGCTAATTATCTAATAAAAACATGTGTGCTGACAACACAGAGAGAAGAAATATATATACATATATTTGAACTTGAAAGTAGGGGAGGGGGCCTCCTCCCTTTTAGACTAGCTTTGCCCTGACAACGGGGGTAAACAAACAATTTATGCAATTTTTTATTAATTTTCTTGAAGGCAGAACATGTTGAAGTTTTTGTTTTAAAAGAAACCATTTTCAGCTTTGTATAATTATGACTGTACCTCCCCGCACACTGTGCACGCCCTTCTCCCTACATGTGTTCTAAATTATCACCAAAAGTCGGACACAAAACCTTTCCATCAATTGTTGAGGAATGGCCAGACTGGCAAACGCCCAGGGCATCACTCATTTAGGGAGTCCCACATTTCACACGGAATTGTGCAAAACGATAACATTCTCTCAAATATGCAACATGAATCGCGTGAAACGATGTTTTTGAGAGGTTCAAGTGCCAGGAAATGGCTCCTTTTCCTTTTGGATTAAACAAATTTTCTCCCGCGGTGCCACAACATGGTTGATCTTGTGCATTACTTGAACATACAGGCCCACGCAGATCGCCGCTACCTAGGGCCCTCACTTTCTTGCGGCATGTGTTTTACCCCAATGATACACAATGACACCCAAGTTGCCAATGTTACCCAATAATACTCAAATTATGCCCAATGATAACCAAAATAAAAATAATTATATTTATAATAAAATGATGATGATTTTATTTTCCCATTTCTATTTTAAGATTTTGTTGCCGTGACTGACTCAACCGGAGGAATGTGTGAAACATCTCAAAGAAAGAGATTATTCAGGCCATTTTCAGCGAAAACAAAACAACGAGCCCGATTGGCCAGTTAAATTACAGCTACAATTTAGCTTGACCAATAAAAGTACAGGCGCTAAATTGTAGTTACAATTTATTAAATTGTAGCTACAATTTAGCTAAATTATAGTTACAATTTATTACATTGTAAGTACAATTTAGCTAAATTGTAACTACAAGTTATTAAATTGTAACTACAATTTAGCTAAATTGTTGGTCCAATTTATTAAATTGTAGCTACAATTTAATAACTAAAACGACGTGAAGCTAATAGGCTTCCGTAACATTCCCCAGATGCTCTTGTCTTTCGTTTCAGTTGGCAAAGTTGGTGGAATGCTTTACATGAAACAAATCAGGTCGGGTTGGAGACGTGCGCACTCACCTTGAATTTGTAGGTTTCTATTCACAGGATATGTGTTGATCGACCCAGTTCGCGACACCTTTCTAACATAGTTGCGTGCTTATCTGTGCAACGAAATATTTATAAAACAGAAATGACAGCGTTGACGAATATTGAAACCAGCGCAAAAGCAGTGGAGGCATGGATGCAATGAGAGGTAATAGCCCAAGAACATCAGGTTTCACTAGGGAAAAAAATCGGAGAAAGCTGATTTTTTCAGGGAATGTCGAGTACATGTCACTGAACGATTAGACAAAAGTCCCCTAAAATCCCAGTTGAGCTTTTTTTTCTACAGCCTTTTTTCGAAAACGCGTTTGAAAAAAATCAAAAAAAATCGCACGAACTTTGTATCCTCGAATTGATCCAACTGTATTTTTTGTTTACGCGTATTTCGAGCTACATAATGTCTAATATACATTTACCTAGAGGAAAATGTGCATTCTGTGACAATTTCTGCGAAAAATTATTGAAAATTCACAAAAAAGTATCGGATTTACGCAAAAAATGACGATTTTCCTAACGGATTTGCCCAAAGGGTCGTAATACAGAACGGGATGTTAGTTGGACAGACGATAAAAAATCCACCACCATTTGAAGACTTTTATCATTGCTTACAAAATAGACATTATGGAAGACCCCCTCTGCTTCTGGCCGAGTTCCCCTTTTGGCATAAAATTCGTCAGCATGAGAACTCAACTATTTTCGGGCTTGGGACCGAACAGACACGTCTGTGTCTGGCAGCATTAGATCAATAAATAATATTTACAGAATGTACAAAAATCAATAAATAATATTTACAGAATGTACAAATCAATCAACATGGATTAAGTTACATTGACTATTATCAACGCTATATACAGAAATGACATGACCTATATACATATTATTCATCGAACTCAGAAATTTCCGACAGGACAGTGTTTCTGTGGTTGTTACAAGAATCCGAACTGCAGTTACACAAACCTGAGCAAGAGAGTCCTGCCTTCTTACACCCACACCTTTTTGTACAAGCACTCTTGCAACCACAACTGATCAGATTCAGTAGGTTATCGGGGGCACATGGCTTTGTGGCTGCAGTCGGTACAAGAAGTCCATTGTCTAGCGAACACCCCCAATCCGTCGGAGGAAGCGAAGTGCCCAGCCATTGTTGGACCTGGAGATAACATCTGTAGACATGTTGTTGTGCAGCATCGCTGCTTGGTGGGAGTGAGGCTAGGTCGATGGGTTTATTCAGTTTAGATTTTGCTACATAATGTTTGTAAGTGACATATCTATATTGGTCGAGAGAGGAAACAGTTTTACTCCCGTATAAGATCAGGAGAAGTTGTTCCCTGGCAGCGGCTACTGCACTTGATGTACTGTCATCCGCCAAAATTGTGTTGACATACTGTTGTGAGTCGCTAGTAACATCGCAGACAATTGTACTGAATACTTTCTTCTTACCAACTCGAAAGAGTGCAGAAGTAGTGTCACAACCACTTATAGAATGTTCTACAAGGAGGTTGCTTCTATGGTCACCCATTTTGGTTGCTATTTCACTAACTGAAACTATTAAGTTTGGGGTAATGGAATACATCATGTGAATATTACATCCCGGTTGAACTCGAGAGGTAAGAATGACTAACAAGTCTGTGTCTGTTCCCACAACGACAACATTGTTGTCATCTTGAGCGATGTCAAGTGCAGTTTCGGCTATCAGTACATCAGCATCAGCCTCGGCCTGCTTGGACTGAATATTGATAGCAGATAGCTCCTGCATTAGAAGATCGATCAGTTGGGTTTTGTTCTTGGCATTTGCAAGGAAATCGGATTGGGGTGTGGTGGCTGGTAACTCGGGTGAGATATTGATATCAATGGAATACCTGTCTTTAGATCTACGGGCTTGTTCCATGCCCTTTGTCGACATTGTACAATCATAACCATCAAAAACAACCATGACGTTCGCCCCAAAATGTCTCACTAGATAATTGGAATATGATGTACATATGTCCTTATATGACGACTGTTTAGGCCATACAACTGCCCTCAATAAAAATCCACCATCTACAACAAACAGAGAATGTTCTGGGATTTTAGTTTGCTCGGAACCGTATGTTTTGAGGATCTTACCGAGCGTGCTTTTCTGTGTCTTCCTCATTCCAGAGGAATCAAACAATGCTGGTGGTTTCGGGGCGAGTTCATATTTGAGATACTCTTCCATCTCTGCTTGTGACTGAATAACACATGTGATGCGGTTGAACAGAATTGTGAGGTCAATCACTACCTTACTTCCACGGACTTTGATGCTATTTGCCATCGATGTGAAAGACTTCACAGTGTCAACACGTCGTAGTTTGATGCTGTTGAACGTTTTGCTTACAAAATTCGATACGCAACATTCACCAATTTTGCGAACCTGGTCACAGTTCACAGTTTCGTCGGCCACAAGCCCGGTCGCTATAGAGACTAATTGTAGTGGATCTCTATTCTGAAAGGGGGAATGCACTCTGAGCCAGTTCAATAATTTGGTGATATCATTGGCATCAGTCAATTGTGAACTTTGACGGAGATCCCGATGTTGTTCGCCATGACCAGTGTGAACATGAACAAAATTTTCGAGAGCATTACATATCAGAAGGCAAAGAGGTAGTCCATGTACCCATTTCGCAACAGTGCTATCGGTTATTCCCCTGCCATGTGTGAGACCACCAGGGAGCTTGAACATTCTCATTAAACACTGCTCTATGGTCTGATCAGAATATATCCCGTCCC
Organism: Pictodentalium vernedei; assembly: GCA_031216915.1. Classification (NCBI taxonomy): domain Eukaryota; kingdom Metazoa; phylum Mollusca; class Scaphopoda; order Dentaliida; family Dentaliidae; genus Pictodentalium; species Pictodentalium vernedei. The sequence goes on from CM062295.1 coordinate 272,421,657, forward strand.
AGAATTTATCTGAGCGCCTTATGGTAAAGTAACCTTTCTCAGTGAACAACTTCAAATCATCCTGTTGCATTATTTCTGTTACCTCATTCATCTGCTGCAAATAGAGATGAGAACTTTTTGCGTATGCAAAATGACCACCTGCGTGAAATACTGGAATCATATTGCGAACACAATATTTGTGGAGTTCCCAGTCGCCTGTGCGCTCTGCTCTCAAGAACAACTGGAGAAGACCTATTTGCTCGTAGTATTGTACCCAAAGCTTTCCTGTGCGTCCTACGGACGCATTCTGGAGCAGTTCGTGTAATTTTGACAGTAGATGGTTGACACTTTCTTGATTGACAGCGTCAGCTGTTGTACAGTCACCTCTGGCAAGTCCACAGAATATTTCATTGACTTCTGTGCAGTCTATGTTATCTAGTGTTCGGCTTTCTTCAAACACAAGTTTTGTAATGGAAATTTGTGTTAGCAAATGGGCACGAACTGCTCTTGAATATGCATGACCACTGATCAAATGATGGATTGACCCACCAGCATAAACAGTCTCCCAAAGTTCATCCAAGCCGCTACCAGCCATGATCGAACCAATTGCCCCTGTACAATACAAATTTGTTTATGAGTACACATCAAGGGCGTGCACCCATTACATGCCAATGCATCTTGAGTGTAGGCGAACACCACATTATGTGATTTAATCGAACATGGAAATTGAAACAATGATGCTATAATACGGTATTTGAATGAGAAAAGTCGATGCCGTTTGAATTTGAGTTTAGGGGGTATGGTTAATATTTCACACGTTTCACCAGTTCATTATGGAATAAATGACTATTGTTATATATCATTATAAAGCCACTGCTTTTCTGCAATTTTTGATATATAATTTAACTCCCAAAGTAGTCGTCGATTTGATTTAATGGACGTTGTGTACCGTTGTGTGTATGAAAACAATAAATTTTTTTTCGTAATTTTGTACATTTTCGTGAATATTTCACCATTGAGTGTGAGTTGGCATTTTCTGTTGGGGATATGTATTCTCAATATAATTCAGCACGATATTTATGATTCTCACCCTACTAAGGCGAATAAGAATGAGAAATATGGAGCTGGGTCGAATTTTAAAAAAAAAATTTTTTTTCATCAAAAAAACGCTGTAACTAAAAAAGCTCAACTCGAATTCGCGGGGACTTTTCACACTTTATCCGCAATGTGTGTCCCGGAAACATATAAAAAAATCAGCTTTCTCCGATTTTTTTCCTTACTTTCTCATTTTTATGTCTAATGTGCCTGGACTATAACATCATACGACATTATTATTTGGATTATACAGCAGAGATAGGGATGCTATTGTCATACGTCATATTTAGACTATAAGCAGAGATAGGGATGCAATGAAAGGTAAATTATACGGCAATTTCAGATTATACAGCAGAGATATGGATGCAATGAGAGGTAGTATTATACTGCATATTTTGGCTTTTCCCTCTGGAAAAAACTATTGTTTTTCCACGGATTATTATTTTTGGGTTTTTTTTTGTTTTTGTTTTTTAGGCGTTTCTCTCTGGAAAAGACTCTTGTTATTCTACTGATTATTATTATTTTTGGGGTTTTTGTTTTTTTCTACGCATTTTTCCGTTCGATTCAGAAGCCATTTTCGAACCGATTTTCACAAAAGTTTGCACACGCAAAGAGGGGCACAAACTCTAAAAATGTACCGAAGCGGAATTTTCGATTTAACCCTTATTTCGTCAGAATTGGCAAAAAACTGCCAAAATTTGGGTTTATCGGCACATTCTCGAAACACGTCTTGTAGATATTTTTTATACATTCGTCATTGCTAGACCTGCCTGTGACACGCCCTTTGATACACACGACATATCAGGCGATGCATATGGTAACCCGACACAGGCTGCCAAACATCGAAACTGTGATGAAATAGGCCGGTTTCAGGCCACCACTGCACCGAAACAATACATGGGAGATAAACATAACTTCCTTTAGTGGAAGTGAAATTCACCATGGATAATTTTTGTCAGTAATAAGGGTGTTCAAAAAACCAAGCGTTAACCCGTTTTGGGCTGGTTAAACAGCAATACCCCCATAAAGCTATCGTGTTTTCCGTGGATTTCTCTGAACGAGTCTTGTAGATTTTCAAGAAAAATTTGTCACTCCCAGGCCTTGGTGTGACAATAAAAGTTGCATAGACAAAATACTGCGGTGAGTATTTGTTAACCCTCCACGGGCTACTAAAAGTCAAAATTGTGATAAAATAGGCTGTTTTTGGACGCCAACAGCACCCAGTGGGTACGCCACAAAGAAAAGTGCCTTCTTTTATCGAGCGCACAATCTATATGGAAACATTTTTTGTAAGTAGTTAGGGTATTCAAAAGTTGAAGTCTTAACCCATTTTGGGCAGGCTAAAGAGATTACCCCTTAAAATCTTAAAATTCCCATTTTCTGTGGATTTCTCTAAATACATCCTGTAGGTTTTCAAGAAGTATTGACTACTCGCAGGTCTTTGTGTGCAATTACAAGTTGCATGGACAAAATATTCCGGTGAGCGTTTATTAACCCTCTACAGGCTGCCAAACATCGTAATTTTGTTGAAATGGGCTGTTTTCAGACACGCACAGCACCCAACGTGTACCTGAGAAATAAACATAATCTCCTTTGTTGGAAGTGGAATTCACCGAGGACCATTTTTGTAAGTAATAAGGGTATTCAAAAAACCAAGCGTTAATCCGTTTTGTGGTTGTTAATAGTGATAGCCATCAAAAGCTTAACAATTTATGTTTTCCCTGGATTTCTTTACAAACATCTGGTAGGGTTTTCAAAAGAAAATGGCCTTTGATAGGTGTTGGTGTCACATTACCAGTTGATTGGATAAATTATTCCGGTAAGCATTTGTTAACCCTCCGTGGGCTGCTAAATGTCAAAATTTTGAAAAAAAATAGTCTGTTTTTGAACACCAACAACATCAAATGGGAATGCAACAGAGGAACGTAACTTCTTTTACCGGATGCAAAACTGACAGGGAAACATTTTTGTAAGTAGTAAGTGTATTCAAAAATCGAGGTCTTAACCCATTTTTGACTGGTTAAATAGATATACCCCTTAAAAGCTTAAAATTCCAGTTTTCTGTGGATTTCTCAAAAAAAAAAAATTTCAAGAGCAATTGACCATTCGCAGGTCTTCGAGCGACATTACAAGTTGCATGAACAAAATACTTCGGTAAGCATTTGTTAACCCTCCAGAGGCTGCCAAGCATAGACATTTGGAAAAAAATGAGCTATTCTTGGGCAACCATAACACCAAATGTGTACCTGCAAGATAAACATAACCTCCTTCATTGGAAGTGGAATTCACCGTCGATCATTTTTGTAAGTAAATGAAGGTATTCACAAAACCAAGCATTAACCCGTTTAGGGCTGGTTACAGAGCGATACACCTCAAAAGATTAAAAATTCGTGTTATCTGAGGATTTCTCTAAAAACATCTCGTAGATTTTCAAGAAAAAATGGCCATTCTCAGATCTTAGTGTGACATTACAAGTTGCATGTACAAAATATTCCTGTAAGCATTTGTTAACCCTATGCAGGTTCTCAAACATCAAAATGTTGATAAAATGGGCTGCGTTTGCGTACCCAAAGCACCCGAAGTTGGGAGGAGAGATCAAAATAAGTGGAAGTATAATTCACTGAGAATTATTTTTGGAAGTAATAAGAGTATTCAAAAAACAACACTTAACCCGTTTTGGGCTGGATAAACAATGATGCCCATCAAAAGCTTAAAATTCATGTTCTCCCTGGATTTCCCTGAAAACATCTTGTAGATTTTAAAGAAAAAAATGGCCATTCACAGTGCTTGGTGTGACATCACAAGTTGCATGAATAAATATTCCTGTTAGCAGTTGTTAACCCTCTACAAGCTGCCAGACATCAATATTTTGGATACATTTGAGATAAAATGGACCATTTTTAAATTGACACAGCACTCAGTGGGTATGTGTCAAACTAATATAACTCCTTTTGTCGGTCATTGACTTGTTGGACGACGATATTGACATTAACCCACTCCACCGTTAATGATGGTTTTCACCTAAACAATTTTTTTATCAAACTGTGCCATTTGAGACTTCTATACTCACCTTTCTCATAACATCAATGAAGGAACTTCAGTGAGACAGTTAAAAACAATTCATCAGACACTGTGGGGTCATGAAAAAATCATGGAATCTCATCGGGAAAAGCCATGATTCTCCAGAATCATAAAGTCTAGTTAGATTATATTCTTTTCGTGTTGGTGTTCGATTCTTCTATACTTTTTTCTTGAGTGATAACTAACTTCTAATCGTGACAAGAATAAAGTCTACATTAACTGGACATGAGTTATTATAATTATGTAATCACGTATTCCATAGGCGCATCTTCTATCATTGGTACGGCCAAGACGAGGTGCGCATGGAGCAGCGTTTGGGGTGGTATGGAAGCGAGGTACTTCCCCTCTGGAATCACCTTATTGTCTCTCTATGCTTGCAAAATCCCGTTTTTTTGTCGTATGAGGCCACGAGGAAATCCCTCAATGGGTATAATCTATCATGCCGCATATCCTCGTCTCGGTGTTTATCGGCCACATTATGCGGATCTCACTTTGGAATCCATTTTACGCCCGTAGAATCCTTTTTTGTTGTATGAGGCCATAAGCGAATACGTTTTTGTCGTATGAGGACGTGTGAGGGTCATGAAGAAATACCCCAGTGAGGTATGATCTATCATTCCTCATTCCTTACCTCGGCACTTAACGGCCCCGTTATGCGGAATCCCACCTTAGAATCCCTTCTCTGTGTTTTTTTAAGCCTGTGGAATACTTTTTTGTTGCATGAGGCATGAACGATTGTTATACCTTTTTAGCTCTCCTGATCGAAAGTCAGCGTTAGCTTTCGTGATCAATCTTCGCCCGGTGTCGGGCGTATAGGTGGTGTTTGAGTCGTCTCCTCCCAAACTGCTGGACCGATTCCAATAAAATTTCATATGAATCATGACTTGGGGAGGGCAATTCAGTTTTGTTAAAATTGATATTCTGCCTCCATAGGAAACATTTCACCCAAAATCTGATCCGACGGATGTAATAACATTTTTCTGGTTTTCAACCTTCTTTTGAGGGGTACACTCAAGTTTATCCAAGAGAAGTTTAAAGGACAGTGTTTTCAGTAAATATAAGAGGGGCAGGATATTTGACCCTTCCCTAAGTTCTAATTTCAGAACCGATTTGGTATGTGGCATTATGGAGTCATAAATACTTGATTCGAGCGAAAAAAAAGATCACCACATCCCGTCGAGACCTCCATGAACTAAAATGTATCATTTTTCAAACGCCCATATGGCCACAAAAACACGTAACATAGAACTGTTATTTAGTATGAAGGATCCTTAGGACAAGTAAAAAATGTAGAATCTCATGTGCAAAAAAGAAAAAAAAAAAAAAAAAAATGCACTCAGATGTGTTGTAGGGTACTCAATATGGGAAACTGACAGAAATGCCAAGTCAACATATTTTCAAAGATCAAAAAAAAAAAAAAAAAAAAAAAAAATCCTTTCCCCAAGTATTAGTCAGTAGCTTTTGATATTTAATATACAACATACTCAGGGGAGTCAGATTCAAATTTATTCAAATCAAATCCTTGTGTTAATGTTTGTGCTCCACGCGGGAATCCGAATTTTAACTTGGTGCAATATGAGGATTATTGTTAGAAAATCCTCTTCTTCGGCCCTCGGTCAAAATTGCTTGATGTTTGTTATACAGAATCCTTGGAGGGGCAGATTCCAGTTTCTTCAAGTCGAGTCCCTGGTTCATATTTGGGCTCCCCATTGGATCCTGAATTTTAACTTGATGCAATGTGAGGACTTATACTCTTTGAAAATCTTCTGATCCATCAGTCAGAATAGTTTGATATTTAGTATTCAGGGTTCTTATGGGTGCAGATTCAGTTTTATTCAAATCACGTCGCTGGCTCATATTTGGGCTCACCATAGGATCCCCGAAGTTTAAAACTTGGTGGAATATGAGCAATATTCTTTGAAAATTTCTTCGTCTCATCCATTAGTTAGATTTAAATTTAAAGTCTGTGAGTTCACATTAGGGCCTCTTATCAGAGCTCAAAGTTTAATTTTTGATCATTGTTATATGGTATCTTATTCGCTTTAGTTCAAATGAATCCCTGGGATTATATTTGGGCCCTATGTGCCCTATGTGGGAGCCCGAAGTTTATAACTTTGTGCAATATGAGGAAAATGTTTTACAAATCTTCTTGTTAGATCCAAAAGCCAAAATATTTTAATATTTGTCATAAATACGGCATCCTTTTGAGGATCTCATTGAGATTTGTTGAATTCAAGTCTCTGGGTTCATATTTGGGTTCATGTTTGGCTTCAGTGTTGGAGCCCGAATGTTAAACTTTGTGCAATATGAGGAAAAATTTTACAAAATCTTATTCCGATCTACCACTCAGAATCCTTTGATATTTGGTATACAACATCTTTATGCGGTTTGGGGCAGATTCAAGTGTGTTCAAATCCAGTTCTCAAGTTCATATTTGGGGCCCCTACAGAGTGAGTCTGTCTGAATTTTAACTTAGAGCAATACGAGTATAATTCTATAAAAATCTTCTTATCCAGATCCATCAGACAGAATCTGTTGATATTTGATATATTAAATCCTTTGTGAAGTCAGATTCAAGTTTATTTACAATGAGGCATTAAGTCATTTCAACCCTTTCAACTATATTTTGTGGAAATTGTCAATGTTCTGTTTTTATGAAGTATGCAAAATAATGTAACGTCCTTTTGGGAACTCAGATATTTGACAGTTCTTATTCTCTCAAACCACTGTCCCAGTCAGTGGAAAAATGTATATGCTAAGTGATGAATTGTTGTTTTAAAAATCCATAAATCAATTTGTGAAGAATTGATGGGACTTTAACAGGGGCGTCCTTCGGGCCCCTTTGAACCTCTTGTTGTTTTTTTTTAGCTAGACGCGTTTTCCGGTCACATCCCTTTCAGATATAGCATTGGCAATAAAAGCACCATGTGTACTGTTCACTAACTTCTACACCTCGTCCCCTGAGTTCCAATGTGTTCTATGTGCCTACTGGCACATAGAACACATTGGAACTCAGAGGACGACCTGTGGCGTAGCCATGGGGGTGTGTGAGAGGTCATATGCCCCCCCCCCCCTCAATTTCTGTTTTGCTCCCCCCACCAGGTGATGTGGCCTAATTATTGATGCCCTTCACAACTTATAAATTATGGACACAAACGGGCTCAGCGTCAAGGAAATTGCGTATTTTTTGTCTCGAATTTCAAAATGTTCCCGAGGGAGCCCCCTCCCCTCCAGCGAGAGGGGGTGTCAACTCTCTTGTGCTCACTACCCTCTCGCCGCTACGTGGTTCGGTTGATGCTGCGCATCCTATTCTGTATGCCCTGCTAGTAGTTCAGTGCCTACTGGCACATAGAACACATTGGAACTCAGAGGACGACCTGTCATCTCCTCCGTACATTTTAGGTTAAAAAACACCAAATAGGCCTGGAAATGTTTTCTAATTATTTTTCTGTGCGGGTCGAAAATGTTGAATAATGTCGAATTGGCTTGGAATTTCTCAAAGAGGATTTTGTTGAAAACGATAAAGGATTACAGGTCTGTGTCTTTTGGGACACATGAGTCGAAAAATTCGACTACAAGCAACGCTGTTTGAGAATACATCAGAATAAAGTGCAATTGGGCCTAAAAAGGTTAAAATTTTGTTTCTCACCCCCTCCTCCGCATAGTCCTTTGGCCACCGCCTGCTCTCTTTTTATAACCAATGCAAACTTTAAAAAATAATAATTCAATGGTTTATGTTTGATATTTTACCCAAGTTAATAAAACTGATAAATTTGTCCTTGGGTGCAACAAGGCTTTGCAATGCTTTAGCACTGAAAAGTCTTGTTGGACTCAATGGACGAAATACATCTATTCTGTAGATTATGAGGCTTAAAACATAAAACAAACCGAGAACATGAACCTTTAATGACCAAGAAATAATTACAAAAATAAAAAATAAAATAAAAAACCGCTGCCCTCGTGCAAAAAATGGCATGAGAAACAAAAGATCTACATTGTGGGTCCTTATTGGTCATGTTTTAATTCCTGGGATCGGAAGAGAGTACCCTAGGTGAAAAATGTCGCACAAAACACTATTCTGACCCAGAGATGTTCAAGCAACAATCGGGTCTTGGAACAATATAGGATGATTGGACTAGACTGACGGGTCTCATAAATTTCCGTTCCGTGTGACACTTAGTGCATTTCTGGCCCATACTTCTACGGTCATCAACTTGGCACACATCTTGCAAATACCTGGTAGTTGTGAAATTTCGTTTTTCACTCTCACAGTACAACCTTTATCCAAATAACGCCGATTTAACGTTTGTTTATTCAATCTTTTAGTATCAGTTCATGTATTAATCCTCCCTCTTTCAAATTTGGGATTATTATTATCCCTGATGGGGGTGGGTGTGCGATGGGAATATCTCACCCGGGGGCAAGATATTTGGGCCAGACATGATGCTTGCCGAGTGACTGGGCCAAATATCTTGTCCGGAGGGTGAGATTTCCCCATCTCACACCCACCCCCACCTGGGATAATTTTTCTCCCCCACCAAAACACTCTGACGTCTCAAAAGAAATCCAGGGGCACGTGCAACAATATCGAACAATTTTGTTGTCCATTTCTGAAAAAACTGATTTGCTTATCGGAAAGAGCACACAAAAGTTATGAACACACCATAGATAAATACCACGAAATTAATATCCAACGCCAGCAAGACAGGGGTTAAAGATTTGTAGCGAAATCAACATTGACACATTCCGATGATGTCATCTGGGCGCGTGGATCAACCCATCGATGGACGATGTTGTGATAGGAATTAAGTTAAGAAATTCAGGAAACTGTATTCAATACACTGTTATTATTAACAACAATATTTTGAACATCAACGAAACAAAAGATACGGTCACGTGTGTCATGTGAGACAGATATCTATCTCACATGGCCTTCTCACATGAGACACGCATATCTTACATATGAAGTGTGGAGGGGGGGGGGTTGGGTGGGGGTGGGGGGTGGGGGTGGTATAGAAATATCATCTCCAACGAAAGTAAATCCAAAAAGTTGAACCTGACATTGGAAATTCTCAACGGTTATAGCCGAATTTTCAGGTGACGTTATTCACTTCAACGTCAAAGATTAAATGGGTCGGATTTTTATGAAATTTGAATATTTTGTAGAGCTAAAAAATTAGCTGATAACCGTTTTTTTAATTTTTCGATTTAACTCCATTTTTGACGTTTTTTCGTCGATTACAGTTTCATCACATTTAGGCACCTTTTACACAGTGGCGTCGCCATGCGGGTGTGTGAGGGGGCATATGCCCCACCCCCTCAATTTCAGTCATTACCAGGTGATGTGGCCTATTTATTGATACCCTTTACAACTTATAAATTATGGACAAAAACGGACTCAGGGTCAAGGAAATTGCGTTTTTTTTGGTCTCGAATTTCAAAATTTTCCCGGGGGAGTACCCTCCCCTCCAGCGAGAGAGGATGTCCCTCTCTTGTGCTCACTACCCTCTCGCCGCTACGTGGCTCGGATGATGCTGTGCATCCTATTCTGTATATCCTTCTAGTAGTTCAGCGATCTGAACGTGGCAGCTACCCCTCCCCCCCCCACGTAGGGGGGGGGGTCGCTATATTCAGATCACTCAACCATCCCCCCTAAATATTACTCTTGCCCCCTAACTTTGATATCCTGCCTGCCTGTGCGCCTGTTTCAACGTCAAGACAGTGACACACATAACTCACCCGTCACTTGATTTACAGCTTTGAATCAGAGAAAAAAGTCTTGGGTGATATGTCCAGTACACGCCGTTTTGGAATTTCAAATTTCAACCTTTAGGTCTATCCAAAACAACGTCGAATGTACATCTTTTAATTTAAATTTTTCTATCAACTCTTTTTAGCTCACCTGACTGAAAGTCAGGGTGAGCTTTTCTGATCACTCTCCGTCCGTCCGTCCGTCCGTCCTGCGTGAAGGTGGTGTTTGAGCCTCTTTCTCCTAAACCACTGACCACATTTTAATTAAATTTCATGTAAGTAGTGGTTATATAGGGGCATTTTATTTTATGCAAATTAGTTTTCAGCTCATATTGAGCAGAGGGGTGTGGAAAAAATGGCCAAATATTCTGAAAATCTTCTTCTAATGAACCACCAGTAGCAGAGACTTGATATGTAGTATACAGCGTCCTTTTGAGGTTTAGAATCAAGTTTGTTGAAGAGAAGTTTGTCGGGCATTATTTGCCATCGTTATGAGAGGGGCAAAAATTTTGGCCACGCCTAAAATTTCTATTTTCAGAACCGTGAGGTCGATTTGAACCAAATTTGATATGCTATGATAATGGGTCATAAGTAGTTGATTGATGCAAAAAAAACTTTTCTCATTGCCCCGTCGGAACCCCGGGAGCTAAAAATAGAATAAAACCTTAAAACTGCCATATCTCCAAAACTGCACGGCACCGAGAATTATTATTTGGTGTGAAGCTTTAGGACCAACAGAAAGGATTGGTAAAACAAATTGCCATCGGTTTTATCAAAGTGCACAGTTTCAGGACTTTTGAAAAAGTGCCGAGTCAGCACTTTTTAACACTGTCGGCAATGGGAAAAACATTAAAAAATCTTCTTCTCCTGATCCAGCATGCAGAATCTTTTGATATTTGGTATGCAACATTGTAGGGTGGATCTGATTCAAGGTTGTTCAAATCGGCCCCCTGGGTTCATGTTTGGGCTCAGTATAGGAGCCCGATTTCGAACTTAGTGCATTTCAGGCAAATTTCTTTAAAAAATCTTCTCCAGATCGAGCAGGCAGAATCTTTTGATATTTTGTATGCAACATTGTGGGGTTGATCTGATTCCAGTTTGTTCAAATCGGCCCCCTGGATTCATATTTGGGGCTCACTATAGAAGCCCGAATTCGAACTTAGTGCATTTCAGGCTAATTTCTTAAAAAATCTTCTTCTCCAGATCCAGCAGGCAGAATCTTTTGATATTTGGTATGCAACATTGTGGGGTGGATCTGATTCAAATTTGTTCAAATCGGCCCCCTGGGTTTATATTTGGGCTCAGTGTAGGAGCCCAAATTAGAACTTAGTGCATTTCAGGCAAATTTCTTTGAAAATCTTCTTCTCCAGATCCAGCAGGCAGAATCTTTTGATATTGGGTATGCACCGTGCTTGGGGAGGGGGGGGGGGGGGAGATTCCAGTTTGTCCAAGCCAAGTCCCTGGGTTCATATTTGGGCTCACTGTGGTAGCCCGAATTATAACTTAGTTCAAAATGAGGAATTTTCTTTAAAAATCTCCTTCAGATCCAGCAGTCGGAATGTTTTGATATTTGGTATGTAGCATCCTTAGGGAGGTGAGATTCAAGTTTGTCCAAGCCATGTCCCTAGGTCCATATTTGGGTTCACTGTGGGAGGCCGAATGATAACTTAGTTCAAAATGAGGAATTTTCTTTAAAAATCTTCTTCTTCAGATCCAGCAGTCGGAATGTTTTGATGTTTTGTATGCAGTATCCTTGGGGGGGGGGGGGGGGGGGGAGATTCAAGTTTATTCAAGACATGCCCATAGGTCCATATTTGGGCTCACTGTGGGAGCTTGAATTGTAATTTAGTTCGAAATGAGGAATTTTCTTTAAAAATCTTCTTCTTCAGATCCAGCAGTTGGAATGTTTTGATATGTGGTGTGTAGCATCCTTACGGTGGGGGGGGGGGGGGGGGGGGGGTGGGGGGAATCAAGTTTGTTAAAGCCATGTCCCTGGGTCCATATTTGGGCTCCCTGTGGGAGCCTGAATTATAACTTTAGTTCAATATAAGGAATTTTTCTTTAACAATCTTCTTCAGATTCAGCAATCGGAATTGAAATTTTGAAATTGAAATTTTATTCTGCAGCATACAGATATACAATGTGAGACAAATAAAACAAATTATAAAGTGAGTGTACACTGCATGGAGATGGCATAGCCTGAGAGGCTGCCTTCCTGCCATCCCACACAATTTTCTTTTTCTTGACATCATTGCCCTTTTATTCTTGTCTTCGTGGATTCAAATTGAGTGGAACGTTCCCAATGCACAGACCGGAAACAAATAAGTTATTACTTTAATGTACATTCTAAAATCGGCGGGGTCAAGAACTAAACCAAATCACCTGGGTTGGGCAAACATGAACCCATTTGGGGTTCATATTCGCCCAACCCAGGCGATCCGGGCCAATCACCAGAAAGGAGAACAGAAAGCAAACCCAGTTATCCTTCTTGAGGACCCAACAGACCTCAGAGTGCACTATTTTTGGTGAGATCTCTTTAAGTTGATATACAGTCGGGACAAAATGGATTGGTACAAATGATTATGGAAGAATATGAATCTAAAATTGTATCGATTATTTTCTTTTTGAATAAGGGCCTACTATATTGCTGTATTTCAGGGTTTAAGTCATTCTATACCTTTGGAAAAGAATGTAACGGTAGGTCCGCCGAGAACGCGTTCGCGGTTTGTTTGTACGTATATACCCAGCTTGCCTGGTTTCCATTCCAGAAGGATTTCTGTAAATTTCAAAAGTACCGTCAAAAGACACTGGTAATCTATCATGATACCAATCGAACATGAACAAAAGGACGTGTAACTTATATAAGTCTTCAAATTTTAGTATGCCACATTTTTTAAATAGAGGTTCTGTGTGCGAGGTATATTTTCTGTTCGTTATTATGCGAAAAGCCTTTTTTTGCAGAGTAAGAATTCTGCTTGATGGTGCGTGACCCCATACAAGTATACCATATAATAGGTGGCTATGTATAAGTGAAAAATACAGTGTCTTTAGGGCTTTAAAAGGAAGAATTCTTTTTGCCCTATTAAGGGCAAAGATTGCCCTAGCCATTTTTAGACAGATTACTGAAGTATGTTGTTTGAATTTTAGATTCTCGTCCATATGGATTCCTAGGAATTTGGCTGTTTTTTCATCGTTCTGGTTTCCAACAAATGGAATATCTGTGTTGTTTAGGGATATTGTTTTACTAGCAGCGTTGTAAGAATCATTTTGAGGGTGCAATAAGATGCATTTTGTTTTATTTGCGTTAAGACATAATCCATTTGCGGAACACCATTCGCTGATTTTTCCTAGTTCGATGTTGGTCTCGTCTATCAAATTGTCTAGATTGTTACTTGACGCAAAAGCTGTAGTATCATCTGCAAAGGACAGCATATTGTGCAGGGTTGAATGGCTGATGTCGTTAATGTATAATAAGAAAAGGATAGGACCTAGAATGGAACCTTGTGGTACACCAGTCGTGACTTCCAACGAATCAGATGTGCTGTCCTTGAAAGACACAGACTGGCATCTTCTTGTTAAGTAATCTTGGAACCAGGAATTAGCTAAGCCTCTAATATAATAACTTTCAAGTTTCTTCAGCAGGATTGTATGATTGATGGTATCAGAGGCTTTCGAAAAGTCTAGAAAAACTGAAAGTGTGCAGTCCTTCGTAAGTTTACCATTTGCTTCTACAACCTGGTTTATGAGATGCAGAATAGGATGCACAGTGGAGTGTCCCTTTCCGAACCCAAATTGGTACTTATATATGATTTCATGTTCTTCTAAGAATGTGTATAGACGTGAGTACATTACGTTTTCCAATATTTTCGAGAATGTTGGGAGAATACTTATAGGGCGGTAATTAGTAAATAGTTGTGGATCACCTGATTTAAAAATGGGTATAATTTTGGCCATTTTCATTTTGTCCGGCACTCTCCCTGTAGTGAAGGACAGATTGATTATATGAGACAGCGGATCTGCTACCTCCAAAATTATTTCCTTCAATAGTTTTGTGGACATGTCATTACTATCTTTGGTTGATTTGCCTCTTAGTTTGTGAACACAAATGATTATCTCCTGTTTATTGGTGGGGCTAATAAAGAAAGAGTCTCTACTATTGCCGCTCAGGTAATCCGAGTATCGACGTTGAGTCGTGGGCACTTGACTACTTGTAGACTTCTCAATATCAGCGAAGTATTTGTTGAATCGGTCGGCGATTCCTTTCGGATCAGTTAATTCCGTGTTTCCATCTAAGAAGGAGGGGTGAAGTGGTCTGTTGTTATTTGACTTGTATATAGCTTTCCGAAGAATTTCCCATGTTTTTTTAATATTACCTTTGTTTTCGAATAGTATCTTGTTATAGTAATCTGCTTTGCAGGTTCGTTTCAAGCGGTAGAATCCATGACAATAATCCTTGTATTTTTTTGTGTTTTGGATGTTTGGAGATTTTAATTTTTTAACGTACAATTTATGTTTCGTCTGAGCGGATTGCAATAAGCCCTGCGTCATCCATGTTTCACGTCTGATATACTTTTTGTTTATGGGCATAGCTTTTCTGGGAAATGCTTGTTCAAACGCTTCGTAGAATATATCAAGGATCCTATTGAATGCCGCGTCTGGACAAACCTCGTTTATGACTTCAGAGAAGTCACAAACTGATAAAGAATTTTTGAACCGAATGATATTCTCACTACTGAATGTTCGTCCATAATTTGGCATTTGAGGGAGTGGGCGTTTGTCTGCTACCTCTATGTAAAACGTAGCACAATGATCGCTGACGTCAGTAATTATAATTCCTGACATAAGTTTATTGATAATGTTACTAAAATATGATCAATCAGGGTAGCAGAAAATTCTGTGACCCTCGTCGGCTTTGTGATAGCGGGTATAAAACCCGCACTTAATAGTAAATCTATAAAGGTATTTGTTTTACTGTGCGAATTTACGTTGAGCAAGACTATGTTAAAGTCCCCCATGAGGTAAACTTTCGTATTTTCCTTACTTAAGGTGTCCAATAATTCAGTTAATGTAGAAAGGAATGTGTCAATGTCTGCTTTAGGTGCTGAGTTCGGTCTATAAATTACTCCGACGATACCCTTTTTCTTAGTAGATATTTCCACAAACAAAGATTCAAACACGTGGGGTATAAAGACAGATAAGTCCTTTCGGATTTTGAAGGGAATACTGTCATTTATGAACATTCCGACACCACCCCTGCCATCATCATCATCGGGGCGCATACGAGAAACTAGGGAGTGGTATCCTTCAAGTTGATATTCTATATTTGGGTTGACATTAAATATTTCCGTCATGCCTATCACGTCTAAAAAGTTAGAGTTTGTTTGCAAGTCGACCAGTAAATTTTGGAGATTTTCAAAGTTAGCGATCAAGCTGCGGCAATTAATATTAAGTAGAGACAGAGATTTATTCGTACTTGAGATTTCATCTTTAAATTCACTTGGAGTAAAATACTTACAAACAGGATCAGAAATATTGAATGGAAGGGCGGCCATGTCTTGTTCATCAGAAGAAATAGCCTCGTTCAGTTTTACCATGAAATCATAAGTGTTATTTGTTTGGATCTCATCCAGTGATATGGCATTAGCCATAGTTACTTAAAGTAGTGGAGAAAGCAACCAAGGGTCTGGACATTTTGGGATCACAATTTCTATTCTCGGTGTCCGTGCATGGGGTATTCATTAATATATGCGTAAGTAAATGAAGGTAAAAAGTAGAGTCATAATTTTTGGTGATGTCAAGAAAAAATATAACATATATATACAACATTCGTGAAGATTGGAACTTCAGAGAAAATCCAACTGGTAAATGTTTGTCACTAAAGGGTTGCTTCGACTTTGCTCCTCTTATAACACCAGGGTTATATAGGTGTCTTTTCGGTTAAGGACCACAGGAGATAAACCAGAGAGGGGACGGGAGAGGGAGGAGAAAGCAAACCCAGTTATCCTACTTGAGGATGTGAATGCTCCACCACCCTATGCTGTCCAGCAATTGGGTCACCGTTTGCCAACAGCATAGTCGCCGTAATGAGTCTATGTACCCCTTACCCAACGTGGATAGCAGACGACACTTTTCGAATTCATATATGCATGAACCCTTTCACCTTCCGCCCCCCAAACACACCCCATGACCCATCATCGAAACGAGCTCAACGACCTCGCTCCAATGATGGGCCATACGCCACGTTCACGAGACAAACACTAAAAAAACGCAATAAATTTGAGTTGCGACTTTTTTGAATAGCGTTTGTCAGTTTTGGACGAGGCGTTTGGCAAAGGGTCAATCTATGAATCTAGTCAAACAGGCGAGCAGAGCATTTGACCTAGTTAGTTGAGACCGTTTCCCTGAGTTACAACCACAGAAAATGAAGACGGCAATTCACAAACATCCCCTGAATCGGGTGGTTATCAACACGGGTTGTTCAGCTTCACCGAACGCTGTACAATTGTGATCAAACACACGCGGAACCAAGTGTGCTACAATTTGTATTTCTTGTACCATTTGGATTCCAGTACATTTCGTCACCCGAGCTCCACTCCGACCCATGTGCCTGCTAGCAAATAGGACGGATTGGAGCTCAGGGGACGATTTGTCAAGGTTTCATATCGAATCCAGCCATGGCTGCTCACCAGCCACCATTATCACCATTCGCTATAAAGGATATTATAGAAAGTGTCTATTTTGCTCCTGGACATGTGAATATTTTCCCAAATGCTCTCATCAGATCCAGCCATGGCTGCTTCACAGCCATGGCTGGATCCGATGAGAACACTTGGGAAAATATTCTGAACCCTTCAGATCAGATGAATGCTCTGTAGAAATTCGCTGCAAAGGACCATTGGCCAAGAAAGTAATTGCAAGTGTCTAGTAGAAAGTGTCTATCTTTGCTCCTGGGCATGGGAATATTTTCCCAAATGCCTTCATCAGATCCAGCCATGGCTGCTTAACAGCAGCCATCACTAGATCAGATGAAGACTTTGAAGAAATTCGCTGCAAGAAAGTGATTAAGAGTATCTAGTGGAACAAAGAACTGTTAAAAGTTGATTTTCCATTTACAATGAGAATTTGTAAGTGGTAATTTATCCGTGTACAATTCTGACTTACGTGTATACTCTTCTATTCACCTACAGAGTATTTTTTCGAAGATATTATAGTAAGTGTCTATCTTTGCTCCTGAGCATGTAAATATTTTCCCAAATGTTCTCATCAGATCCAGAAATGGCTGCTTCACAGCAGTCATGGCTTGATCAGATGGATGCCCTGTAGAAACTCGCTGCAAAGGACCAATGGCCAAGAAAGTAATTGCAAGTATCTGGTGGAAAGTGTCTATCTTAGCGCCTGAGCAGCGAACCTCTACAAAGCCTTCATCCGATCCAGCGATGGCTGCTCCGATCCAGCGATGGCTGCAAGAAAGTGTAAAAGTATCTAGTGGAACAAAAACTATTAAAAGTTGATTTTCCATTTACGAGAAAAAATATTTTTGTCAAATCTAATACCCCTGGCCACAGCGCGCTGACCAGTTCCGATGGGAATAGTATAAAAATATACTTTATGTGTTACTTAAAATGCAGAATCCAGGATACATGAAAATTAATTTTCCACTGCGAATTAGGGTCGCTAAAATGCCCCATACAGGCCAGTTGTGTCGCCACAACAAGATATGTTACAATCATTTTTCACAACGGCAATAATGACGAATAATTTGTTTACACAAGCCCGGGTAATATTTATTGTCTGACATGATCCATGGATATGATAGGTCAGTCACAGACACATCTGGTCTGAACAGCTGGGGAAAAGTGTCACCAAATGAAGTGGTAATATTCTGGGTCACCAGATGAAGTACGGTTGTTATCAAACTTAACAGCTGTCACTCGTGATATGACCATAATGTAATACCCATCCCTGCAGTTTGAATTCTAGTCGACCAGGTGTGCGGAGCATTTGACCTGGTTAGTTGAGATCGTTTCCCTAATTTACGAGCACAGTAAATGAAGAATGTTGTTCACAAACTAGATGAAATACAGTTGTTATCAAACTTAACAGCTGTCACTCGTGATATGACCATAATATAATACCCATCCATGCAGTTTGAATTCTAGTCAACCAGGCGTGCGGAGCATTTGACCTGGTTAGTTGAGATCGTTTCCCTAATTTACGAGCACAGTGAATGAAGAAGGTTGTTCACAAACTTCCGCGAATCGGGTGGTTATCAACACGGGTTGTTCAGCTTCACCGAACGCTGTACAATTGTGATCAAACACAAGGGGGACCAAATGTGCTTGTACCATTTGGATTCAAGTACGTCGCCTGGGTTCCACTCCGTCCCATGTAACTACTGGTACATAGGACGGATTGGAGCTCAGGGGACGATTTATCATGTGCCCGACCGATGCCCTGATCACTTTCAGCCATGGCTGTCTCCCTCAACTCAATATGAGTCACTGGTAAGGAAGGTGACTCAACTTACACCTGGTATTAAATTTGTAATTTCAGCAAAAAATGTCCGATAATGTTATTTTTTTATAGCCTTTACCACCTTCTTGATAATACAGCATTAATTGACATCAGCTATTAATCCGTCAGTTTTTTTTTATTTTTTAATATCCTCATCGTATCTCGTCATGGCCGCCACATAGCAGGCATGACCAGCCATACGAAAACAATTTATAGATCAAAAGAAGTCAAGCGATCGCTGAAAATCAGTAAATTTCTTCGGATAGTAGAATATATGCATATCTTTACTCTCGTATATCACCAAATGTTTTCATCATGACCAGGCCAGATGAAAACAGTTCAAGTATTTGAATATCGATAAAGCACAAAGTGTTCACTGTTGAAGAAAGTGAATAGATTTCTCAGCGTATTATAGTGTGTGTCTATCTTTGCGCCTGGGCCTGTGAGTATTTTCCTATTCATTTTCATCAGATCTAGCCATGGCTGCCTCACAGCAGCCATGGCTATACTAGATGAAAGCTTTGTAGAAATCCGCTGTAAAGGTTATTATAGTAAGTGTCTATCTTTACTCCTCGACATGTGAATATTTTCCCAAATGCTTTCATCCGATCCAACCATGTTGCTTCACAGCAGTCATGGCTAGATCAGATGAATATTTGGGCTCACTGTGGGAGCTTGAATTGTAATTTAGTTCGAAATGAGGAATTTTCTTTAAAAATCTTCTTCTTCAGATCCAGCAGTTGGAATGTTTTGATATGTGGTGTGTAGCATCCTTAGGGTGGGGGGGGGGGGGGGGGGGGAGAATCAAGTTTGTTAAAGCCATTTCCCTGGGTCCATATTTGACTTATAACTTAGTTCAATATAAGGAATTTTTCTTTAACAATCTTCTTCAGATTCAGCAATCGGAATGTTTTGATATTTGGCATGCAGCACCCTTGGGGGCGGGGGGGGGGGGGCGAGATTCAAGTTTGTTCAAGCCAAGTCCCTTGGTTCATATTTGGGCTCACTATGGGAGCCCCAGTGACAACTTAGTTCAAAATGAGGAATTTTCTTTAAAAATCTTCTTCAGATCCAGCCCATGAATGCTTTGGATATTTTTTATGCGGCATCCTTAGGGGGGTAAGATTCAAGTTTGTTCAAGCCATGTTCCTAAGTCCATATTTGGGCTCACTGTGGGAGCTCGAATTTCGAATTGTAACTTAGTTCAAAATGAGGAATTTTCTTCAAAAATCTTCTTCAGATCCAGCAGTCGGAATGTTTTGATGTTTGGTGTGAAGCATCCTTGGGGGTGGGGGGGGGGGGGGGGGTGAGATTCAAGTTTGTTAAAGCCAAGTCCCTGGGTTCATATATGAGGAATATTCTTTAAAAATCCTTTTTTTTAGATCCACTGGTCAGAATCTTTGGATATTTGGTATAAGCTTTTCTTAGGAGGAGCAGATGCAACTTGTTGAAATCAATTCTCTGGGTTGATATTTAGGCTACCATGTCAGGTGAGCGCCCTCCGGCCCCCTGGGGCCTCTTGTTTGCGATAGGGACGCCGTGGCTCAGTAGGTAGAGGTGCAGACTGTAAGCCGAGAGGTCCTCGATTCGAATCCCACATGCGGCAACCGCGTTGTATCCTTGGGCAAGACACTTCACCCCCGTTGCCCACGTGGGGGCACGGTGGCGTTGTGTACTTAGGCACACTACACGTCGATGGTGCACCTGTCTTCAACTAATGCTAACCCTGCTTGTGTGGAGTTAATTTGTTGGGGAGCTGACAGTTGCTCGCCGTTGCTGGGCGGTTCTCTCAGAGTACTCCGGCTTCCTCCACCCGTAAAACTGTCGTGGACATGATTAGCCACTGTGCAGAAATATGTGACCTTAAACACCAATAAATAAATATATAAATAAATTTATTGCGATATGATCCTCGAATACATTCTACAATTAAGACCGTATTTTTTTGTCTCGAATTTCAAAATTTTCCCGGGGATCCCCCTACCCCCCCCCCCCCACCACTCCCGCGAGAGAGGGTGTCCCTCTCTTGTGCTCACTAAATTAGTAAATTATCCGCGGTAAAGACCGAACTTTTAGTGACGTCATCGGAAGCCAACAGCCGAAAAATTGAAGTGCGTCACATTTACTTTTAATTATTCATCAGATAGTTGCATCTAAGCACTTAATGGGGTCTGTCTAGCCATTGTGCATAAGTATGTGACCTTAAACACCAATAAATAAATAAATAAATAAATAAATAAATAAATGGGGTCTGTCGGTGGCCGAGTGGTGTGCATGGTTCAGTATAGTTTCGCTAGGTGGTTGGTGCCGAAGGAAACTCTCTCGGCGTGGGTTCGAACCCCCGCCATGCCAATGTAAACATTTACTTTTAGTTTTGAACGCAAAAAATTAGAAGACACAGGTTGTTTATTTTCCTCATTATTAAGTCTATTAAAATTTTCACCTTTTTGGCAATTTAAACCTTAAAACGTTGAAGCGGTAACACGTAAAATTTTCTCATTACTAATCGATATATGAATTTTCAGACTCCGATTCTTAGATGGTAGGTCTAGTGCACGTGGTTTTTCAATTTTCATTTTCAACCTTTATCCAAAAAAAAAAAAAAGCTACGTTGTGTCCTAAATCCCGAATGCCCCTGCGGGGCACGGTGACGATGTGCATTAAGGCCTATGGTGCGTCGATGGTGGACTTTCCTTCAACCAACGCTAACTCTGCTTGCACCGTTGCACGGAGTTAGTAAAACTGTCCGACCCTGGCGGTCAAAAGTGTCATTATCCAGTGGCGAACTGACAGAAAAATTCGTCCCGGGAAACCGTCGTCCAGTAGAGAGAGCGGCTCACTTTACAACTCACCGCACTATTTCAGCCATCGACCCGCACATAAGGAAATTTTTAAAGCACATACAGACAATCGCCGGGGGGGGGGGGGGGGGTTGATCTATGAAAATTCCAACTACGGATGGATACTGAAAGGGTGGCCTCTCATGCCCAAGACGATGTGTTCCCCCTCCCGGTCCCCCGTTTTCAGAATGTTGACTCCGAGTGACTGTACCGGTAGGTTTTAGGGCATTGTGAGAATATTTCCAATCTGTTTAAATGACTGCAGCTAAATATCTGTATACATAATTTGAGGTTTTAAGGCAGCACGAAATTTCTGGTGCTTCTTCATTAGGCATTGTGTCAATTATATGAATGCACGTGCATAGTGGGTGGGGCGCATCGTTCTGCGAAAAGAATTATTTGGTGGCTTCCTTTGATCTTTTTAGCTACACGTGACTCGTGCTGTTCTGTTAGACTGTAGTGGATCTCAGTCATTTAACTCTCTTAAGCAAGTCTTGTTCATTTTATGTTACTTTAATATGAAAAAGGTTAGCCACAGAACAGAACGAAACTCCTAACACGACCACAGTTGTGGAGATCACATTGGAGCAGCTGAGTTGTCGGAAGTGCACGTCACAGCCACCTCCTAAAAAGAAGACTCGCAAGAAGCATAGACGCGGATAAGCTGCTTCCTTCTCTTTTTCTCTTTTACCTCACTCAGACGTGGCACAAATCTCATACAGTCAATGAGGGTCGAAAGGGGCTTGCCCTACAGCGTCCCTGCGCGCCTTCGACGCGCGAAACCATTTCATCCGAATTCAACAGTCATCGAATCCTGGACATCTGCCGAGTACCCGACGCTTTTCCTCCTTCATCCCACTCAGACATGTAGCTACAAATCTTACACAGCTAAAGAAGGTCGAAAGGGGTTTGCCCCACAGCGTCCCTGCGTGCCTTCGGCGCATGAAAACCATTTCATTCCAATTCAGCAGTCTGGCTATACCGGCTAAGAAAGAAGTACGGTTGGTTATTCCGCCGCTAAATGTAAATAAATGTTTAAAGTTGACAAAGCTCTTTGAGTGAGCTAATTTTCCCCACAGTATACGCTTTACGACAATTGCACAACTTTTCGTCCTGAACTCGTTGTACCTGTCGAAAATAAGAAAATAACGTCGCCCAACAACTTCTGTTTCACAGATTCTAGAAAGTTTTCAAAGAAATCCAGCACAATAGGACCGTGAAGTTTATTCGGTGCCGGCCAGTTAGGAATCCAGAATAGGGCACATCCATCAATTACCGTGCAAACATCTACGCCTGTCGGAGTGGATTTCCTTGTTTATATTGTACGCGCAGTTCGTGTTTTTAAGTCTGATTTGGGTTTTTGGTATACGCAAATCACCAGCTTCATTGAACAGCGCAGTTGGAACTGGTGCTAGTTCATAAGAGATCACTTCCTTAGTGTCAACATCTCATCTCTCATACTCAACGGAAGAGGCGTTACCCCTGAATAATTCAAATTTGTAATCATAACGTGACTGTCACCTACTTTTATGACCTTCTTCGTGGCGGACATTGTTACCACTGGAGTGGAAATTATGTCATAAAACCCATAAAACCCAGCTGGTAACCGCCTCTCGAACCCGACCATCTTCTCTTGACCCAGAGCTGTGGCGTTGTAAACATTTACGGACGCTGGCCCAATCCTACCCGTGGTGATATTCACGACTTTGCGCGGGTGTTGCTTCGGATTCAAGGGATTGATAACTACGTCAGTAGGTGATAATTGCCGATTTAAGGACAGATTTTACAAAAACTGTACACGTCATAGGGATTCAGTGTTAAATCGTGTACAGAGTGTAAAAAATGTCTTTTTTCATGGTGTCCCAGAATCGGCAATTGTTTTGAGGCTCTCAGATCGCAATTTTGACCGTTCAAACATCCGTTGGCGAACGAGTACATTCGACACATCGCCCGGAAGGGGAAAAATGTACGAAATTTGAAGAAAATGTAAATTTAAAAATATTTTTCTCAACGTTCCCATCGCGGATCAGACCTTCGATCTATAGTTGGTGAACGCAAGCAAAAAAAAAAAAAAAACGCTTTGCCGGTTCTAGGACAGCATCAAAAATGCGGTTTGCCGTTCTGGGACACCAATGTTCGTCAACGGCTGTTTAAACGGTCGAGGGTGCGATCCGAGCGGTGAAACCTATTTCCCGATTCTAGAACAGGGAAAATCGATCTCAAAACGTTTTTTCGACGTTCGCCAACGGTGAAAAGTGAGTGTAAAGCGTAGTCACTCATCGAGGATTTTTTAATTTTTATTTTAAAACCGATTTCGGCCCCGGTACATCGAAAAATGCGGTTTGCCGATTCTGGGACACCACCACGTTCGCGATCGCGTTTAGAACGATCGAGGGTGCGATTTGCCGATTCACCTCGCGAGTTTTGTGAGGTGAATCGTAATAGAATCGGTTTTGTCGAGTTTCCTTTCATTTCTTCTCAGTCACTGTTGTGATTAGGCTAGCGCTTGCATTTCGCTAAAAAAAAACAGACTGATGATTGTAGCATGCAGGAGGCTCTATTTATACTCTCCGCGCAGAGAACGTTTTGCAAACGTATTGTGAATATACTAGCAACGTAGTGACAACGATTTGAACGCACTAAGAACATTTGCAATACGTACTACAAATGTATTGCAAACGTATTGTAAACGTTCTTAGTGCGTAGTGACAACGTTGTGCAATACGTACTGCAAATGTATTGCAAAACGTATTGTACACGTTCTTAGTGCGTAGGCGTGGGGAGAGTATAAATAGAGCCTCCTGAGTGCTACAATCATCAGTCTGTTTTATCAGGCTGACGAGCAGGTCGCATTTCAAGTGATCTTACTGTAAACTTACTGCGAAAACGTCGGAAGAACTTCATTTGTCACGCTTGAATGTATTACGGGTTTTCATTCAATAAATCATTTTTTCACTTGAATCGTTTTAACTGAAAACTATTCTATAGATGAAAGCAGAACAGTTCATCGATTTAACACGTTCGAGGGTAAAACGCATTTATCGAGGTTTCATTTTGTAAAATGTTTTTCCTCAACTGGTTTTAGTTATTATATATTAAAGACAGAAGATTTTTATTTGCTTAAAACATAAAACATAAAAATAATTATACATTTAATTTTGAAAATAATAAAATAACTCACGTTACCATACTCTAAAGGAAATATTAATAATTTTAGAAAAACGAAAAAATGTTTTTACACATCACAGATTCCAAGCGGAGAGATCAACTTCTCAACGAATATCAACAACTCAAGCAAAGCATCCAGTCCTCTGACAGAAGCAGGCGACTGGGATAAATGGAATTAAAACGCGAAACCACAAAATTATTTAAACCCGTGACGGAGGTTCAGGAACGAAGTAAGAAGGAGATCATTGACGAATTGAAGTCCATAAAAGAAAGTTCTTTGAGAACGGGTGCGTTGCCCTGCAGTTTTACGAGGGGGTTTTCGTTTCAAAGATCATCGCCGGATTACGTTCCCATGAGAATCGAAACCGACGTGAGCGAAAGCGACGATGCCGCTTCGACTATCACCAGTGATAGCGTCTCGTCGTCCGAGGATGGTGGTAAGAGAGATCTGTTGTATGGAATTTATAAGGATTCTGATGGTAGAACTTTCATAGGCAACACCGAAGTGCTAGAGGATGATGATAATTTAATCGTCGGTTCGAATAGGTACGAATTAACTCCTGGACTGCGCAAATTGCTCCTTTTCGACAAGCCTGGAGATTGCACGGATCGGGATTTCGACAATTACGGCGACATTCTGGTTCAGACTCAAGCCACGAAGAGAAATAACGATGTTAGAGAAACGAGACCCAAAGCCAATAGGGGTTACAAGTGGACGAAGGTGGTGAAACCCATATGGGATATGAATAAGAAATTTGTCGAATCGGTGACTGGTAAAGGGGTGAGAATCACTTTTCTTCCAAGTGATTCTAACTCTCTGTCTCAGAGATTGAGATTATTGATGGCAAGTCGAAGCGCTGGTAATACTGGATTAGATAATGAGATAGTGAGCATATGCGACGAATTGTTGAGGCAGAAGGATTTGAATAAACACGATTATAAAAGGCTGATGAACGAATTGAAGGATTGATATATATATATAATAAGTAGAGAGAACAAACACACAAAAAATAGATAAAATAAAAACAGTAAATTTTACCCTAGAAAATAATAAAAAGTATTTAAACAACAAACGATTTACAAGTGAAAAAACCCCAAATATATTATAAAATATAAATATGTTGGTGATAAAGAACAGGGGATACGTTAGAACTTTGTTCAAGGCGGTTCTGGCATCGTCGATTCTATAATGCGAACGTTCATGAGCAATGCAGGTAGAAAACTCGCATCGACCACGTTTGAGGTCGGTAAGAAGACGGCTCTGGATGCTGGTAAGAAAGCCATTTCCGAAGCTAGTGGTAGGATAGCTTCTGTGGCTGGCAAGAGTGGAGCCGACGCGTTGATCGACAAGTTGATCAGTCTGCCGACAAAGCGAGCTACGTTAGAGCGATCGCCGAAAAGTTGGAAAGATTTTAAGGATGCTGTGGTACCCATACAAGATTTAGCCAAAATGACGAGTGGATCTGGATTGAAGAGAACTCGCGACGGTGTAATATAAATAAATAATAATATTTATAAAAACTAAGTGTTTGAAAAAATCTAAAAATAACAAAAAAATAAACAAAGATGAACATTAAAGATATGTCTTGGAACGACGCCGCGACCAAGAGGTCGAATAACGAGTTCTTTCCCAAAAGCATAAGAGACTTGATAGTGGGAAAATCGAATTGTAGAAAGACCAATCTGTTGATGAATCTGTTGTCACAACCCGACTGGTTGGATTACGACAGATTATTCGTGTTTGGCAAGAGCTTGTTTCAACCCGAATGCAGATTGCTTCGAGGGTGCATGGATCGTAGATTGCCCAAGGACGTCATAGCCAGAATCTTTGACAGTAGGGATAAAAGTGAAGCTTCTCTTTCGACCATTTTGGACGGTGCGGCGATGGAATTGATGAAGAGAAATGCGTCTTCGAACGTCGAGTGTCGATTTTATGAGAACGCTAGCGTCTTTCCGGATCCTAGAGAATTGAAATTGGAAGATAAGAATCTCATGATTTTCGACGATCTGCTTTTGGAGACACAGAACCAATGCGAATCGTTTTACGTTATGGGTCGTCACAGCAACATGGACTGTTTCTACCTGTCGCAGAATTATTTTCGATTGCCCAGACAGACGATAAAGGAGAATGCTAATTTATTGTGTCTCTTATGCCAGGATCTCAAGAATCCCAATCACATCTACGGTTATCACGTCGCAAACAACATGAGCGTGGTGGAATTCAGGTGATTGCGCAAGAGTGTTTGGGATGGAGGACTTTACAATTTCGTCATGATCGATTTGACTAGCGAATTTAATCGCAGAAAATATCGGAGCGGATTCGACAAGTTTTATGTTTCTGATGATAATAAGATAGAGAGCGAAAATAGAATTAGAAAATAATAAATCATCAAATAATTTAGTTTTGAAAAAATAAAAATAAAAAATATAATGTTCGAACAAGGAGAATTGTTACAACGGAAAGCTGAGAATACGGCTGCAAAACAATCCATTCAAATCGTGGTGAGTGGCAATTCGACCCGATTCGTGACGAAATTCGAACCTTCCATCGAATTGAATAGAGAGAAAAGATACGAGATGGCGTTGGTGAATCTGGAGACTTATTTTTCCTTTCCCAACATCACCGAAAAGAATAACTCATTCAAGTATTCCGACGGAGTGGATTGGTTGGAGATTCGAATTTCCAAAGGAAGTTATGACATAGACAATTTGAACAATTACATTCAGACGCGAATGAAGACGGATGGAAAGGGAAGCAACAAGATCAGACTCGCTCCCAACCCTAATACCCTACAGACAATGTTGGATTTGGAAGATAATTTTCGAGTGGATTTTAACACGGACGATTCTATAGGCAAGATGCTGGGATTCGATCGAAAGATGTATCAAGGCCACGTGGCATCTGAAAATATGGTCGACATTCTTGCAGTCAATAGCATTCTGGTGAACGTGGACGTGATTGCTGGAAGCTACGTGAATGGTAGCGCTCAACCGACAATCTTTTTCTTCTTTCCAAACATGTCGCCGGGTTATAAGATCGTGGAACGACCTCGAAATTTAGTTTATCTACCAGTGATTTTAGACATGTTGTATAGTCTCAAAACCACGTTGACGGATCAAAATGGTGAATTGTTAGATCTTCGTGGAGAGAGGGTGATGATACGATTTCACATAAGAGAAATATAAAAAGCAAAAAAAAAAAAAAAAATTGCGTATATATAAAAATAAGAAAATAAAATAAACACAATATTAATTTACAAAAATTATTTAATATATATAATTATCATTAAAACAAAAAAAAATAATTGAACAAATTATATTTAAAAAGAAAAAAGAATTATGACACAATATGTGGCTAAAAACGTGAACATATCCGCAGGACAGAGGAAGAAACTTAAGAGAGCGTTAACAACTCAAGGTGAGGCGGTGAGATTCAAATTCACTCATGAAGATCTGGAGATTGGTGGTTAGGATTTGATCGCCTGGACCAGAAGTCAAATCAAAAGGATGGAGAAAGCGATTCGTGATGGAAGAGGGTTGACGGTGAGATTGAGTCCCGCTCAGTTGAAATACAATTTGAGAATGCAAGGCGGTTTTCTACCCCTATTGGCAGCAATCGCCGCAAAAGCATTACCCTTTGCTGCAAAAGCATTACCCTTTCTTGGAAAGACTCTCAGCGTGGGAGCTCTCTCGGGACTCGTGAGTTCGGCAGTTGAGAAATTAATGGGTGGCAGCGAACTGTTTTGAAGAAGGGAGGAGCCGTGTGTCGCATCCACGTAGATGACAACGGTGAAGGATTGTATGTAGAACCCATTAGAGGTGGCAACTCTTTGAGTGGAAACGGTCTCTATCTGAAGATTGGACAGAATGTTGAGCGACTCGGTAAGGGTTTGTTGTTTGGTGAGAATTCGCCGTTTAAGAATATATCGATTTTGAGTATGTTATTATAATGTAAAAAAATTATATAATTATATAAAATATAAAAATATAAATCGTAGAAAGTATAAAAAATAATATAAGATGGATAAAAAGGTGGAAAAACAATTAGATGATAATGATGAATATCGCGAGATAGAGTGCAAAAAAGATGTGGAAAAACGATTAGATGCTAATGATGAATATTGCAGGATAGTGTGGGAAAAGGATGTGGAAAAACAATTAGACGCTAATGATTGATATCTGAGGAAAGAACTGAAAAAAGAGTTGAAAAAAAATCGGATAGAGGGTTGAAATTTAAAAGAATGAGACGTTTTCCACCACTACCAAGTCCGTTATTAGCATGTTGACATCGTGTCTTCTCCTTTTTCGAAAATGTGTTGAATGTTTATCTTTACTTTTTTGAGTTTTTTTACATCGATGAACGCGCTCTCACCACCCGATTTGTTCACGAGTTCAACAGAGATTTTTGGATATATGTAACTTCCGTATGGCACACGACAAATCGGCCTTGTCAAATTCTCTATCTTTGGCGATGATGATTTTCTGTAGGTCGCTTTGGTACTCGTAAAACAAATCGAGCATGGCTTTGTCCAATTTCAAAGGCATGCTATATTTTTCGTGTTTGTGCTTTATGCCCTTTATCTCGACCTCGTTCAATTCGATGGCATCGTGTCGTTGTAATGTATAGATTTTATAACCGAATTTCTTACACTTTTCAACTCGTTTCAATTTCAATTTGCATCTTTTAGGTTTTGTTGTTGTGATCGATTATTTGTTTTTTTGTTTTATGAATTATTGCAAATAATATGTATTTTTGAATTTTGTGTTTAAATAATAATTTGTTAAAAAAGTTTGATTTTTTTACTCTCTATATATATATAAAAAGTTTTTTTTTAATTTTTAATTTTCTTTAATGTGAAAAATTTTGTTTTTGTAAAAGTTTTTTCTCTTTATATATAAATAAAAAGTTTAAATTCAATGTCCTTTTTTTTCTCATATTAATTCAATTTTTTTTTTCATGTTAAGGAACCTAAAAAATTGATTAATTTCATCAAAAAAAAATTTTTTTGAAGGAATTAAAACATATATATATAAAAACTATTTTATAACTTTTTAACAAATTATTATTTAAATACAAAATTCCCCCCCCCCCAAAATATTCTTACAAATGAAGCAAACAAATAAAAAAATGGAAAATTTAAATGTCAAAAGTGGACAAACTTAAACAGACTCGAATTGCAAAAAAAATAAGCCGATGACAGTAACGCCTGATGATAGAAAATGAAACGTGGAGCATGAAGAAATTAGAAAGATCATGCATGAGGGGATACGTAGTTTGCTCGAGAAAAGGCAAACAAAATGTCAATAGCAACGACGTCAAAAAATGCTTCAGTGGTGAAAAATGAGAAGAAGAAAAAGATAGTAAAAGGAATTGGAATGCCGACGTTGACAAAAAAAAAACGTTTCGGTTGTGAAAAATAAGAAGATGACTAAAGAAAAGCCGTCAAAGAACTTCAAGTTTCAAAAGAAAAAAAAACTAAAACGAAAATGAGTGATGCAGTTCAGAATCTAGACAAACGAGATATATCGAACGAAATTCGATGAGCAATCGATGAAGGAAAAGGAGAAGAATATGTAGCACGAGTCATCATGGAAGCATTCCAATCGAATCCTGTAGAATGTGAGAGTGCGATCAAAGGCATTTTTAAAACTTTCGACGTGGTTCCCTCGTTCAAGAAAGTTGATCCGAAATTGTTCATTGAACGGGTGAAGAAAAAAGTATTGGATTTGTTTCATGAACACATGAATGTGGGACAAAAAAGTAAGATGATACTCCATTGCATGATGAATAAAATCGACGTGAATTCCGGCGAGAGCATCGTGAAAAATGCATATTTCAGATCTAACATCAAACCCATATTTTGAGGTTCAGATTTATCAGACATTTTTGAAATGATGAAAGACAAGATGTTGACGTCTCTCGCGAATTATCAACATGAAGGTAGTAATTGGACGTTCGATGAGGTGTTGAAACTCGAAATTCATATACCTAAAAACGATTTGTTGAAAGCGTCTTCCTATGTGGAATTACCGTATTTCTTAGTTAAAAAACACTCTGTGGTCAATGTGAGAAATAAAGATGATCAGTGTTTTAAATGAGCAGCCACCTCTGCTTTATACCCTGTCAAAATCCACCCCAAGAGAGTTTCTCATTATGAGGAGACTTCTAAAAATCTCGATTGGACCAGAGTGACTTTTCCAATGCAGTTAAAACACATCGAACATTTCGAGGCTCAAAATCCCACCATAGCGGTGAATGTCTTGGGATATGACGATGAAAAACGAACGATCTATCCTCTCAGACAGACTTTATATCTCGAAAGAGAAAATACAATTATTTTATTATTGATTTCGAATGGTTACAATCGTTATTATTGTTGGGTTAAACATCTGAGCCGATTACTATCGAGACAAAATAATAAACATGAACATAAGACATGTTTATGTTGCAACTGCATAAATGCGTTTCACAGTGAAAAATCGTTAGCGAAACATCAGGAATATTGCAACGAAAATCAAGGTGTCGCCATCGAAATGCCTAAACCCAACACCATCGTGAACGTTGAAAATCACAATAGATGGTTAAAAGTACCATTCGTCGTGTACACTGATTTCGAATGCTTCACCACGAAAATGAGTTCCTGCCAACCTGAAGCTCTTCAAAGTTACGTTGAAAGATATCAAAAACACATGCCTTCGGGCTATTGTATTTACGTAAAATGTGCTTTTGACTCGCAACATGACATTGGTCCCTTCACCTACATGAAATGGTGCGAAGACGATGATGTGGCTCAAAGGTTCGTGGAAGAGTTAGAATCGAAAATTCAAATGTTATACGATAAATTCAAAACTCCCGCAAAAATGATCATCACGAGAGAGCAGCAGGACAAAAATAACAGAGCCACCAAATGTCACATATGCAGACAATCGTTCAATGAGAATTTGAAGGAGAATAAGAAGGTTAGAGACCATGATCATTACACGGGTCTGTATCGCGGTCCGGCTCACAGCAAGTGTAATTTAAAATATCGAGATGCCGTTTTCTATCCGGTGATATTTCACAATCTCTCGGGTTATGACAGTCATCTCTTCGTGAAAAATCTCAGCACCTCCACAAAGAATTAAATTGCATCGCAAACAGTGAAGAAAGATACATTTCCATCACGAAATGGAAGCTCATGGAGAAGAAAAGAGTAATCGACAGAGAAGCATTGGAAGAAAAAATGAAATCCATTCGTAGAGGCATACGTTTCATCGACAGTTTTAAATTCATATTGATCGCTCTGGAAAAATTAGTCAATAACATGAGCAAGGATAAATGCAAAATCACGAGCGAACGTTTCAGAGAATGAGTAGATGTCATGTTGAGGAAAGGAGTCTATCCTTACGATTACATGAACGATCTAAGGAGATTCGACGACACTGCACTACATTCGAAAGAAGATTTTTATTCAAAATTATACGAATCAGACATTTCCAACGAGAATTACAAACACGCTAAAACGTGTGGAAATCATTCGATATGAAAACCATGAGAGATTATCACGATCTCTATCTGAAGACTGACGTTCTGCTCTTGGCAGACGTGTTCGAAAATTTTCGAGACGTCTGTCATCGAAATTACGATCTGGATCTGGCTTGGTATTTCACCGCACCTGGTCTGGCGTGGGACGCTCTGTTGAAGACCACTGAAGTCCAATTGGAATTATTATCTGACGTGAACATGTTGCTCATGTTCGAAAGGGCTGCGAGAGGTGGCGTCTCGATGATCTCCACAGATATTCTGAAGCTAACAATCCCTACATGAAAGAAGGTTTCGTTTCAAAACGATCAAATAAATACATACAGTATTGGGGCGCTAATAATCTGCATGGTTGGGCTATGAGTTGTCCTTTACCGATTGGAAATTTCAAATGGGTGACGGAACCGGAAGAGATGCAAAAATGGAGAGACTATCCTTGCATTTTAGAAGTCGATTTGAACTATCCGGAAGAATTACACAATCTACACAATGATTATCCGCTGGCTCCCGAACGAATGGAACCGATCGAAGGAGACAAGGAAAAACTCATTCCCAATTTATTTAACAAATGTAAGTATGTTGTCTACAGCGAGAATTTGAAACAATATGTCGATTACGGGAAGAAATTAGTCAACATACATCGTGTCATTTGATGAAGAGTCTTGGATGAAAAAGTACATCGATCTCAACACGAATCTTAGAATTCGAGCTGAGAATGATTTCAAAAAAGATTTCTTCAAACTCATGAACAACTGCGTGTACGGTAAATCGATGAAAAACATCAGGAAGAGAACAGACGTTCGACTCATCACTTCTGAGAAAAGAGCTAAAAATTAGTGTTGAAACCTAATTACAGACACCAAACCATATTCGACGAAAATCTAGTGGCCATTCACACGCAAAAGTCGCACCTGTAGTTCGAAAAACCCTATTATCTCAGACCGATCATCTTAGATATCAGCAAGTGATTGATGTACGAGTTTTCACTATGATTACGTCAAACGGAAATTTGCTGAGAAAGCCAAACCTCTGAGATAGAGATGAAAGACATCTAATGAGATATATCTCTGGATGTGTCCGCGTGGTTCAACATGAGCAATTATCCAAGCATCCAATATTCAATCGAACGACAACAAGAAGGTGTTGGGTAAATTTAAGGATGAGAGTGGCGGTAAACAAATAGTTGAATTCGTAGGTTTGAGACCTAAACTGTATGCTTATCGTCTAGAAGGTGAAGAGATCAAGAAGTGCAAAGGGGTTAAAAGGTGTGTGGTGAAGAAAAACATCTCTTTTCGAGGGTATAAAGATTGTCTGTTCGGAAGTGGTCCAGTGTATAAGACTACGAATTCGATTCGAAGCGAAAATCATGACTTGTATACCAAAATAGTCAACAAGATTTCACTGACGGCTGACGACGATAAGAGATTCATGTTAGGCGATAAAATAAGCACTTTGGCACTCGGACATTGGACTTTGCATATGATTAAGGATGATAGGATTTCAGAAAATCAAGAGGAATTAGATGGATTCAAGATTATGGAAGTCGATAGAGACATCGAGCGAGTTAGTATAAAAAAGAAAAAGAAAAAAAAAAAAAAAATAAAAAAAATAACGTCATTTTAGTGAATTATAATAAAATAAAAAAAAAAAAAAAAATAAACACATTTATGAAAAAGAAAATTGAGATATCCGTAGAAGGTGTCATCTTATCTAACGGACCCCTATCCAACATCGATCTGTCGAATGCGGCAAAGGATTTGAAAATCAAAGAATTTCGAGGTGTGTTTTCCAGAGATGCCTTGCTAAAAGAGAATACCTCGACAATCAGAATGCGGAATTTTAAATCTAGATGATTTATCGGGTGAAGGCACTCACTGAGTGGCATGGTTCGAGAATGGGAAGAAGAAGAATTATTATTTCGACAGCTACTGAATCTCGCCGCCAAAAGAAATAAAGAACTATTTCGATGAATCGATGGTTCGTTACAACATGTAACGAGTGCAGTCAACAGATCCAGTGTTTTGCAGTCACCTGTGTCTCTATGTTCTCAAGAGATGGTCTGAAGGAGATTGGTTTCAAGACATTCTCAATGATTTACATTAGAGAGAGATTTTTTATAGTATATATAAAAAAATTATTTAAAAAATTTAATTGAATAAAAATGAAAAATAAAAAATAAGTGAAATAATTCATTTTTAATAAACTGAGTTTGAAATATATTTTTTAAAACAAAAAAAACTCAAAACAACATGCCAGTCGATAAATTTGGTAGAAGTGACGACGAAAGTCGACCCAAAAAGAAGAGGAAGACGCTCGAAGTCGGCGATGGTTACGACGTTGCCAACTTGGACGAACATTACGTTCGGAGATACAAACCTCGAGAGGAACTTTTGAACATGAACGATAAGAAGCTCTACAATATTTCCGAGCCGATAGATCTTGCAGATGCGGTGACTAAAAAATACGTCGACAGGGGGAACGTGGATTTTGAATGAATCATGCTAGATAATTATGATTATGGATAAAGCCATGACCAACGATCTCGATCTGAAATCCAAACGTTTGGTGAACGTCGTGAATCCCATAGATTCCACCGATGCCGCGACCAAGAAATACGCGGACGACTCTCACACGCGATTCAGCGAACATCTGAGAAGTAGATGCGTTCAGAAAATGATGCAATCGGATTTGAATGCCAATTCTAACAAGATAATGAACGTGGCCACTCCCACGAATCCCAAGGACGTGGCGACCAAACACTACGTAGGTCTGGAACAGAGAAAGTCTGACAGACGAGAAAAGAAATTGGATCTGAATGCGGGATTCCACAAGATGTTGAATCTGTCGAAGGTTGATGACGCAGATGCAGACTCCATCGCGGTCAACAAGGGCTATGTGGATTCTGCTGTGATACAATCTCAAGAATACGTAGAATCGCAAGTGGACGATCTCTACCTGAACAAACAATCTGGCAGAACCATGGAGGGTGGCATCAACATAAATGTCACAATTTATTCGGTCTCAATCACGATCCTGAATTCGATTCCAGCGTGGTCAGCAGGAAGTACGTGGACGACAACTCGGTCTGGAGAAAGGGCGACATCATGGAAGGTAAACTAGACATGGGCGGACACACGCTCACGAATCTACTGGACCACGCGAACATGACAGACGACTGCACCTTGATTTCGGTGGTGGAGAAAATCAAATACACTAGGCAATTGATCACCGTGTGGGCTGAGGAGAGCAATGAGTTAGAGGAGGGAAAAGCCGAGTGGTCTTTCGGAAACGGAGGTAGCAGATCACAACATGGTCAAGTGGGATATCCCATGCCATTGGGAGGTGAAATCATTCGAATGAGTCTGACTTCCACGGATTTGGATAACAGAGCGGTCATCAATCTCACGGTGAACGGAGTAGAGAGTGATAAGAGATACAGCGTCGAAAAGGCCGAGAATCAACACTCGAATGTTATCACATTCTGCACCGGTCTCAAAGTGAACGCTGGAGACAGGATTAATTTCGTTACAAAAACCAATAATCCCGAAGCCGCCACTTCCGTGGTGAGCATACTGATCTAACTAGATCCTCTGAACAAACAGTGAAAACGTGGAAATAATTAATTAAAAAATAATGAGTGATTATTAAAAACAAAAAACAAAAAAAAAAGAAAAAGTAATGAGATTTAGAAAGATGTTCAATCTCTCTAGATCTCATTACTTTTTATTTTTTTTGTTGTTTTTTTAATAATTACTCATTACTTGTTTTATTTTTTTTTTTTTTCACACACGTCTCTCATCGAATGATCGACATCTTATTTCCATCCAATTCGAATTGAAATTCTCTGTCCGACAGGACCAGGATGAAGGCTTTGGTTTTTCTCGGCAGGTTCCTATCAAACTGCATCTTGATCTGAATGTCTAAGGTGCTACTCTTGAGGAGTCGTTCGCTCTGTCTACTGACGTCAAATACGAACATGGGATACATCAACTTGTATTCGCCTGGAGATATGTTAGGGTTGCTCATCAATACATCTAGACCATGATATTTCTTTCTCAAATCTTGCCGAACGATGTGTTGTAATCGATTGCTGGATATCTCGTGGCGTTCAGAAACACTTGCATGTTTCTCAAATTGCAGTGATCGAATAGCGACGCATTCTTTTCCTGAGACCCATCCCTATCGGTCTGAAACGTGACCACGATGAAACGCGGTCTCTCGGAAGCGGATTTCATGGTCAATCTCCAATCGAAGTGATGCGTGGAGAGTGGAATGCTAGCCGCGTCGCACTGTCTTATTCTAAATCCCACGGGTAATTTACTCTTGGATTCTATGATCTTGTAGAGACGCATTTTTTCCATGTTCGAAGGCTGCACGTGTGGAACGAACCACGATATCTTGTGTAGAGTTAACTTACCCGCATCGGTCGTGGGGAGTCTCACTATTGCGTCGTCGTTTCCCTTTCGAATCAACGTCAGATTGTGTTTGAATTCATACGTGACCTTGTTGTAGTCGTCCACGAATCTGAAGATGTGTTTCAAAGGTATCCTGAACGAAAACGTTCCTTTGGGTCTGGACGTCCTCACGACGTAGTCGAATATCGCGTCGGCGCCGGCGCTAGCAGGGCCGACGGTATCTTTCATCCACAACTGATTAAGTCCTCTGGATTTCGAAAAATCATCCGGATACGTCAACAGTTCGAACATCGTGGTGGCCTGACCGGGATGAAACACAGATTCTATCTCTTGTCCGGATAGCAAGTATTTTATATTACTGAATAGATGCATGATACCATTATTGGCTAGAGTAACCGTGTCGTCGTCGGCGTAGTCGGTCCCATCTTCCTTGGTGAGACGTCCCTGCACCACTATGTAACTCTCGCTAGGATGAACAAATAGATCTTGGGTTTCGACGTTGATTCTTATCTCTCCGCATTGTTCAAACTCGTTCCGGTTAAATGTTCATATTCGTGAACCTCGTATTCTTGAATACTTTCATCTTTCACTATGCTTTGTGTGATATCTAGTATATTTGCCATTTTTTGAAGGTTTTTTGTTTATTATTTAGCTTGCTTTTTTATCTAAAAATAGTTTTAATTATTTTTTATTATTATTATTTTTCTCTCCTTTATATATATGTAAACAAGAAAATGTTGAAGAGAGTAAATAAAAAAAAATGTTTTCTTTATTAAAACTTCGTCGTCTGCAATTGTTGTTCGTAAAACTTTTCGATGATCTCTTCACCATCGAAAGCTTCGATTTCGTAAGTCACCGGATCGGTGTGAAATATTCTGATTATCACGAAGATTTCCGAGGTCCATCGAGGCGTGTAACCCTTTTCGAAGTGCTTCTTATAAGCATAGATTCTCACTCGATCGCCGACTGCAAATTTCGGCGTTCTAGACTTCTTCCTGATCTTAGATCTCTCAGGATATAGATTCGCGTAGACCCTTTTTTCGATTTGAGGATCGCTAGCTTCCGCGGGTTTCATCTTGGTCGATCTGTGTTGCGTGTTGTTGTAATCATTGACCAGACCATTCAGAGCGTATATGTATTTCTTAGTCGAATTCGCCGTGAAGTATCTGTACATCTTTTCCTTCATCGTTCGATTCCAACGTTCCACTATGCTAGCTTTCTCTTTGTTTTCGATCGAGTAGAGGTCGACTAATCGATGAACGTCCTTATTGTAGAATTCCTTCCCCTTATCCACCCACAATTTATTCGGTTTTCGAGAAGACG
This sequence comes from Pictodentalium vernedei, assembly GCA_031216915.1. NCBI lineage: Eukaryota > Metazoa > Mollusca > Scaphopoda > Dentaliida > Dentaliidae > Pictodentalium > Pictodentalium vernedei. The sequence continues at coordinate 272,459,345 of CM062295.1, forward strand.
AGTCGAACACGCTCTTCAGAGCCTCGGCGACGCAAGGTCCCGATTTATTCTTCAAAGCTCTGATCCAACCGTATTTGGAAAACACGTCGATGACCGTCAATAGATATTTGACACCCTTGTTCCACCTCGAAAACGATCTCATGTCGACCAAGTCGGCAGACCAAATGTCATCCAAACCCTTCACGAACACCCTTCTCTTTCAAAATTTACGCACGATGGGTTTGTGTAACTCCTCGGCCAATTCGCTCGTCATTAATCGTTTCTTCTTCTTTTCCGAAGTGCTTTTTTTTGAATGCCCCATCCGAATCGTCGTTTCGCACTGATCAGATTGCCGACCAGCGAACGTTCTATCTTCTCTCTGCTGGTCGGATTCGATATGCCTCTCAATTTCGCCAACATGTTTTTTATCACAGACATCGTTGCGAGTCTTGGTGTCGGGATGTCCGGCGTAGCACAGATCATGGTCCTTCGCGGCCACGTCCGCCCTATTCACGGGTTTGCTCCAAGATTTAGGAGTCAGATCGGCGTTGAGTCTCTTGTTCAATTTCGTTCTGGGTCCCGTGAAACTGTGACCCGGCAGATTCATTTCGAAAGGTAGATTATTGATAATTTTATTCACGATGCCTTTACCTTTGCTCCTGTTTTTTTTGACAAATTGAGTCTTGATCGAACCACACACATTGCAAATTCCGCGAAGCATCTGTCTGTCGTTTTTAGTTCGTACTTCTCGAGAATTACCTGTCTCAGTAACTCTCTTACACTTTACGCAATACATTTTTTGAGAGTTATTTAAATTAATTTCGTATTTATTTTTTATTTTATATATAAATTTAATATTTTGTTTTTTTAAAAATTCTGTTCTTATTATATATATATATTTTTTTTCAATCGCTGCTCTTGAGTTCTATCAACTTACCGAAATCCCCCCTAGCCTCTTTCCTCCCCCTTTCCATGAGAGAATCCTTCATCTCTTTCTTGATGATCTGACGAGTCTTGATTCTCACGGCTTCTTTCATGGCATCGTATTTTGTTTTTGCGCCCAATATCGTGAAGTGTTCTCCATCCGATATCCTACCGTCTTTCAACGCCATCGAGATCATTTCGGATATCGTGTCGATCTTGGAGCCGGCCAAGACGCGAATCTTTTCATGTTTCCTAGCCTTCAGATATAATTTCCTACTCAAAAAGTTTCCTAGCATGCTAAACAATCCGGCGGCGAGAGCCACTCCTTCTATGGTCAACACGATCAGAACACTGACTGCGGTCGACAACAATCTAATGCCGGCCGTGTATAAACCCATGGAAATCGTGATGAGTGCGTGTCGACCGCGTTGATGAATTTCATGAGAGTCGAATACTTCTTCTTGAGAGAACGACGAGAATCTCTCTCTCGAGTCAGATACAATTGGATTCTACTGATTTGATCGATGCGATACCTCTCTCCTCTTTCTTTTTCTCCTGGCGATGGTGCCATTGGCAAAACGCCGTTCGGCTTCTCATCCTCGTCGTCATCTAACGTCGGATACAATTTATTTCTGGTTCTCATTTTTCATGTTTTTTTTCTTTCTAATATTAGATAAAAAAATTTATGTGTGTATTTATTTTTATTTTCTATTCTCCCTTATTTATATCAACGAGAAAACTTAGACGTATGCTTCCTTCAGCAATAATTTCATGACGCATCCCTTGTCTTCTAAAGTCAGACTTCTACGTGCCAATTTCATTTCTTCCGAATTGGTGGGCTTATCTCGCCCGCTACAGAAGACTAATCTCTTCCAAAACTTGATCACGTCGTCGATTCGAACGCATTCGAACGCTGGTTCGAAATACTTGACGACCATATCTTCCCTTTTCATCGTCAGACACGAATGACCCTCATGATCGAAGTCTAGATGATCCCGGCACCCGACGCATCGTTCTAACAAGAGGCGACCTAGTTGTTCATTCACGCAGAATGCATAGGCTCTCATCAGCATTTTTAAAAGAAACCTTGCTCTCAAAATCTGGGAATTGTTCATGATTTACGTATATTTTATTATCTATTTCGATTCGATATTTATTTTTTTTAAATAACTATTTATTTATATTTTTTTTCTCTCCTATATATATCAATCACTTTTTTATTTCCTCTCGACAAAACCGATTCTATTACGATTCACCTCACAAAACTCGCGAGGTGAATCGGCAAATCGTTTTCGCCGATCGGATCGCACCCTCGACCATTCGAAACGCGATAGCAAACGTCGGTGTCCCAGAACCGGCAAAGCGCATTTTTTCGATGTACCGGAGGCCGAAATCGGTTTGAAAAAAATAGAAAAATCCTCGATGAGTGACTACGCTTTACACTCACTTTTCACCGTTGGCGAACGTCGAAAAAACGTTTTGAGATCGATTTTCCCTGTTCTAGAATCGGGAAATAGGTTTCACCGATCGGATCGCACCCTCGACCGTTCAAACAGCCGTTGACGAACGTCGGTGTCCCAGAACAGGCAAATTGCATTTTTGATGCTGTCCTAGAACTGGCAAAGCGTTTTTTCTTGCGTTCACCTACGATAGATCGAAGTTCTGATCCGCGATGGGAACGTTGAGAAAAATTTTTAAATTTACATTTTCTTCAAATTTCGTACATTTTCCCCCTTCCGAGCGATGTGTCGAATGTACTCGTTCGCCAACGGATGTTTGAACGGTCAAAAGTGCGATCTGAGAGCCTCAAAACTAATTAAATAATTGCCGATTCTGGGACACCATGGAAAAACGACATTTTTTACACTCTGTAGACGATTTAACACTGAATCCCTATGGCGGTACACGTACATGTATGTGTACGTGTACAGTTTCTGTAAAATCTGTCCTTAAATCGGCAATTGTCACCTACTTACGTCCAGTTTGCTCCTGGGGCCATCTCGCTCAAGTTTATCAGCGGCGATTCCACTGTTGGCTTCTTCTTTATGAATCTGATTTAAACTCGAATTCACACCGGTATCCCTCAATCGAGAAACGTCACCCACTAAACGGCCGCATGAAAACTGTGAGCCCAGACTTTGAGTGTTTCTGGTTTCAAAGTGATACCTATTATTTCAAAATTACCATGTCCATAACGTATTAATGTGGTTTCGTTCAGCTCTCGCGTATAGCATAATAATAAAAACTAGTTTGATCAAACAGTCAACCCACATCTTCAAAGGCTTGTTTATTTCTGAAAATTCATTCATTTCTGCAGCCATTATTCGGGCCCAATATTTAAAATTCCTCAATGCTGACAGGAGGCCAGCCGACGGAATATTGATGTGGTATGTTTAAACTATCGGAAACCACCGGGAAAAAACTTCAGCCGCCAAAATACGCACGAGTGAAAAAAGTGGGTTTGGATGCCGGACTGTAACATGATGTAACAACAAAAAAAGGGGTTAATTTTGAAATATTTGTGTGGTGATTTTAGTGTATCATATTATGCTCTTAATGCGTGAACACCAATCACAGACTGAGTGTCTGAAAAGAGACGTGGACTAATCTTGAATCTTAATATTTGAATGAACATGTACAAGTTGAGGGTACCCCAATTAAAGGCCTGACAACTGGGTGAGGGTTAAAACTTGGACTAAAACATATAACAGCAAAATTGTTCTTGGGTGAATGTCCTATCTTCTCATGGGAAGGTTTTGAGACAATATGGTCCCAGTGCTGAGAAATTGCATATAAAAGTTCAAAGTTGGCAAAAATAACAATTATTCCGACAATACCCTTATGGGAAGTCTCAAATCTGCCAAGGGTTAAACTTTTAATAATAACATATAAACAAAAGTTGTTATACTTTGACTGCTACATACAGCTATATAAAACATTCAGAGCTCAATCAATTAAAAATGGAGTAAATCGTCACCTAAACTTACCAAATTCGGAAAAAATTGGAGTTTTTTGGATTCTACCTACTTTTATGCAACCAGAATGGGATAGGGTTAAACTTTACAACCAAACTTACAACAGCAAATATGCTCGGTAGTCGATTGTGAATACGTACATGAAAAGTGTTTGAAATTAAGCCTTTCCAAAACGGTACTCTTATTCTCGCCCTCATTGTGCTTGAAGGTTAAATCTGAGATTAAAAGGTAAACAGTAACTGTCTTCCACAATCATTGTTGCATCTATCCATACCAAAATAATTGTTACAACAACCTTATAATTAGAAAAAATTGCCCTTGAAGTTGGTCAATTTTGAAGAAAAAAGCTATATTAATGTCATTTTTGGCCAATGGGGGTTCATATTGAAAGATTTGAGTGGTGATTGTGGTGTATCATATTATGCTCTAAATGTGTGGAACATTTGAGCTAAATAACTGTAAACAGTTTTGAGACATTCGAAAAATGTTAAAATTTTGAAAGTTTTGGCAGAATATTTTGAAATTTGGTTGAAATCGTTCAGCTTGTTTTCGAGCTATGCCACAGACACAATTAGAGAGGGGGAGGGGGGATTGCTTGAGGGTTAAAGTCGAGATTAAAAACTAAACAGTAACTTTCTTCTTCAAGCATTGTTGCATCTGTGCATATAAAAATAATTGTTACAACAACCTCGCAATTAGTGAAATTTGCCCTTGAAGTCAATCTTGAAGATAAAATGCTATATTCATATCATTTGTGGCCAATAGGGGTTAGTTTTGAAATATTTGTGTGGTGATTTTATTGTATCATATTATGCTCTAAATGTGTGAACAGTCTTTCCCAAACGAGTTTGGGAAAGCCTAAAAATAATCTCAATACTAGATTTTTCGATTTCAAGAAATCGAAAGATTCACCTATTCCGCTTGTTTTTTTATGCAGCGGCGAAATAAGATTGCATACAGAGCTGGTAGTTTTTTTTAGGCTATATTAAGTGCATAGCCGATAGAAAACTCTCTACAGTGTCTAACAATTCTTTCGGCAATACTCTTGCAACATTGGTGTCGCTCTCTGTGTGAAACGATGCGGTAACCATTTGTGAAGAATGAGTGAAAAATTCATGGAAATCGGCTAGGAATTGGCTGAGATATAGCGTTTTGATGAGTGGAGGTAATTTTTTGATTGAATTTGGTCCTTTTCTAACCAGTGGTACCTGGCTCTGGGTGTGTGTCTGGGGGTTGTGGCAGTGCCCCCCCCCCCCCCCCCAGGGTAGTTCCATTTGAAACTTTTGATTCTCAGTTACTGGCGGAGAGATGCTGGTGACTCAAAGATGTATTGTGTACAGGGGCGCCAAATGGACCCCGCCAAGCTGGTAACAGATAATTGCCAAAAAATGAAAAGTGGACAGAAATCGCGCATGGGTTAATGGCGAAAAGGCGGTAATTTGGCTAATTTGACATTAAAATTGAACAGACAGCAATGTCGCTCATACGCCCACTGCGTCCAGACCAGTGAAGGCAGATACACGAAATTTCAGAAGTTGTTCTACTATCCCTGCTCGACAGTACAGTATCTTTGTCGAGTGGTGTGATCGCGTGGGAACAACGTGGATCGCGTGGAAACCGAGGGGACGATTCGTCCCTACTCTATTCCCAATGCAATGCCGTTTCCATTCACTATTTACCTATCACCGGTCGAGTTTGGCATTATTTCTGTCTATTTAATGAACTGTTCAGCTTTAAATATTCGCACATTCATATGGGACAGAAAGTTTTGATTCAAACTGCTTATTTTAGACCGTCCCGGCCGAAACTGACAACTCGACCCGGTAGCGAAAAAGCCGTCATCTGGCTAATTTGACAATTCAAATTGAACAGATACGCCAATTATATCCTGACCATGCAAGGCAGCAACTTAAAATTCTCAGAATGTTTTCTTCTGTCCCTGCCCGACAGTTTAGTATCTTTCTCAAGTGCCGAGACCACGTGGAAATACCGTGGATCAGGTGGAAATTGAGGTCACGATTCGTCCCTACTTTATTCTCAATTCCATTCATTATTTACCTGTCACAAGCTGAGTTAGGCATTATATATGTCTATTTGATGAACTTTTCAACCTTCACTATTTGCGGCTTCTTGTAGCACCACCGACAGGCCACTGCAAGGTTACCAATATATTCAGGGATTGATTTTACGAAAATAACAATTATTCCGACTATACCCACATGGGAACTCTTAAATATGCCAAGGGTTAAACTTTTGATAATAACGTATAAAACAGAAGTTGTCATGCTATGCTTGCTGCATGTAGCCATAGAAAACATTCAGCGCTCAATGAATTAGGAATGGAGTAAATTGTCACTTAAACCTACGAAATTCTGAAGAAATGAGAGTTTTCTTCGACGACACCTATCTTTATGCATCTGAGACAGCGCGTTAAACTTTACAGCAACCTTATTACAGAAAATATTCTTGGAATTGAACTGTGAATCCGAATTTCGAAAGCATTTCGGATATTCTATTCCAAACTACCACTGCACGCTTATCAATATTCAGTGATTTTTATGAAAATATCAATTATTCCGACCGTACCCCCATGGGCAGAACCTGCCAACGGTTAAACTTTTAATAATGACATATAAAACAAAAGTTGTCATACTATGACTGCTGCATACATCCATAGAAAAGTTCAGCGCTCAATCAATTAGGAATGGAATTCTAAGGGCAGATTACGACGAGTCGAACGAGTCGTGATCTGCCCTTAGAACCCGGAGCTCGACTCGGATACATATTTTATACATCCACATAATGGTAATAATCATTTTATCTTACAATATATTGGGGATAAGTCAAGAATGTAGACGAATATACAATGAACTATTTATTCGTACGGATGAACAAAAAGAAAAAAATGGAACTCACGCGAAAGGAACGTGCTTGTATCCGACCCCCTAATACAAACATCTGTATCAGGGGGTCGGATCCATGGCAGTTTCGGGGTTAATACAGACAAAATACATGTTGATTGTAAGATAAATAGAGATTATTACCATTATATTGATGCACAGAATATGTATCCGAGTCGAGCTCCGGGTTCTAAGGGCAGGTCACGACGAGTCGTGTTCTACCCTTAGAACCCGAAGCGAGACTCGGATACATATTTTGTACATCCACATAATGGTAATAATCATTTCCTCTTACAACATATTGGGGATAAGTCAAGAATGTAGACGAATATATGACGAACTATTTATTCGTACGGATGAACAAAAAGAGAAGAAAAGGAACTCACGCGAAAGGAATGTGCTTGTATCCGACCCCTGATACAAACAAATGTATCAGGGGTCGGATACATGACAGTTACGGAGTTAATGCAGACAAAATACATGTTGACTGTAAGATAAATAGAGATATTTGGGGAAATTCTGAGGCCCCTGTGGTAAAGTGGCGGGTGTAAATGAGGCTACCGATACTTTCGCCACAGGTCATCAAAACCCCAAAATGAATATGTTTGTAAAATTCTAATTTTCCAAATTTCCATAATATTTCAGATCTTCACCTCCAACGTGTACAAAAACGCCTCTCTGGGTATCATCTGCTACGACCTCATCCGCAACTATGAGCGTATACCGTGGACGGGAGTGGACTCGGCGTTTGACGTGCTTCATGGAATGACGTCTGGAAACTGTTTTGGCAATTTCAAACTGATCTGGTTCTTTATTTTTTTTGTCAGATCAATATTGCCATCACGCGTGCGGAAGTCTGTGAGTCTGTTCACATTTTCCTTTAGCATGGGCTACACCCCGCAGTTCTTGGCTGATCGTCACGAAATTTCATATGCGGATTTGGGGTCATGTCTAGATGAGAACGTCCCCTTTTGGTCGCGCTCGGGCACCCGGTATGGCTGCCCGAGCCCAAAACCCGAAAACCATTAGCACAGTCTACAGGTCGTATTTATGAAGGGATTTCATTGTAACTCGGTAGGATGCCTCTGCATAGTGTCTAGATGAGAACGTCCCCTTTTTGGGCATGATCTATCAACCGTGACGGCTGCCCAAGCCCGAAACCCAAAAAACTTTTAGCACAGTCTGCAGGTCATGTTTAATATGGAGGGATTTCATTGTAACTTGGTAGGTTTGACTTTATATAATGTCTGGACGAGAACGTCCCCTTTTGGACACGACTGGGCAACTGCGACAGCTACAGGGGCCCGAAGCCCGAAAACCTTTAGAACAGTCTACAGGTCATAATTATGAAGGGATTTCATTGTAGCTTGATATGATGACTCCAAATAATGTCTAGATGAGAACATCCCCTTTTGGTCGCGATCATTCAGCCTTGATGGCTGCCCGAGCCCTAAAAGCTTTAGCATAGTCTATAGGTCGTATTTATGGAAGGATTTCTTTGTAACTTGTTAGGTTGACTCCATATAATGCCTAGATGATGACATCACCTCTTGGTCGTGATTGGTCAACTGTGATGGCTACAGGTGCCCGAAGCCCGAAAATAATGAGCACAGTCTACAGGTCATATTTATGAAGTGATTTCATTGTAACTTCGTAGGATCACTCCAGATGATGCCCAGATGAGAATGTCTTCTTTTGGTTGCGATCATTCAACCATGATGGCTGCCCGAGCCCAAAGCCCGAAAACCTTTAGCACAGACTTCAGTTCATATTTATGAAGGGATTTCATTGTAACTTGGTAGGTTGACTTCATATAATATCTAGATGAGAACGTCCCCTTTTGGACACGATTGGGCAACTGTGACGGCTACAGGGGCCCGAAGCCCGAAAATCTTGAGCACAGTCTTCAAGTCATATTTATGAAGGGATTTCATTGTAAGTTCGTAGGATCACTCCAGATGATGCCCAGATGAGAATGTCCCCCTTTTGGTTGCGATCATGCAACCATTAAATCTGCCCGAGCTCGAAGCCCGAATACCTTTAGCACAGTCCACGGCTCATATTTATGAAGGGATTTCATTGTAACGTGGTAGGTTTGACTTTATATAATGTCTTGATGAGAACATACCCTTTTGGACACGATTGGGCAACTGTGGCAGCTACAGGGGCCCGAAGCCCGAAAACCTTTAGAACAGTCTACAGGTCATAATTATGAAGGGATTTCATTGTAGCTTGGTAGGATGACTCCAAATAATGTCTAGATGAGAACGTCCCCTTTTGGTCGCGATCATTCAGCCTTGATGGCTGCCCGAGCCCAAAAACCTTTAGCATAGTCTGTAGGTCGTATTTATGGAAGGATTTCATTGTAATTTGTTAGGTTGACTCCATATTATGCCTAGCTGATGACATCCCCTTTTGGTCGTGATTGGTCAACTGTGATGGCTACAGGTGCCCGAAGCCCGAAAATCTTGAGCGCAGTCTACAGGTCATATGTATGAAGGGATTTCATTGTAACTTCGTAGGATCACTCCAGTTGATGCCCAGATGAGAATGTCCCCTTTTGGTTGCGATCATTCAACCATGATGGCTGCCCGAGCCCAAAGCCCAAAAACCTTTAGCACAGTCTACAGGTCACATTTATGAAGGGATTTCATTGTAATTTGGTAGGTTGACTTCATATAATGTCTAGATGAGAACTTCCCCTTTGGACGCAATTGGGAAAACTGACGGCTACATGGGCCCGAAGCCCGAAAACCTTCAGTCTTCAGTTCATATTTATGAAGGGACTTCATTTTAACTTGGTAGGTTGACTTCATATAATGTCTAGATGAGAACATCCCCTTTTGGACACCATTAGGCAACTGTGACGGCTACAGGGGCCTGAAGCCCGAAAACCTTTAGCACAGTCTACAGGTGATATTTATGAAGGGATTTCATTGTACCTTGGTAGGATGACTCCAAATAATGTCTAGATGAGAAGATCCCCTTTTGGTCGCGATCCTTCAGCTTTGATGGCTGCCCGAGCCCAAAAACTTTAGCATAGTCTATAGGTCATATTTATGGAAGGATTTCATTGCAATCTGTTAGTTTGACTCCATATAATGCCTAGATGATGACATCCCTTTTTGGTCGTGATTGGTCAACTGTGACGGCTTCAGGGGCGCGAAGCCCGAAAACCTTGAGCACAGGCTACAGGTCATATTTATGAAGGGATTTCATTGTAACTTCGTAGGATCACTACAGACGATGCCCAGATGAGAATGTCCCCTTTTGGTTGCGATCATTCAACCATGATGGCTGCCCGAGCCCAAAGCCCAAAAACTTTAGCACAGTCTACAGGTCACATTTATGAAGGGATTTCATTGTAACTTGGTAGGTTGACTTCATGTAATGTCTAGATAGAACTTCCCCTTTGGACGCAATTTGGAAAACTGACGGCTACAGGGGCCCGAAGCCCGAATACCTTTAGCACAGTCTACAGGCCACATTTATGAAGGGATTTCAATGTAACTTGATAGGATGACTCGTTTTGGAATAATTTCACTGTAACTTGGTAACTTTCGTTGATATACGTTAACTGTGAGGGCCACATACATTAACTGTGAGGTCATATTAACCCACCCCTCAGCTCTTTAGTACAGTATACACCTCATATTATTTTTTATCAAAAACATAGCATACAGGGAACAGAAATGAACATATTCCCAATTATCACAATTCTTTCACAAACATTGAACTTTATCCTTTTCATCAAACACAACACAAGCTACAGTGTCTTTGACACTTCCATTCGGACCCACCCACCCTTACGTGCAATTTTTGGATGGAAGAGTGCTGAAAAATAAGCACATTGCTCTGTCACATTTGACTGGATAGTGCCCAGAGGTACTATCCAATCAAATGTGACAGAGCAATATTTGATGAAAAAACTCTGCGTCTTGTGTGGTCAGAATGTTTTTTAGCACTCTACCGGTTAAAGTTGACACCAGAACTGATAAGGTAATTTCAATAGCAGTAACAAATATAGGGATACTGATATTTCTGTTATGATGTAGAATTAAGTTGAGTGATATTTTCTTTGGTTCTTTATTTTTTTGTCAGAATCTTTGTTCGCTTTCTCATCACCTACACTCATGAAATCTCGGGGGGGGGGGGGGGGGAGGGTTCTGCTAACGTAATGACTTATTTTTGGTATTGCCATTTTTCGGACCCACCCAACATTACCTGCAATTTTGCCGACAATTGTTTGACATCCCCCCCCCCCCCACCTCCCACTCACACATCAACAGCTTATGTTTTGCGGGTAAACGGAATCTGAATGGTTTTGCAAGTCAATATACTAATATGTAATGTGATGTACATGATCAATGTATGTTCAATATCTGTCACCAAATATAACTCAAACAATTAACTGGAAAAGTGCTAGAAAATAAGCACATTACTTTGTCACATTTGATTGGATAGTTCCCGGAGGCACTACCCAATGAAATGTGACAGAACAATATTTGATGAAAAAACTCTGCGTCTTGTGTGGTCAGAATGTTTAAGCACTCTACCAGTGAAAGTTGACACCAGATCTGATAAGGTAATTCCAATAGCAGTAACAAATATATTAATAATGATATTTCTGTTACGATGTAGAATCGTGTTATAAAGACTCGTCAGCACATTATAACGACTTTATATATAACAACATTGCAAGGCATTATAAAACTTGTCAACATGAACCGACTTGTTTTGTCGACATCATAACTCATTATAACAATTTTACAGTTCTTTTTAATAATTTTTCAAATCGTTTTAATGACATCACAACTCATTATAAAGATTTCATAACTAGTTATAACAGCTCGTCTTATCCTCTTAATGATATTACAACTCATCACGAATTTACAATTCTTTATAACGACTTGCCAACTCGTTATAAAGACTTTTTAACCTGCTATAACATCAGTGCGACTCGTCGCAATGATTAAACGTCTTGTTATAGCGGGTTGTCATTATAACGGGTTGTTATTATAACAGGTTGTTTGCTTATTATACTGATTTATCAACTTGTTATAATTATTTCGCGACTGCTTATCCATTAGCTATATTATTTCAGCTCATAATAATGACATGACAACTCATTATAACAACTTTGAAAACTCGTTATAACGACAAAGCAAACACTTATAATAATTTGATAATTAGTTATAATGATTGATCGACTCGTTATAATAAACGACTGGGTTTCCATTGGTTATATTATTTCAATTCATTATAATGACATGACAATAATAATGAGTTGCCAAACTATTAGGAGGTATCGTGAAGTTGTTAAAACGATGTGTTGTGCCATTACAATGATTTGTGGAGTCCTTTTAATGAGTACACCTAACGTTATGACGTGTTTTGGACACACTATAATGATTGGAAAAGTCGTTATAACAAGTTGTGAAAACCTTGTTGAAAAGCATTACGGTGAGTTGTCAAGTTAGTATACTTAGTATATGACATAACAATTTGACAAGTTATTATTAGTACAATGAGTGGTCAAGACTAAACAAGTCGACACTGTTTTATAAAGAGTTGTGAAGTCGCTATATTGAATTGTGTTGGCTTTATAAAGATTTGATGTTATAAAGAAATGTGAAGCTGTTATAACAAGTTTACAATTTGTTCTAAAGAGTAGTTTCAGACTAGAAGGTTTTTTCAGAATCCACCAGTCAGAATCAAAGAATACCTCTCGCGGTCATGTACTCCAAAATAAGGATAGTTTGTAGAGGACCTCCAATAGAACATTCCTGCCAAGTTTGGTTCGCATCGGCTCATTAGTTCCAGAGAAGATGAAAGTAAGATTTCTCATAGGATTCCTGTAGTAACTATAAGCTGCAATTGCGGCCATGTTTGCATCCCAAGCAACATCAAATGAGGATCGTTGGCAGAAGGTGTTCCAGTTATCAACCATGTGAAGTCTCAAAACATTTGGCATTGTTGTTTTAGAGGAGACAATTTTTCAAAATCCACCAATGACAATCAACGAATGACTCTGGTGGCCATGTTTTCCATCCGACGAGAACAAAATGAGGATCGTTTATAGAGGACGTCCCATAGACCATTCCTACCAAGTTTGATTTATATCAGCTTAGTAGTTCCAAAGGAGAAGATGAAAATTTGATTTCCCATAGCGTTTCTATAGTAGCTATAAGCCACAACTGCGGCCATGTTTGCAAGCTAATCAACATTAAATGAGGATAGTTGGTAGAGTGTGTCACAGTCCTCAATCGTGTGAAGTTTCAAAACATTTGGTCATCTAGTTTATGAGAAGATATTTGAAAATCGACCAGTCAGCAGCAAAAAATGTTTCTGGCAGACATACTTATCCACCGACAGGAACAAAATGAGGATCGTCTGTATTGGACCCCCATAGGCTATCCCTGCCAAGCTTGGTTTACGTTGGCTCAGTCGTTTCAGAGAAGATGGAAAAGTGATTTCTCATGGAGTTTCTATAGTAACAATGAGCCACAACTGCCGTCATGTTTGCAACCCTATCAACATTAAATGAGGATCGTTAGAAGAGGGTGTCCCAGTCACTAATCATGCGAAGTTTCAAAACATTTGTCCTGTGGTTTCAGAGAAGATTTCTCAATTAGACCAACCAGAATCAATGAATGCCTCTGTCGGCCATGGTTTCCATCCGACGCAAACAAATTGAGAAACATTTGTAGGGGACCTTCCATATACCATTCCTGCTAAATTTGGTTCACATCAGCTTAGTAGTTCCAGAGAAGATGAAAACGTGATTTCCCATAGGGGTTCTGTATTAACTATAAGCCGCAATTGCGACCATGTGTACAACCTGATCAACATTAAACGACGATCGCTGGTAGATTGTGTCCCAGTCATCAATCGCGCGATGTTTCAAAACACCTGCCCTTGTACTTTCAGGGAAGAATTTGAAAATCGACCAATCCAAATCAAAGAATGTTTCTGGAGGCCATGTGATTTCTCATAGGTTTTCTATAGTAACTATAAGTCGCAACTGCAGCCATGTTTGCAACCCGATCAACATTAAATGAGGCCCGTTGGTAGAGGGTGTCCCGGTCAACAATCATGTGAAGTCTCAAATCATTTAGCCTTCATGTTTCAGAGGAGAAGATTTTTCAAAATCCACCATTCCGAATCAAAGAATGCGTCTGGCGGCCATGTTTATCAACCGACAGGAATTAAATGGGGAACGGGTATACAGGACCTCCCATAGACCACCCCTGCCAAGTTTGGTTCAATAGTTCCGAAGAAGAAGATGAAAATGTGATTTATCATAGAATTTCTATAGTAATTATGAGCCCAAATTGTGGCCATGTTTGTACCTCGATCAACTTTAAATGAGGATCTTTAGTAGGGGCTATCACAGTCTTCATTTATATGAATTTCAAATATTTGGCCATGTAGTTTCAGATAAGATGTTTTAAAAAAAAACACCAACCAGAATCAAAAAATGTCTTTTACGGCCATGTTTTTCATCCGACGGAAACGAAATAAGGTTTTTTGGAGAGGTCCTCCCATAAACCATTCCTGCCAAATTTGGTTCACACCGGCTCAGGGGTTCCGAGAAGAAGATGAAAATGTAAAAAGTTTCTGGACGATGACAGACGTCAAGTGATGGCAATATTATTATTATTATTATTATTATTATTGTTATTATTATTATTATTATTATTATTATTATTATTATTATTACAATAAGAATGAAATAATAACGAGTTATTAAAGTCATTATAACAGGTTAGAAGTCGTTATAACGAAGTGAAAATTGATGATAACTTGCAATCCACTTAAAATGAGTTGAGCCACCACAACGAGTTACAAGTCGTTAAACCGATTTGTGAAGTAATTACAACAAGTTGACAAGCCGTTATATCGAGTCTCAAATGTCGTTATAACGACTTAACAAACAACTATGAGTTGTTAAGTCATTATAATGAGTTGGCATGCAATTTCAAAGAGGTGTCGAGTCATTATAACAACTTGACAAGTGGTTATATCGAGATGACATGTAGTTATAACGAATTTGGTTTTCAAGTTACCATAAACAGGTGATGAAGCATTATCATCAAAACGTTATAAGGAATTCCAAAACTCATTAATGCCACGAGTTGGTAGGTCACAAAGAGAAGAGATGCGAGATAACTATGACAAGTTGGGAAGTTATTTCAATGAGTTGTCGTGTCACTATATATAGTTAAAAAATCATTATAATTTGGCATGCATTCAGTACAAAGAATTTTGAAGTTATCAAGCAGAGTTGACAAATCGTTTAACCCTTTACCTAACCTGAAAAGCAGACGACACTTGCAAAAATAATTCTTGAATAACTAATTTTTTTCATTTTTTTGTCTCAAAAACATAGGTTATGACCCCTCGTTGGAACGAGCTCGACGAGCTCGCTCCAACGAGGGGTCTTAACCTATGTTTTTGAGACAAAAAATGAAAAAAATAATGAAAATTAATTGGCGATTTTTGAGAATAGCGCTGGCCGGTTTTGCCGTTACATTAGGTAAGGGGTTTATAAGTTGTGAAATTTTTATAACGAGTTATGAAGTTGGTATAATGAGTTGGCACATCATTATAACGAGTTTTAAAGGGTTATAGATAATTACCAAGACAAAACGAATTGACCCGTCATAATGGTGAGTGGGCCAGTTGGTATAAAATGTTGTAATGTCATTATATAGTTTGGATGTTATTATAACGAGTTGGGGAGTCACTATAACGAGTGGACAAACAGTTACAACAACCTGCCAAGGCGAAATAAAGAAATCGTTATGACAAATGGACACTTAGCTGTAACGAGTTGATGAGTTATGTAATGAAGTGTGAAGTCAAAACAAATTGAGAAGTCATAACGAGTTAACAAGTAGTTATAGGGAGTCGATCGATCATAATAGGTTGTAAAGTCGTTACAATGAGCTGATACGTCGTTATAATAAGTTTTCCAAGTCGTTATAATGGGTTGTAATGTCATTAGTACGAGGATAAATATTTGACCGATGGAAAACCAGTCTAAAAGTCATCATCACGAGTTGTTAACTCATTATAACGGGTGTACAATGCATTATAATGAGATGTGGAACCGTCATGGCGAGTTGGAATGTTATAACAGGCTAAGTCTTTATAACAAATTAGTAATTCGTTATAAAGAATTTGTAAATTCGTGATGGGTTGTTATGTCATTAAGAAGAGTAGACTTTCCGCTATAACTAATTGCGAATTCTTTATAATGTGTTGTTAGTCATTATAGTAATGTCGTTATATGCAATTGTTATAATGAACTATAACAAGGCTCAAAGTGGTGGTGATGATTCGTAAAGTTATGAATTTTGATGTCGTTATACGAGTTGACAATTCTTTATGATGAGTTGACAAGTCGTTCTAAGGGATTGGAAATTCGTTATAACGAGTTGGAAATTCGTTATAAGGAGTTGAAAGTCTTTATTATGAGTTTACAAGTTAGTTTACAAATCACTATGGTGAGTTGATGAGTCGTTATATTCTATCCTATTTTTTATTTATAAGAAGCTGGCAAATCGTTATGACTCCTAAACATTGTTATAACGAATTGGCAAATAATTATGATGAGAGTTGTGATATCGTTACAATGAGTTGAGAAGTCATTTTAACGCATTGTAAATTTCTTATAGCGATTTGAACTGGAGCTATAGGGAGCTGGAAAGCCACTATGATAAGTAGATAGGTTGTTAAATGAGCAAAGTGACAAATCATTATATTGAGTCTCAGACATTGTTATAATGAATTGCCAAGTTATTACGAGGAACTGTAAAATTGTTTTAACGAGTTGTTTTGATGTTATGGCGAGTTGTGGAGTCATTATAACGATTTGACTAGCCATTATACCGAATCCCAAATGTCGTTATAACGAAATGGCAAATCACTATGAGTTGTTAAGTCATGTAATGCGTTTACATATCATTTCAAAGAGGGGTGAAGCCATAATAAAAAGCTAAAAAGTATTTATATCGAGATAAGTCATTATAACGAAGTAAGTTTTCAAGTTATTATAAAGAGGTTCTGTAGCATTATAAAAAATAAATTATAAGGAGTTCCAAAAGTCATTAAAACTATGAGTTGGTGAGTCGCAATGAGTTATGAAATAATTATAACAAGTTCTAAAGTTACTCTAACGAACAGTCATGTCATTATAAAGAGTGGACAAATCATTATAATGAAGTGTGCAATCATTATTACATTTAAAGGGCTTTGATGTTGTTAAAAAGAGTTGGCTAATTGTTATACTAATATGTGAAATAATTATAACTAGTTGTGAAGTCGTTATAACGAGCTGGCAAGTTATAATAAGTTGTAATGTCGTTCTAGATAGTTGTTACTTCGTTATAACGAGATGTCAAATTGCGAGTTCCAAGTTTCAATATATATAACGAGCTGGCAAGTCATAATGAGGATTTGACATAGCGTTATAATGGTGTTCAAGTCGTTATAAGGAGCTGCAAAGTTTTGAAGTCATTATAACGACTTGTGAAGTGGTTATATCTAGTTGACAAGTCGTTATGACAAATTGTGAAGTTGTTAGAAGTTGTTAGAATGAGTTCCTTATAAGGAATTCATTAGTCATTGTAAAGAGCTATAATCTCTTTATAATGAGTTTAAAAGTCATTACATTGAGTTCCGAACGTTGTTATACTGAGGTGTTAAGTCATTACAACGTGTTGTGCTGCCATTGGTATAATGAGTTTCACAGACTTGGACAAGTCATTCTAACGAATTGCAAAGTCGTCATGTATCGAAAAGTTTTTATATTGAGTCACAAAGTCATTATAACGAGTTGTGAAGTCATTATAATGACTCATGGTGCCATTAGAATAAGCTAACAAATCATTATAATAAGTTTATAATGTAATTAAAACGAGCAGACAAAGTCGTTATATTGATATCGAAACTTGCTATAACGCGTTTTTGAAGTCTGTATACTGCACTGACAAGCTATGTGTCATAACTTTTACGAGTCATCAAGTCGTTATGCCGAGCTACCAAGTCGTGATAGCGAGCTGCAAAGTTATTACAACAGATTGTACTGTCGTTAGATCAAGTTGATAAATCGGTATAAAGAGTTGGCAAGTTTTTTCCTTGATTGACAAGTCATTATAACGGTTTGGGTTCTGAGTTTTGAAGCCATTTTACGTACATCCGTCGTGGACTGATCACTTTCTTTGGATGGATAATATTTCTACTGATGCAATAATATTAGATTTAAAACAATAATTATAGGAGCAGTCATCACAAATTTGACTATTGAAGGGTACAAACCGGTTCTTCGTTAATTAAAAAGTATCCTGATGAAGTTAAATCAAAGTTAGAGAGACATCACTTGTTGACACTTCTCTCATATATTGAAGAATCATTGCCCTCCGGTCCTCTGGCCAAACTTTGCTAATGAAGGATATACTGAAATACGAGTTTGCACCTTTCCCTTTATCTATGTTCCTCGAATCGGATGACTTGCGTATTGCCAAATCCAAGTCTGATCTGAAGAATAAGCTCATGAAAGTTACCTGTACCGCAGTGCACTGCGATCGACGGCTGTGCAGTCATGTGGGCACTGCACTGGGCCACAAACGGTACTGTTGCAGACTTTGTGTCAACATTCTCTAATTTTATCACGACATACCTCATGAAGTCGAATGCATATCTTGTCTTTGACAGGTATTTTGACTTTAGCATGAAGTTGTCTGCCCGCACAGAACGTGGCAAATGCATGTCCAGAAAGCACAAGATGGCCCCTTACACCCCACTGCCACAAAGGCAAGTAGTTCTGTCGAGTTTCACAAATAAAATGCAACTCATATGTTCACACATTACCGAATGCGTTGCGAATGGTAGTCACTCGAATACACTAGTCATAACAGATGAATCTTGCACACCCAAACGCATAAGGTCAGTCGACGTGCAAGAATTTGGTGAGTTATACACAGAGCACGAAGAGGCTGGTGCTATCATTTGCCGACACGTCAATAACATCCAGAGATTATGCAAAGACATTTGCCGTATTAATGTCATATCAGATGACTGACATGGACCTGTTTGTCCTCCTAACAGTCTTCTGTTGGAAGAACGAAATGGGCTGCTTATTGATAATGGAAGCTACGAGTGGGGAAACAAAGGACATTGACATAGGTGAAACATGCAAGAAAAATGCCAAAGTTGTCTCAAAACTCATCGTAGCACATGCACTATCGGGCTGTGGCACTATCGCACAAGTGCAAAATGTTGGCAAAGTAAGTGTGTTGAGACTGCAGGGTTATTCATTGGACGGGCTTTGCGATTACGGTGCAGACATGGACGCTATGTTTGTCCAAAGTACCCTCCTGATCAGTGCTTGTTATGGTTATCCGGTTACTGAAATGACCGAAGCCAAGGTCAATGTCTGGACATCCAAAACAGTAAAGGCGCGATTTTCTGCCCCAAGCTAGCAAACCATCCTCCCACAACTGAGTCATTCCACGAGAATGTTAAAAGGGCCCACCTTAAAGAAATGCACTAGTACTCTTGTGACTCGGACATTCCACCAAAACTCGATCCATCTGATTTTGGATGGTCCACTGATGACAAATCTAAGGCTTTGAGGCCAATAGGTATTCTCGGCTCTGTTCATGCTGCCAAGAACAGGAATAGGATTTTGTCAAGTGCGGTTGTATTTCGTCCAAGGAATGTTAATCCATGAGATGCACTTGTGTCTTCGCAAACATCCCATGCACCATTGTATGTCATTGCAAAGGTGATTCAGACACGTGGCATAGTGAACTGAGTTGGGAGAATGTCGAGTCACACGACTGCTTACATGATGACGCTGCCGGGGAACACTTGAAATGAACTCGGAGCAAGATTGGTGGATTTCTGTGAAAGTATTGGACATGTTAGACGCCATGTCTGAACTCAGTGGACTGGAATAAGTTTACGTTTGCTCACTTTCTATACCAGGAACGTGTTGCTACATTGTCTAATTTGATCTCAAAATTAAGTCTCCAGAATATCTCAGCTGGCTATGAAAATGATTTCCTCGACAAACTGGTTGATTTTCCAGCCATTTTGGTGGCCTTCTGTATACCTACACAAGTACAATATCTTGAATTCTTTGGATTTAGTGTAATCTTAGGTTGATTTCATTTTAGCACAATGGTATACCCTATAAATAACGGTACAGTAGCACAGAAACGGTTCATTCTTAATGTTCCGAAAATTCGGTCGCCATTTTGTCGGCCATTTTTTAACAAAGTTTACAAACTGGCATCAAATGTCTTCGAATTTAGCACACAAAGTTACCCTAGAAGCACCAAAACATTGTGTCGACACCAAAATATCCAGGTTCCACCCAAAATTCACTAATCTGTGCAGGACTATAGGAAAAACATGTAACATATATATGTATGAAAACTCTTTTTACTGTTTCGTAATTAATCTATTTAAATATCATAAGTGGATCTGAAACTATCGGACCTATAGACACAGATGTCTTGAATTATACTACTCAAAGTTTGTTAAGCACTAAATATTTGACACATCATTGTGAACTTTGCTGGTGACATATGTGCGATATTTTTGTCGGATATGATTGAGGAATGTATTGAGATGGTCCCCAGTGTTTACATTAGCTCTCTTTACAGGCAGACGTTTCGTGACAGTCATGGAAAGCATGTACCTCTTGATTTTTATGATGTTTTCGTGTACTGTTTCCATGGACATGACATGTGTAGGGTATTCAGATTTCATCTCAACACAAACCCTTGTGATTTAATGATTGAATATGGCAAATGAAAGTGTTAAAAGACATTTGTCTGAAGCAGAAATGTGGTTGGCAGTGGGGTTGGTGGAGCAAGGGGCTACCCATCGTCAGGTTTTTTTTTTTTATAGATTTTTATTTACAGACATTGGTACATAATGGTACATCATTTGATACATATTGTATAGTAAAAGAAATCATACATATTCATCAGTTATAAAGTTTTCCTAATGATATAGATGCTTATTTCAAGTGCTATGTTATGCTTGAGAAGTGGTTGTCTGTTTTTTCTATTATAATAAGAGAGAGAGAGAGAGAGAGAGAGAGAGAGAGAGAGAGAGCGAGAGAGAGAGAGAGAGGAGAGAGAGAGAGAGAGAGAGAGAGAGAGAGAGAGAGAGAGAGAGAGAGAGCGCTGTCTGCTATGCTGTTCATTCAAGCTTGCACTAACAGTCACATCATCGCATAGGTAACACTGTGTGGACTGCCACGTGGCCCCGACAATTGACACGCTACACAGATTTGACCCCAAGTGACCCAAGTGTAAACATTCTATGGCTGCTGTAATGGGGTGTATGCATTGGATTTGGGTTAGTAATCAAGAAGATGTTTCAGGTTCTAAAGTTAGCCCCTCCCATCCAGCCCAGCGCTTCTGAAAGCGATCATACCTGCATATTCGGTAATATGCCGCTCTTTCAATGTAATAATATCGCCGAAGTTCATGTTTTATCTGTGATAACGTTGGGTAATGATTAGTAAATTTTGTTTTATAAATGCAAAATTTAACGAATATAAAAAGGAACTGATACAGTTCTTCAACATGACCTGCAACTGGAGTTGCAAATAATACAGAGTCCTCAGTTATTTGTAGGTTTTCACCGGTCTTTTCATTAACCCATACTCTTAATTGTTCCCACAGCCGTGATATTACCGGGCATTCCCAAAATAGGTGAATAATTCTTTCCGATTTCGTCTTACAAAATGTGCATAGTCAGGTTGGTGAAGCCCTTGGTGTGCACCATACTGTGATCACCAGAGTCTGGGCAAGATTTCAGCAGTATGATACACCAGTAAGGCGGCGTGGTGGTGGCAGCGACAGGGCAACCTTATTCAGGCCCGTAGGAACCGCTTTGCCACAACAACCCTGCTTCGCAATGACCTTCAGAATGCATCCAGGGTAAGTGTTTCGACGCAGACTATCCGGGCAAGGTTGCACGACGATGGTCTCCTATCGAGAAGACCATGTATTCGCATTCCGCTGTCCCAAAACCACCGCCAGGCACGATATGAATGGGCCATGGACCACGATGGATGGAGCAGAGAAGATTGGCGACCTGTGCTTTTTACAGATGAGTCAAGGTAGTGTCTAGACCACGCAGATAGGCGTTCTATGGTATGGAGAAGACCAGGAGAGCGATTCCATGCGGCCAACATTGCTGAGCATGACCGCTATTGTGGAGGGTCAATCATGGTCTGGGCGGCATCAGCTGGGATGGACGTACAGAGCTATGTGTCCTTGAACGTGGAACATTGACTGCTCAACGGTATATTGATGCATGAGATCCTGGATGTCCACGTCAGATTGTATGCAGGTGCAGTGTGTGATAGATTCATTCTGATGGACGATAATGCCCGTCCTCATGTTGCCCATGCTGTCGGGGAGTACTGACAGAGGGAGGGGATTGAGCGTATGGACTGGCCAGCAAAATCCCCTGTCCTCACTCCAATCGAACATGTCTGGAATGAGTTGCAGCTTGCAATTTCAGCCCGTCCAGTCCAGCCAAGACGTGTCCAGGAGCTTGGTTCCATGATGGTCCAAAATGGAACAACATCGCAGAAAGGACCATCAGGGGCCTGATTGGGAGCATGAGAAGGCATTGTCAAGCTGTAATTAACAGTAATGGGTCTCATACATACAATTACCAATAATATCCATTTTCCATGGTTATCGTATTTGAAAGCTAAGAAATAATGTCAAACACAAATAAAATCTTATTTTCTGTACTTAAATCATTAAAGATATAATTAAATAAAAATTCTATACACTTTACATAACAATATTTCAACTAAAACGTAAAACAGGTAGTTGGATATACTTGCTGCTTAGTAAACTTTGAGTAGTATAATATTGTCTTTATGTTGTTTTTTTCTCTGAAGGCTGAAGGGGAGGGTGTGCTTCCTATTATATAAAATTCGTTTTGAGTGAAAACGAACCCCCCCCCCCCCCCACCCAACCACCCTCCCCCTTCCTCCGCAAAGCGTTCCGTAAAGCCAAACTAGACCACTTTGCAAACTCTCAACTAACCCAAATCCAGGCAGACGCCCATATCGCAAACATACGTGTATATAAGCCTATAAACCACTGATTAAAGCATACGGTTATATAAAAAAGACCTGGTCATTAATTTGTTAATTGGGCATATACATAGAGAAAAATAAACTAAGCACGCACAAAGCCAGTAAGGAGAACATTTGCTCAAAATCGAAAGTAGCTCAGTCTACGTACGTGCCTACCCTAGGAATAAGCGTTAAACTGGTAACACTTGTCTTTTCAATATATATATAACATTTAGATTTTTTTCCTCACAAAAGGGTCATTTCGATGTTCAAAACTCACCACCTTTCCTACCTGACTTGACCATTTATGATTTTTTAAAATTATTATTCCATGAGGGTAAAGGCCCTTTAAACAACGAACCTTCGCCCTATATGCTTAAAACGTTAAATTACCAGAAAAAAATCAAATCATTGCAAATGCAATATTTCAAAAAGTTGCATGTGACTTCACTTTGTTCGGTGTTGTCATTTACTATGTAATCCTAAATCTTAGGCCTATAGACAGTGATGTAAAAACCAAAGGGATACAGCGATATTTACCCCCCCCCCCCTCCCTCGTACACGCATGAGTACAATATTTTCAAACACTTTTTTGGCAACCCAATGCAACGTGCTCTGAATTGACCGTCTTTGTGCAATGACATGTTTTTTTACACCCCTTGACGCTTTTCCAAAAACTAATAAATAAAAAGTAACCAGTGAAAAAATAGTTAAATTCAACGCAAATGCCTGTAGATTTTAGACCCATATAATTGGAAACTTCCCCTTGCATTCAATGCATTGAAAGTACTCCAATGACAAATTCAGCGCAATCAGACAAACCGACTGCAATAAAAAATAACTAACTGAATGGTCGCTGTCAATCAACACAGTGTTGCGTTTTCGAGCCGAATACTCGCAAATGCCATGTGAAAGGTAAGATAAGATAAGATTTATTCAGCAAATACACCAGAACAAAGGCAGATTGCTATGTACACTCAACATCAACATAAACAGAATAATAAAACACACTAATTTCATATGACATATGTGAATTGAGTATCCTATTTTTTACTCCCTTTTAAGTTGTGTCCTTGGGCAAGGCACTTAACCCCGATTGCTTATATGGGGGCACGATGACGCTGTGTACCAAGGCGTACTGCACGTCGATGGTGCGCATGTCTTCAACCAATCTAATCCTGCCTGTGCCGCGGTGCAGAGTTCTGAGTTACGATGTTGGAGAGCTGACAGCTGCTCGTCGTTGTTCCTTGTTTCTCTCCGGGTACTCCGGCTTCCTCCACCCGTAAAACTGTCACCGACATGAATGACCCTGGCTGTTAATGTGTCGTTAAACCGTAATAAAAGAAAATAAAAAAAAATTAAGTACTGCCTTTTTCCAAAAAGGCTACCCTCCAAAGCGCAATCAAATTGAGGGGAAACAAAATACACATTGTCAAATATCGTACATGATTTGCTTCCCGAATTCATGGCACCAAAATGTCTGCCACGAAGAAGAAAATGCGTTTTTGGTAACTGATGATCTAAGTAATTCGAATCCCACCTACGGCAACCTCGTTGTGTCCTTTGGTAAGACACTTTACCCTCATTGCCACGGGGGCGTTGTGTACTAAGGCGTACTGCACGTCGATGGTGCACTTGTCTTCATATTAACCATTTATAAGACACACAGTTTTATTGTCCTTATTTCAAATTTCCGCTAACATTTATTTATTTATTTATTTATTTATTTATTTATTTATTTATTTATTTATTTATTTATTTGAATTTAAGGACACTTCAGGCAGCCGAGGAGGGAGCGCGGTTGCTCAATAGTAGACTGTTGGACTTCTATGCTGGAGGTCCCGAGTTCGATCTCCGTTCGGGGCGACCCGTGTTATGTCCTTGGGCATGGCACTTTATCCCGGTTGCCTACATGTGGGCACTATAACGCTGTGTACTAAGGCGTACTGCACGTCGATGGTGCACATGTCTTCAACCGCTGTAACTCTGTCTGAGCGGATGAACAGATTTAGAATGTTGAGGAGCTGACAGTTGCTCGTCGATGCTCGGTGGCTCTTTCCGGGTACTCCGGCTTCCTCCACCCGTAAAACTGTCATGGCCATGATTAGCCATTGTGCATAAGAATATGACCTTAAACATCACTAAATAACTAAATATTTAAGTAAATAGGCAGCAGAGGTCACCTCGCGTCGGACGGTTTGTCGAGTGAGAGACGCCGAGTAACCGGAGAAAACCACCGAGCAATTCTTGAATAACTATTTTTTCAGTTTGTTTTTTTTGCGTCAAAAACATAACTTGTGATTTGTGGGAAAAATAAACTTAGCACGCCCTAAAACAGCAATGCGACCGTTTGCTCAAAAACGAAAGTAGCTCAATCTACGTTCCCTATACGAATAAACATTAGAATGGTAACCACAGTGGTTTCAATATATAGGCCTAACTAATAAGATTTTTTTTTTAAATAGGTCACTTGAATGTTTAACAGTTACCACATTTTCTACCTAATCATTGGACCCAGATAAATACACTGCCCCCCGTGAGTAATGGACATTAAGGGCCTCGCCCAACTAAAAACACAATACAGTTAGCGCTGGGCAGATTGGCCGGTGCACCGCACCTTTCGGTTTGAAATTTAGTGCTCTCACCACACGGGCGATCGCGCTTCCATCAAAACGATATTAAGCAATTTCACTGTTGAAGTTCTCAACAATGAACAGACCCGGTTTTTTTTTGGGGGGGGGGGGGGTGTGGAGGGTGGTGGAGGAGGGGGAGGGGTTGCATGTTGGCGAAAGTTTCTAACATTATTTTTCGGAGGAGTCCCAACCCATTTCGCCCCACCCCTCTATTCTCTTTATGCGAACACTATTTGCACAATGCAATGAAATCAAATATGTCAATAAACTTGCCTTATATTTCTCAGTGCGCATAAAACGTCAACTCTTTGGAATTTTTCATGTGGCAAAACAGGAGTTTAACAAGAGTGCTCGTATCGCTGAAGCAATACAATGTCCCCTACCGGACTAATGAGCATTAATAATTATACAAATGTTATAACCTAGATGTGATCAGCATGAATTCCGTTGAAGCATTTCCCCAAAAAGTCCAGAAAACTGATATTTTGGTGCTTTTCCATATTTCCAAGGGCCATAACTCACACAAGAATAATGCAATCAGCATGAAACTCAAACTTGATCTGTAAGTCATCGTTCTATAGTAGGTTACCAAGAATGAAATCATTCGGTTGAAGCATTTCCAAAAAAAAGTCCGGAAAACTAAAGCATGATTGAGAGACTGACTGACAGACTGACGGATGGACAGAGTACAAATGAAACTTGATCTGTAAGTCATCGTTCTATAGTAGGTTACCAAAAAGAAATCATTCCGTTGAAGTGTTTAAAAAAAAGTCCGGAAAACTAAAGTATAACTGACAGACTGACTGACAGACTGACGGATGGATGGACAGAGTGTAAATGAAACTTGATCTGTAAGTCATCGTTCTATAGTAGGTTACCAAAAATGAAATTATTTCGTTGAAGCGTTTCCAAAAAAGTCCGGAAAACTAAAGTACGACCGACAGACTGACTGACAGACTGACGGATGGATGGTCAGAGTGTAAATGAAACGTGATCTGTAAGTCATCGTTCTATAGTAGGTTGCCAAAAATGAAATCATTCTATTGAAGCGTTTCCAGAAAAAGTCCGGATATTTTGGCGCTTTTCCATATTTCCAAGGGCAATAACTCACACAAGAATAATGCAATCAGCATGAAACTCAAACTTGATCTGTAAGTCATCGTTCTATAGTAGTTTACCAAAAATGAAATCATTCCGTTGAAGCGTTTCCAAACAAACTCCGGAAAACTGATATTTTGGCGCTTTTCCATATTTCCAAGGGCCGTAACTCACACAAGAATAATGCAATCAGCATGAAACTCAAACTTGATCTGTAAGTCATCGTTCTATAGTAGTTTACCAAAAATGAAATCATTCCGTTGAAGCGTTTCCAAAAAAACTCCGGAAAACTAAAGTGTGACTGACAGATTGACAGACGGACAGACGGACAGACTGACAGACTGACGGATGGACGGAATACAAACCTATAGGCGATGCCGGTAGGGGACTAAAAAAGACCCCATACGTTCACCCAGGGCGTATGATACAAGGCCAACTTTAAAAAAAATCATGACGGCGAAAAATATATTTCTCAGTAAATGCACTTAAGAATATCAACTCTTTGAAATTCTTCATTTTGCAAAAAAAAAAAAGAGTTTAAAATAGACCGCATACGTTGACCCATGGCGTCTGTTTCAAAGCCAAGTAAAAAAATCACGACTGCGAAAAATCCAACGCTAGGTTCACACTTAGTCATTTCAATGTGAGTTTACTGTAGTTCATTGAACTTGACTGAGGTCAGGACCAGACTGTAGGACCTATTAGGTATGGATTGGGGGGGGGGGGGGCAAATGGTTCTTCATTCTTGGGTGCTAAGTATTGTAACGCTGTAGACCCATAGAACTACAAGAATCGAGGTCTGGAGGTGGAGAAAAATTTGAAGGTGGTGCCCCTATTGCGTTCGTACGACGAGGGCCTCATCCGGATAGGCCTACATTTTAAAAATGCACCCTGAATGGCGCCACTTGAATACATTTTGAGTCTCAATGGAGCATTAGGCGCTGTAAGCCGAATGTGATTTTCTTCAGTTGACACCGAATACAGACCGTAAAATTCAGAATTTTTAGGGTGTAAAAAGATATCTAGGTTCACCGCAACCCATGCCTCGCCCCCCACCCCCATCTTTCAGGAATGGATTAATGATCAGACCAAGACCACTTCCCTCAGCATACGTTTTTCCATGGCCACTATTTTAACGACGTAAAAAGAAAGAACATAAATAGCGAATTCAATATTCACGTTAAATACATGCCCACCTCACTCTCAGTGCGCAAAAAGCGACGTATGACTGAACTGAGGAAGAAAAGAGACGCACTGGATGAATCTGTGTTTTTCACCCGTACAGACCCTCTTATCTGAACGCAGATATTTCTGAATTAGGTCGTTCTCAAATCGCCTCGGGGGTGTATAGTTTAAGGGGTCGTCCAACCTAACTTTGGTCAAATTTTTGACATTTTTCCCAATGCCTCAGAAACAGATAAGAGAAGTAAGGAAAGGCAAATTATATACCAAATAATGAGTAAAGTGCATAGAAAAGGTACATATAATTTTTTTCAGGAAAAAAAGTGAATTTTATGATTTTGAAGAAGATTAATTTGCCAATGGCGTAAGTAAGGAACCGGTAAAACCACAAAATTATCGGTAATTCGAAAGCTTTGTCTTCAATATAATGATAACATACTACAGACTCGGAGAAAGCATTTTTTTGACACACACTCTGGTGGGTTTTGATGTTTGAATGTAATAACACCAACACAAATTTTGGATGTTCCGGATGTGGCCACGTTTCAATGATGTTTATTCCGGTCATGTGATTACGATGTGGTTCTTACAGAAATACTCAATTTGGGAAATCGTAAGAATGCAAGGACGTGATCACGCCCTTTATTTGTTCGAGACAATGTATGAGCGGATTTGCAAACAGGTGACAGCAAATACTTGAGCTGTTAATGTCATAACTGCAAAATATGGTTCGAAATTCCCTCTCGTGTTTATAGGCCGTCTGAACTTTTTTGTTGACAAAAAATCTGAATTATTGCGTACTAGAAAGACAACATGAACCACTTGTAAAAAAATAACCGAGTGGAAAAAGTCGGGACGATACACATAAAATAAGGCAATATTCATAACAAAGTAAGCAGAATGCTTCAGAAATCACTTTTTCACGAAGTATATTCCAAGTGACCCGGAACTATATTGAGCGTGTTGATTTCCCCCAGATGTTGTGAAGTTATTTACTTTCTAGTAACCATGGAATTTGAGGCGGGTGTGTTTGATGTCTGCAAAGGACCGTTTGAAGATGGGTTGAAAATGATGCATTCGTGCTTTTAAATAAGGTGCGCTTGGACGATGCTGAGAATTTAGTTTTGTCTTGCAACCAACCATACTAACACAAGCGTCGATCAGTGTCTTTTGTGATCGTTTTACACTGACAAATGTGACAAATCACCTTCACCGGAAACCATCCCCCAATTTGCATATCACAATAAACATAACCGCTGTCACTGAGTGTCAGCGTGGCCGTGTGATCAAAACCGAATCGAATTATCGAATGCACGGTCAATATTAGGTGCAATTGGCTTTTAAACAAATGAAATACACGAAATATTCGCAATTTCTTCATTATTCATGCCGAGTTACTTTTTAACCAGACCACATGCGTTTAGTTTCGTTTGTCGGCATCAAACTGATATTGTTTGTGGTAATTAAATAGTACGAGAATGCGAAGGAAGCCAAATATTTTCCATCATCTATTAATTAATTCAAATTGATAATTTCTTTTATTTTACTGAAATTATGAACTGATAAGGTGGGTGTGTTGCGATTATTATGCCCCAGACCTGGAAGTTGGAAAATCAAAGGTGCATCTAGGGCCGTGCAGTGGTGACCCCTGTACTCTTAATCTTAGTCTTACCCATTCATCATTACATGTACCAACATTCTCCCTTGTATCTCAACCATTGCTACTCCAATTTGAAGGATATTTGGTATTGTGATCGAGCATCATGGGGAAACAATGCCTGTGTAGCTGCTGTAGCATGTGTTTCTTCCCACATTTTTTCAGAGTTGTGGTACTTTTTCACTATTTTGAGTTAGAAAATTTTGTTTATAACTAGTTGATTTGTTACAATTTGTTGCAAAGTGCCTGCTAATACCCTCAATTGTATTGCTACAGAATTTTCTGGTGAAGATTTTGTTCCTATTACTTATGAAGCAACAACCTAATGAATATTCTGTATAAAGCCACCAATCTGATGTTTGACACTTTTATCGGAGCTGTTTTGAAGGCTTATGGAACTCAAAATGTTGATTATGGTAGGACTTTTCTATTCACCCATTAATCGATAAATTAAGTGTTATAGTTGGAAGTAAGAAGCATGAAAGGTCCAGAACTAAACGTCTAAAAAGAATGTTTTGCAATGTAACATGATTTTTGCAGATACACTTATTTGGAGGGTTACCTGTCTGATAGTGTTTGAAACATGTGTGGCCAGGATCTTCAAAAAGAAAAAAAAGAGTTAAACTTTGAGAAAAAAGGCATATGCCTTGAGTGCCGGAGGTAGAGTCATACAAGGAAGAGAGCCCCCCCCCCCCCCCCCCAGGAAATTTTTTGTGTCAAATAGAGCTCACTTGTCACCTTTTGGGGATTGCTTTGTGTACTGCGTTCTTGAAAAAAATATGTGAGACCTTCTGGATGTGCCCTTCTGATCTCAATATGTCAATAAGCCTCCTTGGGGAAAGTACATGCAATAATGGTTATGTAAGGTTGATTTGATGTGTTTTGAATAACAATGTACTTTTAAGTACCTTAGATGGTTTATTGCAGTGACAGGTTACAGTTACCCTTATTTCTTCTCCAACAGATATCATGAGTGTATTGGTGTCCAAGTAAACAAAGCTATTATACTTATTGATAAACCAGACAAATTTAACAATTTAATCACTATCAGATTGATGCATGGGATAAAAGGGGTTACAGTGCAAGGGGTTTGTAAATATATTTATTCAACTACAATGTATGACTTTGCAGTGCTTTCTACATAGGAGAATATCATATTTTCTTTCCAAACCATCACAGTAACACATACATCTTTATATTGGGAGATACTCTTTTGTCCTTCCATACTTCTTCTGCTGGACTTCTTCAAGTTGACCTTTGTTGAACTCCCCAAATCAAAACATAAACAAAAAAAAAAAAATGTCTGCCTTCAATCAGTGAGCACTCCACTTATAACATAAGGTCTCAATCTTTATTACTTTCATGAATTGGGAAAAGATTTCTTCGAGTATGTACTTAAATGTTTATAGAATACAGCTGTTATTTTATTTTGAGGTATTTTATTGTAAAAATTTTGTTCTCTTACTGATGCCACAGCAGACTTTCAGATGGTGCTATTTACACATGGCAGCAGTTCCATGGCAAATTTCAGTTTCCACATGTTCTATGTTTCATTCCAAGCATTTTGGAAAATAATTTATTGGGGTTATTCATTTTGGGATCTTTTTAGACTTGAAAGAAAATTACATGAAATTTGACCAAAGTTAGGTTGGACGTCCCCTTAAACGTTGTTAAATTGGTTTAAACTGGAGTTTTTGGCGTGTTTCAATGCCACAAGAGTATTTTTTTTGTTCCTTGTCAACACATGATCTTCCGAAATACGTCAATTTAGCGTTGAATATAAAACAAATTAAATATCAAACCATCGTTCGTAACCCACCTTTCATTCAAGTGAGTTCAACTATTTATAATATATGATACGAGGTTAAAACAATTGTACCTATGCTGACCTATGTACACCAGTTTGGTGATATAAAGTTACGATTGTTTTTAACAACCTTCAGATTGCCGTCATAAACAAATAATATTTTTAACAAAACCTTTGATTCAGCTGAATAATTTTTTCAAGATAAAACAATTTCTTTCGAGTGAAATTGTAAGTCGGTACAAATGTTCACAGTCAGTGACCTGAAACAAAAGTATTTCTTTCCTGTCAAAGTTTACGCAAGAACAACTGAGAATCCAGTTTGCGTGCATTGGAAAATGATCAAATACGCATATCTAAAATAAATTCTTGATTTTTTAAAAATGTTCAGTTGAAATGTTACGCCCCAAGCCTTAACTGAAGTAAATGCAGAGCAATTAGAACCGATTTTAATAATAAGTATGTATTTCGGTCGTGATGATTTCTCCCCAATTTAGAAAAGTCTCACAGTAAATCATCCCTTGAAAAAAAAACAACCACATATAGTAGAGCGGGGCCCCTTTGGGGGCCCCCGCGACAAGTTTCCTGCCATTGGATGCATATATACTGCTCAGAATGCCTTATGGTTTGTATGCAAATAGATGCTTGGTGAAGCTGTTTTGGGACAAAAATACACTATAAAAATGGATAAGGAAAAAATTTGCATGATCTGGAGAACACGCCACCCCACCCCACACGTTGTGTCACACACTTTTTTCTGCCTTCCTCTGCACTTCTTCCAAATGAATGGGAGCCAATGAAATCCTTTTTGATTTTCAAATTTTAGCCCTTATCCTTGTTTAGAGGCATGGGGAGAAGGAATGCGTAGGTATGAGGAGGAGTGATGTGAGGTGTTGATGAGGGATGGGTGAAGGGGAGTAGGGATGAGAATGAATGATGCGGAGAGTTGCGGAGGGGTAAGTATGGGTGGGAAGAAGAAAAAAAATCATACAGTCCCGAAAGTTGATCCTTTTTTCAAGTTATTGCGTAGACACGCAAAAATCCATCCATTGGGCATTTGTTTTTCAAGTCATTGCTTGGGCAAGCAAAACTCTCAAAATCAAAGGTGGCTGCCATTGCGGAATTGTCAGAATGCTAGTTATCGAAAGAATCATTCCAAAGTAGGAGGAGAGTAATGAATCGGTCCCCCTTTGGGATGGACCTCGGACGTGAAGTCATATCACGAGACCCAGTTACGTCATGTTTGGTTGTCATGGTAGCCCGCTTGAGCGCCCATCTTGTGATATCATAACCATAGTGATACGTGGTCTTAGTACGCATGCGCAGCACGTGTTGTTAGGATGACACATGTTTCCGTCGTCTATTTTGTTTACTGGAGGCCGCCAACATGGCTTCTATGGCAGCACGCGGTTTCCATGTGATCAAAAAGCCTACATTTGGATAAGGGGTATGTTTGTAGGGTGCGGTCCATTGATTAGGAGTAAATCTAATCAGCCAAATAGACCCGACTATCTCTCCAAATCATCAAAAACCTCTCGACAACTATTTATTTGGCTCAGATTTCCCACTAAATCCTCGGTTACTACCTATTTATTTCAGGTAAATTTCCCCCAGAATACTCCCTGTTTCCAATATTAGCGCGTTCCTTTTTATAAGAGTATACCTAATTAACTCCAATAAAACCCGACAACTATTTATTTGGCTCGGATTTCTCGCTAAACCCTCGGTTTCTACCTATTTATTTCAGGTGGGATTTCTGGAGAAACCTAATTATAAGAGTAGCATGTGGTGCGATAAGGCGCATTCCTTTGTATAAGAATAGTTTTATGGTTCGGATTTTCTCCAAATCCTCGGTCCTCGGTTACTTCGTAGAATTACCCAAATAGACCCGACAATCCCTTCAAATCGCCAAAAAAAAAAAAAAAAAAAAAAAAAAATACACAAAACTACCGAAACGGACTCCCAGAAATCCTCCTTTTCCCTACCAATTCCCCTAATTGTATCTCAGAACTATAGTTTTGTGAGTTCCTATTCTATATTTAGTAACATCATTAATTGATACCCCTACTGATCAAAATGTTTATAGTGCTTATCTATCCAGCATTTTGTCTCCAGTGGTACTGTTCCAAAATGTTCACAGTTTACATGCTCTGCAACAGATCGAAACTTTCAACCATCTGTAAAATAGCGAATACCTCATCGATCTCGTTCAAATAAATGACAAAATGTGGTGTAATTCGTGAAGCTGGGATTTCGAGGCCCAGACTGACGAAAGTTGACTTTTATTCGCATTATTTTCACTTTTTATCGAGTGAATCCAGTTTGATTACTGTCGACAACCGGAGTTATAACCGAGTAATGAATGCCACACCGCTCTGTCATTCACCACACTGTCATTGGTCGTCTGTCAGAACTGCGTGAAATTCAGCAGTCTGTTCGGGTGGGGGGGGGGGGGGCGCAAAAAATGCCAGGATACAAGGTCCGGGTAGGTGGGTGTGTGGGTAGGGCCCGCCGAGCCCCAAAGTGCAGTTTTTTCCGGTGTCATGCAATTTTTTGCCAAATATCATTTTACAGACAAGTAATTACAACCAAGTGAATTCAAGTGCTTAGATTTATAACGTAGAACAGAATAGAGCATTGATAATGTGTTGGGGGCTCCATGTTAGAATTTTTTCCCATGTTTTACACTTCATTGGGGGTGGGTCCTGTTCTGGGTCTGGCAAAAAATTGCAAAACAAAAAAGTGATTCCAGCTATTTGGTCATGATTTTCACTCCTTTATATTTCTACTAAGGCAGTCTGCCTCTTATTAGTGGTTTGTAGCTCCTATTATCTGATTCTTCTGTAAGCCTCAGGGTGCCTCATGCCATTGGTCTAGTGTGCTTCCATGTATGGAATAACTGGAAAGATTGATAGAATAAAAATCTGATCGTGGAAAACGTGTATAATTTCAAGGTAACTATGATTCTTGTGACACTAACATAAAAAAATAAATAAGAGACAAATCATCTCAGACAAGCCACTCTGGCATGAGTCAAAGAACTTCAGTATTAGGTCTCTCTCAGACCAGCTGTACAAACTAAACATTTAACCAAAAAGTAATGAAATAAAAAAACAACTATTTCTTGTGGACAGTTGAAGTGGTGGTGGGATTCGACTGGTGTCTGAACAGCATAGGCATGTTTTACATCGGGTAAGGGTTGTGTTGCTTAGAACATGAATGGGTGTATATCTGCAGTTCAGTTGGTGAGGCAGGTTCCAGTGGTTACCTGGGGGTCTGATGCTGCATTTCCATTGTGGCTTTATATGCAGAGAGATTGTTTTGGGGCCATCTGTGGCTAGAAATGCCTTGGACAAGTTGGTTTGCGGCACCTTTCATGTTTGGGAAAAGTATTTATTTATTTTTTTTGATTTAGGTAATTTGAATACTTCGATATAAACAGATTTTATAAATTGGGGTGGGTCCCCATTTGTCTTTGAGGAAAAACTGTGCGGGAGGGGTGGGTGTCCAAGACATGACTGGCAACAAATATTTGCATTCCGGGGGTGCTGGGTCCCAAAAATTGAAAATGTAAAGATTTCCACCTTGTATCCATAATTTTTTGCCTGACCCCCCCCCCCCCACCCCCCGGTCTGTTTAGGAATTACTGGATACAAGAGAAGACAACAACTGAACTTCAATGAAAAACATTTTAGTCGATCGAAAAACGATGTCTGATCCTACAAAACTACCAATGAAGGTGTCATGGCAACGTGTCATTTTCAGGCACTTAAAATTAACATTACTAGTCAAGTTATTGATACTTTAACCGGAGGGTTCCCCTCGGGAAACCCCTGGAAGTGAAGCAGTGCCTGTTCACTGCGGTAAACAGGCTCTGTTTAACTGGTAAAATAGAACCCAGTCACCAGTGCTTGGGAGGTGCAATCCCTCTCTAAAATGAGCAACATGGCTTATTAACACTCACCCCTGGTCTTGAGTTGATACTCATGTTGTGGTCATGATTAGCCATTGTGGAAAAATATGTGACCTTAAACATCAGTAAATAATAATAAATAACCGAAGTGTGACGGGGGATGCAAACTACCCCCCAAATCCTCAAGCTAATCAGACACCCCGAATCAGAAATTCACTTTGTTTTTATTGCAATTGTTTACAGTTATTACGTTACAATACCAAAAGTGTGCCATCTTGGGACATAGGGCCTGTGGTTATCTGTGCCAAATAGCAATTTATGGTGGACACTTTACCCTTACTTAAGAATTAAGCAAACTGCATTGTTCTATGGCAAATACCCCCTCTCGAGCTCCCTTCCAACACATAATGTGTTGTGTTGTGCCCCCCCCCCCCGCAACCCCCTTTCAAATTTTTGATCACC